>OX388315.1:17238626-17947277 GCA_947579605.1 Athripsodes cinereus
GTGCGAATAGCTTTAATTTCGCATTAAATAAATAATTGTCTAACAAGGTCCATGTTTACTAGATAAAATACTGTGACATTTTTGTTTTGATGGACGTAAACTGTAATAACATGAATAAAAAAGAAGCATAAATACCGAGCAAAAACAGGTCTAACCGATGTAATATATCGTCCTCTCTACCTACTGCTTTATCCTTCTCTGGGATAAATTGATAAAGATATTTGATGATTTTATTAATCTAAATAAACACAAAATATCTTACATTTCATCGTTTTGTTTCAGATCTTTAATGGTTGAAATATTGTAGTGTTTGTTTATGTCTGAACATCCTTTACAAAAAAAGTCTTCACATTTTTATTATACTTTCACTAATATACAGGATGGCACATTTCAAGGCTTATGATACCTTTTTTCAATACCAGCGTTCTATTCTTTCTTTCTTATATTTTCTTGAAGAATAATATTATTATATTATAAAATTCCCTTGTTCATATAGTAAGTATTATTCTAGAGAAGATATGCTGGAATATAATAGCTTGTCTCGACTGGATCATACTCTGGACCTCAGGGAATACAGCTAAGCTTCGTAGATGATTCCTTTTCGATCTTTTCTATATATTATTATCCAGGTATCTAAGCACGCAGGTATTTCACACACTCATACTTTTAGTACACTGGTATATTCAACTTTACTATGGCGCACGATGTCTATTTTTATATTATAAATCGGTGATAATCGAAAAAATGTTCTCAAGTGAGAATGAAAATAATATCATCAAAAAATAAACCAACCCATGGAGTCGCTGCAATGGAATGGGTCCCTCAAAATTTTCCGTAGTTTTATTTTTTCATTTCTTTTAAGAGGAAGGTGTTCGTAAAACATCAAGTAAGAAACGTTCAAATAATTTTCATTTAGGTATTAATGAAGTTTGTCGTCAAATCTGGTATTTTTTTTTATTTAAATAAAATTTATTGACATTAATATAGTATTCAACCATATTTATGTTAACAATATAGATTAGGGGGTAATATGTGTATTTAAATTAAATATAAAATAATGTTTGTAAATAAATGTGCAATATAAATAGTTTAATAGACATATAATAAAAAAAAAAAAAATCTAAATAAAGATAACACATATTATAGATGTTTACAGTTTCTTATAAAGTACAGTTTCAAAATAAATCTTTTAAAGTAATTTTTAACATTGCCTACCTTGCAAGTTCCTAAAAAGCGTAAAAAAAATAACAAAATTTTTAAGTCTAGATTCATATTTCAATAAAAAAAATTAACGAAGAGTTCTGAAAAATTCTCAGTCTAATACGACAATATTAATGTTAAAAAAAATCAATTCACCAACGAAAATCAATTTCAAACTTGCGATGTGACTATAAATAATACCTACCTACCTTTAAATATCAAATTCACTGGAAGAAATTGAAAAAAAGTCAATCTTTATATTTTGTAATCCCCTAACTGCTAAGCTTTTTTTCACAGCCTTTTGCTGTCTCTTGGGGTATGTGACCACTCCGCCCCCTGAATAGGTAATAATATCAAATTTCTCTTTCCTGATTTCAAGTCAGTTTTTTTGTTATTCAAAATAATAGAACTACCCTTATCATAAAATATATAATATTCTTTAGAAAAGGTTGTGTTTGATGATGTTAAATGATCTTTTTAGAAAATATTTAAAATAATAATTTAAATACTAAATTAAATTTGAAACCTTTATGATAACTTAGAACTTGTACCACGAAGAAGATGATTTGTACGTTTATTATACGCATTTATCCACTATAGACTACCTCACATTGGCAAATTACGTGATGGTATGGACAAATGGATGACTATAATGTCTAATTGTTATTATAAAATAATAGTAAATAATATTTTTTTTATATCTTGATCAAATTTGAAACAGCTCTATGATTTCTTATTGTAATATATTATTAAAAAAAAAACTGACTTTTGCACCTAGAATCAATGTTATTTTATTTTATAATCTATGGATCATTTCTCAATACAGGATTTTTTATTAATTTTCTAAAAACCTCATAAAAAACATTATAATATTCGATTCATACATTCATTACTAGTTGTAAAATATTATTATTACATATATTTTTTGTACACGACTTCACAATATCAAATGTTTCCAGTTCGAGACGAAATATTGTGAGTTTCTACGTTTATCATTTGTTTTTGAGCAATTTTTCGGTTCATTTGTTTGGAATTTCATAAATAAATTGTGTTCCAATAAATATAAAGCTTGACGAATATATCTGGCCGATGTGTTGTTATTGTTAGTTACTTGCTTTGCACAAAGGCCTATGAAGCAAGTTAGTTTAAATTCTACGAAAAGTGGATATTCATGTAGGAAAGTAGGTACTTTTTATAATTTTAAGTTGACATTTTGCGTGTAGGTTAAAGATTTATTATATTACATTTAAGGTTGTTATATTTCTCAGAAAAACGTATTTTGGAGATGGTCGTTCGTCGTCTTTATTTAACTCAACACATCTAACTACAATTTATTACATGCACATACTGCTCCTTACAAATTCTGTTATCAATACAAAAATTCCAGTCATCTTTAAAATATTATTGAATGTTATTCAAAATATTTTTATAATCTACGTCTGTGTCTATTTTCTTATGAAATATGTATGTATAAATCTATGAACATGGATACCAAAACGTTTCTTCCATAAATGGGATATCCAGTGGACTAACTGCAATTATTAAATGCACATAATTAAATGATTAACGAAAACATATCTCCTATCAATACGGGTAAATATTTACATTTGTATAATATAACTACAAATATTACTAGTTTTAATAATGTCATAGTTGTTTCACAACAACGTAGTTAGTTCAGCGTATTTCCACCGATAATATTGTGTTGTGTAGTTTCTTGCAGCTGTTTTCAAATATCGAAGGATGTTTATTGCTTGTTTTGATGCAGGATATAGGGATAGGAAATATCGGAGAAATCATTATTTTTTATTATTTTTTATATTTAAATAATGTAAAGTCAGAATCCAAAGGCTTACAAATGTATTGCCCAATCGTATATATGTAAGGGATCTGGTGACACGGCGCTGCTCATATTTGAGAGGAAAATATTTCATTAACCTACCCAATGAAATAGTTACTATGAAAAATACAAAAAATGTGTAGTGGAATAAATCGCAAAGAAAAAACTTGTCTTGAAAATAATTATTTATTCTATTAATTATATTCTATTATTGTGTCCTGGTATTGTAGGTATTTACCCTATAAATTTAAAAATAAATATATTGCTCCTTCCTTATACCTTCACAATATAATATCTCTGTTAGGGAGCTTAAACATGATAAGATTGATTTTGTTCATTTCCTACAATTTATTTATTTATATAATCAACAGAACTCCACTGACAATACGTAAAGGTACATATATCTAGCACTTTTTAATAATATATAACGCAAGAAATATACAATGCAATATCCTATTTATAGAGTACAAAAAAAATAAAAATACCTATTATGTAATATTGTGCCTGTGTGTGAAAATTTTTGAAACCGGTTCAATTATACATACTATAATTATTTACAGATTTAAAAAAAAACAACAAAAAAACGATCAACCTCAAAGATTATAGAAGAAAAAACTGTTTATGTATTTATCATATATTTACGTGTTTAACCTTAACAGGTTAATTAAAATCATACAAAAATAACAATGTTTGTTTATTTATAAAACTCATTTTACGAAATATATTTTTCTCGTTTAAGTGTCAATTCAATAAAAAAAATGTTATAATTAATAATACAAAGATCCAATCAGGAATTGTAAACATAAAAATTGCTTTGATTTCATTCAAAATGAGAGTATTTCCTTTTATTAACATTCTCCTTTTCAGTAAGTCTAATATTTGCCAAAGTAAAAGTATACTTCTTATAAATGTTTGTACAGACAGTTAATGAATAATGACCCTGAATTTTAAATTAAAATTTTTGAAATAAAAACTCTCTTTGAATAAATAAACGATTAAATTAGGATTTATATACAATAACGTTGATCGTATTTCATAGTTTATTTTCAGATTCACTTATAAAAAAATAACATTAAAATAGAGAAACATGGTTTTTAATTTATTTGAATCAATATACAAATGCATCCATCATCTTCAATTTCGCAGAGCCTCCAATAAAGATTTACACTTTTCTCATAATATGTTAATAACGTGTTATTAGTCTGCTGACTAAAACACTTATTGGAAATGCCGTGATGGTGTTTATAATGTATAATTTCTTGATTTAATGGTAACAATCTGGTAGTTTTTTTTTTTTAACATTTTGCGTACAAATTTTTGTAGTCTAAAACTGTACGCATCCCTCCTATTTTTTATTATATTCCACGCAAGACCATGATTTCGACAAGAATATTGTCATTCTCAATTACCTACAGTTTTTGACTTAAACATTTCACTTGAGAATGACATGACTCCTTTCGAAACCATGGTAACTCGTAGAATAAAATATATATTTTGACCCCGAAAATTAATCCTTTGAAATTGCTAACTATTAGGGCTATTTTTTGTTATAAATTGGGTATGGAGAATTTTCGGGACAATAAATTTAAAAAGAGATTAATACATATTCATAAAACACGGTTCACAAAAAATTAAGGTTTAAAAATACCTAAAACCAACAATAAGTATGGTGATCGCACTCTGGAGTGCTTGGTTCCTAAGTTGTTCAATTCACTGCCACTCTGCATAAAAAAGTGTGACAAAATTGGAAAATTAAAATTATTATTTAAGAATTGGCTCAGAAAAAATAGAAATATGTACATATAACTGTAGTGTAAGTGTTGAATAGATTTGTGGGCATTTATAGGATTAATATAGTTGTATTTAACTTTTTTTTTGTTATAAGCTGGATGTGGAGATGAGCGGAGCCTGTTGACAAGTCATTTCAATGACTTAACGGGCTTCGTTCATTGGTTGCACAGTTTTATGAATATATCTTTATATGTGATTTGATAAATGTGAATTGTAATTGTATGTATAAAATATGAAATAAAGATTATATATAAAAAAAAAATATTATTTGCATAGGTATAAAAGAATAAAAAATTTAGAGACAAGACTCCCGAATTTTTGGAAATGACTAGAGAAAGAGAGTGCTTTTGCACAGTTCATTTTTAATTCATACCAGAGACGAACGCCATTACAGGATAAATGTTCCTGAAAATGTTTTCGATTCGTTTGGTCGTACAAAATAAGTTGGTATGTAGTATCTAGTATGTATCAATATTCCCCCAAGACGAAAGTTTAATAATGTCGTCTTACCTTAGTCGGAAATATCATTCAGGACGAAGTATGTATTTTCATCTACTGAATTCATATTACCTTTACCACTGATGGCGTCCAGGGTAGAGGCAACTTATTCTTTCTTGCTTCATACATATTACCTTCGATATTATTATTATTACTATCATCAGAATGCCTTAAAAGAAAAGAAGTCGTAGAAGTGAGAACCATATATAGGAGGGATTATTTAACCTTTGGGATTTCAATACATGTTATAATGACGTACCAACATTTCCATGATGGGAAATTTCGATGGCATTAAAATAAAGATATGTACGTAGGTACCATTTAACGTACATACTTATTTTTTTTGTAACATTATTCTTCCATTTTTCACAATTATGGTTCTAGAAGCAATAAATACAGAATGGTTATTCTTATCTATAACGTACAGAGGAAATAATCTTCTTCTTTTCACAGTAATTTTTGCGTTATTGGAGTCTCTTGTCTGAAATTTAGTTTCGTATTATTATAATGAAATAGTATTTAAAACTCATAAACCAACTAACATTGATATAACCTACGTGGAAATTTTTTACTTCAAAAATATCCTAGTATATGTACTGAGTAACCAATTTCAATTAGCTTTTTTGTTTAAAATATGAACTAATTTCGTGTTTTTTGTTCGTCAGTACTCTTCTCGGAAAACAGGATGGGAACCAGATTTCTTTATTCAGACCAATTTTTTGCCAATCAAATCCAAATGTGTATTTTACAAAATTAATTATTCAACCTAACAAAATTCTTATATTTTTTGGACTAATACATAGGTATAATATCAAACAATATACTCCAGAACATTTTTCATAACAACTATAAAACTCATGAATTGAAACAAATTCTTGTAGCAATATAGCTCTACATACATAACATGTTTCTAATAACAATATTATATTGCCTGTTATTTCTCATTGCTTTCATAAACTATGACTCGGCGAAAAACTGCGGAATATTATTTTACTTTTTATTAGATCTTTTGAATATCTGAATGTAAACATATCTAATATTCCTTTTTGATAATATTTTTGGAAATAGTTTCAGTGACAACTGTCGAAGGACACATTTTTATACAGTTTATTATGTGTATATTGTATCTAACAAAATTGATCGTTGTATTAGAATTCATTCTGAACATTTACTTACCGATATATTTTCACATTACGTTTTATTATATTTTATTATATATACATTATATATATATATATATATATATATATATATATATATATATATATATATATATAATTATAGCTTACAATCCATTGGATTGGTCCGCAACGAGTTTGGATTTTCTTCTACATTCTTCCCTATTCTCAGCCAGTCTCTTCAGCTCTACGTATGAGCCACAGTTCATGTCCCTCTTCAGTTGGTCCAGAAAAGCGTCTCTTGGTCGGCCTTTGCCATTTGTGCTTTCGGTCCTAAACTCCGCGATGGCGATGAGCAGTCCTGGGTGCCTGATGTTGTGGCCAATCCAGTTGTCCAATCCAAAGCTCGCTGTTGGCTGTTTTGTTTTACCGTGTAAAAAATATTATCTTTTTCTTTTCTGTATGCGTTGTCAGTCTTCTTCTCTCGAACGTTGGCGATTACCACAGAGAAAGCTTCGTAATCATCTGCTATCCTGAACCACTTTTACTTCTGTGGCTACAATCCAATCTATCACATTGTTCAGCATTTGTCTCCCACCAGCTCTCTTCATCCTCCTATTTACATAATTAGGTATCGTTTAGTTTTTTCTACATACGTACCTACTTACATACAATTATTTTTCATTGTTTCCAGAAAACGACTAGAAGTCTTATAGGTGCACCGAGTCTGGTGCACCAAGGTGCACAGTAAATCTATGGTTTTAGAGAATCAATCTCTTTAAGAACAACTTCCGGGCTATTTATTGTTTTTTTTTCAATAATCTATCTACTTACCTATATATTATACATAATCGCAGCATTTTCCGCAAGAAATAAAAGATTTTTTGCATGTTTTCTGCATACAGACCAATTGCAATTACCTAGAGTGAATTTCCGATGTTTATACCATTCACTGAATACTTTACGTTCCCTATCTAGCTTCATTCTTTTAAGTTGGGAAAAGTACTAAGTAAATTAGTTTTTCATCTAATTTATTATTTGACTCTTATGGGGATCAACTATTCAATGTCCCGTAATAGTTACTGCATAGTTTTGAGGTGTTTTACTTACAAATCCCTTGCGGATGAAGTTACAGAAGAAGTGTTTAACTAACAGTCGAGCTCAAAACACTTAACATTTTGTTGACACTACATCTATCTATCATAATATTAAAGTTCTTTTTTTAAACAAAAAAAGTTCGCTTGGTTGACAACAAGATTTAAAGTATGGATACCTACTTGCACTTTCGTAAACAATACATATAAGTAATTAGAATCGCTGCTCGTAGGATGTAGGTAGCTGGTAGGTAAAAAATTACAAACAGACATATAATACTGATTTTTCTTCGATGATCGAAGAAATAAATATATTAAGTAAATGGTTTGTAAGGAGAATTTAAAGGAAATAGATTTGCACATCAAAAACCAAATACGGCAGTAAATATGGCAGTGTTTTCTAAGCATGTCGTTTTAATTAATTTAAAGCACTTTGATATGAGTATATTAGTTGTATTCATCAGTTTAACACTGTTTTTTATCATTAATGAAAGGCATGTACCTATTCATGATATCAATTATAAACATAAGGAATATTTTAATGAGCAGGTTCCAGGTTCTATATCTCTCGTGCATGGCATTAACAGTATAAGTCAAAAAAAATCGATTTTTACTTTTTGATGGAACCTTGTAGTATATCTCAAACTACACATGTGTAATCGATAACAAAAGTCAAATTGTAATTATAAGACCTTAAAAACAATATTTGTATTTAATAGTATATCTTATTTATTTTCAAACTCGTATAGCATTAAAAGTATATGTCGACCTATACTCTTAGTGACCAATCATTATGGTTAGTTTTCAACATTGTGAGTGGCATCAACAGTATAAGTCAACATGTACTATGAGCCGCGTGAATGTTTTTTTTTCTTACTAATTCACTTATACTGTTGGTATCACGTGCTGTCTCTCTTATTCTTTTGTTGGCTTTCTTCCTAGCCAGAAACTGCCAAGAAAAATTATTAGTTTAGGACAAAAAATACAACATTCAAAGCTTTATCAAATGGGGCTTAAGGAATAGGACAAGGAGTTTGAAAATACTGTTGTTTCTTGAACCCATGAGCAAGGAAGTATTTGTAGGTAACGGAACCCTATATGTACCAGGTTGTTAATCAAAGTTGGGTAGAAGTTATTGATCGGGCATTCGAAAAGAAAATGATCAAGGTCCTCCTCCTTCAGGCGGTCGCATAGAGGAGAACCAATAACGTGGATTCGGTAGAGATGCAATCTGGCAAAGCTGAGCTAACTTCATTATACACATCGTGGAGGTGTCAGCCTTACTCATTGAAATTTCCGAAAAATAAAAGTTTCGTGGACACATTGGGTTGGATTGAGGTATACTTTCTTCCTTTGAGTTGGCTGGTCTCTGACCACTCTGCCTGCCAGCACTGGATGAGATTTCGGCCGAATATCAAAGTGCAATCGGAGGCTGAGACAGTTTCCGATGGGTTAGGGAGGTTCGTTCCCAATTTGGCCAATAGATATACCGCCTCATTGCCCGGGATCCCACAGTTCACACGGGATCCAACCCAGTACCACCTCTCCACCCAAAATCTGAAGTTTATATAGGAGGTATCTAATATCTAAAGATAAAATATCATCTGGTCGGGATAATGCTGGAGAGAGAACGGACTGGAGGAAGAACGGTCTGGAGAGCGTTTTGAGAGTCGCTGAGGAGAGTTTTAACCCTGTAATGGCGTATGGTCAGAGCCTTTATAGCCTCTCTAATAACAAGACATTCCGCTGAGAAGACTGACGACTCGTCTCTGTGCCTGAACATTTTATTAGTGTTATATTAAAAAAAGAAGCCAGCCCCTGTACGCTCTTTGTCACTTTTCGAATTGTCTGTATAGATAGGTGCCAGTAGTGCCAATCGGAATCAAAAATCGATTTGAAAATATGAGGTGCGAATATGCCATTACTGACACCCAGGTTGAGAGCAACTTTCGGTTTAAAACTTAGTGTGGGAAATGACAAAGAGTAAACAGTAAGAACTGTGTAGCTCTCCAACAAGGGAGTTTTAATTTTTCTATAGCTGGTAACAAGAGGTGGTGGATCTTTACCCCTCCATACCGGTAAATGAGTTACCAAGTATGAGAGGAGATGAAGTTTGAGAGACAGAGGGTAATCAATAAAACGCAGGATTTTGACTAAAAACCTGTTACACATAAGATGTCTGCACAGTCCAAGTGGGGGATCTGCAGCCTCCACCTGTAATGCGTTGATAGGGGAAGATTACCCGTAATTAACGGAAGAGACTGAGACCGGATCCGGTCTCAACAAGTTTTCTTGGAGGTTGGGGTTGTTAAAAAGGATCCAAAGTCCAAATGGCTGCAGATAAATGCTGCATAAAAGATTTTCGATTGAGTCGCGGGGTGGCAACCTCACCAGACCCTGGAGACGGCTCTCATGATGTTGAGGCCGGTCTGACATTTGTGGTGTATGAGTTCAATGAATGAGGTCCATCAAAGACCAGTGACCAATGTGACCTCTAGGAATCTTATTTCGTTAAAAGAATTAATCAACCGTTGGTCAAATCAAAATTTCAGGTAGACTAGACGGAGTTTTCTGGAGAATACTATGCTTTTGCACTTCTGGAAGGAAGCATTAAGGCCATGTTCCGACAACAACTCTGATTGCAAGGAAACCTGGAAGTTGTCCATGGATTTATCGGAGCAATATACGAACAAATCATCCGCAGATTTCAAAATTTGGACATCCGTAGATACTGACTGATAGACATCATGCGTGTACAAGTTGAATAGAATGGGTGAGAACACTGAGCCTTGCGGCAATCACCTGTGAATGGTCTTTCTAATAGGAGGGTGATTGCGGGTTCGGTTCACGTCCGGATAGGGTAGAAGGAATGTCCAATTGATCAAGCTTTGCGCATAGTATAAAAATAATAACATTATTGAAAGCACTATTGATGTCCAAGCATACACCTCCCAAGAGCTTTCTCCTCGATAACGATACGTGAACATCTGTGACCAAAATAGCTACGCTGTCCAGGACTCCCATTCTCTTCCTGAAATTGGATAACCAAGATGGCTGCTTCCTGTTACCTTCTATGAATCAATCTAGTCGATTTTTCACCATGTGTTCTGTATTTTTGGCTATTGCTGAGGAGAGTGCAATTGGTCAATATGATTGGCCCTGGTTTGGGTCAGTCTCTGCTTTCAAGATTGGAATAATGATCTGAGTTTTCCTCGAGCAAGGTATAGTGCCTATGATGAAAATATTTTTAATAATGTTAAGTAAATATTCTAGAGAAACTCTTTGTATAAGGCTATACGTTATTCCATCGATTTCTGGGATGTATCTGTAACGCAGTTCAGGACCAGCTTTAGTTCCTTGTCATTAAACTTTTTGTCAATTTCTCCAAGAGCAAAGTGGGAATAGGATTGAGATATTTCATTATGTTTTGGCACTGAAGGGGGGCAAGTCTATCTGCGAATTTAAGGATCCATTTGTCTGAGGATGGATGAAGTTTAGGAGAACTGCAACCCTGAAAGATGGTACCATCAGTTGGGAGACAAAATATGAAAATAGTTTCCTAAACACTCACAGTGGATAATGAGAAACCACCATGGAAACTTGCAATCTATACCATTACAAAGCGAAGTACTACTACTACTACTATACCATCACGGCATATCCCACAAGTGGGGTAGCCAGCAGACCAGCTGCATATAAAACATGCAAGCTGTCCTTTCCGTGCCAATATAAAAACAAGACATTCAGGATGGGTGGCAAACCTCATCGCTGAATTTCAGATGTAAAATGTCTTAATTTTTTCACAAAGCGAAGTACCTATGTTTTTTAGTCTTCCAAAGAAGTGTCTGTTTTTATGAAATTGGATGATTTTTAATATTATTTTTAGAGCTAGCCTATGAAAAAGTTGCATTTAGTAGTATACGTCACAAACAAAATACCAACACAACTGACTTCAACAGTATATGTAAGAATCTAACAGTATATGTCACTGAAACCAGATACCAACACAACTGACATCAACAGTATATGTAAGAATCTAATAGTATATGTCATTTTTATATCAGAATCTATGAGTACAAGTCAATTTAATCTTTTATTTATGTTATTTTTAAACTTTTGTATACACAGTAACAAAATAATACACATTTTACATTGAAATTGTAAATTTCACGTCTTTATATCAATATTTGACTTCAGAAGCTTATTTTAAAAACTTTAAAATGCTCTCCTGTAAAATGTTGAAATTTGACTTATACTGTTAATGCCATGCACGAGAGATATAATCCAGAAGAGTTGAGCACCTACCTACACTTTGAACTGACTATGGCGTTGGATGCACACCGTCATATCTACAACTATGGAGACTCGCAGACTCTCCGTTATGTGTGTGTGTGTGGTGCTGATTAAACAACAGACCGCTTGATGAGCACATATGTATATATCTCTAATATTCATAAGATGCCGGGTTGCAAACACTTTTTATGTATAAGAAAATTGTAATGATGTTTATATAAAAGTTTTTTCTGGTTCGATTGGTCAAAAACAGTAGATTTATATGAAAACTATTTGTTTCCAAAACAAGCACACACAAAACACAAGTTCTCAATAATTATTATTACTTCTTCTTTACTCCCATCAAGGTTCTTCTCGTGAGAACATTATAAGAACCAGAATTAGAGATTATCTGCGTCTGTCGTTGCCTAGAGTTGTGGCCAATTATAATTAGGTTGGCTCCAAATATGACCTTACCAAAACAATATCTTATAAAGTGAATAGACTGTAGGTCATTAGAGTTCAATGTATCGTACGTGATTTTTGTTTTATTTTGAACTAAAAATATTAAAAGAATAACAGCTTCACATTAAAAAATATTGAAAGGAGATAGTATAAAAACAATATAATATGTCGATATGTAAGGTAACAGGGGATAAGAAACACAGAAGGGTTGGCGACAGTCCCAATCAGCAGATCTGGTGAATACACCTCATTACTTGAAGAGCTCTTCAGTGTTATGTTCCCAGCGAAAAATAACACCAAGTACCTACCAACGGAAGCTGAAAGCCTTGAATTTGTAGTTTTAACAAACCTGCTTTCTTACTTACATATATATAAAAAGCTGCATTTAGAGAGTGAGTTGAGCTTGAGAGTGAATGGTGGTATCACTATTATTTTATGACATAAAGGATTTTTATGTCTCTTTAGAAATTCTATTTACCAAAAATAGTTATTCATATTGACTCAGTGCTAGCTCGCATCTCTTTATTGCTGGACATAAACTTATTTTTTTCTATTTCTCTGTCTCGAGCAACACCAATTCACTTTTTCATCACATGAACATGACATGTACATATTTTTTAAGCGTACACTGGCTTATATTATTGTCTCTCAATAACCTCTGCTCCAGGACGGTGATTTAATATTATTACTGAAAAATATTTCATTAAATTCATATTTTTAATAATTGTAGTAGTATTTGGGACTACTAGTGTAGAGCACTGAATAGAGAAGAGAATATTTTAAATATTACAATGGCTCAAATTATTCAGTTTTTAGAAAAAAAGCCTGTAAACATATAAAATTAGTAGACTTATGGAAAATTGTGGGGTAAACATTCATTAACATCAATGTATGAATACACCTTTTTGCAAATTTAAACCTATAACATTTGGTGTAAAAACATAATTTGCTTATTTCAAATAAACGCTCACAAACGATATGTATTAAACCCTCGGGTGTAATACTAAAATTGAAGGAAACATGAAAATTCTAATTACATTTGATACAAACTGTGTAAAATAATGTGTCCAAATTATTACATGTATAGGTAGAAAGTAAAAATATATTATTATCAACTTTGGAAGATATGCTTAGGATATAAATAATGTGTATGTTTGAGTAGGACTTTTATAAATATTTAAAAACATGAAACTTTTCGTAGCAAATTTTATGGCTTCTTAAAATTATTGTAAATATTTTATATGACTTTCTTACACATTTAAATAAAATATACATATATCATAACGCATTTTAATATGAATTTCATAAGCTTGCTGTTCTAATTCTTTCAATATTTTTTCCCTTGTACTTATATTCAAATATTGTTCTATTTAGTTTTGTTCTACAACTTAGCTTGTTTCTTTGTGTGTCTGTCATTTCACCTTGTTTGTGAGCGACCACGTGATCTCCATTCCTCAAACTTTGATCAAATCACAGCTAACTAATAAAATCCTAAATCACTCACAAACGAGTGAGTGGCCATGAGAAAAATAGAAAATTTTGAAATCTACTAAAGCTACTAAGCCATCACAGCATGTTCCACATGTAGGGTAGCCAGTGGAATAACTACAAGTAATAATTATTTATACAAATTTTCTCTCCTTGCTAATTCAAAAAGAGACATTCAGAGTGGGTGGTATGTATCTTCACTGAATTATAAATTTTAATTGTCTTAAACGTCAGGTTTAACGAACACCTGCCTTTAACAAGATATTGAAAAACTTACAGGACAGAGTGAGAAACATATTTGTGGTGATCCAGTCGTTTGCAAGGTGTTATAACTGACAATGTTTTAAACTAGGTAATGAAGTAGTCTGGCCGGTGCTAGAGTGAACGGTGCACTTCGACCCATTGTCAGCAATGGCAATGTGTCGAACATGGCTAAAATGCTGGTGCACAATACCATTCTGGTACCGTCACTTACGTATGCAAGCGAGACATGGACGTGGCTGAAGAAGGACGAAAGTGGAATAAATGCAGTGGAAATGCGATCGTTGAGAAGAATGGTTGGTAAAACGCTGCGTGATAGAGTGAAGAATGAGGATATTAGAAGAATGAGCGGATGCAAGAAGAGTGTTGTGGACAGAATGCGCGTGAATAAACTACGGTGGTTTAGACATGTTGAACGAATGAACGAAGTAAGAATGACAAAGAGGATATACTTGTTTGAAAGAAAGGGTGTGAGGAAGCGCGGACGTCCGAGAACCACGTGGCTTGATCACGTGGATCAAATTCTCAAGGACGGCCGCGTGTTGAGTAAGAGGAATCGACGTGCGTGTATGATAAACTGTATGAATGTGAAGGAAGCGAAGGAAGTGTGTAAAGATAGAGCTGTTTGGCGTTCCGTTCTCTCTGCCTACCCCACTTGGGATACGGCGTGAGGGTATAGTAGTACCTAGTAGTAGTTTTGTTATTTCCTTATGCGCACAATACTTCGTTCAAAAATGTTTTAAAAAGCACATTTTAATGTCCAGCACTCTGCCGTTAAAGTGGATTTATGTCCAGGACATTATGTATTTCAGTTATGATAAGTAAGAACTTTTAAGTTTGTACCACAATAAAAGCTCATATTTGTCTAATAATAGAAGTCACATTAAACATTAAGTTAAGAACTAAATGACCATTACAACAACATTAAGCAAACAAACTTTACATGAACCTAATACAGTCCTTAACTTTACATTATACATTATTATAATAATAATTCTGTATGTTTGAAATATTGCTACACATAAGTAGGTACCTACTCAAGAACTATTTTTTGATTTTTTTACACTTTGCTGTACACAGATGTCAGAATAGCTGGCGGACTTATCACCTACGTAATTTCTTCCAGACAACCAGTACTGTCTCAGTTTTGCTGAGACAGTTCTTTTCCAAATTCTGGTTGCGAAAATTCCTTAAGAATTCGAACCCAGGACCTCGATAATGGAAGTCGACTGCGATAGCCGTTGCACCCGTGGCCGGCTTATAATTTAAGTTAATGTATTCATTCGTTAAAAAATATAAATGAGATATTTCAAATATTCACTTAAGCAATGAGTTATCCAATATTTTCTGCATGTCTTTATTTTTATTGGCTCGTAGATGATATCTTGCAAATTTATCACATGCAGTTCGAATGGCTATCCCACTCGTAGGATCATGATTCACATTTTATCATCATGGCTTATTTATTTATTTTGTTCTTCTCTAAATATTGGTAACAATATCAAAAAACTAAATTGTACAATAATTCAACGTACAGAAGGCGAGTTTGTCGCTGGAATGTGAGGTCTTTCAACTAACCCGGTTTATCTTATAAGTAAGCTAGCCATTAGAGCACATGATGTTCAGTTCCTTATAGTATTTTTTCTTTACAAAATGTATGCAACACCGGTTACATTCTTTTTTATTCCTCATTTTTTCTTTCTTTCACAGTTAACATAATAATGGTCCTAGATGGCATTTATTCAACTGTTTAATTTTAATTTAAATACCTTCTTAAAAGGTAATCCCTATTCTTTCCTTTCTTCTATTCTCTTTAATTGCAACTTCTAGCTTCCAAGCATGACCATTTTAGTCAATTTCACTGACGTTTAAAATTAACCCCAGGCCAAGTAGGAAGTCGTAGTTGTATGTAATTAGATAAGATTATTGTTTGAGTCGAGAATTGATCGCAAGTCATTTAAACAGCCTCTGTCTGACGTTATTAAACGTTTTGTTTTGATGAAAATAAATTATTATTATTATCATTATTACTGTCATTCTATAGGACAATAAAGTTTTATTCAATGTTAAAAATTACACGGTGTTCAGGGGGGCTAAAAAGGCCACTTTATATGAATCATAATAGGATCATATTTATTTATTTATTTATTCAGATATTCACGGCCGAAGCCTTTTACATGTAAAAAATTTAGTATACATACAATACATGCATACAAAAAGTAAGGGATTGTAAAACGATTTAACGGCAACATTTCGCCAAATATGAATTGTAGATGAATTGCTCAATGTGGCCATTTTAGACCCCCTGATGATATTAAATATTCGTTTTATAAAAATAACTGAACAATATGAAGTAGGTGTAAACTAGAAAATAATTTAAATTATATGCAATGGATAAAAATAATTTATGTTCAATTACAGCCATTGATATCCTTTTTTTACCTTCAAATAAATGGATATATACTCGTGTTTGTGTCTTGAAGTCAATCAAACTGCAGATTTAAATTTGTTTCAAGAGTAAAATTTCTTCAGATCTTGGTATTGTGGTATATGAAGACATTTCTCAAGACCCCTCTAAATGCATTTATTTTTTTATCATACACAAATTCAGCGATAAAATAAATTTATGATTTCCAAATAGATAAAGAAATATAGTCTGATAAATAAAAAAAGTAAATGAGTTAAGCAATTTATATCTTATTTATAAAGATCCGTAGTTTATTACCCATTATAATCAAATACCAATCAAAAGAATTATTGATAAATACCTTTATAGCCCCTTTAATATAAACAAAAGGTTACTATAAAGAGATTTTATTTCAGATAAAATAAATATTAATATACATTTCTTCGTCTTAGGGGAGACCCTTAAGGGACTTGGCAGCGAAAAGGAATGGGCTTTATAAATAATCCTTTACGGAAACAACCTTTTATTAAATCGTAAATTGATTTAATTGGTGGCCGAATGAAAATTAAATTTTATAAAGGCAAATTCAAAAGGGAATTTACATTTTTGTTTTGTAGAAATACGACTTTTATTTATTACGTGCCAATAATAACCGACATTAATTGGGTTTTATAATTATTATTTTTGTTGAAGATTGTTTGAAAGACTATGGTAAATAGTAAATGTTTGAGTACAATGGTAAATAATAATTACCTGAAATTGGCAATAGGAAAAGGAATATTTATTTTTAAAACGGAGGAATGTAGGAACGTGTGTTACAGAAAACATTTTGAAATAATCATTAATAAATAATAAGGCAATGAGAAAAGCTTTATAAAAAAGCAGTTTGTACGAATAAATTATCATCATCATCTCTCTCGGTCCCTTAATTCTGAGGATCGTGACCATCATGTCTCGTTCTATAAACCATCTGTCTCCATGTTGAGCGATCCTCCGCCATGTGTAAGGCCCCGTGAAGTGAGTTCTGTGTGGCCTCCTTAATTTGGTCGCTCCATCTTATTGGCACTCTGCCCCTTCCTCTCCTCCCTTCTACAACCCCATAAATTATATGAACCTGTAAATGTACATAGGTACTTAAGATTTTATAAGCAGCTCTACCAACTGAACTAGGATTTTCATTTATGTTGTAAGTTTCTGTTTTTTAGGCATTTCCACAAAAAGATTTTCCAATATTTAATACTTATGTAAATGTTTGCTTACATGAAAAAAGTTTAGTAGGCTTTGGTTGTACAAATTGAAAAAGCTAGTGTTTATGCAAATTGTTGTAATTTTAAATTTATTTTATATTATTTTATTTTAAAAATCCCAGTTTTTCACCTACTCTGTTACTTTTTTTATTATTGTTTTCCATCCGAAACTGAGCAATTTCGCTTAGGTATTTGTAATGCAATTCGAACCTTCTTGCTTAAATCTATCATCTGACCGTCTAGCAAAATCAATGAAAATGTTATTAAAATCGGATATTATTAATCTTGGTTTTAATAAACTTTCCGCGGTTAAATTGTTGCACGAATCGTTTTATTTTACTTCACCAACTTAAATTATTTTTTTATTTTCAATTTTTATGCAAATTTCTCGCCCAGCTCGCAGACAATATTATTTTTTAAATAAAACTTAAAATAATTATATGCATCGCTTCCTTGGAATAATTTGCACTGTGTGCGTCTTTGTTTTCAAACTTTTGTTTTGAATAAATATAAAATGCCTCCATTTGAAAATCCAATTAACTTCATTTCAAAAAAAGTACTCTTATTTTTTTATTCTTTCAATTCAAATGACTTATGTGTTTGTTATTGATTTGAGATGAAAGATATTTTTCTTATAATTATTTATTTCAGAGAAGTCAAAAATAAATTGAAATTGTCAAATCAACTTTTTTATGTTTTCAGAATTATGTAAATATTGATCAAGAAATTAGTATTTTTTGCTTCTAAATTATATCATTATTGAAGTAAAATTATTGTCAAACATTTTCAAAGATTAATCTTAATTTTCAATTTCAATAAAATTAAGATTAATCAAACAACTTCCACTTATATATTACACTATTTATTCTTAATCTACCTCTTCCATCCCATATATTCAAGAAATTAAAAAAAAATCTTTGTGTTATGATGGTCTATGATAAATATTTGAATAGATTTCTCTGGTTTAAAAATTAAAGTTATGGTTTTTATTTGTTATTTTCTTTTTACAATAATTTACATATATGCTCCGCGTGATGTAGACCGAATCTTGGGTATGCCTTTACTTTATATTTGACTCCGTTTTCTACTCATTTAAAGGTCTATAACAAAACACGTGTACTCAATGTTAGAATATTAATGATTTTTGTTTCAAAAATGTTCCTATTCAACAACTCATTTATTCTGTATTCAGAAATTTTAACATTACTTAAAATTTATTAAATCATACTGAAAAAGATAACAATATTCAAATTTCTTTAATTTAAATACCAATGGGCGTCAGATGCCATCGTCACTTATTATTTAATAAAATATAATAATAATAAAATTATAAATTAAGAGTCCTTTGATAATAATAAATAAGAATAAAATCTTATAAATTTATTTCATATTGGATTTTGTATCTTGAATCAACTCCGCTTTTATGAATTTCTATAATTTTATCATGAAAGGTTATCCATTCATTACGGACAAGTAACAAAATTAATCTAAGTTTTAAGACTAATTTTATTTTGAATGTTTTTCTAGGTATTCAATATGGATATTTGAAACTCCTTTTTTGAAGCAACATTTATAATTTATTGATGTTTTATTGTATTTTTTTTACAGTAATAGAACAATTTTCTCTGTAGAATATTAAAAGAAAAAAAAAATTAATCACTACGTACAGAAAACCAGTCGGATATCTCATTTAGATACTAACATTCCATTTATTAAGATCCTTTTTCTTATGCATAGATTGAGCAATGCTTGTTAAATGTGAATCACAACTTTATTTTTATCTGATTAGATGTAGCTCATTAAATGTGTTTGTTAATTAGCACTTCTACAGTGATTTAAATTGCTTAACGTTAGCCTAATTTAGAGAGCAGAGTTCCTAAAAGCCGGCTCTAATAATAGCTGTGGATGTATTTAATATAAAATAATTTAGCATGAACTCCCACCAAGTACCATTAATCGAAAATATTGATTATATTTGTTAATTTATATCGTAATAACGTTTTATTCCCTGGGAACATGAAACTTAAAAAAAAAACATTTTATAGCCATGAATCCTCAGGCGCTTTATCTTGGCTCAAAATATTGTTTATAATCCTTATTTAATCTCACGTTTACTTAGTGTTGTGTCATTAGTAACAGATTTACCTTATTAATAGAAAGTGTCTCAGAAACATAAGCATCTAATTAAGTATATAATGTACTTTCTTGTCAAAACTCACCTACTCATTACATAATTACTTAATTAATTGTAATTTGCAAATTTATCCATTCTGGTAAAGAATGAAATGGTTTTTTGTTTTTTTTTTTATAACACTGTCTATTGTTAAAACAGGATAAAAATAAAGTACTACTTCACCATTACCGCATTTCTCACATGTGGGGTAGCCAGCAGACCAGATAAATCTAACAAACGTGTTAGTTGTTATCTGTATAAAAACAGAAAATTAAAACTTTCGTAATGGGCTGTAAACCCCATCGCCGAATCCAAAATGCGAAATTACCATATTTTTTCAATCACGTGTTTTTTTACAGGACACTCGAAAACAAACATACGAAAAAGAGTGGGGAATCAATTATTTGCCGAGTACTGCTTTGAAAAAAATCTAAATAATAAACAAAGAAAATTTCGTCTTTCTAATATACCTAGTACATGTGAATGTAAATCGTACATCATATTTGATAAATATTGCTAAAATAGAGAAAACTCACGGAATTGATAGCAAAATGTTTTCCAGGAAATTTACAAATTTCAAAATCTCAGTTCCTTTTGCTTTTACTTACCGAGTAGGTACCTACTGACGGAGCAAATATAGAGGTAAATAAATATGTCTTGCATGTATTAGGTCGGGGAAAAAGTCTTTTCGCGTATAGTATGTATAAACTTGTAATAAAATATCTTTGGCTGTACTATTTGTATCTGGCTGATTTTCAAGACATTAAAAAGGTGACAATTCAAAAAAAGAATCAAATTAGACAAATTTTGTTTCCCGCTTTTTTCATTTGTTTTTCTTTCTGTCAAAATGGACGAATCAAATGAAGAAATTAGATACATTTGAAAATTTTATTACAAAACAGGAAAAAATGCAACGCAAGCCGCGAATTTTTTTTTGACGTTTATGGACCTAATGCAGTGACATTAAGAAGAGCACAAAGTTGGTTTAAGCGTTTTCAATCCGAGAATTTTGATGTCAAAGATGCACCTAGCTCTGGTCGCCCTGTTACGTCTAAAAAATGGACGCTATTTTTGAAAAAGTGGAGCAAGATCGGCATTTCAGCAATTACGACATAGCTGAAGAACTGGGAATTGATCACAAAACAGTTTTGACCCATTTGAAAAAAGCTGGGTACACAAAAAAGCTCGATATTTGGGTGCCACACGAGGTCACTGAAAAAAACCTAATGAACCGTGTACTCATTTGCGATTCTTTTTTGAGACGTAATGAAACCGAACCGTTTTTGAAGAGATTGATAACTGGTGATGAAAAGTGGATCACGTATGACAAGAACGTGCGAAAAAGGTCGTGGCCAAAGGTCGGTCGGGCTTCACAGATTGTGGCAAAACCTGGGTTAACTCGCAATAAGGTGATGCTGTGTCAATTTTGGGATTGGAAGGGCATTGTTCATTATGAGCTTTTACCGCCGGGCAGAACCATCGATTCGGATCTCTACTACCAACAACTGATGAGATTAAAGCAAGAAGTTGAAAGAAAGCGGCCGGCATTGTTTAATAGAAAGGGTGTGGTCTTTCATCACGATAACGCTAGATCACATACAACTTTAGCCACTCAGCAAAAATTAAGAGAGTTTGACCGGGAGGTGTTAATGCATCCGCCATATAGTCCTTACCTTGAACCTTCAGATTTCCACCTGTTTCCGTCTCTTTGGAATTCTTTAGGCGGTGCCAGGTTAACATCAAAAGAGGACTGCCAAAACTACTTGTTGCGTTTTTTTGATCAGAAGTCTCAAAATTTCAACAGCAACGGGATCATGTCTCTACCTACAAGATGGCAGAAAGTCTACAAATAAAATGGCACAAATATAATGTAATAAAATGTAAGTTAACTGTGAAAAAAAATGTCTTGAAGTTTCATATAAAATGCGAAGAAACTTTTTCCTCCACCTATTATATGGATGTATGGAATTCATATAATAATATTAGTAGAAAAGATACAACGGATATATGGAAGAAGCAATATTTCATAAAGCTATCAACCTTCTTGTTTTCTTGATATAAAATTGCTTCCGACATAAATTGATGCATGCGGCAATAAATTTAACATTAGGGTTCCATACAAAGTATCGACTTAAAAAGTATTACTCAAGTAATTACTTACATACTCGCATCCTTTCAATCCTTGCGGTATAAAGTTTGTTTAGTACCTAGTAGGTACATATCAAGGAAATAATTTATTATCCAATATCGTTTGATCGGAACAAATTCTTTGTTATGAAAATAAAGTATACGATTAAAATGTAAAGTTTAAGCATTTTCAGTTTCCGGAAGTTTTATGAAGTTACAACTTACCTATAAAAAAACGTTTGCCTCTTCCATATCCACAAGACGACTTTTCAATAACAGCAATTGGTCTGAAATTATTTTGAATGGAAATGTTCAGAGGAAAAGGACCATTGAAGTACGAACGAGTTAGTGATATAACTAAAATACAAAAAACATCACACACACACCTGCTCTGAAAAAGGATTAATGTGAGAGAAGCATAAGAAAGATATGTGGAATTGGTGAACGTTGCAACGACATATGTAAAGCCCTTAAGCCAGCCTTAGCCGATTCGTAAAAGTCGGAGCACCTAATAACCTCTTCTCTACCCTGCAAGTAAAAACTACCTTGCAATTGAATCATATCCATTGCAATATATGTTTAAATTTATTTGCATTCCTAAACTTTCCCAAATTTTATAAAACCAATCCAAATAAATGTCACGTTATGATATCGATGAAATTTGTATCATACATCATAATAAAACTGGTAGCGTCCTAATCATTTCATAGCGCAATAGTCGCCGAGGTGTACTTGTATACGGGAGGTCGGAATAGTTAAGTATCTCTACCCATGCTGTGTACAGCCAGCCACAAAGGACTGACTACCGGGAAATATCACTTTCTGTATACACCAACTCTTTCAGAACACTTCATGTACGTAGGTAACTACTCTCTGCATACAAGTGAGGTGGTGACAGAACAATATAAGCAGATTTTTTTCAAAGTAAAAAATAACAAAAATATTGGTTTGCCTTATAAGTAGATATGTGTGCAATGTTCTAGTTATATTTTTGTCATACTCTCAAATGATGCTGCTGCCGCCATTTTCTTTACAACATTTTTCAAAATAAGTACCCACATGAAAGGCATAGTACCTAATGCCGAGATTAAATGGTAAGATCATATAAATCAGATCCTCCAGGACGTCCTCCTCCAGCATCTGTTGAGCACATTGAATAGGAGAGCGTGCATAAGAAATTGTATGACAGTGACGGATGGGAAAAGTGTATCCAAGAACAAAAGAAACCAGAAACGGAACCGGCGTAATAGTTATGATGATGAAAATGATGATAAATATTGTAAAAACAAGTGAATAGTTGAAAAACCTATGAAAATGATTTAACTTTTGTCGTTATTTTATTATTGTGTTTCAAACGAACACGAGTTCACGTGTTTTTCATGTAGGAAAAAGTTCGTTTCAATTTATCTCAACGCAATTTTGTTTTGTGAAATGCATGTGAATAAAAATTCCAATAAATTAACAAATCAGAAAAAACAATATTGCCCCAGGCGTCGCTCATTGCGGTTTTATTAATTATTACAACATTCAAAAACACAAAACATTTATGGCAATGTCAGTAAACATTAAAATACTCGTAATGCTTATACTTAATTTTTATTAATCGGGTAGATAAAAAAAAAAAGATTTTTTTTTAATAAATATTATGATAGTTTATATTTTAGTTCGTTAAAGAAGCAAATGATGATGACAATCCATCTAAAATTGATTTATTTAAAACCTGTTTTTTACATATATGTGGACTTGTATTATAAACCCAAATACAAGATTATTCACCTTTCACAGTAAGCTAAAAGTGTGTCGATCCGCAGACCTTTTGAGCATATTGGCCGAGACTGTATCTCCAGGCTACCGATAAACTCTTTTGAAAATAAAATAATTGTTGATTCAAAACATTCTCTGTACACGTCATATGAAATAAATAAATAAATGTATTAATATTAAATGTTGTTTATCTCAATCTTTCCCTCCCTTCCTTCACTCTCCAATATGTTGTCATTTCCATATGAGTGAAGGGCTGCATATACATATATACTTACCTATGTAACAAACTGCGTTGTACGCCCTCGTTAGTAGGTATAAGCGTACACGTAGGTACACAAGTATAGATGTACATAATGTTATAATCCACAATAACACCAGACATATTGTCCCTACATACTTTCTGCTATTGCTGTCATAGACTGCCTGCCTCTACGATGCTACGAGGAATCTACATCATATTATTATTTAAGGTATATCTATCTACGCTCTACTATATTGTACCCCTTAATATTTGAAATTTAGGGACGTTAAATATTCATCAACCTTCTACAAATATTGTTTTCTTTTTCAATTTTTAATTCAGTTTTTTAATCGACTTTTGAAAAATCAATAACAATATGTGTACTTAATAAAGGATACATTTAGAAAATATGTTACATAAGTGAGGTTTTCATATTTTTAAGTTTAAAATTTATATCATTCAAACTATTTAAAAAATGAAAAAATATTCGATTAGTTATCGAATGCGTTGGAGTATAATAAATTTTACAACATCATCCAGTATTTAATAACCTCGAAGACATGATCTTTAATCGTATTAATCAATTATATTTATAATGATCTTCACTTACTCACTTTGCCGCTCAACGCTTCAGTCAGAAACCAGCCTCCTCCATTCAGAGCGTCTCTGCGCCAATTGATTCACCCTTTACCACAACATTTCCAGTAACTGATATCTTTGTCTTAGGAACGATGTATTGTGAAAGAAGAACATCCGGGCCATCAAAATTCTTGTGGAAACCTTGTCGTTAAAAGCCTGTTAATAATGAATCTGCAAACTTCATATTTTATCACGTGGAATGGACATAAAATATTATCATCACTCCTATAAATATTTATGATACAATTGACAAAATGCGAGCAAATTGAAAACCTTTACTGATTTTTTGGGGCAATTTTCATTACTACTCGGTTGTTTAATAACAACGAATAAAATACTAAGCATATGTATCAGCAGGTACGTAGTATGCGTAGGTACTCACTATAATAATATATGCATACGATGATAATACTAAGTACGAGTATTGCAACAAGGGAATTATGGATTCCGATGAAATAGTATTTTATCAGCCGTATTTGTTTGTACGTATGGTAGGACAGGTGTTCACCATATTTGGATATATGCAATTGGTTAATTTTGTTAATTTGATTCTGATTCTTGGTCCAAATCTCATGAAAACTATCGAGTTTATCTTTTAACAACATTCAAAACTCCTGTTTTTAACATTAAAGAAACAAAAAAAAAACTTATTAACAAACAACATTAAAATATTTTGCTTATGGGTTCTATCACTTGGTCTGTTGTTTTATCAGCACCACTCATACATAACGGAGAGCCTGCGTATTCCCATTGATGTTTGTGTGACGCTGTAAATCCAACGCCTCTCCTTAGTCTGTTCAAAGTGCACCAGAGTTTCCTGAGCAACGTTGAATCTGGAATCTGTATTGAATCTGCAAACCGGTTATGGTTTCTCACTGTTGTTGTTGCCCACAGATCTCGTCCTTTGTCTGCTTTAATCCCATATGGATGCTGAGCTTTAAATACATAATTTGCTAGATATTTTTACCAATATTCTTTCGAGAGTATGTCTCGGACTCAACATTTTTTTTGCATATACATAATTATGTAAGCAATTTATTTTGCTCAATATCGTTTGTTGTTTTTTTCTTGTTCTCATCAATCGAATACCTTGTGCCTGTTTGTTTAATTGATCATCCAATGAAATCATAACATACAAATTTAATGAATGCAAAAGCAAAAGCAATACAAATTGTAAGTAGTTCTCAATTTTAGTAATACAGAAGAATATACGAGCAATTGAAACTCGTTTAATGTAAGCAGATTAACTCTGTATTCGTTGTACAGTTTTTTTACGTTTGTTTATTTGAATTCGCACAAAAACGTATATTTTCTCATGTTTCCGTATTTGATGAACAAACGCCTTAAAATGTTTATATCATGGCGATGTTATTTCATACCACAGTTATGGTATTAAGCTTATATGTTTACCTATCATAATATTACGCTCCCGTTGTTATTATTCCAACCTAATATATTTATATTATTTACATCCAATTGTAATAAAACGTACGTTTTTTTAGGTTCGTAAATAGGATCACGGGACGTAGGTACTAGGCGGATTAATATGAAAATAATTTAGTTTCCTTATTTTCAAATGAACATTGGTAGAAGTTATGAACGCACGAGATAAAAATGTAATTTGAACGTATTAATCGACTATTGTATCTTTCTCACATAACATTATATCAAACATTGTATTTGGTTTACTACAAAGCATCATCTGAAGGCAATATGTACATGCCTTTTGCACAAATTTATTTTGGCAATGAAGTGTTTATTAAGTATTGTTACTATCGACTACACGGTTATATAATATTAAAGTGCAGTTAGATTTCAAAAATGATTAAAAAATACAAATAGAAAACTGTTTTAAGCATAGAGCTTTTTATTTTCTACGGATAGTATCACCATTAAATTCATCCTAATGAAGCGTGTGTAGGAAGAACAAGACGCTACATTTAACTTACTTATTTAATTCCTTACTTCTCAACTTCATAAATACGAATTATATTGAAGATACAACTCAATATACGAAAGGTCGCTTAATTGTTGTAGTAAGACATCTTCCTACTTGGTTAGAAGAACAAATATATAAAAATGGATTTTAAGAAATCTATTTTTTATATTTTCACTATTTCTAAAATTTGTTTGTGAATTTTAAAATGGTTACATGTGTTTTTAAAATGTTATGCCAAATTATTCAATTCCTTAAGCTAAAGTGAGTAAATAGTATGAGTTTTTTCGTTTTAAGATGAAAGTAATGTAATGAATATGGAATATAAATCGTGCAAGTTGTAATAATATTCAATTAAAATCACCTGTGACTTTTAAGACATATTAAAAAATAAGTTTCCTCTTTAAAAAACCTCAGCGTAAGTTCAATAGGGTAGATTTATGGCCGTTTATTTCAATAACCCATCCTTTAGGGGAAATAACACACCTTTATAGCCGGCAAGCCCCCACACCTCATTCGAAATGCCTGTGAAATATGAGCGAGACTTCCATAGAATGTATAACGAAATTTAATCTTTTTTTCCCCACAAAATTTTAACTTAACGTTTACGTGAAACATCGATTAAAATCCATGATAAAGGGCATTAAAAATTTCTGAAAGAAATCATTTTATATAATATATTTTTTTGCTGGACGCATTGAAAAAAAGAAATGTGAAAAAATAGAAAAGGTGTATTGATGATTTATTTTTAGGTTAAGCACTTAAACGGGTTGGCAATAATGGTTATTAAACTTTTATTTCGTATTTTTTGGGCTTTCTTTTTCATTTTAGCAAAATTATATTGCACTTGCCTTTGAGTCACGAGGTCCCGGGTTCGATTCCCGGCCAGGGCAAAATGAAGAATGACCTTTTTCAGATTGTCCTGGGTCTGGGTGTTACATGTATATGTGTTTAGTGCATTGTATATGTGTATCGCCGTGTTAGTACCCATAATACAAGATTCATATCTTAGTTTGGGACTAGCTCGGTCTGTGTGAATTGTCTATACGTGTTATGTTATGTTAAAAAACAAAGGAATACATCTATAATGAAATTATTTTTTACGTTTTCAGCATTTTCGTAAATTATTATTTCGATTGTTCTAACGTTTGTCAATACTTTTTAAGTGCTATACGAAACTGACAAAATTATTTATTATATTTATCTTTATAGGTACAATTTTTATTTATGAAATTTTTCTTAAATATAGTAGAATAAGTTATGTTTAAAGAAACTTTTACTTTAAGATACTTTTTCAATATTGAGTTTCTTTATAACATTATATAACATTGTTAAAATTAAAATGATTCATAAGTTTTAACGAAAAAATAATTAATATGGATTACATATTATGTGATCGCCTTGATGACTTGAAAATGTCTATTGAGTAGTTTTTGAGGTTAGACTAGTAGTATCTAGAGTTATATTTTTAGTGAGACTTCATCATTAATTAATTTAATTTGAAAAGTATAACAGTTTTTTGTTTACACTTCCCGAATAGAACATGACATCATAATTAATATAACATCGAAAAATTTAAACAAGAATCTACTTACTTAATAATAGTATTATTAAAGCACAAGATTATATTATCCTTGAACGGGTTTATTATAAATCTATGCATAGATTAGTTTCGCTACAAGTTCCGTAATTAATGAGAACAATAGAACATCTTCGCTTGTGTTGCTTATTATTTTGTATGTGATACTTATGTATACTAGACTTTGTATATCTATTCCTACTTTAATGTATTTCAATATTCAGTTGATATAATATTTGATGGTGTTTAGGTATATCTATGTATTAATAATTGTTTTAGAACCTTTACACCCTGACAAAGTCTTGTTAAGGAATAAAATATATAATTTATATATTTGTGATAGGTATATGATATATGCAGCATATTGCCTTAAATAAATTATCCTTAAAGAGTTGATTTTAAAAACTTTTGTGTATGTAGTTATAATGTGCAATTAAACTAAAAATATATAAAAAAAATTGAAAGGTTAAATTGAAACAAATTTTTCATTCTAGTTAAGATTATACAATTGCACAAGAAAACGTCTTTTGACTTCTTAGGTCATTATTAGGCTCGTTATGTTGTTTGATTGTTTAATCTATAGTAAAATGAAGCGTACGTTTCAATGTATACCTATAATAGCTGGAATTCTACTTCTGGAAGTGTACGCATTTATCACTTTATGCTAATGCAGAAAGTTATTTCAGTTATAATCACTACAACACCTATAGAGTAACCACCATCGTTTACATCCTAAAACGTTTTCACGCTATCAAATATTTCACCAAGAATATAAAATACAAAGTTCGTTCTCACATAGTTCAAAAACAACCTTATCTTTTTGCCTGAATAATAATAATATCTTCCTTTGTGAAAAGTTCAAATATCCTATGCAAATAAACTCAAATGGTGATATTAAAAGCTGTTTGACATTTATCCTGCCACAACCAACGATTGCTCAATAAATATCCTTTAACCATTTTGACGTTAGCTTTTCAACATGCATTTATTTAAACTTACTTAAGTGTTGCGTAAGTTTAAATATCATGTTTTCTTACAAATATATGTGACCACGAATTACTTAGAACAGAATAAAAATGAATTATAAAGATTATAATTATATTATATAATGTTCGTCATGTTCAGTGATTTAGTTGTTAAAATGAAATTTAACTTTATGTGGAGTACCCGAAATTTAATTATCCACAATTGTATAGAAAAATTAATTTGTAGAAAAATGTCTACAATTAATGTGTACATATTTTTATAACAAATTGTAATTTATTAGCTGAAGCCAATTTTGGGGATGTGACGTGGTGATATATAGATAAAGGGGGTTCAGGTGGAAGACGATTTCAAAGGATAGAGTAAGTAGCATGTTTATTAAGAGGCATGCATCCAGCAGTAGATAGACACGAGCTGAAAGAGATATCTGAGCTGCAAAACATTTAAACCAAATTCATGTTTGTTTATATTTTAATGTGTTATTCTGATTAATCGTATTCAAAATGTTTGATGTTTCAAAATTAACAAAAAGTTACATTAATGAAAGTACTTTTAATAAATAAGTTAAAATTAATATGTTTATCTCATTATCAACGAACGAAATGACAAAATTTGCAATTAATATAAACTACCCTAAGCGTAGGGTGGGTATAGGGTCCGACTAGACGCACAAAAAGAGTCACGCATGTTTGTACACGTAATGAAAACAAAAACATGTTAATTCAAAATTAATTGACGCGTACTCGTACTTCATAAACAAATAATGGTTCTACATGATTTAGGTAAGTATGTAAAGGTGCCTACTTATGATTTAATGAAATTGATGAAGATTACTTAATTACACAAAAGCAAAAGTTTTGGAGCATCGTTACTATCATACCTCTTAGGGTTAGTATTCCGTAAGCATAATCAGAAATTTCTGATTACCTCACTTACTTGTGGAATATGCTGCCATGGGAAAGAGAGAACATTTCACTGACTTTCAATTTTCTTTATTTCATAACTTCTGATTGTATTATTATTTAAAACATTAATTTAGAATACAACCTTGACTAACATTTTTGCACGTCATTTTTATACCAAAGTCAACAAATAATATGAGATTTATTAGGAATTCTAATGTTTGTACATTCACAGAGTGAAAATTCATGATGACAAATAGCAATATTAATAAACACAGTTAATTTTTCACATTTTTTTTTAATATAACTCGAACGCTTTCATCAATAGCTCAGTTTGACATTTCGTCAAAAGTTCAGTTTGACGAGTGCTCTTGATAATATCAAACTGAGCTTTTGACGAAAGCGAGTTTTATTTAAAAAAAAATTGTAAAAATTAACTGTCTTTATTAATATTTGAGTTACATAAAATTACAATGATATTCAGTGGCGATATCAACATTTTATAATGTTCTTCAAAACTATAAGCTCATCTTATTGCGCAGTTTGTCTACTGATTATCTCTTTGGAGATGCCGTGATAGTAGACATAAATAACATTTAAAATAATATGAAAAGCACTTGTAACTACTGCGAAATCATATCAATAATACTTTGAGTGGGTATTCTGATGGAGCTGAGAAGTTTTACATAGTAGCTATGTGAATCTGGTTTAAGGTTATTTGATCAAGCCTCGGCAAAGATAAAGTTACCCACTTGAAATAATTATTACAAACAATCCAAATGGATGGTGAAGAGATAAACTAATAATAATTTAGTCCTTTCGTATGAATATTTGTTTTCCGGTACCGATAACACATTAGGTACTAGACACGTAACGGGAAAACCAATACCTTCTATGCAAATTTGCTTCCATTGAACGTGCCCTTGAATAACATAGCTATAATATGTTATTTATTTATTTATTGAATTGATTCACGGTATTTGCTTTTCACGTTATGTTTGTATCCTAGCTTTCAAATAATATTTCCCAAAAATCAGATATTTTACGTACATGGTGTAAATTTGTTCTTGAGATTTGCGGATCCTGACAGGTTATATAAAAATATGGGAGATGAGGATAAAGACCCATTGTATTTTGAGATTTTGAGATATTATATTTTGAAAAATGTTGTAGTGATTTTCAGGTTTCAATATATTTTTAAGATTATGATTATTCTCGAATTTGCTTGAAAAATCAATACATATCAAAAACTACAAATGTCTGAGCAGAACCGGGTTCAATCTTCCTTAATATATCTATGCAATATAAATATACGGTCGCTGTTTTATTACCCTTGTCAATAAGTAACGAAGGAGGCAATTTAGATGAAATTAACATTTAATATTTTAGTGTAAATTTCAACCGCCCATTAATTTGGTAAATTTGCAAGAATATGGATTGTATAATTTCATGTTTCAGAATCAGTTTTGTACCTAGTGAAACGGATTATTTTCATGTATGATTTCAAATTCCTGTCATTTAGATTCATTTTCAAATAAGGGATATCTTAGTCATTTCTGTTTTAATTTAATTATAATAGATATTTATAGTAACCCCCTTAGGAGCCTTCGTTGTCAGAAAAGGAACTGATTTAACGATTTTGAAATTAAAATAAATTCGCTATGGGTATAACTAAGATAGGGAGAAAAGATATATAAATATAGGTAGGAATAATAAAATTTATTCAGCAAGAGAATTCTGGTTCAATAATTTAATATTTATTTATGTTTTCAAAGAATCAGTACAACATACATAATTCACTCTTCTTCTTCTTCTTTCTCCTGGTCTTGCATACCCATCATCTGGGATCAGCCCTTCTGGTCCTCACCTCCCAAATACCCCTAGCGCCTGCGCTGGATCAATTTCGACTAGGTACCCTTAAGTTCCTTTTTATAATAGACAACGTGCCTTCATACTCTTAATTCTCTGAGTTCAAATTTTATTTATATTTTATAATTGTCTTGCTCTAAAAACAATAAAAAATATATCATGTAATTGTTATCAATTTTTTTTTTTCAAAAAATAACCAATTGGAGAATATCATGAATATCTATAAAAAAATAAATAGTGGTGTATTACCCAAGAGTTGGAGAGAAGGAATTTTTATCCCTTTATTTAAGAAATTATTCCTGGAGGTAGAGTCTCGGCCTCGTGAACAAGGGGTCCGTGGTTCGATACCAGGTGCCGGCAAACTCCCCTTTCACGACACAAGCTTTTAGTAGCTTACTGTGAAAGGTGTATAAGGTTGTATTTGGGCTTATAACAAAAACCCAGATATATCTTTTTTAAAAAAAAATTAAAAAAGGTGATCAAAAGGAGTGCTCCAATTACAGGGGAATCACGTTGTTAAGTCAACCGGGAAAATTGTATGCAAAAACTCTAGACAAAAAGTGTCGTAGTAGAGTAGAATCCCGCATACAAGAGGAACAGTGTGGTTTTCGACAAGGTAGAGGCATTGTTGATCACCTTTTTACATTGTGCCAACTTTCTAAAAAGTGTTGGGAATATGACAAGCCTGTGTACGCAAGTTTTATCGATTTAGAAAAGGCATACGATACGGTACCTCGTGAAAATCTATGGCAAGCACTAGAAACATATGACGTAAGAGGTAACCTGTTGTCGTCGATACAATCTTTCTACGTTGACTGCATGAGTAGAGTGAGGGCTTGTGAGAGTCTAACAGAAGAATTCCCCATTGGTATAGGCTTGAGGCAGGGCTGTCCGTTGTCTCCGATTCTTATCACGATTTATATGGATTGGATGAACAGAATGAGCGAAACTCCCGATCAGATAACAGTAGGTAATGTGAATCTGAAAACACTGTTGTTCGGTGACGATATAGTAAGACTAACTTCATCTCAGAGTGGTATGCAAGAATGGTTAATAGTCTCGAGTCGGTGGCAAATAGAGCTGACATGAGTATAAGCACGACTAAATCGGAAGTAATGGTCATAAGCCGAGAAGAAATGCAGTGTGCGGTACATGTGAACAGATCTCGACGTTCAAATACCTGGGAGTAGAGTTCTCAGCAGATGGTCGACAAATAGCGTGCATAGACAAGAGGATTGTGTCGGCAGGAAATGTGCTGAAAGCGCTTAAAAACCCGATAATACATAAATCCGAGCTGACCCAACGGACGAAAATGGCCATATTTAAGACAATATACCGCCCTATCCTCACATATGGACACCAGATTTGGATGCTCACGGAGAGCGTGAGATCAAGGTTACAGGCAGCGGAAATGCGGTTCCTCAGGGGAGTGGCTGGTGTGCCATTGAGAGACCGTATAAGGAATACGTATGTTCGTGAAGCTCTCAAGGTGGAACCGGTACTCCTGCATATAGAGAGGTCGCAGTTGCGATGGCTGGGTCACGTTCTCCGCATGCCAGAAGACAGACTACCACTTAGATCTTTGGAGGCTGTGGGAGAGGGTAGAAGACCGGTGGGCCGCCCTAGAAGAAGCTGGCAAGGGCAGGTGTCAAACTTGTGTGTTGACAGACTTGGTTTGGAGTGGCCAGAGGTCCTGGAAGCAGCGGTGGACAGGGATCTCTGGAGGAGGTACCTAGGCACAATGGGCCCCAGACCCAACTAGGACAAGGGGAAGAAGATGTATGTATGTATAAAAAATAATGCTCGTATTAAGTGGGTGAAGGGCACAAAGAGGAGAGCGGAATGTAGGGTGGGAGTTTTGAATGTGAGAGGAGGGATGGTGAGAAAGACGGACGAAATTTTAGAGATGATGAATGATAAGTATTTGGATGTTTTATGTGTATGCGAAACGAAGAGGAAAGGATGTGGTATTAAAGAAAGTGATGGAAGGATCGAGTTGTGGTCTGGTGTCCCAGATACACAACACGCGTGTCAAGGTGTGGGTGCTTTTTTATCGAAAAGAATGAGTGAATGTATGAAAGGGTATGAATGTGTAAGCCCCAGGCTAATCTGGATCCGTTTCAAAGTGGGGATGACTAGGATCTTACTCATAGTTGGGTATGGTCCTGGGAACGATGCCATAGAGACGGAAAAGGAAGAGTTCTGGAATTGCGTGAGAAAGATTGCAGAAGATAAAAAAGATAATGAAAGATTGATCTTGGCAGGTGATTTGAATGGATGGGTGGGTGTTAGAAGGAATGAACTTGAAAATGTTTTGGGAATGAATGGAGACAGTAGAGTGAACGATAATGGTAAGAGAATAATTGAAATGTGTTTGGAGATGGATCTCTTTGTGGCGAATACCTTTTTCCCCCACAAGGAGATCCACACGTATACCTGGGAGAGAGGGAATGAAAGATCGATGATTGACCTCGTGTGTGTGGACTCTCATCTCAGGAAGGCGACCACGGACACTAGAGTGTATCGAGGCGCTGAGCTGGAGACGGACCATTTTCTTGTCGTCTCAAGAATAAATCTATTCTCCGGTTGGCGTTCAAGAACACAAAAGTCCACGCCATCTATGAGATTGAGAGTCGAAAAACTGAAAGATGAGAGTGTAAAGAATGAATATGTAAAAACTGTGAATGAGAAGCTTAGCGCGAACGAAAAGAATGATCTAACGATGAATGAAAGGTGGGATGTCTTAAAAAGTGTGCTTGTAGGGAGTGCAAAAGAAGCATGTGGTGAAGCTAAAGTAGGACGTAAGAAAGGCGATGCATGGTGGGATAATGATGTGAAAGAAGCTGTAGATAAGAAGAAGAATGCTTGGAAAGACTTACTGAGTGTGAAACAGTGTGACACATTTGAAAAAGAGCGAAAGAAAGAAGTATACAAGACATGCAAGAAGGAAGTGCGTGAAGTTGTGAAAATGAAGAAAAAAATGCTTGAAGATGAAGAATGTAAGAAATTGTCTACGTATGCGAGTGAAAATATGAAGATTTTTTGGAATGAAGTGAAACGAAAGAGGACGGGTACAAGTGTGAACAGTATGAAAGGGATAAAAGACAAGGATGGATGTGTGTTAGTGAATGATGAATGTGTGTTACGGAGATGGAAGGAGTATTTCGAAGATCTGTTTGAATGTGATGATACAAATGAGAATGAGTATGACGACATTGAAAGCAGTGTGAATGAAAACGATATGATAGACATGAATGAGATTATGAATGCATTAAAAAAAGCGAAGTGCGGTAAAGCTGTAGGGTATGATTGTGTTGCCGTTGAGCTCATCAAGTCTGGTGGACCGGGGGCTCTCGCGTGGTGCTTGGAGCTTTTCAACGATTGTTGGAGAGAAGGCGTCACACCAGAGGATTGGAGGAGGGCTATCATCTGCCCCCTGTACAAAGGGAAAGGCTCTAGACTTGAATGCGGGAGTTATCGGGCTATTAGCTTGCTGAGCTCAATAGGGAAATTGTATGGTAGAATTTTGATTGAGAGAGTACGAAAGATAACTGAGTGTAAGATATGGGATGCACAAGGAGCGTTTTTGAATGGCAGAGGGTGCACCGATCAGATCTTCTCCCTGCGAATGATTATAGAGAAGTTTCTGGGTAAACACCAGTGGCTTTTTTGTGCATTCGTGGACTTGGAGAAAGCATATGATCGAGTGGACCGGGAAAGGTTGTGGCACGTGCTGTCGGAGTATGGGGTGAGCAGCCGGTTGATACGCGCAATCTCTTCACTTTACGTGGGAAGCTCCGCTTGCGTGAGGGTAAATAACACTCTCTCGGAGTGGTTTGTCCTCACCAAGGGAGTGAAGCAAGGTTGTGTCATGTCTCCGTGGCTGTTCAACCTATTCTTCGACTACTGTATGCGACCTGTGAAAGAGATGGATGTTGGTGTCGAGCTGAATGGGTTTCGGGTGAATGCATTGATGTACGCAGATGATTTGGTGTTAATGGCTGAGAGTGAAAGGGACTTACAAGAGATTGTTACGTGTGTGTATGATAGTTGCAATTTGAATGGTTTGAAAATGAATGTTATGAAGACGAAAGTTCTAGTGTTTGAAAGAGAGAATGAAAAAACGATTTGCGAGATCAAAGTTGGTGACGAATGTTTGGAGCAAGTAAGTGAGTATGTATATTTGGGAAGTATGTTTGCGAGGGATGGAAGATGCGATAGGGACATTGAAAGAAGGAAAGTGGCCGGTGCTAGAGTGAACGGTGCACTTCGACCCATTGTCAGCAATGGCAATGTGTCGAACATGGCTAAAATGCTGGTGCACAATACCATTCTGGTACCGTCACTTACGTATGCAAGCGAGACATGGACGTGGCTGAAGAAGGACGAAAGTGGAATAAATGCAGTGGAGATGCGATCGTTAAGAAGAATGGTTGGTAAAACGCTGCGTGATAGAGTGAAGAATGAGGATATTAGAAGAATGAGCGGATGCAAGAAGAGTGTTGTGGACAGAATGCGCGTGAATAAACTACGGTGGTTTGGACACGTTGAACGAATGAACGAAGTAAGAATGACAAAGAGGATATACTTGTCTGAAAGAAAAGGTGTGAGGAAGCGCGGACGTCCGAGAACCACGTGGCTTGATCACGTGGATCAAATTCTCAAGGACGGCCGCGTGTTGAGTAAGAGGAATCGACGTGCATGTATGAGAAACTGTATGAATGTGGAGGAAGCGAAGGAAGTGTGTAAAGATAGATCTGTGTGGCGTTCCGTTCTCTCTGCCTACCCCACTTGGGATACGGCGTGAGGGTATAGTATAGTATAGTATAGTATAGTATAGTATTAAGGTGTTACAAAAAATTTAAGTTTTTTCATAGTTTTTTTTTATAATAACAGTCGAAAAGAGAACATTAATTTTACATGTAAACGGTGTTAGTAATTTTGTTTACTTATTTTAAAATATTTTTAAAAAACGTGACTTTTAGTGCAAAAATCTTGAATTTATCTGTGATTTAATGCTGCAATATAGGTACCTATGAGCTTAACTAATATACCTGATTCCTTTCACCATAACAAATAAAAATCAATCGAAATAGCTGTTGCGATGATATACTGTATTATTTAATTTACTTTTTAATTTAGGAAATAAATAAAAATTAAATCAAACTGAGGTAATAATATAACTATTGTAATACGGAAACAAATTTCGTCGTGCATGTGTTTATTTTTTCATTACGTAACATTACGTGCTATACTTAACACTTGGTTACTACTCAAGGGTCAAAATGACCCTGCAATATTTGGAAACATTTTTTTCCTACAATAACTCTTAGACAACCCCACTTATACTCTCGTGTATTCTCAGCATTGCACATGTTCTAGCTCATGGTATTTGTATTCAGCCACCTTTTTCAAATTTCGCGCCATAACAACAGTGACAGGGTCATATTGACCCTTGAGTAGCATTGGCGTCAGTAAATGAAAATTATTTGTTTTAATTTAAATTGTTTTCTTTTGTGTAAAATAATTATTATTATAAGATATTTTTATACTCCATTTAATCATAGGTTTGTGAAGTATTTTTATTTGTTTTATTATTTACTTTGGATGTGTCTTTGCCGCAGATATGGGTAAAAGAATATGTTTACAAACAAAAATATTGATTAATTTTGATTAATTTTACATACATATTTTTATATTTATTTTTATTAATGTCGATGTTTTTACCTATGTGATTGATTTTACATATAAATACACCCAATTTTCAATTATTCTTCTAGTACCTATTTTTAGAATTAACAATTTATCAATTTGCCATTGGAGTACCTACATGTTTTTGTTGCTGTAATTTTATTTGATGTCTGTACTTACACTGTTATTTTGTTTGATGTTTTGTACTTCTGTTTAGGTAAAGTGTAGAGTCTTGATTGGTTTACGTATTATAAATATTTATTGTTGTTGTATTATAATGTGAGATAAATTGTATGACTCTTGTTACAATAAAATAAAATAAAATAATATTGTGAATGCCTGGTTTGATGATAGTGGTTTTATAGAGGAAGATATTTCCGCAAATTCAGGTGCTTCAACTTCTGCTTTCTCATCCTTACCTTTTACACCATGAAGTCAAATAAAAGATAGATTCCAAGACAATTTATACCACATAAAATAAGAAATTTATAACACAATTTACACCACAAAAAAGATACCCTGGCAATTGCGTATGATGACATCAAGGGTGTTGAAAGTGCCACTGGTTGAAAGATCTGTTCCAGTTGTTACTAATGTTGTATTTAAAAGGAAGCGTTGCAGTATTTTCCCGTATAAAAAAAAATCGGAAAACTTACAGTGTTTGTTCTTCTTGTAAAATTCCAATTCGCAACACATGTTTAAACATTGTATGTCCAAACTGTTTAGATAACAAGTAATTGTGTGTCATTTAATTGCAAAGTATATATTTTTCAATAAATAGTGTGTTTTATTTCTATATTGCTATTCATAAACTAAAAAAATAAAAGTTTTATGGGAGGGTCAGGATGACCCTTGAGTAGCATTCGTGTAACATTTATTTTTGAGTAGTAACCAGGGGTTAATCCTATAACACGGGTCTAATATGTGCAATATAATAATAATAATATACACGTACATGCATACTTAATTAAAATAATACCTACAAGCAGGTGAGCATGTTGTCTATGTACAGGTAGAAAGCAGATACATGTAGGTAATAATGTATTTTATCCCCTTGCGTACTAACTGCGAACATCTACATTACCTTTCAGCAATCATGACAGTATAATTAAATTCCACGTAGGTTTTTTCAGCCATAAACGTCTGTTAATAAGGTTTAGAAGGGGGAGGCTTTTATACCACTCACCCCATACATTCTTTAGCATTATTCTTCGTCTCGACGAGGAAATTCACGTTTAATTTTTATGTTATGCTCCCTTCGCTCGTAAGGAAAAACACGACCTTTTAAAATAATATTATTCTTGTCAAAATATTTTCTCACGTCTTTATAGAATTTCATTAACTACCTAAAATATTTTAATGTGTTATTTTGAAATAGTGACGTAATTAACACCAAAAGATGATAAATGATTAGTTCTAAAATCACTCGTACCGGGTGGAATGCCTATGAATGATAGTAAATGATTGTTGCGTTTGTCTTAAAAATACATAAAATAAAATTTTGAATATACATATGTTAACAAACTGTTTTAAAATTACTATATTTATTAATAATAGTTACCTGATTTCGACTAACAAAATCATTGTCAAACTACTGATGGCTTTGAAAGTCAAAATTAGGTTACTATTATTAATAAATACAGTAAAACTTTAAACAGTTTGTTTGTTTACATAAATTAATATGAAGTTTTACAAAATAAACGTCAAACCAATCAATCAAAAAAAAACTTTGCATATTTGAAAATGTTTTTATCTTTATACTCATATTAAAAAAATCACGTAATTTCCCTTGTTTCATTTTTATTCCATTTCTTTGCTCGTTTCCCGGCTATATTTCTGATATAATTTTTTCTTATCTACTTCTTGACAGAATGTATTTAAGATTGTTACAGATACGAAGAAACACATCAACCGTACATTGCTTTACAAATTTCAGCAGAAATGCCCACACAGAAATACCTAATATTGTTGAATATTATTAGGTACTAGACTTGTTATCTTTTAAAGTTTTTTTTAAGTATCGTAAAAGGTAACTGGAGGCTTTGAATAAAAACTGAAAAGAGAGTAATGAAATGTTTTAAAAATCTTCCTGAATTAAAAAAAAGAATGGAGGTCGCTCACTAAAATAGTTTTAGAATTGAACGTAAGAATATAGGTATTGCATATTATTTGAATATGACATGTACCTATTAGATTACGAATTCATGGATTGTGGTACTGAAAAAAAAACTGAAATAATTAATACATATTTTAAAATAGGTAGCTAGTAAAACAATTTTTTTACAGAATATTTAGATTTGATCTTGATAATTGATAACGTTAGTATGTGGTTAGTAGAAACTACAGGCCACTTTGCATGAATTGGATATTAAAAGAATCTTGCATAAAAAAGGTTAAAAGTTTAAAGGATCATCGCCCCAGTGGGAAAGAAAGAAAGTATAGGTAGGTAATGAACAGTTTAGGCTTCCACGGTTCACTTATTTTGTAGTTAATGAACCCAGCAGTAATAAAGTGCTCAGTAAAGAAATAATTAGGTACATACGACTTTCATATTTTTGTTACTAAAATATTTGAAATTATAAAAATTTACCACGTTCGAATGATTACATTATTATCCAGTAGATAAATACAAACTATTGTAGACGATAAAGTTTGTATAGAATCGCTGTGTAAATTTTTCATTTACTAAAATATTAAAAACGTGCATATAATAAAAGTTACGTGTGCGAGGAACATTTTTACATTTTGTTTGAATACTCTTTTGAGAAAGTAGGTATATTATGTATTTCACGTGCCTAAAAGCCTTCATTTTGGTGCTTCTGTAAATAAAAAGAAAAAAATACATAAAAAGTTATAACCTACATAGAATTTTAAACATTATATTTTTTTCTTGTATCTCTGATACACTTTTGTTGTTACTCCTTATTGCAATGTTCTTATGAATGCTACAGGTGAAGGTACCGTATGATATTTTCTTCATTTTATAGATACATTTTTTTCAAAACTCGACCTAAACGCTCTTTCTACCTGAACACAAAGGACTTAAGGGAACAGACAAAAGTTAATGAAGCTATCTCGCTTCCGTCATCATACGGTCTTATAAGAGACATGAAACGGTCACCATCTGATTTACATAATTTCCATTTTATCAAAGTCGTGATGAATTTTTAGAGATTTACCTTTTACCTTTTGTTCCGTTTCAAATATTATGAAGGTGCTTACTAAGGTCTTCCGACTCTTACAATATTATTTTCATTCCCCCGAGCATACTACGTAGAGAATACGAATACTTAATTTCACACACACATATAAAAAATTATTATATAGGTACTAACTACTGTAAATAAAGAAATATTTGAATCACACCACGCATATTTTAAAATCCTGAAATATTTCCTTAAGAAATTTTGAAATCTGTGAGAGCAAGTCATTTTTTTATGAGAAGTTCATCTTCTCACGAGTAGTAATTCGTCATTGGTTAATATATCAAATATATTGTATATATTTTATTCTAGCTGTTTTCTGTGATTCTTAATGATGTAAATACGGTTTATAGTGTAGATAAAAAATACTTAGTAGGTATTTGTCGAATTTCATTTTATCACATCTTACGTTTAATTGTAGACTAGCCCTGTGTCGTTGCTAATTAAAATGAGTGTTTTTTTATGTAATTTTATTATTAGTATCTGTGTTAAGTCAAATGACAAATAACTGCAATATTAATTGTAGAAATTTCAAAATAATGATAATTATTTTGAAATTTCTACAATTATGAGATATAAAGATTCGTCAATTTCAACTCAATTCGTCGTATTAATTTTTTTAAGAAATTTAAACATTTAATTTCAATTCAATTCGTCGATTTCAATTATGAGAAAATAATGATTTTGAATTTCTACAATTATGAGAAAATAATGATTTGCCAATGAATATAAATATTTCCATGCAATATTTTTAATTTAATTAAGGATGCACTGTTTAATATACAAAATCATTGAGGTGTAAAAAGCAACGAAATATGAATGCAAATGATTAAAATATTCATTATTAGAAACGAGTCCTTCTCAATTGCGTTTGGCCAATGAATGTTGCGATGCTACAGTAATATAAAGTATTGAAAAATACAATGGTTGAGTACAAAAGAAATTTTTTCATTCAGTAGGACCACAGATATCAAATAAAGTAAGTTTTTTTTATTTTGTTTTATATGAAAACCATCTAAAAATATGACCAAAATTTTAATCAACTTCATCAAATAATAGGTATGAATTCATATTAATTATTGTTACAACATTGCGTAATATTGCGGGCAAAACTCTCAGACACGAGATAAGAGATACTGAGTTTAGGAACATATGCAACACACACGGAGGACATCGTAAGATGGAGTAGGAAAATGAGACGATACTGGAAAGGCCATGAAGATTGGATGACTGAAAACAGAATCGGAGATAATATAGCTTCAAAGGAAACACCAGTCGAAATAAATAAAACAAATGCTAAAGAATTCTACTACCTAAACACCGACACAGTGAAGAAACACCAGTCGATTCACGGTCCGAGGAAGACCACCAGAAAGATGGAAAGAAAGCTGGTCTCCAGCATTACAAGAGGCAACAACTTCCAAATTAACAGATCGATGATCTACATCAAGAAAAAGAAGAAAAAAAGTATTGTTAAGTGTTTATTCCCTTACCAAAAAAGTTTAAAATAATGTAACGCCGTGTAGATGGTTCTTTTTTTATAACTATTTACTGAGATCATAGTGATGAAGCAAGTTGCCAATACCCCCTTCGGTTCTTTATTTTTGGCACTTATCAATACACTTACCTACTACAGTTTCATTGAACAAGAACCTATTTAAACCCAAAATCTTCAGATACCCATTGACGCATGTGATTCCAAAAGACGGTTTCCTTTTTTATCTTTGGAAAAGTCACTGTGATTTGATACTCGCCACGTCATAAAGAGTACATCAAGTAATTTATGTGTAATATACATACTATAAAAATCACGAAACATTTCAATAAAAGGTCTTGCATGAACTTCTATAGATACACAGAATAAGACTTAATGCCACCTTCTCAGGAAATATTTTTAATGGATTCCAAAATAAATTTTTGGTTCAAATATAGGTCCTACCTACTTATAACATTTTCACTTATTGCTTGCGATAATATGGAAAATTTATTATGATATAAAACCTAGGAAATAATGTATTATAATTATTTATGTTTGTTTATCATTGATAAATAACATCTTCACGACTAGTTTAAATTTGACTTGTGTGCCTTGCCGATAATCTTCTCGTTATACCTACAATGGAACATATACATTTTGTTTAATACCCGTGCACTACGTTGCTATTATGTATATTATGTTAGTAGGTACATTTTCACTGTCTGCGTTTTGTTAAGAGTCAAGGAGTTTATATGCTGAATGTAATGGAACATTGCTGTACAAACATGGAGCAAAAGTAACTACAGCAGTAAGCAAATGACAAAGGTTCTGAAAGCACATAGTAAGAGTAGGGAGACGTGTTTATATTATTTGACTCATAATGAGAAGTAAATATTATAAGAGGCTTGCAAACAGTTGCCAGTTATAAATATATGAAACTGTTCATATATTTGTATGCTAAATTTGTACTTAAACAATATTTTTTGGCGAAACAAAAATATACTCAATGTTACCTTTCAATCCTGAAGCACTTTCTGAATAGAAAAAATGTTATTACTTCAGATTTATCGCTTTTTGTCATGGTGTATCTTAAGATTTAGCTCTTTTTTTTTAATAATATGTGGTGATTAAGTTATGTTTTAATCCACTTTAAATTTATCTATTAATTTATTCTTTATAATGGATCATACAGTTAAAACAATCCACACATAAATATTTGAGTCCGTTCGTATGTATGTATGTATGTATGTATGTATGTACGTATGTCCTTAATGGACTCAGAAATTAGGAAAGACCGAAGTAAAATAATACACTCTATACAAGGTCTCATCTTCTGGGCAGGTTTAAGGCTAAAAACATTTTAAATATCTTACGTATTGATAAAGATATTTTAATTTTAATGCTACCATGTCACAAAATTAGCAACAAAATGTATGTAAAATTAATGCAAGATTTAGTAAATAGCAATATTCACAGTCAAACATTTTTCATTGTATTGAATTAATATCAAAATGGATGTAACAATAAATACAACAATTCTGAAACTAAATATTTAGGGTTTATTTTCGTAATAAAATATCGTGTTTGCTAATGAGAAAAGCTCTTGAATTACGTGAATAAAAATTGCATATTTTTGACATATTGGGCTATTTTCATAATGGAAGACATTATGAAACCATAGAAAACTATACTGTAGAATAATAATAGTTTTACCTATAAAATCCATAAACAATGTTAAATGATTTTCAATGAGTGGGAACCTATTTATTTTCACCTAATATTTTTTACATAAATTATGAAATATTTGATAGTAAAATATTCTGAAATATTGAACGATGCAGATAATCCATTTTTAAGGTTTTTTGGGAATAAAGAGTAAATACTTATATGACAATTTATTCTTGACTTTTTTTAATTTCATAGCAAATACCCATTTATGCACTGCAAACCAAAAATACAAATTCGAATGTGGACAATTATAATATTTTAACATTTATGTGACTACAATTTTTTCACGAAAAGGGATGTATACCCTTTTTTTCTTATAGAAATTTGGGATGACAATCTTCGAGTTTTTACATTAAGATGAGGTTTTTAGTAGTTTTTGCACGTAGGTACCCGCCTATTTTTCTAAATAAAATATGAGCTTTCGAGGTGTCGAGCTCACATATTTTTCATTTGGAAGAGGTTTTTAGCACTTTTTCCATGTAGGTACCTACCAATATGTGGAATTTCTTAACTTCAAGCTTTTTCATCGGGACGAGGTTTTTAGTACTTTTTTTTCCATGTAGGTGCCTACTTATTATTTTTTTACATAAATGTGAACATCTGAGGTGTCAAACTTCAAGATTTTTCAATGGGAAGAGGTTTTTAGCACTTTTTTCGATGTTGGCACCTTCCTATTTTTTTTAACTAAATATGGGCATGTGAGGTATCAAACTTCATGATTTTTCATTGGGAAGAGTTTTTCAGCACTTTTTTCGATGTAGGTACCTACCTATTTTTTTTACCTAAGTATGGGCATGTGAGGTATCAAACTTCATGATTTTTCATTGGGAAGAGTTTTTCAGCACTTTTTTCGATGTAGGTACCTACCTATTTTTTTTACCTAAGTATGGGCATGTGAGGTATCAAACTTCATGATTTTTCATTGGGAAGAGTTTTTCAGCACTTTTTTCGATGTAGGTACCTACCTATTTTTTTTACCTAAATATGGGCATGTGAGGTATCAAACTTCATGATTTTTCATTGGGAAGAGTTTTTCAGCACTTTTTTCGATGTAGGTACCTACCTATTTTTTTTACCTAAGTATGGGCATGTGAGGTATCAAACTTCATGATTTTTCATTGTGAAGAGTTTTTCAGCACTTTTTTCGATGTAGGTACCTACCTATTTTTTTTACCTAAATATGGGCATGTGAGGTATCAAACTTCAAGATTTTTCATTTAGAGATTTGCAATGCTTTTTATGATGTAGGTACCTACCTATTTATTGTTACTAAGCTATGGGCATGTAGGGAGTCAAAAATTAAGTTTTCTCATTGGGAAGAGCTTTTTACTTCTTTTATCCACGTAAGTGCTTACTCCGTTTTTTTTTTCAATAAGATTTTGTTGTTTTAACCCATGTATTTGCAAGGTTTTCTATTTAATTAAACCCGAGCGATGCCGGGTTACATACGCTTGTAATTAATATAACAATAATGTATAACAATAAGCAAACCAATCAAGATGCCTTCCTTACCAACAAATATTTATTGTTATTACTAGTACTAAGCATCAAGCCATAGAAAACTGACATATTTAGTTAGTGATAGAAGTGTTATCAATGCTATGTATTTTGCCTTTCAATTTAAATTTACGGTTATTCCCCGAGGGAAACCGAGTTAAAAAGCTTGTTATTAAGTAATTATATGTGACTGAAAGTACTGAATAATAATTATTAATTCTTATGTCTTTGTGATATTTTAATTGTAGACATTGCATAGGTATAATAATATTGGTGTTCTATTAATATTACCTATTACAAATTTCAGTTAAGGTGATTTCTAGTTTAAAAATACAAAGACTGTGAAATTTCATCAATTTGCGAACTTGATCCTAGGAAATTTCCAAGACCATCGTCTCTTCCACGTCATATATTAAGTTCTAATATGTATTTTCTAGTATTAAAATTGTACTATTTCTGGTTTTTTTATTTGATAACTTAAGTTATTAAAAAATAATAACCTTAAAACAACTTATACGTCAAAGAAAATTGATGTTTTACTTTTCAAAATAGTTCTGGAACATGAGATACGTAAAAGTTTCAAAGTTCTCTCTTTGAATTTAAGAAGGTTTCTATGAATAAGAAAAGCATAGAAATGCCCGCATTACTGAAAGATTTATTGGGTATATTTTATTATATGAGTAATAATATTTCATACCTTCATTAAAATAAGTAAGTAAGCAGATAGTTCCACTAACGTTCTATACAATATTAAAACAGATAAGGTTAATAACGTTTGTGACATGTTACTTAAGTAACAATAATGGATTTGGGTTCTTATCTACAAATATCCAATGCCAGGTCAAGCGTAATTCGACCCTTGATAGTGAAGTAAATATTTTATTAAAATAAATTATTATTTAAAATATTCGAGAAGTAAATAATATTATGTATTAATATAATTATTCATAAATTAACATAAAAAGTACACTATTGTGTGCTTTATATTATAGTATCTAGTTATGTTAGAATTTTTTTTTTCAGGCATTGCAGAATGAATTAAGATGGAGAGAATAAACTTATCTGAAAGAGGGTGTGTGAAAGCGCGGGTATCTAAGAACTATATGGCTTGATCATCAAATTTTCAAGGACGGTCGTGTGTTGCTTAAGAGAAATTTTACGAGTATGATTGCAGAAGAAGCGAAAGAGTTATGCATTAGTTATCTATGCTTCCACTCTCTCTTCCTAGCCCACTCTCTAGTGGGCTAGGAAGCCGTAATGCCGTAATGATTTAGTAGTGAGATTAATATAACAGAAATGCAAAACTATATAATGTCAAAAAATGCAGTTGAAAACGAGGACGTCATCTATTACTTAACAATAGAAATATCAGTTATGATAATTGTCTCGTAATGCATTCTACAAATATTGTTTACTATGCTTACCAAATTGAGATTCGGTATTAATATTTGTCGAAAATGGATAAGTGTGGTCTTAGATAAATGCGGGTGTAGATATATGGAATAGGCTTATTTGATATGAAGAGATGACTGACAACCGGAAGCAGAAAAGAAAGCACAAAATAAAAAGCATGTTCTTTATAAGCACGGAAGAATATGACAACAAAAATTGTATTCTTTTTCCCTCATAACTTTTTAACTTGCAATTTAATAGATTATAAGAAATAAAAAAAAATATGAAAAATAAACCCAGGCCCCTTAGAGATAATAATATTATCATACTTTCTTGCAAACTCCATCAATGAAAATGTCTCGTCAACTTTATAACATAACTTGCTTCTATAACAAAATCCCATTTGGTCCAATCTAATCGCATGGGGACATCTAAGTTATCCATCCGACCATTAAAATATTAGGGATATCCTGCCATGTACACGATACACCATCCCCTAACTTATTACTTTTTTCGACGATTTTATCAACTATCGTATAATATAAAGTAGTTCTATATATTCATGTTTTTATATTTTACATTAACCTTTATTATGTATGTCATTGATCATCGCAGGAGAATTTTTATTTGTTCTTTCAACAGTTTTGAATAAAATGTTTTACGTTTACTTAATTTTTGCGTTTCCACTTGTAAATAATTTTATGAATATTATGATATTCTAAGAATTTAATTAATATAAGAGTATTTAAAAAACTTAGAACCACGAGTATCAAGGATAGTAGAAATAAAGAGGTACAAATAATAATTTATGCCGCAAGCGATGTATAGAGGTACAAAACTTATTTATTTTTTAATATTTATCTTGCTTTAAGTTCAATTTAAAAGCGCCGAAAACTTTTAAGCAATCTATGTTTCAAGTTACTTTACATTATATCTGCTCCTAAGAAACATAATACATACATACATACATCTTCTTCCCCTTGTCCTAGTTGGGTCGGGGGCCCATTGCGCCTAGGTACTTCCTCCAGAGATCCCTGTCCACTGCTGCTTCCAGGACCTCTGGCCACTCCAAACCAAACCTTTCAACACACAAGTTTGACACCTGCCCTTGCCAGCTTCTTCTAGGACGGCCTACCGGTCTTCTGCCCTCTCCCACAGCCTCCAAAGATCTAAGTGGTAGTCTGTCTTCTGGCATGCGGAGAACGTGACCCAGCCATCGCAACTGCGACCTCTCTATATGTAAACATAATATAAACATAATATTGTTCAGATTTTTATTTATTTAAAATTTCTAACCTTAGAAGTAAGAAACAAGAGCATTTTTTTATGTGTAATGAAAATTATACGAAATATGTTGAGCAAGTAAACAGAATCGAAACATTTTATTTAATGTAACTTAACAAAATAAATGAAATTATTAGATACTTATACAATACAAATCATATTTTCCGATAGATTTGGTACAAAGGTGCTTAAATGAATATAACATGTTTTACTTATGACGTTATTTTTTCTTACGGCATTATTTCCTCCATTCTGAAACAATGTTAAGTATTTTATTGCAAACAATATTAAAGTATGACCAGCGATACTGGCTAGTCCAAATACCCGATTATATGAGCAATATGAAAACTTTTATTTTCCAAAGACCATTACCATGCTACTTTTCAATAATTATAATATAAGTTTTAGATTCGTACTAAGTATATTCTAATTTATTTAGGTATCGGAGAAAAGAGATCAATAAGATGAAAAATTCAATGCACCTTAACAATACCCAACTTCTTTATGGAGAAAGCAAAGTGTAACCAATCAAATAGAGCTTTTTTCGTGTGGATTGTTAAATACCATCCATAAACAACTTGTTGAGCTTGCTTATTTTATGATAATTATACTTAATTAAATTTATAATTTGCAATTTTTACTAAATTTTTTTTACAAACTTTTGAAACAAGATCAACATTACATACCATTATAAAAAAAAGCGCCCTTGAGATGAATGCTCTATTAAACGGAGTCAAATAAACTATCCGACATATATACAAAAAAGTTTGAATGTCTGAATATTCTTATGATTATAACACTTCATAAAAATACCTTCTTTATATTATTCGTTTCGTGACATTTGTTCGTTACACATTATTAACTATATTAAATCCATAACTTCGCAATATGTAATTGTTTTTTATCAATGTACAGTAAAGAATAAATAAATAAAAATAAAAAGAAATATACATGTCTTTCTTTTCCCTTATCAATTACATTTCTTGACTTAGAAATATTGAGAGAATAATAGTCATGAAAACTCAATAATACATCATATATTTTTTCGCTTAAAATATATAAGTTATGAATGAAACACATAAAGTTTGTATTCAAGCAATACCTTCAATCGAAAATATCAAACCTTTTGTATTATATATGACTGATTATTGCAATAAAATTTCCAATTCAATAACGATGAATGATTTGAAAATTTGCTTTATTTGATGCTAAACAATAGTGCTTTTCCATATTTTATTTCTAAGATAAAATTGTTTTTTTTTTGTTTATATTTCGTAGCGGAATTTCAAATACTCGGATTCAATTTATCAAGAAAATTAACGTCAAATTGAAACGTTTTCATAACAAAGAGTAAAAAAGTGTGTAGGTGTAGGTATGTCAGTATATTACCTAGAATACAACATTTTCCGTAAGTTCTCCGAATTTTCTTATTTACGCTCACTTCTTATTTGCCTTTTTGTTCAACATATAAATATCAACATATTTTTAATATACTTTATGTAATTAACTATAAAATTATTTGTTTTGATATAAAAAGTCTTATTACAAGCCAACGAATGGTATGTATTTTCAGACACTCTAAATTTCTATTATGTGCTAATGAATTGAGGCAGCATCTATTGCATAGGATCACTCGTAAACGATTGGATGGTCTTTGAAAATAGAATATTATTTTTAATTCTTTATAAATATCTATGAAACTTCTGATTCAAACTAAAATATATTCAATTGACCATAAGGTAATGTAAAGATTTATTTGAAAAAACATACATACTTTCGTGCATTAATTAACTTTAATCTTATGAGTTAATATTACATTTTAATGTATGAATCAAACAATTACTAACAAAATAATTGAATTGTAATGATTATTGTGAAAAAATTGATCATCACAATAATATAATTTCAAGAACATCCTTAAAATATTTTATATAATACCTGATAGGTACCAATATAATGAAACACGAGTCTTCAGAAATATCTAAGGATTCAACAATTCGCCATTGTTTAAATATTATTATATACCCACTCAATTCAAATAAATAACTTTAGGTAGGTACTCTTTTGTTCATAAAATAATTATTGAATAAAAATATCCACTAAGAATTATGTCTTATTTTCTTTTTTGTCAAAGCACCCAGCAAAACTGATAAAAAACTACCTTTGTAAATAAATGTAATTATCTACAAAAATATTTAATATATAAGCCATCAACATTTTTAATAGGGTCGGAAGTAGCACGTAGTGAGATTTTGAGAATGATCTTTCTAATTGTACTCAAACTGTAATCAAAATGAATAGAAGCACAGTATCAGAACTGCTTCCTTCTATTTTATGATCTCATCGATTTTATAAAGTTCGGTATTGAATTATATTTTTTTTTGATTAATACACTGCCTCAAAGTCTTTTCACAAAGTTTTAGAGGAATTAGTGAGACTTAATACTTGGAAATTATAAATTTGAAAGTCATTAAACTTAAGAAAGTGTAGGTCCTTATAAATGAAGCGGAATAATATTAAAATAATCTTACAATTCCTATTAGTTAAATAATAATCTTTGTAAAGGCTTATGAATGAGGGTGCTCGGAAATATTTTACTAAGCTACATATATTTGTTTGTACATCTTTGTTATTGTTTTAAGTATAGATATTACAATTTTTTATATCAAAGTTCAAACTAAATAGTTTTAAATTTTATTTTTAATGGTTACTGTCAATAAATTAAAGAACACCATATATTTTTTAAATAATTATAATAACTAGACAACTTATTTATGATGCGCCGTTTTGTGGAAAAACCACTGCAAGGTCCCATTCAAGAATCATAACACCTCCTGAACGATAGGGTTTTTAACCTCGTCTTGAACACCTCCACACTCTCCAGAGTTCGCAAATCATAGGGAATTTTGGTTCCACAGCAACGGACCAGCTACACAGAAGGCACGGTCAACATAGTTGGCCAGACCCCCCCCCCCTACGCGGTACCACATGTCTATTGACAGAGTCTGTGTTTGCAGACCTTAGTGAAATTCTAGATTAATTATTAATTAATAGATTCTCATATTTTACAAGTTTCAAGAAATAGTTTAAAATCAACGAGTTAATATATCTACCTATTAACTATTTATATCCGTCTATAAATCTCGGTCCCTTAATCGATATATGCGGTAACTAGCGAGCTTTCGGAAATATTGATCATATATATAATAGGCCGGGCCGAAAATTTTTTTTTTTGATATTGAAAACGTAATAGTGATAGATTAGTGCTAAATGTCGTTAAAGTTACGTATGAAAAATATTATTCGATTTGAAAGTTATCTTCTGTCTCCGGATTGACCTTGAAGTTTCATAAAAATGTGTTTTTTATCTTATTTTCTAGCTAGTATAAACATTACTGCGTGTTGAGATATAATCTCACGAGACAAGTTGAATCAAACAATTAGGTACACCAATCACAGACAAGGGTCTTGTTTGCACGTGTTTTGCGTATTGCAGTCCCACAGGTACCTGCACTGGTACCAATTTGGGCGCTAATAATGTCAGTATTGCTTCTGCCGTTTAGAGTGATTGTTGTGTTTGTACGCGCTTCGCGCACGTGAATTGGACTCGGAAATCATCAAAGTGTCCTGTGCTAGGTGAAATTCATGATATTAAAGGCAATGTTTTGCCAACCTACGGAGAAGTTATGAAGTTTTACGAGTGGACAAGACATAAATTAACAAGTACAAAAAAACACCCATCATTTCAGAAAATAGCAAATATTGTAACAACCAAGATAGAAGACATATGGAGGACGTCTTCGATTCCTACAGTTACACATTTGAGAGTTACACAGATGTTGAAATACTATCATTCAATGTATAAAAACATCTTAAAATCACATCCCAAGATACCACCAAAAAAGCTGGAAGAATCTCAATGTAGCAGTAAATTATTGTTTGATATCTAGACATGTAAATGTAGAGAAATCAATGAATGCTCTTGTCCAAGAGATTGCAAAGTGCCAGTGCAAGAGCAAAACTTCTTAGTCGATCAGCGAACTTCAAGAAAGATGATTATTGGAAACATAGATGTGACCGTAACCAAACAACTACAAAATCGTCAACAAAGAAAAATTCGCAGGCAAAAGTCTATCTCTCGATCAAAAACATTTGACGAGGAAGCAACATCAAATATTTCGAGTTCTTCAATATCTTCGCCTTACAGTTCATCCACATCTGACATTACTTTCACTTCTAAAACATATCGCAAGAAGATTACTGCAACCGCAGATTTTCCCACATTGGCCAAAAACTTGCGACAGGTATAGCGTATCAGACAGAGCAGCAGCAGCTATTGCTTCATCAGTACTTCATGATACAAAGTCTAATGTTCCAATTATAGACAAGAACAAAATACGCAGAGAACGAAAGAAAATAAGAGATTATATTATGAAACAAGATAAAAAATATGCGAGTTTCAGCTTTATACTTTGATGGTCGTAAAGATAAAACTCTAGTTATAAGAAGAAAAAGTGGAAGAGAATATTATAGAGGAACAATAATTGAAGATCATATTTCACTAATAAAAGAACCCGATTCAAAATACTTGGGATATGTCGTGCCAACATCTGGAACAGCAAAGGCGATTGAAAGAGCAATATCAGATTTCTTTTCAGGGGAAAAAAAATCCTTTGACAATTCACTTGCCATCGGATGTGATGGAACAAATGTAAATGTTGGAAAGTTTGGTGAAGTGATACGTTTATTTGAAAAAACGTTAGATAAACCATTACAATGGATCATTTGCCTATTGCATATGAATGAGTTACCATTCAGGCTTTTGTTTGAATATATTGATGGTCCCACATCAGGTCCTAATACTCTTTCGGGCCAGATAGGAAAAGAACTTGAAAAATGTGAAGAAAAACCAATTGTTAAGTTCCAGATAATCACAACGGAAATGCCTAATTTATCCTCTCAAGATTTGAGCACAGATCAATTATATTAATACAAATTTGTATCAACTATTTCGACAGGAATATTTCCCGATGAGTTGGCAAATAAAGCCCCAGGAAAAATGTCTCACGCTAGATGGCTTACACGAGCTAATAGAATTCTGCGACTATATACTTCTACAGAGTTTCTTTCAGAAAAACTGATCACCTTAGCAACTTATATTGTCAAGGTTTATACTCCAACTTGGTTTGCAATAAAATGTCACCCCACCTGCAATGATGGATCCCGTCACCTATGGAAGTTAATTTTCTTATCCAGATATTTATCAGATGAATTCAAATCCATAGTAGATCCTGTAATTCAAAGAAATAGCTATTTTGCTCACCCGGAAAATTTATTACTAGCGATGTTAACTGATCCTCAAAAGCATATAAAAGAATTAGCTGCGCGCCGTATAATGAAAGCTCGCACCGCTCATCAAAACAATATCAGACTCTTTCAAGTGCCAAATGTGAATTTTGAAGCTGCCATATACTATGACCTAATAGATTGGCAGCAAAATATAACTGAACCACCGATATTACAAAAAGTATCTGAAGAAGATCTTCAAACATTTATTGCACGTGGTGGCGAAGATAAATTCATTTTTTTGCGTTTGCCCTGTCATACGCAAGCAGTGGAAAGATCTGTTAAGGCTGTAACAGAAGCCTCAGCAACTTTTTGCACAAAATTATCAAGAGAAGGCTTTATAAAAGCTGAGATAGCATCTCGTAGTATAATGCCACAATTTGAGAGCAAAAAAGGTTTTATTCCCAATTAATTAATAAATAATCACTATAAACTATATTTATAATTATGTATTTATTTTTAAAATAATTTATGTTTATTTAAATATATTGGTACATATGTAAACAAATGTTATTTTATTGAATAAATAATTATAAAATCTAAATAAATTAACATGCCTAATACCTATATGAGAATTTGGGATTTTTTCATAATTTTCAAAACTTCAAGGTCAATCCGGAGACAGAAGATGTTGTTTTTTTGTCATGAAATTTTTTATACAAATATTATACGTCTTTTGGCAACATATTTTCACTATTACTTTCTGATCAAGAAAACTTTTTTTTTTTTCATACATTCGTGGCCCAGCCTAATATATAATGTAATTTTAATATTTGTACATTTACAGAGTGAAAATTCATGATAACAAATATCAATATTAATAAAATATTTGTATATTTGACAATAAAGTGTTTATTATTATCAATATTAATAATCACAGTTAATTTTTCACAATTTTTTGAATAAAACTCGAGCGCTTTCGTCAAAAGCTCAGTTTGACATTATCAAGAGGCATAATTGAAAAAAAATATAATCTACATAAGTTAAGAAGGAGGAACAGGAGGGGGTGGGATAGTAGTGGAAGGAGTGGGTGTAGCTAAGGGCTTTAATAATGGTTAAGGGGGGGGATGGACATGTTTTCAATGTTGCCATTAGCTTTATATTTTAAAATCTCTAGTGTTTATAGAGCCAATAACTTTTGCAATCTTTAGAGTTTAGAGGGTTGTCCTATTGCTCGGAGATGGCAGATCATTGTAATCACTTTTGACGAAAGCGCTCGAGTTTTATTCAAAAATTTATGAAAAATTAACTGTGTTTATTAATATTGATATTTGTTCATATAATGTGTTTATATATTATGTATTGGGAATATTTGTAAACACACTTGTTTGGTATATCATATAAATGATATAAATTGTACAACTTATTGTTATTTATATATGTTTAGTTTTTATAATAGCTTATTAATATTTGTATTATATGTATCAGGCTTCAATCATAGGTATAAACACGATATTTTAGGATGCGCCCTTGAAGTGAATATATTCCACAAAACGGCGCACTATAAATTGTCTAGTTATTATTATTATTATTATATAAATGACGCAGGTATATAACTACCTCAAGTATGAAACATTCAATGAAAACTCCAAACCTTCATCAGGTATCAAACTCAGTACCTCTGTGCAAAGTCACATTTTTTCATATGCTTTAATAAAAATATGCTATATTATATAAGAAAGATGAAAAAAATATGCCCTGGCTTTTTTTTTTTAAGGGCAGCGCCCGCCACATACCTCGTGCCGTACCTGGAGATATGTATCTCCATAACGACACACACATGCACAAACAGGATTTAATGTCGCATTTGGTGCATTGGTGCAAAAATTTGCTGCAAAAAGGGAAGGGAAGAAATAGGAATATGCGAACCTGGCTGCGAAACATAAGGGACTCCAGCATCCGAAGTGTGGAGGGGCTGTTCCGAGCAGCGCAGGACAAGGACAGGTTCGCCGAGGTGATCGCCGACTTTGGGGGTCCTTACAGTGCACTTGAAGAAAAAATAGAATAACAAAATAATAAACCTCTGAATTCAAATACCTACGAATATTAATCATGATTTCAAGAATTGAATGGCATTTAATAACTTCTGTCAATGTTAAAATAAAAAAAAAACAGTTTGAAACCTATATTGAACATGATAACAATTGCTTTGACAATCCTATAATTCTGAACATTATAGTCAATAATCATGGTCCAGTTTGACAGTTCGGTATTTCATCCTTACCATACAAATAATTATTGTGGAATTTACATGTCTGTCATTTACCGGAAGTTAGATTAATATCAATCTGAAGGCTTTTAGATGTGGTTTCTCTATAATAGCGAATTTCTCTATGGGTGTAGTGATCTAAATCTATATATTTACATAATAATGTATGTAGGTAGGTATATTTGTAAGGTTTTGAATACCCACTCTGTAGTTCTTTCAAGATGTTGTTTTCGTAATAGGTAGTTCATTGATTTCTATAAAAAATGTAGGTGCCTACTGCCTTAAATTTGTGATTTTTTTATAATGTAAAATCGCATTTACAAAAAATGTTCTAACCATTCGTAAATGGGTGAATTGACTTCAAAGATAAAACAGAGTAGGTAAAATAAAAGGTATTTGGTGCTTACCTACGAACTTATGAACTAAAATGAGTTGTCACGAAATTACTCAAACGTACGAGGTAAGAGGTTTCAATTTTCTCAAGTGAAATGTTAAAATGGAAAGGAAAAGAATGCTTTATCCATATTTAAGTGAACAAAGAAGCGGGGAGTGTATTTATCCATCAGCTGATGCACTATTATAAAGTTCATGATGTTATATAAGATGGATGGCTGAAAAGTTTTCTCGAAGTTTCATCTCCAAACGGCAAAACGGAACACAATAATACAATTAGTTTCCGCATATTGCTTCGCGTATATCATTTTGCCTCGGATGCACCCATTGACATTTCAATTACGAAAGCTTTTAGTGGTATTTGATGGGTGAAATTCAAGTGCAACAAGTCATTCAATATGGGCTATTATGGTTGACGGAAATAATATATTATATACTTATGTACTATTACTATCATGAAAGCACAAAGTAATTGATTCCCAACTTCATAATGATATCTATTTAATGGAGTGAGTTCTCAAAGAGAATTAATAGCCTCAAGGGATTCCTCAATCATATTAGTATGTCCTGTATATTTCTTTTATATTAATTTGTGACAAAATGATTGGTAAGTATAAAAATATGTGTATGATTGATTTGTTTCTACGCTTTATCGTAGAAATAAATGTGTAGGTACACAATACAAACATATTATTATCAATAGATGAAATAAAAGGAAAAGGTGATGAAAGATTACATTTACATAATATGTACTCGCCTATTTTTTGTATAATATAATGTTGTATAATGTTTTTTCAATATTATTGAGAAGAGTATTTTTTTGTATATTTCTACGTACCTAACTATTGAATCATTTTTACAAAATACAAACAAAAATAATAGTCGCAGATATAAAAGTACATTTGATTTTCAAGTTCATCTTGATAGATGTACATATGTCAGTTTAATATTCACAATTGAATATTATTACAATGAACTTGATTGAAGAAAAGTATTTTCTAAATCTCTCGTCACCGTGGAGTCGGCCGTTTTTCGTAGGCTGTTCTGTTTGAATACTACGTTTGAAAACTGTTGTCATCGAATGAATCTTTCATAATCAATTTTATGTATTATTTTCTTCAAATCAGCACAAATTAATCTTTTTATTAATGCTGATTGAAAATATTTCCTCGTATTCTTTATTAGTTTGGTACAAGCATGTTTAAAACATTATATAGAACTATAATCTGAATATTAAATTACCTCCATGCTCGTGCAAACATATTCCGTACATTTCCAAGTATTGTGCATTATTATAATTATTATTTCGGTACCAAGAGCTTAGTACGTGTGGCTCAATTATTTAGTAGGTAGTTTAATCTGGAAATAATTAGGTTCTATTAAATTGCAATATTCATCACTTTATCAGGTTACTAGTAGGTATATGTTGCTGCTAAATATTCTCTATATAGGGTGGAACACGGATTTTATGATTTCACATTATATCAGTATATGTTTGAAAAACAATAAAACGTATAAAATAATTAATTTCTTAGTCAAGCAAATTTTCAAATATACTTTTAAAAATGGTTCTATCTTTTGAGCCTATTTGAAAGATTTGTAAATTGAATATTACCTATATGTGCCATATTTTTAGTAAAATTGTTAATAATGATAAATTGGTTAGGTACTTCTGTATGCATATAAGAGGCAGTTATAAGAAAATCTCACTTCTTCACTTTTAAACAATGAATCAACGGACACGCAGTAGTCACTCCCTCCTCTTCCACTTAATTTATTTTGTAATAAATTACTTGTGTGGTTCATGGGAGATGAAATAATGATAATGGGAGGGGTATTTAGTCATATTAAGAAGATGACCGGAAAAATAGGTAGGTATATTTTTTTAAAACTGATTGTGGCGCATGCGTCTAGTTGATTGAAAGATTTAACTTTTTCTATACTTATAAACGTATTTATTTGCCTGTTTTGTGCATGTAAATGAATAAATATAACAGCGTTCAAAAAATGCAAACATGCCCTTGTTATTTCATGCAGAATTATCATAATATTTTATTGAGCATGGCAAATGGTGTTAGAATAAATCCTTACGTAATACAACGTGTATCTAACATACTATACGAGTATACATATATTTTGAACCTAGAATGATAAAGTGTTAGCATTTCTCAAGTCATATTAGGTATATAATAACATAATATGATATTATACAACGCAGATGGTACACATGGTTTAGTAGGATGTATGCATGTAGATACAGTCTATTATTATAAAAAATAATAGTATGTGGAGAACTACATATTATGGTTATATTTTAAAGCCACTATGGTTTAAAGAGAGATTTTAATTTGTGCATAATAAATTTCAAACATTGCATAATCTTGCACGTTTCCGGAATGAAATGAATTAACTTTCATAATGTTTTACATCTCTTTTATGTTCAACTGAATACCATTTAATTAATGGAATAATACGAATGAGTTATTCCAAACTATTTTTTTTTATTTCTTTCATCATCATCATCATCATCGCCCTCAACACTCCTCTCGGGAGCACAGGGCAGAAACCAGCCTCCTCCATTCAGAGCGTCTCTGTGCCAATTGCGTCACCTCTTCCCACGACATTCCTTGCGCTCTGATATCGTTGTCATAGGAACGGTGTATTGTGAAAGAGGGACGCCCGGGCCTACGGAACCCCTGCGGACGGAAGAACAGTGCTCTTTTTGGCCAACTATCATTGGGCATTCTCAAAACATGTCCCAGCCAGGACCATCGTCTCTCTTGTATTACGGAGATTACAGATCTCTGCTGGGTGCGCCGGTGCACAGCATCATTTGTAACATATGTTCATACCATCTGACATCCAAAATCCTTCTAAGACACTTGTTTTCAAAGCTTAGCCTGCGTAATTATTTACATAGTTTGTGAAATTTCCGGGAAAATATTCTATACTCTTTTATAGGTTAAAGAGTGCCGTTCAAAATGCTGGAGTTTATCAAACATCACAAATTAGATATATTTAATATCATTAATTAAGGTATTTGATTTTTTTCCAATTTACTGACATTTCACCATATAAATAAATAAATATGGCATGCCACATATCCTATAATATGTTAAATTCAATTAACTTGGAGAAGACGAATTGCATATTAATTAGGTACATTAAGCTAGTCCTACTTACTTACTTATATAGCTATAACTGTTCACTCCTGAACATAAGCCTCCCCCATAAGTCTCCAGGCATTTCCGTCCTGAGCTTTCTGCAACCAATCATCAGCGATTCTCCTAATGTCGTCAGACTATCTTGTGTGAGGTCTTCCTCTTCTCCTTTTATGTTCACAAGATTTCCACTTCACTACCCTAAACTAGTTTACTGGCTACAAAATCTTTTGTTTTGTACAAATAAAGTTGCCATGTTCAAAAAGGATTTAAAAATAAATAGACTCACTAGTAGACACGGAAAAAGATGACAGTTACAAGGCTTTTGAATAAAATAATATTCTGTTTGTTTAGTTTTTTTTTATAAATATTTTACCCAGTAAGCATTGTTTATTTTCATGGTATACTCTTGAATAAGCATTTTCTATGATGTGCAAACCTCTCACCACCCTCTTGATCTTTTCCGAGAGATCTCTTCAGCCTCTAGGTTTCCAGGTAGAGGTACGAGGTATACGTTAACGAGCTACATGTTCCTATATCATCATACATAGAATCAACGTAGTAACTGTGAAGTCACAGTGCAAACATGGATGAAAAAGTTGGAGGTGATGACATAGAAAAATTTATTGCTGACATTTTAATGAACTTTGCGTGATGTATTATTTTAATGAACAGATTTTATTTTATAGTGACGGAAGATTTGTAAGTTCTTCGCACAATATTTCTTAAACCATTGTTAATACTTTTTTATTGAATAAAGAATTTAGACGAGAATTGAGTGTAGTCTTCACTTAAGACTATTGTCTGTTAGTAGTGTATATAGTTTGAAGGTGAACAATTTTTGTCGGTAGCTCGCCTAGTGAGTAGGCACACTTTTCCCCATGCAAGGTCAGAACAAAAAAAAACAAAAAGGTATTGATAGCATTTGAATATGTGAGTCTCCATTATATCGTTCGATTTTTATTTTTTATAAAATTTTATTTACGTTCAAAATATTAATGTAACGTTCATGTATACCATTTTTTGAAGAAATATGATTTGTATAAAAAAACTTTTTCACCGTGTATATTTTTGCATAAAGATCGCCTGCAATGAACTGTTCAGAAAAAATAAAAGCTTTGAAAGGAAATTTAATTGGCAAATTAAATTTACAAGAAGAAAAGAAGGTTTTCGAAAATAAGTAAACCGGTATAGATATATCGACCAAACAAATTATTAACAAAACAAATATACAAGTTGAGGGATTACAATAAATAAATCTTAATAATTCAGAAATAGTCGTATAGGTAGGTACTTACTTACCCTTTGATTTTTTTAATGATTTCTCTGAAATGGTAAATATTTCCGAAATATTATGATATTAAATTAATCTTTTGAAAAATTGTGTCCGTTTGTGTATGTCCGTTTATGTATGTTTGTAAATATGTACTTAATAGACACTGTTATTTGAGAAAATAGAGAAAAATCATTCTCTTTATGAGGTACCAATCTTTAGAGAAGTTTAAGAAAAAAAAACTTAATGTTGATGAAAACATTACAATCAATATGAGCGGTGTCAAATTTGTATGGGAATCAAATGTACTGTTCAGCTTGTGTTGCCAAAACGGAACAGATTTATTTCAATTTATCATGTAAATATTTTGTCATTTTGTCATATTTCTCAGGAAAGTGTCTAATATTATCCTTTTATTCGGCACTAAATGAATATTTCCTGAAAGAAACCGGCTAAAATTGCTCTAGTAGATAATCTAGCAAGTATTGAATTTCTTCTTTCTGATTTGAAAAAATACCATCCCAAAAAATATTCGCTAATTAGTCATTAAAAGGAGGAAAAAATTCAAATATCTTCTATGTTTATCTGTATAAAATAAACAAACGATTAATTGATTTTCTTCATAACTCTAAATGAAAAATTATGAGAGACGTTTTTTTAAATCAATGCAAGCTTTAAAACATAAAATATATCTACGCAAAAAAAATATTTTAGAAAATAAGGTTGTCATGAAAATTCAACACACATCTTCAGAGAAAAGTGTTTGGAAAAATATCTAGAGACATTTCTTAAATTATACCAAGCTTTTATACATAAAATAATTATATCTATGCAAAAAATATTTCAGAGAATTAAGTTGTGAAGAAAATTGAACACGCATCTTCAGAGAAAAGTGTTTGTCAAATAAAAAACTATTGAAGTGTTAAAATGATTAAACACATAGGTATCCAGTTTACTTTTTGGATGATAAGTTTTCGGCGAAACAAAATATGAATTTCAGTGTTGATAAATCTATACCAGAAGCTTTTGAGCTTTCCGAGAGGGCGTTAGAAAGCGCAGAGTAAATTGGGTGGCGTTTAATTAGGGGGGCGGTGGCAAATTAAAAATTGCAAACATAAAAAGGAATATTGTGAGATAGGTTATTTTAAACTAAGACAATTTGGGACAAAAATAGATAGATTAATGAAACGGGTATTTAATTTGATTTAGTACTACACAAAATAATAATGTACCTACCTTTTATCAAATCAGGTATAGATTTAGTACCTAAGCACGTTCAAAATAAACCAAATACAATATTAAAATAGTCACAGAAAAGAAAGAAGGAGACCAATTGAATCATAAAGGAGTAGGACACGTTTTATTGAATATCGTATTACAATAAAATATAAATTTCCTGAATATCTTATCAATTCAATCACCTGCTTGAAATTGGATTGAAGTGATTTCATCACACTTCATCAATCATACAAAGCATCTACTCGAACAGGGACAATACTACATATACACAACCACCTACTAACATAGCAGGTATTATTATATATAGAGTCATATTGGTTTATCCTCTTACATATATTATACATAGAATACAGGACATTCATAGAGGAGAGTACTAGCTATGTGATATTATAATAAAACCCTTTCCGATATATCTCCACCTAGAACCTTATTCAATGAGATTAAAGTGTATTCTTGTCAGGGTGAGACAAGGGACGAAGATGACACAATATCAAAACGTAACAAAAAACCATCGACACCGAAACCTCAACGTATTTCCTCCTTATATTCAAACATCTTACATTTTCTGTAACTTTATTTTATGGATACGCAAACAATTGAGCAAACCTCGAGACTACAAATTCCATTACTTACACACGTCAAGTCGATGTTTTGATGATTGATTACCAACACGTTTCATCAAATATAAATAAGTTTCTTGTCTAGTATAAAAAGGTTAAGAGATTTGTTTGAAAGAAGCTACCCCAACACTTCTTGTTTTGAAATCGGTTTGAAATGGAAAGAATTCAATAATCTATTTTAAGTATTTTATTGTAATATGTGTACTTCAAAGTGGTTCAATTCCGTAAAGATCGGGATAGATTGGAATACAAAACATGATGAACAGTTAGATGTATTAAAAAAAATATGAAATATTTATATTGCATAATTAAAATATCAAGGTGACTTTGAAACAACATCAGCTAAAAAACTTTCAACATTTCAATTTCACCCATTGTGAATCTATCATTTTTGTGACCAAGAAATTATTTTCTGTATCTGCATTACATACAGTTCGTTGGCTTTCACATTTGCGGGATTGCTTTCGTTTCTGTTTTTATTTTGTTTTATTTTTCTTTATTATGGTGAGAAATATTATGTATTTAATTATTGAAATATGTTTTGGTTTTATCACCAATTCTAAGGATTTTATTTTTGAATAAATTAAAGAGTTAAATGTACTCTGTACATTGAATTTATAATTGTTATTTTTATGCCACTATTTCACTATGTAATATTGTAACCAATGTACAGTAAAGAATAAAATAAATAAATAAAATAAATAAATGTTAAATTTATTTGTGAGTATTTGCGAAATGTCTGTTTGAGGTTCAATGGATGTGTATATTGATGTATTGTACATGGTTTGGTTATTTGGTTGATTGTGTGATTTTTGCTCATTGAACTATGATTTTATGTTTCAAACACCTGTTTTCTACCTTTTATGTTTACTTTTCGTATCGAATCCCATAAAACCATTCAAAATGATCTCCAGCACCGTGCAAATCGCACAGCACGTGGAAATGCGTCAAAAATATCCTCTATAACGGACACTTCAACAAGTGTGGCATGGTCTGCGCTGAACCGCAATCTCACGTTCCGGATTCGTTACGTAAGAAGCCTCATCGTTCTCTATTCTCACGGCAGTTCCCCACACCAGATCTCATTCGGTTAAGGGTTTTACGTGTCTTTAAGTCTTGTTCAACTCCTGCAGCAGTGTTATTGAGCTACAAAAGCTTCACATATTTGTGGATTCCCTGCCCACCTGCATAGACTTTCAGACAAATATAAAAACAAGAATGCATTTCGTATTAATTAAATAAACGTGGTTAAACTGTATAAAAAATATCCAATTGTTTTAAATACTCAAAAGCACCACTTAACAAATTATAATATCTGGACAAATATGGGTATACATACTTGTGCATGTATGATAATACCGTTTCTTTAATGTTATTTTTTGTCTTGGCTGTGTGTGTTTTACAAAGAGTAATGAGTATTTATTTTATGTTATTTGTATTGAACATAATGTTGAACTATTGATAACTATCAATAAATAAACAATGATTGCCCATTATTATCCTTCAACTTATTCCCTATATTGAATCATTAATTATCAGAAGGTAGGTACATATGTGTTAATAGGAATCGAATTTATTTTTCAATACTATTGAAAAGAAAAACGGTATTTAAAAGCGTGCAAGAATATTTCGAACTGGATTGTTCCCATTTCAACAAAAAAAAAATCTTAGATTTTTCTATACTCAATGATCTGAAAATTGAATGGTACTTGATAGATAACTCAAAGTCATTACCTAATGAAGCTTGATGTTCGATACTTTTTTAATCGTAAAATATCTTTTGATTTGGTTATTTGGAAAACGTGTTTAAAATTACTTTTTTTCTGATTACAACAGATATTGTGAAAAAATCAAAAAGGTTTTCTATTCGCGGGAATAAAAACAAATTATTAAACGTTATTCTTATTAATATTCCAGTAAATTACTTCGAAAAAAATGTTATTATAAATTTTGTTATAAAATGTTATTATAAGAACAAAATATCATGTTCCCTATTGTGATGGAATGGTGTCTAGATATAAAAAGATGTTGCTATAATTTCCTATGTTTAAGAAGAGTTAATTGAGAGCAAATTATTTAAATGAGATAAACCAAATCATTTTCTAGGGTTTAGAATTAAATGTTTTTTTTTTATATAACCTGAACCACAGCAATAATTAGGTATTTGTATAATAATAAACATTATCATAATAAACTTATATTCTTATAACCATAGGTATATTTTTACAAATGTGTGTTAAAACCAACAATATATTTTACTGGAATTCAATAGGCTGTGTTAGTAGTACCTAATCTATATGCGATGACAAGAGAGAAGGGTTAGGTGTATCTCGATAGCACCTTAATAAATTATCTTTTAATTGAATATTTACCAGAAGAAGAAGAAACTCCCAAAGTAGTGTTATCATCTCTTTCACTCATCCCATTCAGACATTCTTCTTACTGCACGATAATAAAATTACATTCTCCATTATAATAATAATAATGTTATGAGCATTTCTGGAAACTTTATATTCTAAGAATGTACTCTTCTGTAGGGGCGTACCAGAACATTTTCTTGGAGAGCAAGGGAGCAGCTTACGGAAATGTTAAAATTACATCAGTAAACTTTGTGGATTTTTTTTTAATATTTCACGATCCGGTAAACGGATATAAGTAAATTAACAACCATTCATTTTCATTTTGGTATTAAAGTCTAAAGTATTAGATGATTTTTTCGTTTTTGTATCACGTTTTCAAATAACATCCAACCATTAAAACTTCTACCCCCGTCACCAATTTTAATTCAATAATTGGATTTGTAATGTTTTACGTTATCCTCGTCATTGTTCAACAATCTTAGAACCACCATATGTTTTGCCTGATTTCAAAAGGGGGCAGCTTTCCACTTCAATACCAATTTGCCATACTTTTATACTTATTTTTGCCTACTTTCCAACTGTTTCCGAGATTCCAACGGGAACGCCCATGCTCCATTACTTAGCAGTGGCGTGCCTTCCATACATGCAAATATGCAACGCATGCCCTAAAATAAATCTTCAAAATTGTATTTTTAACAATAGTCCTGTTTTGAATTTTCCACTACGGCCACGAAATAATATATTTTGTACATGTAACCGTATTCAATTTTGTGATCAATTTTAATTTGAGTTTTGAATGTCGAGTAACTACCTCTGAAACACAAATTTATTGATTGATTTGAATTTTAAGATAATAGATATAATATATTATAACAACAAATGCACTCACATTCATAATATTGATTGGTTTGCTAGACCGTTGAAGATTTAATTTAATTTAAAAAAAAATCAGAGTTTTAAATTAAATCTGAAAGATATTTTTAAATAGGTGTTCAACTGCTCTGTTGTTAAGTTTTGTTAAGAAACTGTATTTGGTTGCTGTTTGTATTGTGGATATGTATTTATTTTTGTTGTTGTTTGGTGAGCGCTATTGTTTTATCTAAATTATATAAAATTATGTTTAAACCCTCAAAGCACGAGCACTGCTCAAGTTTGAGGGTCAAATATGTAATAAATGTGTTTTTTTTTTTTAGTAAAAAGGTGTGTATGTAATATTATTAAATTGTAAATTTTTTTTAATAAAAATATTTGAATTTGAATTTGAAAAATGTTCTTATTTAACGCCACAAGAACACTTTTGGTTTCTCGATTGAAAATCTAGGGTAATTAATTAGTATCTTGAGAAAACACGAACCTACTTACATTATTTGTAGGTATATCTTTATATTCTATTTTTTTTTTAAATATATTTATTTTATTCATAAATACACCGTATTCATTGATATTACATTAATATAACAATATAACACACAGTAAAAATGCTCCCTCCATAAGCAACTAAATGCTTGTGCGGAGGGTCGGATTTCAATTATAACATTAACACACATATTCTCAAGGACATCCACTCGTTTAAAAGTCAAATAGTATATTTTGACAAAGCATGCCCGATGTGAAAAGTCTAGTCCCGCCACTGTTACTTAGGTACCTTTATAATATACTCAGGGGGTTTATCATATTGTAATATATGTATATACATGTGTAGGTGCATGATTCTTTATACGTAGGTACATTTATTATAACAATACTCGGATGTTAAAAGTTTTGGAAGAAAGTCTCCTTGTGGGGAATTCAGAAAACCATGTGTAATGAAATAATTTATATTATATTAACTTAATGGTTTTTAAAGTATTTCGCGTTTCAACTTCGCCTAACTATTAATTAATTAGTACATCAGAAAATTAATAAATGGATTTGACACACTTTTATGTTAGAATTTTCGTTTTGAAGGACTAGCCTGATTTCGAGGAATCTCACCAATACGTAATTTCTGTTGTATTTTATTAGATCTTTTCATTCTACATAATCTTTCTTATTGATTTTATGAAGGTACTGGAAATAAATAATTCATCACCGAATAATTTTTAAATTCTGAGACCTATAAAATATTGAGATTTGTTTATCTCTCCCTCTTTTAGTACAGATAATATCATGAGTTAAAAGAAATTACGAAATACTAAATATTTATTGAACACAGAAACAAAATGTATATAAATATAATAATTATAATCTTTCTTTCTATCTTGGCCGAAAACTTCATGTTATAAACTTGTAAGTTGTGAAAAAAATAAATTAAATGTTTCATTTGCGATGTGAAAATGTTCCATTACACTTGAAAACGTGCAGAAATAGTGATAGATTTATTATTTGTTAGAAACCTATGTACATAATAGAACAGTTTAATCTAGTACACTATTTGTTTACAACAATAATAGTAGGTACTAGCCTAATATTCAAATTCACAAAAGGCTGTAAGTCCAAATACTGAGTTCCTATTAATAAATCGTTCCAAGGGAATGTGTAGAGTGGAGAATAATCGTGATGTGATTGTTTAACACGGAGATTGGTTTTGAAATAATATTATTATTATCTTATGAATACAAGTGAAAACAAGGAATTACAAGTTCAATCATAACTTAGATTCAATCATTAATATATTATTGAGAGAACATGTATGAAGAATGAAAATGGTAGGCCTACCTATGTATAACAATGTTGTATAATAATATTGTAATACCCTAGCTACTCATTACTATCCAATCCTCCCGTTATAATTATTATTTGATTCAACAATCAGTTATTTGGTAGGTTTTGAAGGGCACTATATTTATAATATAATATACCTATGAATCATAGAAATATCTATCTCAAAATCTTTGAAGTCTGCATCACAACATCAATCTATTTAAGTGGGACGTAATATAAATTCCTGTAGGGTAACATACAGCGTTCTTTATGTCAAAGTATAAATATTTGCACATAGAATTTCATACACAAAATATATTTTTAGAAAGTGTCTCTGCATTGCCTACATCAGGTTCGCGTTATTGTTCTTGCATCATTATTAAAAGTGTTGTTATGAGAGAAAATATTTGAATAAAGTTATTTGTACCTATACTTTTTTGTCTCAGATGCACATCCTGGTTATTTTTCTATTTACATACATTTTGTGAATTATTTCTAACATAATGGTCTACTCAGTGATAAATTATTAACTAATTGAATTCATAATCCACGGTTCATCTTACAGTCATGTCTTTGAAACTGCGTTGATATCTCTTGTCAATCAGAGATATTTGTAAATTATTTATTTCAAATCACTGATCGTTTTAACTCCGTCATTTCGAGATAGAAAAAAATATGTTCTTGGCTGTAGATGTCTACACATGTAATATAATACAATATAGATATGTATACTTTGCCACGAACATATTATAATATATAAGGTATTATTATATTATTCTCTAATAGCATTCATTTCTGTAAGCATTATTCCGAATACAAAACAGCCCTTGATTCAAATTATCCCTTCAGTTAATAGAACCTTAGATAGGGCTCGCTGCTACTACTACTATACTATAGCTTCAGTAGGCTCACAGAATAATGGTCTACCCTTTACAGAAATACGATATAATAAGTGGCATGATTAGTATCATCGAGAAAGTTGTAGATCACACAATACACCAGTGTATTCTCCCAGTAATGAATACCTTTTGTTAATTATTTTACCAAACATTAGATGAGTTTTCCAAGTTATTTTAAGGTTGAAATTTGATAATGAATTCTTATTAACCTTCTTTTAATATTATTTTGTTGTTAATGTTTTTCACTTTACGCTCGAACAATACGCGAATTATTCTGTGGTGTTAACTGCGAATAATAAATAATGCAAATAATATTCCATCAATTCATAAATCGTTACACCAAACATTAAACAATGTCTACCTATAATGTTTTACATTCCTTTATTTTTATTTCTTTCTTGTTTGATTTACAATAATCCACTTACCGACTCTCTTGTAATAAATACTTTTATTTCACTCAATATACGAGATTTTACGCGTAATGAATTTTTTGTGAAAACCTTTCTTCTTTTTCACCGAATTGTAGATTTTCTCCTTGTTTTGGAGTAACTGAATATTATAATAAACATCAATGACAAATAAAAAAAGATTTGGAATTTTGGTTTTCGATATAAAAAATTCGCCTCAGACACCTTCACAGTGAGCAATAGGCTTATGTCGTTAAGGTGGAGAAGGTTGACAATGAGTGTAATCGAACCAAAGATTTCTAAGATGAAAGTCCGAGACTCTTATCAGCAGGCTGAAGACCATTCCTTATTTCAGTTATATAAATATACTATCCTGATTTTCAAAATAGAAAATGAAAATTCATTTTTTATATTAGGTATGTAGAATGCTTTAGGCATTTGAGGTTCTTTATTAACCCTGTACTACTTAAGATTGATTATGACTCAGTAGAATTCTATCATTTTTCAAAGAGCAATAAAAAAAAACTTTGGCTATCTAAATTTTGAATTTTTACCAAAATAACAAAGTTTACTTGGTAATATTATACAATAGTTTTATCTTTTTGTTTAAAATAATTTTAAGGCAAATCAAGAAATTTAAATTGAAAGAAAAATGTTTTATTAAGAATACAAACATAAAAAATCTACCCCTGCCCCTGTAAAATGATGTTATAAATTGATAATGGATTTTGAGAATGCTGTTTGTTTTTGTTTGTTTTGAAGTTTATAATATTTATTATCGGAAACCGATTTAAGAATTTAAAAAAATATATAAATTATAATTTTTAGTTTTTAACATTCGAATGAATTATGCAAAAGTAAATCTTTGGTTTGTTCATATGTAACATCTCTAGGTTAATATAATAATGAAACGTATTTGTTTTTTTAATATTCACATATCTGTTATATTGAATCAAGGAATCAAGGAAATTTAAATAAGATTAAAAGTAAATTGATTGATGTTTATTTATCACAACTAGTGCATAGTCCAAAGATAAATGTACGAGAGTGGTGATAGTTTAACTCGTTCAAGGTTGGTAATTTTGAAAGAATAGGTTTATTTTTAAATAAAATAATTTTGATTATTCAATAAAAAACAGAAATAGTATCTATCGTTCCTGTAATTAGTACCTTATGTATAGGAGCGAGGAACAATAAGAGAAAATTTACGATATGATATTAATATTTTTATTCTTTCTGTTTTCCGTAGGTGCTGCAGAAGAAGTCTTTGTTACAAATCGACAAACTTCTGTAAGGTAAGATGAGAAGTAATTTCCTATTTTACGACGATAAGAAAAATCCATGAAAATTAAATTATGAATTTCCTTTTCTGAATCAAACGACTCTGCCTTTGGCTTGGATGGAAATATCCGTTTAATAATGATATTTTGATCTAAAATAATTTTTAATTTCTTAAAAATTATTTTTATTATTGTATATTGAGAGTTTTTAATCTCTTTTATTTTTCATTCAATTATTTCAGCTCATTTGTAGACGTAAAATTGTTGTTTATTATTTTCATAGAAACACATCATCATCATCATCATCATCATCTGTGTCGGTCCCTCAATCCTGAGGATCGTGACCATCATGCCTCGTTCTGTAAACCATCTGTCTCCATGTTGAGCAATCCTCCGCCATGTGAAAGGCCCCGTGAAGTGAGCTCTGTGTGGCCTCCTTAATTTGGTCGCTCCATCTTATTGGCACTCTGCCCCTTCCCCTCCTCCCAAAACACGTAAAACAGAAAATTTGTCTTGTTATTAATTAAATAAGTAATGTTTTGTTGTGATTCAGAAAGCTGATTATAATTGTGAGAAAACAAGTGTCTTAGAAGGATTTTGGATGTCAGATGGTATGAACATGTTACAAATGATGCTGTGCGCCGGCGCACCCAGCAGAGACCTGTAATCTCCGTAATGTCGTATTAGGTCAATGTCGTAGGTTAATGTCGTATTAGGTCAATATATGTATAAAGTATGTTATAAGAGAACACGCCGACAAATCTTTTAGATTTGGCGTGACTCATTATCATAAGATGTATATATTTATTATTCAATATACTATTTTCATTAAAGTTGTAGTAAAAGTCGTGGAGAATCGTTCATAATTGGGAAGGCTTTTATGCATATTTTGGAATAAAACGTTAAAAGGCGAACGATGAATACAAATGTCAAATTGGGAACTCATGAAGTACAAAGGATAACTTTCTGAACCCAGTTCATATATTTAAAAAAAGCATCAACAGAGAAATAGTCATAGGTAGGTACCTACTTACTTTAGGTAGGTCGATATTAATATCTCGTTTAGATGTAAAATCTGAAATTTCGTAAAGAGTATTGCTTTCAAACAAGTCTTTAGATGAAATACTTGTTACAATCTCTTATTAATATTCTCAGTAAATAATGGGAGTAGATTTTATGAAATACTTTGAATGCCAATCTTCTTATATTCAACAAATAATAATACAAATGATACTTTAAACCTTTTGCTGAAAAACAGGTCGATGATTTTAAATAAATCTGAAGAAAAGGAACGTGGAATATCCGGTACTGTATTTGATGCCTCATTTCCTCTCCCTTTCTCCATACTTTAAAACGTTATTGAACTGATGTTTGTGATGAAAGACTCCCTAACACATATTGTTTTCTCGAAGTAGGTACCTATATTATAATATGTAAATTTATGTAGTAAACTGAGCCTTAACCATGACTCACATTGTTTCAAAAGTTATAACTTACATACATAACTGTAAATAGCGATAAGGTCGTTTGATTTCAAAATAAATTTCATGCTTAAGAAAAAAACGGATATTTTTTTTTTTATAATTTTATTTAACAAAATACATTTACATTAATTGTTTCTTATATACTATACATATTTTTTTAGCATTCTCTGGAGAACAAAAAACGTTTTTTACCCCTCCAGAAAGTGCACAAACACTTGTGTAGGAGTGGCAAGTAGTGTCAAAACTTATTCACCTAAAATCATATAGTTTTGTTAGAAAACCATACATATGCGTTATTTGGAATACAAAATTTTTCTCATTTGTGTTACTATTTTAATTCTTGTTTTATTTAACTAGTCAAATTTATGCAATTTGAATACCCATTAAACAATTTTGAATGAATAAAAGATATACAATTGTACGTTTTATTCAATTGTTTGTTTTTAGTTTATTTACTTATTTTTACTACTTATTTTTATTTGAGGAGACAGCTGGTGATATATACAACGAGACATTCGTCAAGATCTTTGAAATTATGGAAAAGAGATTATGACAAATAATTGAAGCAGTATCTTATTTTGTAACAAGTGACTACATAAAAACGCAATAATAAGTGTGCACAGTAATACATTTTTGATTATTTTAAGAATGGGTATAAATAGAAATCTAGATAAGAAATTAGTGAAATTCTATCCCTTCCTTTTTTTTTTTTTTAAAAAAAAGATATACCTATCTGGGTTTTGTTATAAACCCAAATACAACCTTATACACCTTTCCCAGTAAGCTAATAAAAGCTTGTGTCGTGAAAGGGGAGTTTGCCGGCACCTGGTATCGAACCACGGTCCCCTTGTTCACGAGGCCGAGACTCTACCTCCAGGCTACCGACGAACTACTAACTTTGTTATACTATGATCTTAATTTTTGGTATAATATTTCATTTTGTTCTGAAACGTGATATTTTTAATCCACACATAAATATTCTAATGCGTTCGTATGTATGTTCGTATGTCCTTAATGGACTCTGAAATAAGGAAAGACAGAAGTAAAATAATACACTCTATACGAGGTCTCATATCCTGGGCACGTTCAAGGCCAAAAACATTTAAAATATCTTATGTATTGATAAAGATATTATAATAATAAAATTTGTATGGATAAATCTATGAAAGTTTTTGTAAGTAGCAATATTCATAGTCGAACATTTTTCAGTGTACTGAATTAATTTCACAATGGATGTAACGAGAAATACATCAGTACTGAAACTAAACATATGGGGATTATTTTGGTGATAAATTATTGTGTTTGGTTATGATAAAAACTCCTGAATTATGCGAGTTAAAATTGCATATTTTTGACATCTTGGGCTAATTTCATAATGGCCGACATGAATGACATAGAATCCAATACATTAATATTTTGGTTGGTACATCGGTTCATTAGTTTGTTTGTTTTTTGACTTTTATGTCCTCTTTACGATATGTCTCATCCAGTATGCGAGCTGAAAACATTTAATAAGTATTCTTTTATAAAGATTGAATTTATAAATCATGATGTATCAACAATCTTTTGTTGATGTTTTGTAAAATCACAAAAATCTCATATTATCTACAACAATCGACAATATGTGTTCTTATTTTATTGTAGGATATTCTTAGTTTCTTCTTATTTCTAAATATAGTTATCTGTTATATCAAACACAGAGAATTTAGAAAGATTTATCATATCAAATGAAATGTATCATCCACACATAAATATTCTAAAGCGTTCGTTAGTTCGTATGTCCTCAATGGACTCTGAAATAAGGAAAGACAGAAGTAAAATAATACACTCTATACGAGGTCTCATCTCCTGGGCACGTTCAAGGCCAAAAACATTTAAAATATCTTATGTATTGATAAAGAAATTATAATAATAAAATTTGTATGGAAAAATCTATGAAAGTTTTTGTAAGTAGCAATATTCATGGTCGAACATTTTTCAATGTACTGAATTAATTTCACAATGGATGTAACGAGAAATACATCAGTACTGAAACTAAACATTTGGGGATTATTTTGGTTATAAATTATTGTGTTTGGTTATGATAAAAACTCCTGAATTATGCGAGTTAAAATTGCATATTTTTGACATCTTGAGCTAATTTCATATTGGCCGACATGAATGACATAGAATCCAATACATTAATATTTAGGTTGGTACATTGGTTCATTTGTTTGTTTGTTTTGTGATTTGTATGTTCTTATCTTATTGTAAGATGTTTAGTGTTTTTCAAAATATAGTTATCTGTAATATCAAAAACATAGAATTATTAATTCAGTGATATTTCAATGTTCTTTTGTCAAAGTATGCTAAACTTCAAAATCTTAAAAAATCTTATATATCTACAACGATACTATTAATACGTCTTCTTATTTTATTGTAAGATGTTTAGAGTTTTTCAAAATATAGTTATCTGTTATATCAAAAACATAGAATTATTAATTCAGTGATACTTCAATGTTCTATTGTCGAAGTATGCTAAACTCCAAAATCTAAAAAAATCTTATATATCGACAACGATACTATTAATACATGTTTTTATTTTATTGTAAGATATTCAGAGTTCCTTTTTATTTCAAAATATAGTTATCTGTTTTATCAAAAACTGGGATCCAACTCAAATACAATGGCATGAAATATATAATTTTTAATCATCTCATGTGCCTCATTTTTCTCATTTTTAATTAACCCATAGATAACATAAGTAAACTTGCATTTAACATAATACGGTGATAATTTAAGTAGGCACTTTTGTAATATATTACCACATATTATGCCTCCATCTATTTGTTTCATTAGAAGTATTTCATTTATTCAAAACAAGCATCTAAAAACATGAGATTTTCAAAGTTTAGATATTAAGATATTGGCTATTGATAAAGTAAATTGTTAGAATTGCATACCAGCTTTATAATTCCGTTTTAAGGCAATGTCTCACTCCAAAAATAAAATTGTAGCTAAATATAAAACGTCATTTGTGTAACATCTATTTTAGGAATATAATTACATTTCAAATAAAGAATTATGACCGCGATTTGTAATTTCACATAATAAAATTATTATTGTTTGGTTTGCGGTATTTTTAAATTTCACTGGGGTATTCTAAATTCAAAATAATTATAGAATATTATACGTTCTAAATGCAAACATCTCAAAACTGTCATATAAGTGCCACAAATGTCAAAATCCAACGCTTTATCTGGGAGGCGTTCAGGGTAACATAAATATCGCTCGATGTTCAGTGACCTGAGCGACCATGAAGTTGCACTGAGTGGTGAATGGCACCCCGGATAATCGTGAACAACTTTGAGCGTTTTTATATTATTATTATTATTTGGATGATTTGTAAAGCGCCGTTTTGTGAAAAAAAAATCCACCTCAAGGGCGCTCACATCCCAAATGTCATCGTACTGGCGCCATTTTCGTAAGATTCATTCGCGGTAGTGCGTCATGCTTTACTTGATTACGTTTTTAATTTGAATAGTTAAATTGGCTTTGCTTTAAGAATGTTTTTAGGATAATGCATATTTAAACAAACCGTAAAAAATAAATTATTCACTAAAATCTGCACTAACTATTTTAATTTCTCTTTCATTTCACTTCTTGAACTAAAAAAATATGATTTTCTGTTTTGAAAAATTATATACCGACACTTATGTTTGCAAGCGAAACTTGGACGTGGTTGAAAAAGGATGAGAGTGGAATAAATGCTGTAGAGATGCGTTCACTGAGAAGAATGGTTGGTAAAACGTTGCGAGATAGAGTGAAGAATGAGGATATCAGGAGAATGAGCGGATGTGAGAGGAGTGTTGTGAACAGAATGCGTGTAAACAAGTTGAGATGGTTTGGACATGTTGAGCGAATGCAAGATGAAAGGATGACGAAGAGGATGTATTTATCTGAAAGAAGGGGTGTGAGAAAGCGCGGACGTCCAAGAGCCACGTGGCTTGATCACGTGGACCAAATTCTTAAGGACGGACGCGTGCTGAGTAAGAGAAATCAGCGTGCATGTATGAGAAACTGGATGAATGTAGAGGAAGCGAAAGAAGTATGTAAGGATAGATCTATATGGCGTTCCGTTCTCTCTGCCTACCCCTCCTGGGACATGGCGTGAGGGTATAGTATAGTAGTAGTAGTAATTATATAAGACAAGAATACACCATAATTACGATTAACTTCGCAATTGTTTTGGCAACCGTCATCACTCAAACGTCAAGGTAACTGTCAGAGTGATAATCATCTTGCTATGATTTCGGTAGATCACCCGACGACATGCCTGAACGCAACAGTGCGAGTCGTCGGGTGACTCGCTCCGGGCGCGTGAACGGATAGAGCGTCGTCGAGTGATCACTCGGTGACTGTTTGAACGCCTCCCTGGGTTGCTAGAAAATAAATGTTGCCAGAAAATTGGTTATTGGTTATGGTTATTAATCTTTACTTTATTATGGTTTTATGAGTATTCGTTACTTTAAAATCAGTACCTGAAAAATAAATAATTGTTATTGATAATACATATCACACCAACATCAGTAGATTGGATTGCAGATTCTATTTAAAATAAGTTTTTGGTATATCCTACATTGAATCCGTTTGGTAATACGTGCTTATTTATGCATGATTTTGGCACGCATAGAGCAGATTATTATTATGACATATAGCTATTTTGGTGCTAAATAGATCTTAGACTTAAAGCATAATACTCAAGGTGTAACTAGACGTTAAATTAGCTGACTGAAACATAATAATTTAGATTTGTAGACTGTAACTAGAAGTCAATTTTGTACACCGTAAATATATTTCAAATTTCCAATCTGTAAACGCCAATTAATGTTTGAGGAAAATGTTTGGTTGCTCCCGGTGAATAATAATTAATATGCTTAGTTGTTACCGGTACTTAATCCTTTTTAATTAAATGACATAACATCTGATTATCTAAAGGAGCGCTCACATTTGTTCACTTCCAGTGATCACTCTGGATGATCCTCCAAAATAAAAAGGTGTGAACAGGCGTTTCATCAATAGTCAATCGTTTCATCAATCACTAGCGATTCCGGATGAAACCGATTACTACCCGACATAATGTTGACGAAAGGTCCTTTCACTGAAACGACCATAAACAAGTTTTATCCTTTAATTTGTCTTATTCTCTATGAATTTGTATTGAAAGTCAGAATCGTGTACCAAATTATCATACTTTCGTGAATTTTATTCATTTGATTTAAATTTTATTAAGTGCTATTTTTCATTTATTTTTACGACGTCAAACTACATACAACATGACCGTGAGTGTCGGATGGCAGTGAATGTATAGGATGAACAAATGTGAACAGGTGAAGCAATGTGAATGCTACTTTAGTATTACAAACTGAAAAAAATGTAGACTGAAACCAGAAGTCAAATTTGCACACAGTTACTGGATGTTAAATTTCCAACATCCAGTAACTGTAAAACGACAATTCATGTTTGAGGAGGTCGTTTGGTTGTTACCATAGAATAATAAACATACTTTGATGTTATTGGTAGTTATTTTTTTTTATAAAAGATATACCTATCTGGGTTTTGTTATTTTTTTTATTTTTTAATCTAATGACAAAACATCTGAATATCTAAGTAACTGAAAATAAAAACTTAAAATACCAATTCAAATGTGGGAAATTTTATTTAACTATGTTGGTAGGTAACCAACCAATTATTATTATTTTTTCTCAAAATAGAGCATTTACCCGTTTTTTTTCTGTTATAGGCATTTCCTAATTTTTTACTTAAATAAGGGGATGTGGGTTTTAAACACTGAGTTTTTAAATTGGGAAGAGGTTAAAGTACCTACTTTTTTTCAGGTAGGCACCTACTAATATTGACGTGTGTGATTACAAACTTCATGTTTTGAAATTGGGAAGAAATTTTTTTATATAGGTTTTGCACTTTTTATTTACTTAATCAGTTTTACGTAGTTAGTGCTTACTTCACTTTTTTCAATAAGATTGTGTAGTTTTAACACATTTATTTGGATGATTATCTGTTTTTAAACCCGAGCGATGCCGGGTTATAAAAGCTAGTTTGTAATATTTTCGTTATAATATGACACGATTTCAATACAAATCTACGGAACAGAACATATTAATATTTCTATTAATTATTTAATTTCCACTACTACTACTACTATACCATCACGGCATATCCCACAAGTGGGGTAGCCAGCAGACCAGCTGCATGTAAGAAACATGCAAGCTGCCCTCTCCGTGTCAACACAAAATAAAGACATTCAGGATGGGTGGCAAACCTCAACGCTGAATTTAAGATGTAAAATGTCTTAATTTTTGCGAACACCTGCCTTTTACAGGACACTCGAAAACTTACGGAGAAGAGTGGGAGACCAATTCTTTACCGGGTGCTCCACGGGATTATTTAATTTCAAAAAGAATAAAATTAGAACAAAACAGCCATATGCAATTTTAAACAGGGTTATGAGCTTAATTTCTAGCAGGTGGAGTTGCCAGTCTATTCATAAACTTTATACCTGATACAGGTAACGCTTACACTTAAATGTGTTATCACGGATATCAATATTTATAAAATGTTTATACGGATTTTTCCGTGTGTTCTTTGAAGCTTTCCCGAATGTCTCCGACATTTTGGTCGAACTTCTTCTTCTTCGATGGCCCTACATCTCATATGGAGCCTTGGCCTCCATCAGCCCTTGCCTCCAACTCCTCCTGTCTACCGCTACGGGTTTCCAGTCTGTCACATGTAGTAGATGATTTGCGTCCTTCCTCACCTCATCCTCCCTTTTCAGCTTAGGTCTGTCAACTCTTCTTTTCCCACCCGGATATCCCTCAAGGATCATCTTTATTACCCGTGAAGACGGCATTCTCTGCACATGTCCCATCTTAACTTGTTTATTTAAGCATGTACGGAGAGCCTGGGAGCCTCATAGATACACAATACACTAAAATACACAAGTAGCTACGAAAATTGACGCGTTCTCGCAACGTCGTACACGTTTGAACGAAAACGTAACGCTAAAATGTGTTTTGACTAGGCCCACTGATCTTCTAAAAAAATACTAGTGATTTTACGTCAATTTCATCGTTTCTTCCAATGACTATCTTTGTCTGAGGAAGCATATTTTGTGAAAGAAGTTATTTCGCCTGGTTCTTTTTTTTACTTTCATTGATCGTTACACTGATAATTTTTCTTTACAGAGAAATATTAGTCATACATAAATTATCTGGAATACATATTCGAGTGCATTCGGTGTAATTTCCATACAATTTAATAATGATTTAGTTTTCAATGGGTTTTGAATTTATCATCAGCTTCTAGTATTGACATTGTATAGTATAATTCGTGCATATTGTTAATATCAATCAATAATGTTATTTTAATTACAAGATACAAGTTTTGAGTGCATTGCAACGATACGAATTGATCGGCGATTTAAATTAATAATACAAACGTAATTTGAAATTCTAATTAATGCGTCTAGTTGTTTGATATTTATGTAGAATATAATGTATAACAATAACATGCTAGTAAGTAGATTAAAATTTACTTTTCTGTAGTATATATTGGATTTGATAATTACCTATCACCTGTATTCATCTTCACAACGAAAGTATTTTTTATATATAATATTGGCGATGCACTCTTATTTCAATGGTTTCCGCTTTCACAATCATAGATTTATATATTTATTTTGCAATCATAGATTAGTTTTATATTTATTTTTATAAAAAGAAAGAGATAAAATACCTACGTCACACTGTTTAAAGCAGAATCTAATGTGATCAATTCTTTAAAGCGCGATGATTTTTTAGAATAATCAAAGATCATTCGGTGCACCTTGTCATCCACCAAACCAAACAAACGAAAGTAATTATATATGTTAAAATATAGGTACATTGCGGGTCATTTCCTTGATGAAAGGTAAATAGTGGGTTTATTTGATTTTTCAATCATAACTATTTTTTTAAAATTTGATGTAAAAATCTTACCTTTAGTTTGAAAACTGATGATTCATCCATTTTTTATTGAAGTTAATATCAATTTAGCCTAAATTATCAAATAAAATAAAATAATACTAAATATTTATTTTATTTTATTTGATAATTTAAAATAAAGTGTTACAAAGTAAATGCCGATACAATTAATCAATTTAACCTACCTATAATAATGCAATGAACTTTTTAATATGGACACATTTTCATATGGCAATTAGAAATAGATGCAGAAAATCATGAAATCCGAGTTAAAGACGAAAAACATTACTAACTTTTATTATTATTATAATTATTTTGAGTGATAATTATTGCTTACTTACCATGATAATTATTGCTTACTTACCATGGAAAATAGTTGATAATAATAGTACTTAGTATGTGGTTGAATAAACCATTATATAATGATTATAATATTCAATCATATGGTCCGATACACTTTGAACAAGCTTAGCTTAGTATAATACATATATGCATATTGTTTCTAAAGCTAATGCATGTGCATGAAATAGAAAATAATCCTGTTTACCTACTAGTAAATAAACGCTGCTAAATACACATTACCTAAAGCAAATTATTCTAGATATGATATAATTAATTACATTTCTGAAATGGGTAGGTAGGTGGGCAGTATTCAAATATGTAATGAATAATAATATTCTGTTTGCGCGAATGAATATTTCCTATCGCTATAGGTACGTATATCATATTTAATACCTAAACAAAATGTTTCTCGATATTTTCATAAAATTTATTTGAATGAAAAGGGAGAAATTATCATCGTAAAATATGTGACTTTGGACTGTTCTTCAATGTATCAAACAAAATCGTTAAGAATCGTCAAGTTTTGAAGATTAAATATAAATATGATATTTTACGAATAATTGCCCCATGCAGATTCAAATGTATCATGCCTACTCCATATTACTTAAAGTAATTTTCTCTAGTCTTTTTATTAACTAATTGTTAACTTAACTGCAATACCTTTTTTATTCGTCTATGATCTCCTCATCCTACCTTTGTGTCGTTTGAACATTTTTACAATGGCGTTTTTAGTAGTTTGAACATTTAGTAGTGTAAACATTCCTTATTTAAAAAAAACACTTATTTGTAGTATATCCACGGTGACTTTTTATTAGACGTGAGCCGGCTTTCAAGAGCTTCCGCTCTCTTCATCAGGCTGGCGAAAAGAAGCTTTGTAAACATTCCTATTTGGCCGAGAGACATCAGTATAGGTATTATTGCTATTATCACCGCTTCAGCATTACGCTTAAAGCACTTCGTGGGAATATAATATCTAGTTCACAGATGAAGTTAGGGTATCGAAGTAGATCCACCTCCCACCTGGATATCTCAGAAGAAGAAGAAGAAGGGGACTTCCATATATCCGATTCAACTACTTCACTAACAAATGTGTACACACGAAAGGTATCATGGTGGAAACCTAAAGAACTGGCCGGCCAAGATCAATGTAGTTAGAGCATTCTGAATACAGCATAGACTATTTGCAAAGAAAGGTTTATCCTGGATAAATAAATAACAGTAATTTGGCAGTAGGTAACTATTAATTCACGTAATGACGCTGATTACTTTATTCATTGATAAGATGTTCTTCAAAATATAAATATAATTATTTGTTTCGTTACTGCCTTTATTAAAAGGTGCAAAATATAAATAATTTTCTAACACTTGCTAAAATCATGTCCCTATATCAATATTCTTGCAACTCAATTAAGTAAGGAGTTTAAATAAAAACACATCTATTACGAGATATAATAAACCACTTAAAATCTATCTATTTAATACAATGGACATAAACTTACCTCAAAAAATATGCAATAATAAAGGGATTTTGAATATGATAAAAAGTATTTCATGGATGATGCGCATTTTAATACGAATTATTTTGTATTAAAATCAATTTGTATTATATCCTTTTGAATTATTGCATTAATTTTATTTCAATGGTAGCTTTGATCACAGATAGTAAATATTGACAAAGATTCACAACAATATGTCATACGAGCGTGTTCTGACACATTGTCAATATTGTGATAAACATAAAATACTACAATGTATTGCAGAATTCGTGTTATATTAACACAATATTAGGTGTCAGCCTGTCATGTTCCGACTGCTTTACTCGATGATTTGTTTGAACGGAAACAATTGAATTGTACCAAAGAAATTGCTAGTAGAGCAGGAAAAGAATTGGATTTAGTCATAATATTGTTATTTGTACTACATCACGGAATTTGTGTACTCTTGCCTCGGTTACTTAATTTTACAAAGGTATATGATCAATCGAATAAACGGAATTTCATCAAATAGAATGAGTAACTTTGTCGTCAACACGGATGTGCAGTGTTTAATATACTTTTAAATGTATCTATGGTTTTTTGAATGTTTTTTAAGTATTCTACAATGCACATCCGTTACTTGATTATTTAAATCGCGATCGATTTCGGTAAACCTATACCATTGACAAGCGATATAATACTATAATACTATTAATAGTATTATATCGCTCGTCAATGGTATACCGAAATCGATCGCGATTAAAATAGTCAAGTAACGGATGTGCATTGTAGAATACTTTTAAAATACATTCAAAATGTCTCGTAACTGTTACATAGTTAATCCTTCTAAAATAACTGGTATCTATGGTTTCCTACTATATCAAACTTTTTATCTATACCATCAAGGTATATTCGTGTAGGGTATGCACTTAATAAACATTGGTTCATTTCGTCCTTTCCGTGTTAATAAAAAATATTACTTTAAGGCTGTGTCATATTATATCGATTTATTTAATTGGAGGTATAGGTTTAATGTTTGTAGAAAAAGTTTTTATTTTCAGACTTGTAAGTAAGGAAATCATTGAACTTAACAACTTTGCAATAATACTCTAGTACTTAGGAATGTTGTGATAATACAAAATATAGATATCTTATTAGTATTGTGTGTTGATTTAACTTCAGATACCTATACATGAGGGGTTCACATACAAAGGCAGATCAATCCAAAAACTTTGAAATTAAGAAAACAGCATGTACCTATTAATTTTTCCGTGGAGCACCCGGCGAAGAATTAATCACCCACTCTTCTCAGTAAATTTCCATAAGTCCTGTTAAAGGAAAATGTTCGAAAATAAAGACATAGAACATTTATGTTTTTAATTCGGCGAGTACATAGTGATAGCCGGGTTTGTACTGCAGGTGCATACCTATAGAAGTACCTACCTAATTGGTATTGGTCAGTTTTGTTCCTCTTGGTTGTTGTTGCATGTGCTTGCCTACTGATTAGGGATTGCAATCCAGCAAAGTGGGATCCCGCAATCCAGCGGGATCCGCGTAATTTTAGGGTCTGCGGGATCCCGCAAATGCTTGCGGATCCGCATGTGCGAATCCGCAAACTGAAGATTTTCCGAAAGTTGCCAACTAAAAGTGATACTTATTTGCGAAAATACTTAAAGAAGAAACAGGAAAAGAATTATGCTTAATCCTAGATTGCTGCACTCGCTAAAATAGCTTGCTTGATATGTTAGAAAGATTTTAGTCCCAAAGTTTGCATTGAGAAGGCTCTCATCGACATAGCATCTGACATAAAATTTACGCACAAAATCAAAAACGTGATTGACAGCTTGCAGCCCTTTAAATTGGTCGTTAAGTATTATGCAGAAGAGAGTCTACACTAATAACGGCAGATAGGTATAACATTTCGATTTATTTTAGAGAAGCTAGAGAAGCTAGACACAGTATTAAGCGATGTACTATCCGGGGTGCTGCGTGCAAGAGTGAAAGAAAGATGCAGTGAAATTACAGCTATGTTGATTTATTTTCCGCATCCAAAAAAATATGACTAAGAGTTGAAAACGTGCAATTCAATATTTGTGATGCCGAAAAAGAATAAGTTGCGACAAGAAATGAAAAACATGTTACATCGAGTTACAGTAGGTGATGTAATTGCAGATAATTGTCAACAGTCTCTGAATGTGGAAAACAATTTAACTTTACAAATGGAATAAGAAATGCAGCAAGACAATGAAGATTATACTAAACAGACAGAAACTGGACAAGATAAATGCTTCGAAAAAATATTGAAAAAAGAAATGGCAGCATTAAAAAGTGATGGAGTTAAAGAAAAGTGTTTGAATTTGTTGCACGACTTTTTCAATACAAGTATCTAACCAACAATTAGTGTGGGGGCAGAAAGAGCCTTTTCGGTCGCTGGCTACATATGTAGTTCCTTAAGAAGTATCTTGGAAGATAACACCATTAATAGTATTTTTTTAAAAATCATGTTTCATTTGATATTTTAAAATTTGTTCCATAACACTTGATTGATTAGATAATGAATTAGTAAGAAAAATTAAAGACTAATAGTACCTATAGTTAGTTACATATGTCAAATTCATATATGATAATATAGTTATTTATGTTATATTCAATTATGTACAGTAAGATGTTGTTATTTTTTGCAATTTTTAATAATCCAGCGGGATCCCGCGGGATCCCGCTGGATTGGAGTCAATCCAGCAGAAATCCCGCGGGATTGAAAACTGTGCGGGATTGCATTCCCTACTACTGATGCTCAGATTTACATATTTATATATATTTTTTTAATATTATTTGCAGTATTGTGGGACTGTTCCGTATGGATACCTACTATTTTGATTGTCTATATACTGATAATATTTGGTTGCTATTTTTTTTTTTAACACTTAATTAGGTTATAAATAAGAATAACTTTACACCAATTAATATGTTTGTATGTTTATATATTATGTATATATCTTGTAAATGGCAATTTTTGCCGTGAATTGAATAATAAATAAATAAATAAATAATTCAGCAATGAGTAGTAAGGTATTGCTTCCCATTCTGAATGTCTCATTTTTTTGTTTGAATAGAGAGGAAAGCTTTCGTGTTTATATCATGCAGCTGATCTGCTGGCTACCCCACTTGTCGGATAAGCGTTGTTAATTGTAGTAGTAGTAGTAGCATATTTATATTTCTACATCAAGTGTTTTTGAAACTTTTATCACTTTTTCAAAAATGATTAACTCGAGGATCGATTTTCATTGCTTCGATTATACTTTATTTAATCAGCGATGGTACAAACATTCCTGTATTCATAATTAAATATTTGTGAAAGATATTATATCGATGTGCCTTTGCATGTGAACCCCTCACATGTAATATGATTTTGTAACTAAACTGACCTGTCTAATAATAACATATTATAAATAGGTAAAGTGTCTGTACTATAGCGGTACTATTTATATGATATGCCAGTGGTAATTATAAATGGATCTTTGGTTGTTTTGTTTTAGAAATAGTAATTTAATTCTGAATGTTTGTTGTATCCAATGCAAAATAAACGTGTGTGACGCATTGCTCATAACTGTCTGGAAGAGTCAGAGATTAGCAACTTTCTCGTCGACTGCTATTAGTATTTGAACATTGCTTAGATATATTATTATCGTGTATTATAATCGTCCCCAAAACATAAATAGATATTACGCAAATCATGATTGTTCGCCTTTCCACGTTATTCTCGGAAATATTGGTTAAATGTAAGACTCATAGTAATCTTGAATCGATTAAAAAATCTGTATTCAACATTAATTATTGAAAATTAAGCTATTACCCGTTAAGGAGTAGGTATATAAAATTAATAAAAATAATTGAATGTAATATTGTATCTTACAAAGTTTTTATTTAACCAAGCAATGTTATAAAAAAAATCAAGTAAAATAATTTTAGTTCCATTTCTAAAAAGTTTTTACCCACACGATCGTAGTATAAAAAGCCTGAATGGAATATAAAATGATGTTTTTTATTACATACCTATATGTATATGCACAAAACGTGATAGTCATAATAGTTTTGATTCTACTGTACCCTTCCAAAATATTATAGTACGTCTAAATGGAGGCTACAGTGATGTCCTTTGGGGAAGTCATGAATAAATTAATAGACAAAATACACGAAAATAAACGGAAGAGCAGAAAAGCGAGCACTAGACAATATTATTTGGAGCTATACCTACATGAGAGAAAATAGAAGAAACACGTAAAGGAAAAACTTTTCTAGAGTGTTTTTACTACAATTTGATAGCGTTCATAAAATTGGTCAAACTAAAAAAAGCCTACATCCAGCAGGTGATAGACGGCTGAAAAAAAAATATAAGGCTCATATTATGAAGATTTTATTTATATTTGTAAAAACCTGTTGGCAAGCCAAATAAATAAAATAAAAACCAATACAAAAAATGTCTATAAATTTCGATGAAAGTAGAGAGCGTCGGTGTTGTGTCGCGTCAAAGTGCCAACTTTTTTTGTAGTGCAGAGTATTATAATATTCTGCAAATATAATTCCTAATGTAGGTTTATATCTTTTGAAATAACATCCTGTGACCTGAAATATCCTCCATTTAGATTAACCCTATCACTGTTATGGCAATCAGTGTGCCAAGAATGTCGAGTCGTCGCGTCGAAGAATATAATTCCATTGGCGAATGATCACTCTTGATGTACTTGTTTACTCCTTGTATTTTTTAATGGAATAAAATGACTAGTAGGTACCTACTTTAAATGTTTGATAAATAATGATTATAATAACAATATTATATGACACATGATTTGACTTTAATTTAATATTACAAAGGCTCTACAAAAATTTAATTAAATTCCGAATACTTGTATCACAAAAGTTTCATGGGTGCTACACGAGTTTAGTTGACAGTTTAGGAGCAATGTAATTTCTTTATATTATAATTACATAATATCTTACACTCATTAATTAAATAAATCTTATTAAATAAAATAAAACGATCTATCTGCTTGTTTATTTTATCGAGGGGCTGGCAGAAGGCAGGCAGTTTGTCAAATAAATTAATGATTTATCATATTTCTTATACGAGATGTTTTACGAAAACATTCAAACAACAACATCATTTACAGATAACTTTAACACTTCAAAAACAATCTACATGTTTGTTACTTGCTGTAAGTTCGCTGGTTTCCTCCACTTGGGAGATTTTCCCTGATGGTATGGCAGTAGTAATAGGTCTTCAACTCTCGTCAAAGTTTTTGAGTGTCCCCTGTAAAAGGCGATTACCTTTTTGATTGCACCGAGAGAACTACTTACATGTTCATTATATGCAGTTTATCTGCTAGCTATGCCATTATGGCTTTGTCATTTTTGTGTAGATAGAATTTCTGAAAGGGTGTGCGCTGCATCAACATTCCCATATTGAGGAACCGCCACTGTTATATAGATAATAATATAATTATTGTATTAAAGTATTCTGTGTTTCATATTCTAGATTGTTTTGTTGAATATAGTAGAAGAAGAATCATTGGTGAATTGAGAAGGGTTCCGTAAATGTCCATATTGTGACATTAATTGGCTTAGATTTTCTTGAACATCCACAGACACGCTATTCCCAGTGCTTTCAAATTATAAAGTTCTAATAGGCTTACTATAATAATATTACATAATACAATAATAATTATATTTATAACCACCACTATGTTTAGTAATAATAATTAAAATTTGGAATTAAACCTCACTACATAAATCAAAAATTTAATTTGAAAGTAATGTTTTAAATATATTTTGTTTATTTCCTTCTTGATGGTAGGGTCTCGGACTTTCAAAGGGACCCCTAGGTTTGACTTAGGTACTTCACCTTCACGTCATAAGATCACCGTGAGGGTGTCTCTGGGATGTATTCAAATTTATTTCAAATTCATATTTATATTTAAAATAAATAGCTACCAGAGTTTTTTTATTATCAAATAAGATTTACTACCTTTGGTTCTGAGAATATTTCACTTGAATACTCAATATACCTAGTGTAATAAAAAGTAGGTTTCACATTTGTAGTTATAACTCTACCTTTTTTCACGTTTAGAACATACGACTCGTGACAAAGATTTTTGCAAATGTCATAAATTTCCGTATTTTAACTTTCTGCTCCCCATATCACGTATGGGATTGAACACTATATTTACCTCAGTCTAAATCTCTCACAGTTCTTTCATACAATATACCACGTTATTTGTTTTTTGATTTGACAGACATGAAGCGTTATAAATTCAATCTTGAAATATTCTACTTTATACCAGATTTCAAATAGATATTTCTTTAATACTACGATATTTTCCATTATGATATAAGCTGAGAAAGTTTTGGTTTCTTTATGTGTGTTACAAAATGTTTTTAGACACAAAAACACTAGATTTTTTAAACTTTAAGCGTCGTCATTTTAACAACTTAGGTACATATCCATTTTTGTAATCTTATGTTAATAATTTGATATAAAAGAGACAAATTAGCATAAGAGCGAATCTGAATGAAAACACTCTCGTAATGTCAAATTATACGTAGACAGATTCCTACCTTCTTCTTCTTCTTCTTAATCTTTCATTAAACCCAGATGTCTGTTCATGCAGGAGGGTCCTCTTGCGATGTAGAGGCCCAGCTGTCCTTCCATCGTTTAGGGGGTCTTCCTGGTAGGCGTCGTCCATCAGGTAGTCCATAGCTACCTAATTTGTCATTATATCTCAAACACATACCAATTGTGTTAAAATGTTGTTAATTAGATTTTATTTGCAAACAACGAACTTCAAAAAATCATATAATTTTAAGTTTTCTATTATAATAAGTTATATTATAATACATTGTACTTATCTGCAATCTTCTTCGTTTATCTAAAATATGTCAGGGTATTTAACCTTTCTAGCATAAAACATAATGTAACATTATAGCTTTGGTATCTTAGAGCATCTTACACTGCTACTTAGTTGTACTGGTAAGTATATTGTTCCAATAGAAGTAGATATCCGTGTATGGAATGAATTATTAATAAAAGCAGGTGGTATTATTTGACTGCAATCAGACAGGTCGTCAAGCCCTGGGTAAACTGAGTTGTGCACCAGTAACGACAATATACGTATGTATTTGAAACATTTTAGTAGGTAACATTGTATTAGATATGTAATATCAGAACAATGTTGTATAAAAATTATGTTTGAAGACATAATGTACCTACCTATATAAATCTTCTACTTTATTATAGTATTCGTATTTATCAACATATCTATTCACCCTTAGTTTGAATGTTTTGAAAATTATAATAATTAATTAAAAAAATCTAACAATGCTATTTATATATATTGTTGGAGTACCTATATATAATATATAATTATTATATATATGAACAATTTGCAAAACCCTTTTTACTCTAAGCAATGACATGACCCCAAGAGCACTGTATTGTGTGTTTATAATGATTTCGCAAGAAAAACCAGGTAACTTTATTATTAAAAATAAAAAAAAATTAAACAATTTGTATTTCTTCACATGCATTTTGTTTTGTAAATCCTATACCAGTTAAGCACGTGTGTGTACATTTTTTTCATAATTATTGAAATTAATATAATCGAGCTATGAAAGGTCTATAAGAGACATGTTTTTCTATGACATTACGAATAAGACATTTAACATCATAAATTTTCCGTTTCGATTTACTAACTAAGGATGATGTTAAGACAGGCAAATTAAATTAGCGCCATTCTTTGAATCTTTTGGAGATTTTGTAAACATCTTAAGATTTAATAAATGTATCTATTAAAAAAAACAATCAGTTGTTAAGCTTTGCCTGTCTATATAATGAAGTAGATAATAGAGTAGGCCATGTAGTATATTTTCATATTAATTTCTCTTAATAAATCCTGTTTGCACGTGTGTGTGTATATATATCTACGTATTAATTTATATAAAAACAGCTTTTAGTTGATTGGTGAATTTACCATCTCCTATCGAATATATGTATTATTTTGATGCGATGAGATTCAATTTCCCAAAGCTTTGTGCCTGAAAATATTTTTTGGATTGCTTTCGTTGCGAATTGTTATTCATCTGAAGGGATTACTGGAGCTATATGATACACATTCACATAAATAAAATGTTTGTATAATACTCGGTAACAAATATGTCTGTAATGTATTTATTACATGAGATATAATAATGAAGCCTTAGAAAGAATGAAAAATATATTACTGTCAAAATACAACATGAAAATAAATAAAGACAAAATAAAACACCGTCGTTGGAAAAGATGAGGTGCTGGAAAAATTTCCATAAATGGAGTAAGTATCAAGCAGGTAAGAGAATTCGTATACCAGGGCAGTAGAATAAAGCAGGAAAAACCAGACAATAATTATTTTTAACAAAAAATATAAAATATTGGAATCCCCAAATATTGACTTAAATGTTAGGGAGAACCTGATTTAAGCTTTTGTTTGAAGAATTTTGATATCAAATAGTGAAACGTGGTCATCGGCAAAAGTGAAAGCGGATGCTTGGCCGCCTTAAAAATATGGACACAGATGCATTATTATTATTATTATTTGGATGATTTGTAAAGCGCCGTTTTGTGAAAAATATCGACCTCAAGGGCGCTCTTTGCTAACTAAGGTTGTGTATGGATTATTCCGTGAGATTTCTTGAATAGATAAGTCTTCAGTTGGTTCTTAAAACGAGATATGTCCTGCGTTTCTCTGATCATTTGTGGAAGCCTGCATGCTGAAGATGTATGTATAAATCGGAACATGTCATAAACAAAAAGGTGTTGACGAGGATGGGTGAAAGTAGGCAACTTTTTAAACAGATCAGACAACAAGGATCTAACTGGATTGGCCACAACATCAGGCAATCAAGCCTGTTCATAACCATCGCGGAGGATATGAGCGAAGGCTTGAATGGTAGAAACCGATCAAGGGACACATACGAGATCAAGTGAGGAAGGACTTAAACTATAGCACATACGTTGAATTAAAGGGACAAGCAGAATAAAAGAAGGAATGGAGAAGAAAATCCAAACTAGTTGCAGTCCAATCAAATGAATTGTAAACTACTATATTTTAAAAATACATAATTAGGTATACCAGTGTGTATTTAAAATGTTTTGCTTAAAATGTTGTTCGTATCTAGAATCTACACAAACCTTTTGAAAAAAATATTGTATCTCTGTTTCACATTGTATTACATTTTCGTATGATGTTTTACTTTTTCAATTCTAGTCTTTGTTCATAAATTAGTTTATTCAAATTATACACCTATAAAGTAGAATATTATCATGCTACTTTTTTTGCAGCTTCCATGCTAAATTTGAAGTGATGCATTTGCATTTATCGTTTCCACCACATTCATAGTACAATATTCTCCACTTATGCCTTTCAATTAATAGAGCTAGTTTATCGTTTGAGTCTAAAATTGGTTAATTAACTATGAATATTATTTGCTATCTAACTTCGTGTTTTTTTTTCTTCTAATCAACCTAACAAACTGTATAAAATTATGATAATTTAAAGCGATTTAATTTACTGAGTTACTCGAAAAACAAAAGGTTTTCCAGATCACGTGTTTTAAAAGTATTTATTTTATCTTCTTTATACTTGGTCCCGCCCGTATCAACAATAGGTAGGTACATAGGTTGAGATAAACCACTAAAAAGTAAATTTCGTTACAAATAATGGAGTTAGGTTAAGGGTGTAAATTAAATGAAATCGAACAAAACAAACCTATAAAGACGGGGTCTCGTGAAAGCTGCACGTAAAATGTTTCTTATTGTATCTGTATAGATGACGATGCTCGAAAACTGGAGAAGCGTAATTTCGAGAAATTTAGTGAAAGCAAGGTTCTATAATACACATTAATGCATGTGAAATTTTATATTATTTTAATTTTGAATTACACGATTACGATAACGAAAACATTAACTTATTTATATATCAACATGCTTTCAATTTGTTTAACAAATATGATGTTATTTGATAATTTTTTATTGTTATTGATTTCTAACGTCATTAAATAAGGCATTAAGGAAGAGTATAATAATAGTTATATTTTAACCGCCGAAATCACGTATTTCTATAAGAAAAAGTGTGTGCTTATTTATGTATATCTTGTTTTCATGATATTATTTTCTCATGAATTCTGAATTGGAGATTCACGAATTTCGAGAAATAAAAATAAATGGTTTTCTGACAAATTACGTGTGTGGAGGGAGGCTCTTTGTTGTAGTATAAGAAAGTTTATTGGAAGAAAAACGGTTCAGTTTGAAGTATAAATATTTAATTTGAGAAAGTCTGGCTCGAGGCTTTTATACTAGAAGTATAGTATTCCTAGAAAGGTGAGTATTTTATGGACCATCTTTAAGCGGAATGTAACGGTGTAAGGAATATACGCAATAGAAAAAATAAAACATTCTCACGTTCTGTATATACCTACAAGTTGGTGCGTTGGTTTATTATAAGGGTTAGAAAACATATAAACAAAATATGATCTCGCATAAATATCTAATAGTATGTGTTTATTTGGTATATAATATTCATTTTGTTTGATTCTTCACGCTTCTTCAAGTGTACCTTTGCGCGATGTTTATAGATTTCAAATGATGTTTTATGCATTAGTTTTGAATCGTGTTATAATGAATTATACCAAAAAGAACATCATTAAATCTTCTTTTGAAAAAGTGACTGTAAAACCAATTACAATTACTAATGGTATAAACGATCAAATTTACTTACACATTTCAAGTAATTTACATAATATTATCAAAACATTAAATCAAAATAACAAATATGAGAATAATCATGATCTGAACTTTTTCGTTCGAAAGCTAATTTCATTCAAAACTTTTTTTATGTCCTTCATGAATATTGTAAGCTTTCTGAAAGGGTAATTAAAATTTTCCTTAAAGCATTATTCAATGTGAATAAAGATCGATTATTTAGTTATATTTCTGAGGCGAAAGATAAAACTGGAGTGATGGAAGGAATGGATAGATAAATCTAAACAACAATATAAATGATACATAAAGTTTAATTGATTTACCATCGCTCACGGAGACGAGGGTCTGATCTGATCAATAATAATTGGATCGGAGAGTCACGGAAACAAGTATCAGTGGAAAACATAGTATAAGCATGGTAACATAAGGTACAATATGACATACGCCTGGTTTCTACAAGTTAAGAACTTTCCTATAGTATTCATCATATAGTGGATACCGAATGTTATCGTAAGTAATGCAGCACTTGTCAAAACGGAACGCATTATTTCATTAATAATGTGTTTCAATAATAACAAAAAGCTTTTGAAGCTGTTTATTAAATTTTATGGAACTTAATTAATTGATTGTAAATCCTCAGCAATATCATAACACAAGCACAACACAGCAAATAATAAGCATTGGAAAAAAGCTCACGTTACTGCAATCCAACATCAAATTACCTACACCTGAAAAAGTATTCAAATGATGAGATATTATTTTGGGTGTTGTACTAATGTTAAATGTAACTGATGGTTTTGATGTTGTTTCATATTCAGTTTATTGATGACCTGTATTGTCAGATTTGTATCCTATCGGGGTAAGCTAATTACTCACAAAATAGGACTGGTTTTAGTATTTTTGACTTGTCGCTTAAGTGACTCTTTCGAGTACTAAGTTTTTGTAATAGGGAGCATTACGTATTTGTAACATTGTATGGAGGCAAAGTAATACAAACACTAAAGGTTAAATGTGAAGTAGATAAAACTATATTCTTAATAGTAAAAGAAAGTATACGACCAATAAACAAAATAGGCCCTTGCTTGTTTTTATTTTACTACATACTTACTAGTAAGAATATGCTTCCCTTGAGAATTTTAAAATAATCATGTAATTGGATTGCGTACTTATATACCTACCTTTAGTCTGCTTAATATGCCAAATTGATAAGTTATGAAATCCGGAATATTCAATACATTTATTTTATGACTTTTTGATATAAGTTTTACATATTATTATCTCATAAAATTTCTGATACCATTTTCTGTATTCATCAAGAACCAAATAAAGGTCTCTTTCGTAATCTAGGTCGGACCATAAATATGACAAATACAAGAAAATTGACACAGTTTGTAGTTTCCAAATGACTTATATTAAGTTAGCTTACTAGTATTCGGAGAAACTCAACTCCGTCATCTGGCGATTAGTAAAAAAAGATACAGAGACAAGTAGTATGTTGATGGTGGAGAATGCGCCTGATGATAAAGTCGATAGTCTCCGAATACTTGTAAGCAAAGTTAATAAAAGCCATTTGTAAGTTTACTACATACATACTATTTTCTTTTTTTTTCAATTTATTTGAAATGGACTTCCAACAAGTATATTCAGTCAATAAAATCGAAAAAAATTATGACAAATCCTAGATACTTTATAGCTGATCACATTTTTAATGTCTCAACGATTATATTTTTTACATGACTACTCACTTAACCGTTGACATTGAGTTGGGTGGATTTGTTATGAATGAAATGAAGTTAAAAAAATCTGTAAAATAACAATATTTTTATTAAATTTTTCATATATACGGAAATATTCAAAACTGAAATGCTAGTAACCCTAGTTGATAAAGAGATTTCCGGTTTCGTGCAATGAATTAATAAAAAAAAAAACAAATAACTTTTCTGTATTAATTCCGTTTGTAAAAATTGCTTCCATAATGAATAAGTGACTGATATTTCACAAACAACGTCACATTTCATAAAATAAAAAGTAAGTATTATCAGTGATAATAATTTAACTGAACTAATTCTCAATCTGAAATTAAATTATGCCTACTAAAATCTCCACGATAAAGATATGTCCTTTTCACTAATTTTGGAAAAAAAAAACACTTTTATTTAATTCTGCAGTAGGAATGTTTCAATATTTTTGACTAGAATGAGAACCTTCTTTTAGGTTGATTTTTTAAAGTGATATTTTTTTGTTTAATTAATAAGATATCAAGTTATAATAAGGATACGTTAGTTTAGTAAAAATAATTTGAAATGAGGAGACTATTAAAAAAAAAGAACTATTATTTATTTAAACAAATTCAAACATAACATTAATTTATACTTATAAAAGACTACACTATTAGTTGAATGAAAAATGAGAAGCCTTTAATTATTTTTCTGAAAATCATTTAGATGAAAAATACAAAAAAAAAACTTATATAAATTGTCTTAAACTTATTTCTTTTTTCCTTTCAAGTTTTCTCATCTAATAATCATTAGCAAAAAGTTCTTATTAGAACTGTTAAATAATTATGTAAAGGATTCTGAAGTTTCTCTGTGAGATAACTGGTGGCTCCACAAAAAAGGTTAGTTCATAAATGAGTAATAATATTAAGAAATATCAAACTATATCGCGTGATAAGTACGTAATGTCGTGACACATCGTTACATATCGTGACATGCATTTTTGAGACGTTACGTAATTTTTGGATATATTCTCTAGTGTATATCTTTGCTTTATGTGACGTAACGTTATGTACTTCATATTCCTTAGTGTAACGTCAGTAAACTTTATACGAAATAAGAAAACAAAGTAATTGGTGTAATCTAATATTTTGTACTTCTATGTACCTACCTAGGTACAACACACGGTGAACAAATTAGCTTGATTATACGCAGTAAAGCGGCTTCAATACAATTAATCTTATAATTATACCTATATATAAAAAAGTTGTATTTATACCAACAGATAATCCCATAAACTATTAACGTCACTTCTTTCAAACGAAACGAAGAGAAGAAGAACGTTAGGGAGAAACAGAAGGGTGAAGTGGTAATAAAGTAACTTGTACTGAAAGAAGGGCCGATTTAGAGATGAACTTTTTGTAAAAATACAATAATATCAATCTCGTCGATTTTTAAATTGAACCTTTGTAAGAAGATTTGAAATTTTACCATTATTGCATCATCATCATCTCCTTCAATGCTTCTGTCAGGAGAACATGGCAGAAATAGCTTCCTTCATTCAAAGCGTTTTTGAGCTTACTGAGTCATCTCTTCCTATAACATTCCCAGCACTCTGGTGTCCTTGTCATAAAAATGGTGCATTGTGAATGTAACGTCCTGTTCTACATACAAGGACTTATTGCGCTTAGGTCCTTCTTTCAGAAATCCCAATCCATTTCTGCTTTCGAAACTTTTTTTTTCACTGATAACCCTCAACATTTTTGATAATTTTGAAATCATTTTGAAAAATATTTAAGGGACAGTAGGTAGACAAATTATGTAGCTAGATAACTAAAAAATCTACGAAATGGGTTTTGGTTTAAGATAAAAGGACTGCGGAAATCAGAGTTTCTTATCATCTTATATTTAAAGAACTTGCTGTATTAAAGAACATGAATGATGTTTAATATATAACAATATAACACAGAGTGATTTCCAATATCAAGACACTAGCAGGCGAAGAAGATTATGTGTTTAAAATTTCTTCTTCTCTATGATTGTCTTGATTTATATAAGGTTTTAGACTCAAATAGATTGACAAACTAGGATACTATGAAATTCAAGTAATTCGATGCGATATCGAAATCCCTCTTACTGCGAGAGGTACAAAGAATAAAGTTGTGTAAGTAAGGCTGGGGAGGTAACAGTAAACTTTGCTCTTACAAAACTTTTTCAGACATGAAAAAGACAATATGAAACAGTTAATTATTAACTCCCCAGAGAGAGTAAAATTAACGGTTTATTATTATTAAAAAGTTCTAAATCAACAATTAATTATAAAAGTTATATTATTTGTAGGTCTTGGGCTTAATGCAAGTTAAGGAATAATTGAAGGATAAATATTGCCAAAGCAGACTTTATCTTTGACCTCCTGGAAATGACAAAAAAAGAATATTGATATGTACTTCCCCTTAATTAATTTTTTTTAAAATACCGTTATTTTTATTTCATCTAAGGAAAATTTAAAAGTAATTTTATTTGAAGTTTTAAACAGTTTTCAGAGAAATTATCTTTTTAAATAATTTTGGAGTAGATGTTAGTTTTGTCTTTAAGTCATCCAAATGCGTGTTAAGTATACATCTTCTTCTTCTTTATGTGTCTTGTCAGCTCTCTGCACGTCGACGATCACTTGAGAAAATCTTTTTCTGACCTGAAAAATATGAAACAATTTCTACTACTACAATAGTCTGGCCTGAAAAATATGAAACAACTACTACTACTATTATTACTGTAGTTACGCAATTGATGAATGTGGGTGAAACGAGAATAGTGTGTAAGGATAAATTGAATCGGCGTTCCATTCTATCTACACGCAATAGATCAGTAGGCCTAGTCAAAACACATTTAAGCGTTACGTTTTCGTTTCGTTTTTGTTCAAACAAGACGAGGTTGCGAGAACACATCAATTTTCGTAGCTAAAATACACAAGTAGCTACGAAAATTGACACGTTCTCGCAACGTCGTCAACGTTTGAACGAAAACGTAACGCTTAAATGTGTTTTGGCTAGGCCTGATGTGTGTTACTTATATTAATATACTGTGAAGGTGTTATTCTTTCTCAAAGAAGCTTAGTGTATGAAAAAATACAATTCTTGTAATATGAAAAATATGGAAAAATAATACCTTATATCATTATATTATTGAAATCTTCCCATGTTTATCGGGTAAGCACAAAAATATATTTTTAAAAGCTTCTTTTCTCAACTCGGTTATGTATACGTATAAAATAAAAAAAATATCACACGTATTATTACAAGTTAAATATGAAATATGGAGAATATACAGTCATTTTTCCGTGGAGTGCAAAAAACAGATCTCTGATTTATTTCTGCAAGTTTTTCTGGGTCCAGCAGAAGGCAGGTGTAAGTTATAAATCACAAATAAAACATTAAATTTAAGATCTTTACTTCATCGATGATGTAGACCAGCCATCTTAAATGTCTTTATATTTTATTGCATGCTAATGACATGCAGCTAGTCAGCTGGCCACCTTGCTTGTGGATAATGTAAAATCTCCTGGAGCTATGCTCGATGCGAATTTCAAATTAATCTACTATCTTTGATAAGTCAAATTACTTTTTTTTTAAATGGTATGTCTATTAATTTTCAGTCTGATAGGATCTTCGGTTTTGAAAACATTGAGTTAGATTGTCAGTTAAGTGATGAATGCGGCTTAATTTCAAGACTATTTTTAGGAAGTTTTAACTAAACTGGATTAGAATTCTATAAAAAACTCAACTTCAGGAGTAAGCCCCCTGTGAAATACTATAGAAAAAACAAGAAAACAGACTTAATAATATACATTACTAAAATAATTACACTAAAGATTACGCATTAAGTTACGTATCGCTTTTCCTAAGGTTTCTGTGTAGTATAACCATATATACTTGTAGAATTCTGTTAGGGTTTTCAAAGAGTACACCAATAATTTGGTATTCGAAAAGGTGAAAATAAATATCCTTTAAAACTTACCTACTTTCTTACTGATGCAGCTATTCCTGTCCACTGCTGAACATAAACCTCCTCCAGATATCTCCAGGTATCTCTGTTCTGAGCTCTCTATAGCCAGTTATGTCGTGTGGGAGGAATTCCTCTATTTCTTTCATCTTCACAAGGTCTCCACTACACTACACTTGTTTCCATCTTTGATCTATGAGTCTAGACTGCAACATGCCCTACTCATGACGACTTTAATCTATCTCTCTCTTTCCCTCCCTCACACACTTTCTCTTAAAAAAAACATTTTTTATCAAGAAAAAAAACATTTTTTTATCCCCTATATTTATCTAGGCTACCTTTTATATTTTTAAACTATGTCAAATGAAAGTTTTAAAGGAGGTATTACGGTAATAAGAAATTATTTATTTCTTTGAACTTCTAGCCTCAAAATATGGTTCTGATTTTTTATAAAACATTTTTTGATTTAAAAGAATCACTAATTCTTTTGTTTATTATTTTTATTCAAAAAACAGTTAAACATTACATATATTTGGACGATTAAAGGGCCCCTTTAGCAAAAACGACAAAACATTCAATTTTCAACATGTCTGGTACACAAACTCTCAAAACTTGTTGACCCTACGAACATTTTGATTTGATAAAATATGAAAACAAATATTAATTACCAATATCAAACTTTAACTTTAAAAAAAAACTTGATTTTAGCTTCATAGTATTTGTTTATAAGAAAGCATATTTCTAAAAATCGAATTCGGGGGTGTGTTTGGTACATAAATGCACGAGAATCCTACAAATTTTCATATATTTTTTTTTAATATTACAAATACTTAAATAGTTATTACAATCATAGAAAAAATAAATTATATTTTTTTGTTTTTTTCATGGATATTGACCAATTTGAAAAATATTTTTTTTGATGAAATTTCTCATATTTTGGAACCAAAAATCATCACGTGAACTCGATTTTTTGCATACTAAAAAAAGTTTGCTAAAATCTATAGTTTTTATGTTTGATAGGAGGAATAAAAAATATATTTTTAATATAATTTTATAATATAATTTTTATCGTTTTTTCTTCTTTTCTGCTTTTTATATTTCAAACTGTATTTTGGTATGTTAGCGATGGCTGCTTGTGTGATATGCTAGTGAGAACAGATGAATGAGCGGAATATGTGATACTTAAATAATTTACTTATCTGTGGTACATGTTTGTGGATGACAGCTGAGTTATGAACGTCTTTTTTCTATTTTGTAAACCATATTTATAGTTGTTATCTGTTATGTACTTTTACTAATAAATAAAATAAAAATAAAATAAATATTTATTTTACAAATAATTTGTGTTTTGATATAACAAAGAGTACCTTAATATATCTCGTCAGTCTGCGATTTATTTATTTTTTAGTAAAAAACTAATATTGGTAATAAATACCTATATGTTTTTTTATTTTATCAAATCAATATGTTCGCAAGGGTCAACAATTTTTGCCATTTTTTCTATCAAATTTGTTGAAAATTGAAGATTTTACCGTTTTTGCTAAACGGGGCCCTTAACAAACGGACGAAAACATGTAATTGAAATACTCAGATTCAGGACAGTCCGAAAGAGGTATTTTTATCATTTTTAATTATTGAATTAAATTCGGGACCTTGTGACTCAAAGACAAGAGAGTTACTCTTGGTATAAACGGTGTTATGGAATTTTAATGTGGAGCAGCTGGCTAAGAATTGGTCCCTCACTCTTTTTCGTTAGTTTTCGACTTTCGGAAGTCCTATAAAACGCAGATGTTCAAAACAAAGATATTTTACATCTCAAAATCAGCAATGAGATTTGCAACCCATCCTGAATGACTTATTTTTGCTGTCACGAAGAGGACACATTGCGTGTTTATTGCATGCGGCTGATCTATTTGCTACCCCACTTGTAGGATATGCCGTTATAGTAGTAGTAGTATAATTTTTTGTGCTCGCCAGAAAGTTAAACAATTTTATATGGCGTTGGTATTAAAATTAAATGTACACGAAGTCCCTACTGAGTACACCTACTTGTATTATTTCTAGCTACATACCTACCTGATTCTATTCAATGTATCTTCGAGCTCACTATGAAAATAATATTTCAATATAATATGGGTAATCTTTATTCATTATAATTCCTTCACATTTCTATGGTTTTTGTAGGTTATGCTAGTTTATTTTTATTATCTTGTGTTTCATTTCTATGTATCTATGTATCTATCTATACCATTAAGGTTGTTATAATCCCTGCAGGTAGGAAGAATTTGCGGTTTTTTAAAATGAAACTAGAACTGACGAGACACACGCCTTTTTTATTTTGCTTTTAGGCAAGGAGTAGTTGTACAGACAAAAAGAATGGAACTATCAGTGTTACCAACTCGCATTAAGAAAAAGACGTAAGTAAGATTAAAAAAGTACGTATATTCCAGAAAAAAAAAATTAGATTACACGATTTTTCGAAAGTGAGGATATCTTTCATTGCACCTTGTATCTAAAAATGTTTTCCATTTATGCTCAATATCTGTGACAAATCCATGACAACTTATGCTCAATATATTATACTGTTGCAAATCCAGGACAAATTTTATTATTTCTGGATGCGCTGTAATGGTATGGGATCATAAACAAAAATATTGTTGCGCATAATAAACTTAATAAAAATATTTACACACTTCCAAAAGTCAATAGCGTGTTTTTTAAGGAGAACATTATCATCATCATTTCTCTCAATGCTCCACTTGGGAGCACAGTGTAGAAACTAGCATCCTTCGGCAATTGCGTCACCTCTTCCCACGACATTCCCTACGCTCTGATGCCGTTCTCATAGGAACGGTGTATTGTGAAAGAGGGACGTGCGGGCCGAGAGAACTCTTGCGGATGGAAGAATAGTGCTCTTTTTGACCAACTATCATTGGGCAATCTCAGAACATGTCCCATCCAGGACCATCTCGAGATTACAGATCTCTGCTGGGTGTGTCAGCAACCTACAAAATAAAAACGTTTTCAAAATATTTTCCTACAGGTACTATTTTGAAACGATTGCATTTTTTGTAGGTTCCCTCGCAGTACGTGATCTGTAATAGACATAATCCTTATTAAATAATACTCTACTCTACCGACTCATATTATTCCATTCCATTGTTTACTAGTTTAAAACCTCGCAATGTTCAGGAAATAATCATTCAATTTACAAAAATGCATTTGAATAATATTTTAACTTCTCCTGTTAAATTAAAAATACTATTAAAATATTCAAAATGACAAATATATTGACGAAACATTGAAATAGATTGAGTTATTCTACTTGTGTTAAATGACGTGATTTTATAAATTAATAGAACTGAACCTATATACAGACATATTATCATGATGATGATGAATGCTTTCTTCGGCGCTGATGGAGAATGAAGAATACATCTTAAAAGCAACATTGAGAATGATATTTTATCTACTTTTCATACAAAAATTCTAACATTGTTATACATACATACGTCTTCTTCCCCTTGTCCTAGTTGGGTTGGGGGCCCATTGCGCCTAGGTACCTCCTCCAGAGATCCCTGTTCACCGCCGCTTCCAGGACCTCTGGCCATTGTTATAACGACATTTAATTCGACAGCCATGCATGTAAAAGAGTCAAACTCTCCGTGATTGGTTTGCAGAAATGCTTTGCAATAAAAAGATGTTTTTTTTTTACTTTTTTTACTACAATTTCCAGATGCGAATCTCTTAAACATTTACATCTTCAATATGTTACATCTTAAGCTCAGCAATGAGGCTTACTTTCTTTCGTGATATATTTTTTTTGTTGTCACAGAGAGTACAGCTTCCATGCTTATGACATGTAGCTGGTCTGATGGAAAATTGTGGTAAGTGCCGTGATGATATGGTAGTAGTAGTAAAAGAATACCTTTATTTCGTGATCCGCAGCTTATAATAATATGCTCACATACTTACATATACCTACAAGGCATTCTCGGCAAAAGTAAACAAATATATTTACCTATAGAGGACATATTATTTACACACAAAATTACGTACACACTAAAAATTTTATACGGGAAATCTTTATTTGTTCTGTATCTCTAATAATAATTTATTCACTGGAGATTTTCTTCGTTCGAAGAACAACGGAAAATTCTAATATGTATATACATACATAGTACGTACATAAGTAAATAGTATACACACCATAGATAATAATATTAAAATATTTTCTAGAATATTTACTTAACCGTTATTGATACTAAAGTTTGGTCAACCTTTGGAATAAGAAACATAATATATCTCGTATTGCATAATATCATAAAATAATACCTTATTATATGTAAATAGTTAAATGATTAGAAGCTTTCAATAACCTCGTAAATAAAGTAGCATGCATTAAGATTACCTAATAATAAATATTATTCTTTTTTGTTTGCTATTAAAATTCATTTTACTCTTTAATTATCAATGACAATCTACCACATACATCACACTTTTTTTAATGTAGTGTTTGTATGCAATCAAGGGTCAAAGAATGTTGAAAATAGTTTTCAAATTTGACTGGCTTCTTCACATATTAGTAACTGAATATTATTGACGACGTGAGTATAAATTGGTACAGAAAAGAAGGCTTGCATGTTTATTGTATACAGCTGGTCAGCTGGCTACCCCATTTGTGAGATATCCCATGATGGTGTAGCTGTAGCAGTTGTAGTAGAATATTAATGAGATATCTAATTATGTACTCAACAAACAGCTCACAATTTTTGTAGGCAGCATCAAGAATAGTATTCTGATGTTTACGAATCAATTTTAAAAATTGAAAAATAAATTGTTTTCATAAACCATTGGCTCGTCACCACTTCCATGCTCTACAAACCTTTCATAGTTCACCGATGATAATAAAACTGTGGAGATAAAATGATATTCAAATTAAGTTTTTTTCTTTCAATATTATTGTAATCAGCTAAAGGCAGGCGTGGCATATAAGATTCTGAATCTACATCAGCAACTGTAGTTTCAAGGTTTTTATGTCTGAATATTATCATATCTTTCTTTTTCTATTGTTTCCAGTTCGAGTGGGTATTATAACGGGGCAGTGTTATTAATATTCAATATCTCAAATAGTGATGTGACGAATATCTATATTTGAACTTTCGCGAATACAATACCAATGATTAATGTAAGTACCTATGTAATCTCCAATATGATAAATCATTTTTTTCAATGATTTAATTATACAAAAATAAGTGTTCATTTAGTTGAAATTTGAAATATATTCTAACAATCAACATTTCTTTATAGGTATATTTTTTTTATTTGCGTACACTCAAACAAAATGATTAACTATTATGTGTACGTAAAGTAGAAACAAAAGCCGTTCCGAAACAAGCCGCCAATCGAGTCACCTTCTCACCTTTTTCCCAATGTTCTTAACGCTCTAATGTTGTCGTATTCAAAATTCTTTTCCTTTTGTAAATTTATAATAAAATAAATTTATAACAAATTTACAATGGACATATTTATTAATACATTATTTATTTTATTTTGACTACTAAAAATCTCAGTATACCCAAATATAATAAATTATTTCATTGATATTATCGGCATAAATTTAATTTTTTGCAATTTTAAACAATACCTAATCATCAGTACCAGCAATGAAACAGGCAATAGGTACTAATATACTCAAGTAGTAATACAATGCAAACTTAAGAGTAATTTTGTTAAATAATAGAAAGGAGAAAGCACCAGTGAAATGATAGGTACTGTAGGTAATGTACAGTCCTAAAAAATAATACTTATGTACATTAAAGTTTGTCTTTATGAATACGAATGTCAGCAATACTGCGAATTTCCACGAGTCTTATTATTCGTTACATCTCTTTTCACTGCAATAGTTTTTTTAAAGATGATGCAATGTGATCCGGAATAATGAGTAGCTGTTTGTGATATTTTCTTTTATAAGTTCAAACTGATCTATTCTCAGAACAGAATACACAATAAAAAAAAAACTATGATGATTGCATACCATTGTTTTCCTTCGGCAAACGAATTGGAAATTTATTCATTGTATACTTGAAAGTATTCTTTACTCATTTTATAAACAAATTATTCATATTTTAGATTTACCAATGATATTTTTATTCATTTTAATAAATACGTTGCTAGTACATAGTGTCCCATTGTTTCGCAGTTCTATCAACGTTTAAAAATATTTGTATTTGCAAAAATCTTCATTACTAATTAATATTTTAAAATGTTCAAATCAATTTTATATCTACAGAAATATAAACATTTTATTTAAATTTACTCGAGGTTATTTCTCATTTTGTACATACAGATATTTGTAGGTATAAATTTACATGATTAAATCTAAAATAAAAGTAATATAAACCAATGACTATAAGAAGAATCCGTTAAAAAAATCTCTTATTTTTATTTATTATAGAAACTCGCTGCACAGAAATATTTTTCCAATACACGTGTAGCAGTTTACCATTTGATGTATAACTAATATCTTTTTCTCAATTATTCCGTATGAAGTCACCAATTATAATGATTACGGCTTTTTTGTGAAAAGTTATCAATAATGGCTTATGAATATCATTTTTATATTGAATCTTATAATTTGATTGAGATTTGAAATCTCGTAGGTATGTTCATGGTTTGAATGAATATTTTAATACATATTTCTCATGACCTTTGATTATTAGATCTATGTTATTGAAAAGACAAATATGAACATAGCTTAATCCAATATCGTACACACGCTATTAATATAACCTGTGTATTATTTGACTATTTAGACACAAATAAACAGCAAAAAAATATAAATTTTGATTTTCGTTATTCAAATACAATGACGGCAAATTCATCTGTTAGGAGCAATATTGCGCTATTTTAATCAGCTCTTATGTGTCATATATATTTTTTCATAAAGCTATTTTTCACAATACTGAGTACTATGAGCCAATTCAGTTATTTAAAAATACTGTACAAAGTGCACTCAAGTACCTAAGTAAATACTTATAAAATCATTGCAATATAAAAACATGAGAGATAATACAACTTTGTTCAACAAAATGAATTTTGGTGAAAATACACTGAGAAAATACTCAAAACGAATCATTGGTACGGTACTATCAGATTAGGACCAGAGATCGTACAAACGATTCATTGGTATAAATCTATAATTAATTAACTCTTCGCAAACAAATCATTGGTAAATTTACCAACAACTTATTTGCGAAGAGTTAATATTATAGATTCGTACTAATGAATCGTTTGTACGATCTCTGGTCCTAATCTGATAGTACTTACCAATGATTCGTTGTGAAATTTCGTTAGTATTTTTCTCAGTGTAACTTGCAAATTATTTTTGTATATTTTTTTACCTTCGTTCATAGGATAACCAATTTGTTTAATAACATGGTTCGTACCAAAGTTAAATCCGAATATTTTCATAACAGCACTGCTGGAGTCCAAATTATTGAAATATAAAAAATAATATTTGTGTAAAAATGGCTTACAAAAAAATGTATTTTATATTCAGGTAACTACCCATAGGCGACCCACGAGCATGTTCAATCATGTAAAAGAATTCATAAATAAGATCCTTCTTGTTGTATTAAAAAATAATATTACGTAAAAACAAAACAAAAAAACACAAACAACACGTGAGTATTACATGGCTATATTCTAACAAAAATTTTCTTACAGGAAACACATGCTGTGATAATGGAAATAAGGATTTAAATAAAAAAAAGAAGCAAATTCGCTTACCTTTATATAATAACTTCTACGTATTATAACATACCTACTGATACAATATTACGAAGGTAGATTCTTATAAAAATATAACCTTTCGAAAAGTATATTTTTAAGTATTTAGAAATATTTCCATGTAAACAAAAGTAAAATTATTTAAAACATTTAAAAAGAAATGATATTTGGGAAGAAAATTTAACCTCAACGTGTTTTCTATGGAAATAACTCAGTGTGAGTGATTATGCCGATAAATAATCAATATGACAAGTACACGAATGTTCTTGTGAGTGTTTATGCCAATAAGAACTCAGTGTGAGTGTTTATGCCAATAAGAACTCAGTGTGAGTGTTTATGCCAATAAGAACTCAGTGTGAGTGTTTATGCCAATAAATAATCAATATCACAAGTACACGAATGTTCTTGGTGTACAGTCACATGCAATGAAACATATTTAAACTTCAGAAATTAAAAGGTGCAGTATGAATAAATAAAAAAAAATATCAGAGTGGCTTGTTTTTCTGAATGTTCATTACAGGAGATCTGCCCTTTGTTGGTACCCCAAATTGGTAGAAGTTGCTGTGATACAAAAATATATATTTTTCATTTATTTTTTTATTAAAAAGCATTTTCATGACCTTGTTGTAATTATTTGCTGCCTCTATTTTAATATTAAATTTTGTAAATAATGCGTAAAGTCGTTATAAAATGTAATAATCTAGTTGCCTAAGGTATAAAGTAAAGGTGATAATCTAAAAGGTATTAAACCTAACTAGCTCAAGGAAACTGGAAAATTATTAAGGAATTCTTAAAATACGCGCTGAAGTAATAACATTTCATACAATTTTAATAGCGTCATGAAAATATCAAAATTTACCGTACTCACATTTTCTTAAAATTGGTATCAAAATTTCCTATGCATGGTGTGAAATTCCAATCTTCATACTTTATAAAATATTAATAACTAGGTACCTTATTTTCTTTTCCTTTGATTTATCAACGCCAGATATGCATTATTGCAGATTCTTTCACTTCTTTTTGCAGGCCGATTCCTTTTATTTAACACACGCCTCTCTCATAACGTCCAGTTTGGTTTAAATCAATGAAATAAATTTGAACTAAACTACTTATTTTTAGATAATCGCCTAAATCACCCTCTAAAGATGGTTGAAAATATCATTTACATATGACACGGAGAGGTCAAACTAAGTATTGATCATATTGAAGACAATATCTTCGACTATTTGGAGTACACCGTGAGACACTGTGCTATGCCTATGAGCGGGTTTCTTCAAAGGTAGGTACATGTTTTCATTGAGAGTTCCCTATAGCTTCTATTATCATGTTTTTGTTATCATTGTCGCTTATTATATTATGTTGATTGTGATTGTTTCAAATATGTTTTTTAAATGTTATTGTACTGTTAAGGCTGTTTGACCGTATATTGTGTCAATAAAAAAAAATATGTAAAAGTAGTAAGTTCACTGACTACTCCATTTTGGAAGATTAACATTTTACATAATAGTATTTAAAATATAGAAAATAAAAATGATGAGCTGAGTGTCCTTAAATTATCCCCCACTCGTGCAGGAAGGTTAGTTAGTATACACGAGAACTTGGTGATTAAATGTGCTTGTATCCCCTAAATCAGGTCTTCTGGAATATGCCTAATTCAATTACGTTTACCTACACACCCTTCTTCCACCTCATACGCTCCACAGTGGAAAGGGAAAGGGTTAAAGTAAATTTTGTACATTATATTATTTTAGAAAATTTAACGCCTCAAATAAATTAACTCTGTATAAGAAAATGTGGTGAAATGTAGGTACTGTCGAAGAAAAATATCGCTTTAATTTGAAATATAGTATAACAAAATAATAGGTAATTAAAATTGCGATTAACAATCTACAAATTCTCGTGAACCGATTGGTCCTGGGTGTTTTGCTTATAAAATCATATAGTATTTTTTGTATTTTTCTCTTATTTTATAACCTTTATACGCTTTGTTCTATTTTGAAGGTATGAATCAATATGAAAAATCTGTTTCTAATCATAACAAATACATGCGTTGAAAATATTTTTGTTTTTTTTTATAAGTACCTACCTAGGTGTTAAGTATTTATTTTATTTTAAGTAGTCGTTTTCTTTTAAACAGTTTGTTCAATTTAAACTGATATCAACATAAATGAGAAAAAAATACTAAATTTGATTTAAAACATCGATTACGAAATTCTCACGAAAAAAATATTGTTAATAACAAAAGGGTAAAGGAATGCTGGAAGTTAAATTGTTTTGGTGAAATTTTTTATTTTTGCAAGTTTATTAGTGTCTTGCAAAAAACAGGGGTTTGAAAAAAAGATATTTTTCATCTTGTTGGCCCTCCTGGATGTCTCATTCTTCTTTTTTAAGAACAAAAAAGGCAATTTACATGCGCCTGTTGCGCTGACAACCACTACTATACCGCCACGATATATAGCACATGTCGTGGCGGTATTATAGTGGTAGTAGTAAACTATCGATTGAGTTGACATTTATTTAGAAACCTCCATATTAATTTACACAAAAAACACAAATGGTTTGAACATGACATTGTAAGTCGAAACCAGGTCACTAAATTTGTAAGAAATAGTAAATATTTATCCATCTAAGTTTTCATAATCACTGCTCCAGGGAGCACAGGGCAGAAACCAGCCTCCACCATTCAGAGCGTCTCTGTGCCAATTGCGTCCTTCACCGATGACATTTCCTGTGCTCTGATGTCGTTATCATAGGAACGGTGTATTGTGAAAGAGGGACGCCCAGGCCGACGGAATCCTTGCGGACGGAACCCCAGAATTTGTGTTTTATTTTACATAAATTAGTAGTAAATAAATTATTTTATTTTTTAAATACCCACATTTCTACCATCTCGTCTACTTTATCTAACACGTATGAGTATACCTATTGTATATATTTGATCAGTGAACATTTTCATACTTTGATGTTTTGTGTTGTGAAAACAGACATGTTGTGTTCACCCAAACTGTGAGTTCTAGCGGAAATATTGTTCAGTGAGTTATCAACTCTTAGTTTAATCAAGGTAAATATGTATTTATATAAATCCATTCACATAAATGTATGTTTTTTTATGTCTAGTATAGACACCTTCACCTTTACCAAACGACTGCATACTTAACACAATATATTTAACCTTTACACGAACTTTCAAGTATAAGAGAGCGATTCTTCTTGATTGATAGAGATCTTATTTATTAATTAATATTTTACAATTTAACAGTTTTTTGCGATACTTTGACATTATTTTTGAAATGTTTAATAAAATAATTGTTTCATCATAAAAGAAAATTGATTTTATTTCAATTTACGTGTTTGATACAATATTTCAAAATAGTAATTATACTTTATGTTATTTTCTTGTAAAAAAAGTTAATTTATTCAATTATCCATGGTGTTAAACATAACGACACAAATGTTTTACTTGAGTCAAATGATGGAGCACATGAGCAGTGGCACATACGTAGAACTAAAGAGACTAACTGGCAATAGGGAGGAATGCAGAAGAAAATCCAAACTCGTTGCGGACCAATTTATTTATTTATTTATTTACGGCATTATTGCCTTTGACTACAAAAAAATATTACAAGTGAACAATTTTACAAGATACAAAACAATGAAAACTTAATGACTACAAATTGACTACAATGACTAAAAAAACTTTGACTACAATGACTAAAAATTAAATTAAATTATAAAATAAACATCAAATTAAATTTGTATTTTCAGAATAAATCTGATTAAAACATTCTATCATCTTCCTCCTCACAGAGCCATCTATCATCATCTGTCATTTTACTAGAAATAATGACAAATTTAGTCAACATTTAAAAAAAAAAATTAAAATAATTAGCACATTATTCGCTTTTTCATATGTATTTCTTTTGATGTTTTAAAGTTTTTCTAAATTCGATGACTCTTCTCTGAGTACATCGGGCTTAAAGCTGGTTATAATAATAAACCTTTTATTATAATTTATATACAATAAAAATATTAACTATAATTAAGTACCTACATCACAACAGAATAATATATTTCTAATAAATGACCATCTGATGTACATAAAGTGGGTATAACTATTATTATTATTATTATATATACACAATCGTTTACCTTTAACGATTATAATCTGATACACGAACAGTGTAAATCCTGTCAAACGGTTTGATTGCTACTTTGAATAATTATTACACATACCTACAATAACTTATATCTACAAGTCCATATAATAATATATTTAAAGGAATTTTTGCGTCAAATTTCAAATTCTAAAAAGGTTCAGAAATTCGATGTGCATAGTTTTTTTCCAATATTGTTAAGTAAATAATTGTTTCTCTTAATAATTATCTCTGTATTGGAGGATTTTATCACGATAAATGCAAAAGATTATAAAAGGTCAAAATGTATCTCTCAAAATCACAGATCAGAAATCAACCCCATAAATTCAGAGCGTTTGAGTCACCTTTCCTGATGAAATGCATAAAACTCCAATGGAAGAACACCAAACATTTTTGTCAAACTAATATTAACCTCCAATAAAACATATTTTGTTAAAAAATATTCAAATTTAGACTTAGGTCGTTGTTTACTATAATCTGTTATTGAAACATTATCTTCCATGCCTGAACATCATTGTAATATTTCAGCGAATGTATGTATGCATGTATATAAAATAAGCTTACACGTGTAAAAGATTGGTGTATATTAAAGGTTTTCTTTACATTTTACTCCGATCATACGTTTGATACCTCTTTCATTAAAAATACATACAAACCCCTCTCGATTAGTCACCTGTAAAAAATATTAGTCCCTCAAATTGATGTGACTTTAACTATAACCAAATCATGTATTTTTGAGACTTTTAAAAGTAACCAATTCTCCTTGTTCAGATTTACAAAAAATCCATATTATGCCATCCTTGATGTGTGATTTGTAAATATTTAATAATTAAAAAGTCAATTACTATTAAAAGGAGAACAGTATGAGAGGCGTTTAGGCAGGTGGAGGACAGGGCGCGGTGGAAGAGCATTGAGACGGTCCTAAACATTGAGGGACTGACTTGAAAAAAGAAGAAGAACTATCAAAAGAGGTGTTGATTTCTATGAACAATCAGAAAGAGTATGTATGTATTAGTGATGTAACGAATATTCGTATTCGCATTCGCGAATGTCGGTAACAAATGTTCGCATTCGCATTCGCGAATATCCAAAATCACACATTCGTTACATCACTAGTATGGATGTATGTTGGATGATTTAGCCGTTTAATGGAGCATCCATCTCAAGGGCGCGGGAAACTATGTTGGAAGAGCATTGCCTTCAACTTGCTCCTGAACGTTGTTATCGGCTGGTTTTTACGGAGGTCCTAGGGGAGACGATTCCAAATGACGGGTCCTGCGACGCCAACCAAAAACCAACGATCCCCAAAGTGGTAAGAAAATCGAGAAGTTTTTGAAATATTTCAAATTCCGTTACCTTCTCGAAAATTTAGCGACGGGGGGTAGAAACACTGGGGGGCCACCGGAACCACCAAATTTTTAAAAATATGATAAAAACAATAAAAAAGTTTGGGAACCTGTGATATAAACCATTTAATAATAAAATACTGACATATATTCGTTAACGAAAGAATATATTTTTAAAATATTATCTTCATTATTACTCTTCCATATTATATCCTTAAGTTGAAAGTCTAACTAGATAAAGCTATACGATTCAATCTTTTAAATTTACGTTTAAAATGATTCGGAGATTTCTCACTTATTCAGCAAACGTCGGTAAACGAATTGCCTAAAAGCAGAATACAGTGGCGTCCCTAATGTGATTTCAAATAATATTGTAAAATAATACAATTTATTTTATTCTCACTCACGCTTGAAACATGATAATGCGGGATATACCTACCTTCACTATAATGTACTAAAAAAAACAAATGTAATATTTAACAAAATCTACCATAATAAGTACTTGTGATGAATAACTGCACTTATTTCAACATAGAGTGTTTCATGTTGCTACGTGTATAGATTAATAGTAAAAAAAAGAGTTGTGGAATGAAAAGCTCTATAAGATTAAAAAAGAAGAAGAACATAAACCTAAAATGGATTCATCCACGATATCTTTTCTTGATATTTTGAAATATCTGCCACCTGAAGATGATAAATGATATTCATCGAGACATCGTGGGACGCCCTCTGCCAGTAGACATGGTAACGACACAAACTGGAGTTTACCCAAAATCTATCGTAACTTGTGGTCCCCTCCGGGAAGACAAAAAAAACATTTATAAGAGTCTTGCATAATTCACTAAAACTTTAAAAATAACGTTTGGATATATTTCACTAGTATAAAATGTCAAAAAAGATGACAATATTTTACTTTTTTCTCTCTTTTTGAAATATAAATAAACATCTCGTATACGACGTTACTAAGTAACAAAAGCACTTAAAGATTGAATTATTTATATTTTTGAATAATGCCAAAGAGGCGCTTATTATTATTATTAATATCGGTATGAAATCGGTCCTGAGGCAAAATTATTATTTTTGCAAAAATTTAAAACTCATGTTATATTAAAGTATCTACATAATGTAATATTATCATCTCGATATAATATGTAAATGTATTATGTAGGTTGTAAATAATAATATATTATCAAAAATATTGAATTTGGAACCACACAATGTAAGTCTTTATTTTGTTTACTATTGTATGTTGGTTTATGCACGTAGGTAAACGTAACTACTTGGAATCGTAAAAGTTATTTCGTCCCTCGTCTGACTAACTGTCGTAACTGACTTTTTTGGCAAAATTGAGTTATGACCGCCACCATGTATTGTGATTTGATACGCATGTTCTCACCGAAGATCACAGCTGTAGCTGCTGCCATTATCCTGGAACAGCTTTCTGATTTGTTGTCGTATCTACGAATTAATCAAAATAATATCTTACTAACGGACGTAAGTGCAGATACTACAGTTAGTGTGATTTTTTATAAATGAAAAACATATCCAATGTAGGTCCTATCTTGAAATACGATACTTAGTATAGACATTAACTGGGAATAACTTTTTATTTATTTTCACATAGGATAGTATTTTTCTTTGTTAGAATCATTTTAGTAGAAATTCTCAATATCCCGATCATAATTTAAGTACTGAAAAAATTAATATGTCAAATATTTACGAAGTGCAGCCACAAGATTTTGAAGTTAACGGCTCACTGAGGGAAATACTAAGAAAAAAATCTTCTAAGGTCAATAAAAATAAATAAAAATAAACAACTAAAAGATCACAGAATGGAGTATATGACCCAAGTATCCAAAAATATTGTTGCATAGTGAATACTAAAACCTGCGTGAAACATTGAAATTTGTTAGGCAGCATCTCGTCAATGTTTTCTTTTCAACGAATATACTCCCGAAATAATTTGAGAAAATTTTCGGAGTCTTGAAGAAATTTTACAATTTATTATCATCATCTGCTAGACGGACATCAGATATGCCGGCCATTTTTTTTTAAATACATAAGTGTTGGAAAAAAAACGGTTGAAACAGCTATCGATAGTTACTTCGGCGAGGATTTTAGATAAAGAAAATCGAGGCGATCGAAAAGCTTTTTACATTGATCTGAGAATGAGTCGCAATATTGAGGAACAAATTGAGAGATTTCCAAAAGTTGAGTCTCACTATTGTCGTGAAAAGACGACATGAAAATACTTGCATAGTGACTTGACATTGAGAAACATGTACGCTATGTTTCTGGATACTTTGAAAAACAATACTGAAAAACTAGGTTTTGTATCATACAGAAGAGTTTTAATATAAAAAAAAAACCTGTCTTTCCATGTACCGAAAAAGGATCAGTGTAGCTTGTGAACGACATATTGCGAAAGCTCAGAAGATGTTAAAACTAAATTGAAAAATCAATATCTTAAGCATGAAAATGAAAAAAATACTTGTTCGTCCTGCTAGAATGGTTGGCAAAACAAAAGCTCAGCAAGATTCTATAACACAGTGTGCTACGTTTGATATGCAGCAAGTTATCAACTTACCGATCAGCAATGTAAGGGCAGTTTTCTATAAAAGACGTTTATTAGTATATAACTTCACAATATACGATATACCTTCTGGTGAGTGCTATCGTTACACGTGGCATGAAGGTGCAAGCAAGAAGGGTTCCTCTAAAATTTAATCTGCGTTTTTTCTTTTCTGAATATGTACTCGTATGATGAAAAATGTTATAAAAAGTATATTTATTTGCCGACTGCTGTTGCGGTTAAAACAAAAATTCAATAATCGCTTCTACCTTAATTTACTTTATAAATAATTCAAGAAATAATAATGAAATAAAATAACGTATCTGTTCCATGTCACGGACAAAGTGAAGGCGATTCGGTACACAGTGCTATTAACTATGCGCTTAAGAAAAGTGGTAATATCTTTGTTCCTAGTCAATTACTTCCTGTTTTCAAATTAGCAGGTAGAAACAAACCTTACATCGTTACACCCCTCAACTGTTCAGATTTTTTTGGATTTTAAGAAATTATCCATTGAGCTACGTCTTCTTTCCCTTCGAATGACGACACAGGGCTAAATGTAAACTGAACGGAGATGACGTAATTTTCAGTAGAAAAACACAGTCTTACTAAGTTTTCTTTTAAAACTAGTGATGGCGAAACAAATTATCGTTCAATATACTTGAAACGACAAGTATTTAACATAATATTGCATAACGAGATTTCTCAACTCAAATCCACTCCATCTAAAATTTCCCAGGCAAAATCTGCTGACTCGATGTCTTTGACTACTGGCGATACACCGATGATAAGATTACTCAAGCACGCTGAGTTTTATAAGTCCCTCCATCACTAAATTCGTTGTTTTGAAAATAATCACGAAATTTTATTTATTAACATCTGATGATGAGGATGAGAATTCTCGAACACCATAATCTGCATAATAATTTATTTTTTAGTGATTTACTTTCATTTTATTTCCTATAAAACTGCTCTTATTACAGTGTAAACACTCTTGTTAATTAATATACTTTCTTAAATTATAAAATCGTTTTATTTTCACCTTTGACTCTTAAAATAGTTAAGTCCTATCTGAGCATAACTAAATATGGCCATGGGAAAAAAGTCTCACAAAGGGTCCTATCTACTTTGACGGTGCATAAAAATAAATCCAATATACTTATGGAAATTTAATTTTCACAAAAATAATTCAGAGATTCATAAAAATACAAATAAAATAATAAAATACATTTAGACTCTTTCGTTTAGCTGGGAGAGACGAAACTATGCACGCCAAAACACTAAAAATGCTCTCCTGAACAATTTACATTTTACCAGTTACGACAGTTAGTCAGATGAGGGACGATTTGTTGTCTCATCATATTCTTCTTCTAATTAAACCATTATTAGTTTGACATTGGACATAGATATGCATTCTTTCCACTCTTTTTCTGTTCAATAGTTTTTCTTTGTATCATTCCTTAAATCCAGTCTGAGTCCTTCCAATAGTTTTCTTATTTGTTTTTGGCTTCCATTCCAGAGTTTTCATTATTTACCTTAATTTTTTTTTTTAAAAGATATATCTGGGTTTTGTTATAAACCCAAATACAACCTTATACACCTTTCACAGTAAGCTAAAAGCTTGTGTCGTGAAAGGGGAGTTTTGCCGGCACCTGGGATCGAACCACGGACCCCCTGTTCACGAGGCCGAGACTCTACCTCCAGACTACCGACGAACTCATTATTTTATTTATTTATTTTTATTCTTCACTGTACATTGTTTACAATAATACAAACTAACATAGAAAATATCATGTATACAATTCAATGTACAGACGGCGAGTTTATCGCTAAAATGCGATGTCTTCCAACTAACCCGAATAAGATACATTATTTACCGACATTTATGATAAAATATATAAATAACAAAATAAAATAACTTCAACTTTCGTAGGTACATTTAGCACAGAAAAGTAGATGTCATTTTTCTTTTAAATAATTGATTTAATGAATTTACATACGTATTGAATTATTAACAGATATATCTAGTATCCTAAATATATTAAGTAGGTATGGACTCGGATTTGGTGCGAAATAATTAATAACATTTCTTTTCCCATTATTCGATTTTACTCCAACAAATTCAATAATCGGCGAACGTGAAACATATCAAGGTAACATTGAGAAAAAGTATTTTTATGTAAAAGATGTATAAATCGGTACATTCTATCACAAAAAAATTGAAGGAAAGAATAACAATATAAACTTTTATAACCGTAAAATCGAGGAATAACTTAAATAGATACGAATTTCAAATTATAAATTAGCACTACAACAAAAAGCTTGATCTTCATTCTATTCCTCTCAAGGGCATTCACTCATTTGAAGCTCGTTCTCAGCTAATATCCTAAAATATTGAACAGTAGAGAAGCTCAGCTTTGTATACTGATTTTATCCAGGATTTGTCACAAAGATTTTTAATATCCAAATCAATTGTTGGATTATGGATTTTTTTATACTATTCTATGTTTCAGTAGGTAACTAAAAATTCTATGGCCTTTTTTGTTTCTATAATAATTCACCTCATTGTCCAGCCTAATAATGAAACGATCATTAATTTCCTTTTACGCATTATTTCTCATACACCAGCCTAATATTTGATAACATTACCAACAGGCAGGATTGTATTTAACATCCTCTCCGAAATGTAACTGCGCCCCGAGCGTCAATATTTGCAGAGAGCGGGATCCTCCTTTGGTCCAAAAACGTTTGTTTAAAAGTAGGTAGGTACTTTAATTTTTAATGGAAAATATTATATCAGGTATAGATATCAAAAAATCCTCGTAGATAATTAATGAAAACGAAAAGCTTGAATAAAAAATGTACGCCTTGAATAAAAAATGTACGCTCATAGGCAGGTAAAAGGATAAAACTGAAAATTAGTAGATATTCTAGAAATTAATTTCATTTACATATTTGAGTTCACTTGACCCTTCATCTTCTTTATATTATATTTACGGACCAAAATTAAAAACTGTAATCATTTTTATATCATACATCAACTTTGTATTCGTATAATCGATGACAATAATTATAAAATAAAATTTAGGTCTTTTAAATCAATTCCAACTCGTATTTCCATTTTTGAATCATGAAATATTGAAAATCCATTAAGTACCTAATTAGTTAAAATTTTAAATCAAATTAAGTTGTTCATCGATCACCTAGAAGCCTTTAACAATAATTCAATTTACAATGATATCATCAAGGAGTTTTAGAAAAAACCTTCATCATCTCTTTGTCTTTACACAGATGTCTTTGTGTTGGTAGGTACGTTACCGAATCCACTGACTATTGAGTAATAATTGGATGGTAATTATAGGTAGGTATACAAAAAACATATTATATGTTTATATTTGCATGACAACGACATGACAGCGACAAGGAAGAACGCAAGATTTTTTAAAGAAAGATGACCAATTGGCTTAGAGATGCTCTGGATGGAGGAGGCTGATTTCTACCCTAAGCCACCGAGGGGAGCGTTCATGGACGAAGTTAGTTAGTTGTTGGTTTTTACATTTCGGTAATATATTATACAATGCCATCCAGATGCCTTAAACACAGCCCTGTTAATTACCACTGCTAAGTGCCTTTACTGCCTGTTACATCAGCGTAATGGGATTGTTAAATGCTTTTACTTCCAATCAGTAACAATATTAGTGTACAAGTAGCGCGGTACAATGCTTCCGTAATCCACTTATCGGAATATTACACCAGTAAGCAGCTAGCTACCAGGTCGCATCGCTTCATATTGCACAGATTTTAGGTATTTTGTATATATCTACTCTTTGTTGAATTAATATCTACCTCGTAGATGCGTTTATTCATAGAATTCAAAGCGATTCCTACGAAGGAGTCAACATGATGAATACATACAAAGAAGCCATAGAATACTAAGTAGTAGGTACTATAATCCGTCTGTCAAAACCTCAATAATAATAATATAGATATGTGCAAATGGCAGTCTGTATTAGTGATGTAACGAATATTCGTATTCGCATTCGCATTCGCGAAAAATATGCGAATGTTTTGTAAATATTATTTTGGTAATAAAGTATCGGATATTCGGTAAAAGTACCGGATATTTACCCGGTTCATTGTAGAAAAAGGTACTGCAAGAAAATATTCTTTTAGAAAACCGAGGAGTTTTGAAACATTTTAAATTCCTATACCATTTTGAATATTCGGCGACGGGGGGTAGAAATTTTAATGTTTGAGCAATTGTAGAAATTTAAGCAAGTCAATATTCGCTATTCGCATTCGCATTCGCGAATGTCGGCAACAGATATTCGCATTCGCATTCGCGAATATCCAAAATCACACATTCGTTACATTACTAGTCTGTATATCTTTGAGTATTATAGTTTTATCTGAAAGAAGCTTAATAATTATTAATTTTCTCCTCCATAGTCTTGAACATCATACCTTGGTTTTGTTCAAAAGACATTTTCATTCATAGTTTGCTCGAAATTTACATATTACAACATGCAAAGAAAATACACACAGATCGAGCTAGTTTCGAACAAAGATAATTTTGAATCCCGTATTATGGTACCTACTATCGCGAAAATCCACATATTTATGTACTTACTAATTTTTAAAATGAAACACAATATGTAGTTATTCCACTATTGACTTTATTTATTTTTGCGAGCCGGCTTTCAAGAGCTTCCGCTCTCATCGTCAGGCAAAAGTAAAGTGAAATAACTACATATTGTGTTTCATTTTAAAATTTGTTAATATGAACTTCCACCAAGAACCGTCGGTCGATAAATTAAACTTTATATATAATTATGTACAATGCACTAAAAACATATTCATGAAACATCCATTTTTGTAACGCATTTTCACCTCTTTGTGTCCCGACGCAACGACCGAGGTCAAGATAGTCGTGCAAGCCTAGAAATTGTTCATACCAGAAGACACATGAAGTTGGTTCACAATGTAAGAATTAAAGAATTCGAACTGAAAAAAATACACATAACATACCAATTTTTTAACTATTTTTTCATTTGTGACTAATTATTGTATTCTTATTAAAATAAAGATTCATTAAAAATGTACCTTAAGTGAATTTCCTAATGAAATTAGGATCTTAATTAGAAGGAACTTCATAATTGTGACTAATTAAATTCTAAATTGATTAATAAGAGGACTAAATTACTACACAAGCTATATAATTTGAAATATAACGAGGTAAGTACCTACCGATTATTTACCAATTATTTATTTAACAATTACTCACCTCATTTTTCTTTGTCGTCAAAAACGTTATCAGGTTACTCCGTAATTGGCCTCACCCAGGAGAAGGCAATTCCATCCTGACGTAAGTCACGAAATATCTCAGTCCTGCTATAGGATTCGATTATATTTGAAAATTCTTAGTTTTTTTTGTATCAGTTTTTTTTTAAAGATATAGGTATCTGGGTTTGTTATAAACCCAAATTCAACCTTATACACCTTTCACACTAAGCTAAAAGCTTGTGCCGTGAAAGGGAAGTTTGCCAGCACCTGGGATCGAACCACGGACCCCTTGTTCTGAAGGCCGAGACTCTACCTCCAGACTACCGATGAACTCAAACTCATACTCATAGTTACATATTCAAGTTTCATTTCATATTGACTCAACATTTAAAGTTAGTTGGAAGACATCGCATTTTACCAATAAACCCGCCCTCTGTACATTGAATTGTATAACTGATATTTATATGACACGGTTTTATTTTGTATTATTGTAACCAATCTACAGTGAAGAATAAAATAAATAAATAAAGTCCACATAATATAATGAGTTACTAAAAATATTTGTTTTCTTGTCATCACTATAACAATTTTTTTTCGTCTAATACTAACATATCTACAAAAAATATAATACCAATTGTTTTTAAAATATCTGCGTAAAATGATTTAAGTGTATACAGACTAAAGAGTAAAAATATAAAATGACAAAGGAGTGTTAAAATATGAAATTATTTATTTTTGAAATTCAAAATGCACCAACTGAAAAAATTACATTTTAAAATAGCAAATAAAAGCAAAAAAAAGTTGATTTATTATCTTTGCTTTACAACAGTACGAATGGAAATGATATTATCCTTTTTTTTGGTTTGCGTTATCCCTTGGTGTTGACGGATTTCCCTTTTTGTCCCATAATTTGTTGTGTTAACTAATAATAAATCAGGATACTTTTGGTACGGACGACAATTTATTTTGTTTAAAGGATTCGAGTGTAAATATTTGAATCCACATATTTGATATTCTCTTTGGACACCATTATCTGACAAGATACTGAGAAAAAGAATTCAAAGTCCTTTCCATTGGTAATAAAAAATATTAATCACACTTATTGAATAATTTTTCACAAGGACTTACATGTTTCAGGCTATTTGACCGCGGTCAGGTGGGCAGAGATTCTCTCGAAGTTTCACCTACAGTGGTGGCATGCATCTTCAAGATCGGAGATGAGTTGATGAGGCAAAGGGCGAAGTTCTCCTTTCAGTTGTTGTCTGTCGAGAGACTCAACTAACACTATCTTACATTATACTTTACAATTAACATACTACAATACAAATAACGTGTTCTTATTAAAATGTTTAACACTATATACATTGAAAAATGATCACAAAATTAATAAAAAAGCTACGCAAATTAGTGTTAATTTCAGGAATTAAAAAATTAAAAATATTTCCACAGGGCAGCGTGAAAAACTTAGGAGTAATCATTTTTCATCGCTTTGAATATAAATTTAATTGTGATAGATACCAACTCTTCGAGAACTGGAGACGAAGTCAAAACACAGTTCGAATATAGACGATATTGCGAGAAGTGTCAATTTTCGAAGCTAAATTACACAATGGTTACGAAAATTATCAATTTGGCGCAACGGCCTATATATTCGAACGAACACGAAATGAAAACGTAACTTAAAATGTGTTTTGACTCGGGCCCCTGAACTGTTTCAGTAACATAAATTATATAAAGCTCACGCCATGTATGATGATAAAGATGAATAAATTAACTTATTTTCTTCACAAATTGGTGGTCTTTTACCTCAGGTTATTAAGTATCGGTGTAAATTTAATGTATGGTATTTTAGACAAAATTAAGCGTTAAGTTCAAATAATGCTTAAAAATACAAAGATAATATTACCACAATTTTGACAGAATGTTAACTAACCCATTTATCGTTAATTTCCATCTCTTAAGATATAATAAACTTGTATATTGTATGAATTATTATCCATGTTCATGTAAATTTATTTCTACGAATGTAACACTCCTACATTAAATGTTTGTGGGGGGGAAAACGAAATTGTGGTAAATTGAAAAATGGATACCCTTTCTCATGGTCATAACGTAAAGCACATTTTTTAAAAAGCTTCTCCTTATATTATTATTATTATTTCAGAAATACCAAGAAAACGGTTTGTTTTATATTTTTCAGTGTCAGGTAAAATATAAATCAAGAACAATGTGTTTTATTCATCTTTACAATGAGAAAGTATCGCTCTTGTTTTCTTATTACTTTTATTATCATATTTCATACGACAATGGAAATAAAATAATGCTCAAGAATAATATCAATGACGTTACATTGTGATCGAATAATTGTTTTTCTCGAGAAAAATATTTAAGCGCTTGAAAGATAGATTTTAGAGAAATGCTCACTATCGCACCCAAACTCCCGATCAAACGGTCAACAAAGATATCATAGGTATCGGTATGGTTCATATTCCTACCTACATATGTTCAGAATGTTTCGTTTTGCTTCAATCGTTATAGCAATAATCACACAAAAAAATATAGTAAATATTTACTCGCGATTCCCTTTTTTTATCATCCTCTTTTCCTGTAGTTTATTCAATATCGCTTGATTACCTACAAGTCGTCGACTACAAATGTGGCAAGATAATCAACTTCATCAATTTCGAATAATCGGCGACTAGTATTTTCGTCTATAGCGGATTTATAAAAATGTTTAATAGATTTTTTAATGTATTATCTTAATTATACTAGTCTTTTGAAATAAAAAAATATCTGTGTGGATTTAAGCTACATTTTTTCTGTTTCACTTTGAATAATTCTATAGTATTTTTTTGTATCAGTAAAAATATGATAATTTTTTCGACTTACGCATTTAGATTTATTATTCTTCTTCTGCTCGTGCCGTATCAGGTCCCCCCGACGTTGGCAATCACTCTGGCGAAGGCCTCTCTATCTCGTGCTACCCGGAACAGCTCCTCCACATGTCTCATCCCGGTCCAGAGTCTCTTATGTTGCGCAGCCAAGACGTTTGCCTTCTACCAGGACCACGCTGCCCCTCAATCTTTCCCATCAGTATCAGCTGGAGCAAACTATACTTATCGCCCCGCAGAGCGTGACCCAAATATGAAAATTATTGTCAATCATAATTATGTTGCTGAATTTCGTTGTAAGAAAAAATAATATCCTAAAATTCAGAAATGTTTACCTTGTAAAGAGTGTGACAATATTTTACTTGGACGAAATTTATCTGTTATATTTGTAAGTTTTTTTTTATGAAAGAATAAACGAATCATTTTTGAACAAAAATTAAACTTAAATATTTTAATACTTTGGAAGTAAAAATGATAATTACAAAGTGCTACGACGAGTCGATAACTGTTCATGAAATCGAGAATAATTTGAGTGAATTATACATCTGTTCCCTGACATAAATTTAAAAAAGAGGGGCTGTATTTATAGAAGTGTAAATTTTTCGTTCACCAATTTATAATAGACAATGAGTGTACAGTAGTAAGGTACATTATTATTTTCTTCGTATTGTTATCATTATAAAAAGGTATTGTATTCTCTTCTCTGACGTGTTAAATATAATTAATACTTCTTTAGCACGTACATTTTATTATACCTATGTATACTTTCCGAAACATTTTAACAACGAAATACACGAGGGTATGGTACCTGAACACAAAGAATTAAAAATTTTGATTACAATGAACGATGACGTTCGTCATTATTATTTTTATTTTAAAAACAAAACAAATTATTTTACATTCGAATTCTATGAATTTTTTCCTTATTATTTTTTATTTATTCCTACTTATTAATTAATTATTTTACATTATTTTTTGGAATGGAAAAGTGATCACGCAGATGACAAAAATAAAACACTAAAATCTGTCGAATTTCTACAGTATTTTCAAAATAATAATAGGGAAATTTTTTGTTATTCATTTTTACAACAGATTTTTTTAAACATATTTGGAAAAAATATCTTTAGGTATACCAACCTATCATGGTTTACCCACCATCAAAGCCTAGAAAATGGATTTGAATCAAAGTACATAACAACTGTAATATCTATAATGAATATTGAACATCATGTTAGTAAGTATATTGGTTAGTCTGTTATTTCCAATATGTGGTTAGCCTAATTGCAAACTTTAATATTACTGGTCATATTATTATATCATTATAACTAGTGCTATTTTACCTGGGTTTGCTCGGGGAATAAATATCAATTAGACAAATTAATTAACATTTGTAAATATCAAAAATACTTTCCTCAAAAACGACAAATTTTCGACGAGATTATACTGGCAACACCACCATTGAAATATTTTTTTGTAATGTTTTAATCCATATTCTGTTTTCATTTAGTTTAAAATTTTGTAATTTATTGTAGCAATAAATGTTTTCACAAAAACAAAAATTCTGGATATTATATATCAAAATAATAATATTATAATGTCTTATCTCCACCCGGATTAACATTTAAAAAATTGTTATAAAAATGTTGTGTTTTAACATAACATTCGGAAAAATATATTCGTCTCCCATAATATGCGTCTGTATCTGAAGACAATTAATTATCTTTGTCAATATTAAAAAAAAAAATTTAGTTTAAAACCTGTCCAAAGGATGAGACTCTTTATACAGTGTAGTATATTTACTCCGTATTATGAATTGATGGTTTTTATTTAAGAAATTTAATATAAACATGTGTACGATCTAACACAAATATTTACAAGATTAATACACAGCTGAAAATGTGAAATAGGTAATATTTCAATAAAGTATTATTTTGCTTTTGTGACATGAAACATTTTCAAGGCTGTATAAATCACAAATTTCAGGTTTCTCCAGTGACTAATCATTGTAGTTATTATATTAATTAATACAACACTTTGGCAGCAACAACATCAGAAATTAACTAGTAATATACAAAGACTTTTTTCACAAAACAATTCGGTTTTACCTTTGATATATCATTTTCAGGAATGTCTTTCGGTAACAAAGATAACTAGCTATTATATAAACAAACATTATCTGTGAAAAATTACTGTATAAAAATATTTTTCAACAAAAAAATTAGGCAATTTCTAGAGGTAAACACGTGTACGTAAATTTTGCCTTAATTTCTATTAATAAAATATTCATTATAATGATATTCATTGCAGCTTAAAGAACTTATCTAAACCAGCAGGTTTCAGAAAGCAGGTTTAAATAAACGCAGAGAAAATGTGATCTATCCTTAACATAATTAGACACACTTTTTTGACTTATATAAAACAATGTCGGAATTCTGTTGAGATAAAACGACTATAAAGTTTATTAATTTATTATTAATGTAGTCAAATTAAATAGAAATAATGTTGTTAATTTAAATAATATGTAATTATACAATATTGTTTAATTCCTAGTAAATACTTGGGTAGGTATATATAAAGATAAATACACCAGACTCATTAGTTTAATTAGGAGCTTTAAAGTTTAAAATAAACAATTTAACTATGTATAATTATTGTATGTAATGTAAATCAACATAATAATATTATTTAATAGGGTTGGATCTGGAAAGAGGGCATTTGGGAATAACATTACATGGGTTAAATGTTACTCCTTTGAGTTATATTATATAGTATCTCTATTCATTATAGATGTGGGTGTCGTGAAAATAGTTCTCCTCTCCTTCTCCCTTTAATATTTCTGTTAAAACACAATGTAGGAACAAGCTCACGTCGCTCAAAATATTTGCGTAGTAATTGAGTTTGTACTTATAATAAATATTTTACACTCCTTCGAGTTTGCATCTAGGTACTTAAATTTTTGATATTCATCCAACGCTTCGATTCTAATGCTGGGGTCATCGTCAGAAATCGGTTAGTCTTAGGTCTTGTACATCCCTCTTATTTTGTTGCCGTAAGAGCTTCGAATAGATAGATAGTCTTTCAGGTAGTCAAGAATCTTGTGAACATTAATTATCACAGAGATTTCATTTTTTAATTTCGTCCGTGTTATACCTATTTTTTTTTTCTCCAAAAACAGTAATTGTAAATGGGAAAAAAACAGAAGTGGTATTTTTTTCGGCATTTTCCGTCAAAATAAGTTCGTATATACTGTTAATCCGTCTCTGACATTAAACTGTTAATTGATTAATATAAAGAGCTTTCATAAAATGAGCTTTTAATGCGATGGCAGCTGGTATAATTAACAAGAAAATTATTTTGTTTATAAATAATATAAAGCTGTCCTCCATAAAATTTGCAGGTTATTATGTGGTGGTCTACATTTTGAATGAAATAGCGACCTAGCATCCTTTCATTGTGAATAATATGTAGGCATGATTTAAATGGTTGAAATGTTTTTGAATCACAATGCGCTAATGTCAACTTATTCATCATTTCCAAGAAGCTAATGAATATTATTTTGCGAGTAACGGCTTTTCATGAAAACACTGTAAAAAACATGTTAGTGTTTTGTCTATTGGATGGGTGTGTTATCTCTTTCAGTATTGAAATATGGTCATTATTTGTATTGAAGTAACAAATCTCTGTAAAAAGGCATTAGCAAGTAGTTTTCTTTTTAAATGTCCTTAGATTTAGAAAGATTTCTTTTCTCCTGGTATCGTGATTATCCCCCACATTGACTTAATTACTTGTAAGGAAGTATAAATATATTCTATTTTGGGTATTCCGAAACAGCTTTTCAACGCCTGTTATACCTATCTTTCCAAATAGAATTTTATATTTTAAATTAATACATTAGGTTATTTTCAGGTTATGTTCCTAGATTAAACATGATATTTTTATATTTGGTTAAACGTATTTTTTTAGTGGAGTATTCTACAATTTTAAAGTAGAAAGTATTAAAAACACGGCTTTCAGTCTTTTGCCAAAAAATTGTATCTTAAACCGAAGCGAAGAGCTGTATTAAATCATTGAAATTCTATTAAATTTGATACATATTTCATAAATGTTTGGGTTAGTAAAGAAGTCTCCGTATATTTATTATACGATTTTTATTTGATTTAAAAGTATTTTTATGTAAATTGACTTGTTATCAATACACAGTAAAGAATAAATAAATTAATGTCAGTTGCGACGGTCTGTTAATTTACAAATGATTATATATCTCTCACAATTAAGATCAGATGAAAAAATAAACTTTTTGCCCGGCATTCATTGCGAGACATCAATCTATCTTCTTTTCGTACCATCTTCCATTTGTCACATTTTATAGGTAGGCCCCTAAAAAGCAAACATTAACCAACTCTTAAAATGCTTGGCTGGTTCAAGTTTAATTCATTTTTTATTCTCTTCTCCTACCAGAAGTTAAGAATGGGTCATTTATATTCATTATAAATATATTCTTAGCTATAAATGTTACTACATATTTGGTATACATTATCTTGATTAGGATATATCATCTGTAAACCTTCCTTTTGTATGAGACAAAAGTACTTTTGTATCCTTTCTCTTAATTTTAAATTATATGAAGGATAACGTATTGATAGTCTCGTAGTGTAATATATTTAATGGAGGTTTACTCACGTTTGTCAATGTCTTTTTATATTATTATACTTTTGTCCTATTGGCTATTCATTTATGGTTGTTGTGTTTTTAAAATCTAAATTTTTCGAAAACTAAGAAATTAGTAGAAACTTGCTATTAAGCACCAATAAGTTGGAAATGAAAAAATGTTGGAAATGGAAAGAAAAAATCTAAGTAAATTTGAATTGTATTTGCAAAATAATGCTACATAGCAAAGTTATAAAATATATTTAAAAAAATGTTGAAGATTGTTTGTGTGCGCTTACTTGGTAAGAGATGATTTTTTTTATTTGTCAATTAAAAATTCACGTTTTATATGATGATTCTAAAAAAAAACAATTAAGAAAATACGAAATTAGGCTGACTCTGAGTTCAAGTTTCTAGAAACCTTCCAAGGAAACCATAAAATATGTCTGCAAAGATACGCATTACATAATTTCTCAGAATTTTTGTTGATTTGCTTGCTTTCTAATCAGAATTTTAGCCTCCCATATCTATGTACGTATCTTCTCTTTAACTTAAAGATCGCATAGATTATTATCAGAAGCTCTTTCCTATAACACCTACCTACATTTATATTAAACACTAGCTTCGAAGTGAACCACACATTGATTAATATGCTAATACAATTCCAATATAATGTACAAAGGTACAAAGTATACACCTTTTCTCATACTTTGTCACTTTGTCAGCAGAATATAATAGGCTAGATATATTATCTAAAAATGTCATAGTGAATCAAAACTAATTTACTTTACTAACCTGTATGCATATTTCCGTAAGTAGAAAATGTAATATCGTATTCAATAACACCACTTCTAGTATATTTAATGAACTTTGTCGTGATTCTCTTTAAGATATGTTAGGTATAGGTTTCTACTAGCAATCTCATTATGAGGATGTTGCAGTTTTTCTACAAAGAAATTAAACTAGTAGTAGACTTCGTGACGTAAGTAAGTAAAAGTAAATTGAGGTCAACGCTTGCGGTATTCAATATTTTCAACAACATCCTTTTATTCATTAATTATCTACGTATGCATATTCAAACGAGATGAAAATATACATTGTTTAAGAAAATACTAGAATCATCATTAATAGTGTAAGTTTTCACATCGTTACATTCTAAGAATATTATCTAAATTTACATGACTTAACTCTCATCACTTCGAAAAATCCTGATACAGGTTAATAAGGCTATCTAGTCACTTGTTTGAAAACGTACAAGAAGGTACCTGCTTGAAATTTAACTGGATACATATTGTGATGATCCTACCTATTTTAAACCATTCTAAGCTCCGAATTTGCAACATCCTAGCTTCTAAACTATACCTACTGTAATAATTGATTCCCAAACTAGAAGTGACAACCCTATTCAGCTAGCTAAGAATTGTAAGAATTTTCGCATTGTTGCAAATATACGTACGAAATATCGCATTCCTAATTGAATTAATTAACGAATTTTGGCCTTTCGTGATCGTCTAGGTTTATCTATTAACTATTTTCGTAGATTCGGACCCAATACGTTGTGTTTTGACGATAATTTTACCTACGTTGTGTATTTTTAAAAACGCAAAATAAGTCACCTGAAATATACATTTCAATAATCAAAAAGAACAACAAAATCACAAAATCAGTAAAACAATTTAAACATGAATTATGATACATATTAACTCTGAGATCAACTTTGACGTCAGATCACTTACCTTGAGATACTGTAAAATAACATAATAAAAATAGTGCATAATAAAACATAACGAAATATAACATAACAATCATCATAACATAAAATTCAAATAATATTATTCTATATCATTACGAGAATGTTGTATGGTAACTGGTTGCCGATCTATGTCCCTACATAAGATAACCATTTCATAGTTTCTATAGCCGATGTATGTACATATGTTCTACAACATACCTACTAATTCGTTGCGTTGTAAAGGACAGTGGCGCACCCCAAAACATTACCTTATTACTTTTGAATATTAATTAAATTTCAACACAATTGCTATGACATCATTTTCAGAGACTAACTACCATGTTAGTGCATGAAAAGCATGCTGTGTCCATGCTGAAAGAGCGCCGCCTCCGCTCCCTCACGTCTCAAACTGTCCCATGCCGTACTTTGAGCCCGAGTGCACTAATCTACACCCCGAATATATAAAATAATATATAATATGTATACTCATTTGAACATGCAGCTATATATAATAAGAATAATTATAAATATATGTTAAGAAGCTTTGTCTTGGACCCTGGCGGGAAACGGGGCAAGACCAGTATTGACCCTTGTCTCGAAAGCTGAATCGAAGAGTGGGGAGCAGGGCTTGCTAACGGTACACCTACATTTCGAAGCAGGATTAGGACTGGAATTGTTAGTATATAGTATATGTTTCTACAAAGTACATAATACGTCTCGTGCATAATTGTATAATAATAATGATAAATATGTGGTTACGAATAGATCAAACCCACACTATAGACACTAGGTAGCTAGTCTAGTGTCGATAGGCAGAAGGGATCCATATCCATAAGGTAATCTCGACAAGATTTAGCTATAAAAGACTACATATTTATGGTGAGGTGAATTTAGGAATCATGTAAGTCAAATAAAAATATATTAAGACCAATAAATACATAAATATTACTTATGATTAGTGTCATGCAAAATATCAAATTTGTTCCTTCCATGATATCGCAGCAATTACAGCATGTTGAATAAGTAGAAAAATCCAGTAAGTTCGTAGAATACAAATGACATTCGATGATAAAATATGTAATTAAATTAATAATCAAATAATATCCTTCTCAACATATAACTCCTCTTCAAACTGTATACTCCATCGTTATGGTAAAGTAAATTAAATAAAAGTATAATATTGGGTAGAGCGGTGCGCCACTGTTATTAGTCTAGTTCTAGATGTGTCGGACCGCGCTATATAAAATCAGCCACAGGTACATACATACATACAATAATACTGAAAATAAATGTACATATAACACATAATTCCTTCGTTTTCAAAATCCGTAAAATAATAAATCCTTGAGTACAAATATTGCCTTGTAGACAACAGACATCCTGAGAGTATCCTAACACCTAGATATAAATAATAAATTAATAATATTAAAAGAAAATCTTATCTTAGACAGCTGGCAGCATCACGGATTTTAAATGCTAATTAAAAGTAATTTAGGATGATCTTTATATATTCCCAATTGTGGAAATATCACTAAAAAATAATGTACTAACTACTACGACGGTGGGTAAATAAAAATATTAAAATATGTCGAGTTCAAACACAGAGATTAATATATGATTGAGTCCCACCTCTCCTAGGCTCAAAACTAAACTGCCAGGAGTAATATGTGTCCTCTCTTCAGACCCTGAAAATGTCGACCCAAAGCAACAAAAAAAAACTACATCCATCTCTTCCAGACACACACCGAAATATATCTCTATCTGTCCCCTACATAGATAGTTGTGTTCAACAACCACTTGAGATTGCCTCATTCCCAAATTAATTACCTACTACAAATATTCGATCTAGGTATATAGAAATAATATATACCGTCTTGTATATATTCATTTCATGACATCCCCCCTTTGAGATCATGCTGAAGACAAAATGGATGAGGCATTATCTCACAAACAATTATTTATTTTCTAATTATTTTTCATAATTATTTAATTCCAACTTTCGAGTACGCCCCTGTCTTCCGAAAGGTCGTAGGTACCCCGTCAACTGTGTTCCTCTATTCAAGTCATCAATAATTATACACCCCAATGCATCCACTTGAGATATACTCGTTCAATATTATTGCCCTAACATAACATAATATTTTAATATTCTGTTATATTTTATTATTTCGGGTGTCGTTATTATTTTATGTCATCACATCTATAGAACATAAAATAATAATAACAAGTTTGTGCCAATACTTAAATATCCAAGTTGCATTTTGTTAAAATTCGTTTCATGTGATCATATTCACACATCATTATAATTATCCATAGTACTTGTGGTTCCCTATAGTCCATATATGCATTCTTCAGGGTGATCCAATTCGCTGGTAACACCAATCTTGTATTACTCGCCAGATGTCTCATATCCATGATTCCTTTGCCGATGCAGCCAGTAGTCCTGCAGCACACAATAGATACGCAAATCGTCCTCTCCGTACCGACACAAATTCAAGACATTCAAAACGGCGGCAAACCTCATTGTATCCAAGATGCTAAATGTCTTAATTTTCTAGAACACCCGTCCTCCCACAGGACACCCGAAAACTCACGGAAGAAAGTGGGAGACCAACTCTCCACCGGCAACCCATCCTAAATAACCATTCATCTCTCAGCACCATCACGCTGCGTCTCAGATGGGGTAGACAGAGAGAACCAAACGACAAATCCTTCTATCTTGGCACACATCCCTCGCCTCCATCACTGCCTTACAATTTCCCACACAAAGCATACCGATTTCTCCCACACAACACGCGGCCGTCCATAAGAATTCGATCCACGTGATCAAGCCACATAATTCTACAAGTAGTGCAACATCCTCCAGCTAACCAACAAAATTCGTGATAATATGTTGACAATGTGCCTAAATAATTTCAAACGCGAACAGCTAACTCAAAATACCTATAATTACGTACCTAAAATAAATCACCCATAATAATACCACAAATAATTATCTATACCATCACGGCATATCCCACAAGTGGGGTAGCCAGCAGACCAGCTGCATATAAAATATGCAAGCTGTCTTCTCCGTGCCAATATAAAATCAAGACACAAATAATTAAAAGAAAGATAACATACTATGTTCTAGAACATACAGGGGTAAGTGGTGGGAACCCCTCCCACAATGTGTTTACGCACAATCACGCATATAAGATACATGACACAATATTTAAACGAGTTGCATTGACAATATCTACATAATACATCCCAATATGTTATTCTATAATAGGTAAGTAGAATTATAACAGTCACCTAATGTATATACCTACATATTAAGTATATATAAATAAATCTTCCTCATTCATTTCAAAAGTCCTGAAAAAAAAACACTTATCTATTTCAAAACTATCACACACACAACCAAATATAATACACACAATTGTAACTCCATATGCACATATCATAATATTCGTTCCACTTGTAAAATAATATTAAAAACTAAACACTTCATAGTTCACATTTAAATAACTTTACTCTAACACTATTGAATAATATTATTATAATATTTGACACCACAATTTTAAAAACACATTAAATTTTAAATAATATTCCATTTGTAACATCGATAGATCCGCAAGTGATTCTCAACCTGTTACATCATAGCGTTGTCCTTTCTTCTTACATTAGTCCTCTCCAGCAATTTATGTTATTGTACACCACTCTCTTTTGGGTTAACAGAGAGGATCCAATGCTACATAATCTCATCACATCACCCTTCTAGCCTCCAATAAAACCACTATCATCGCTGTCCAAACTTTTCACCAAGTTTCTTGCAAGTAGATCATGTTGGTATCCTACCAACAGATATTCAACATCAAATATTTCCTATATAACCTCGTATACTTTATGTTTCAGATTTCCTTGTTCCATTCAGACAATATCATCAAATCAGTCCAAAAGTTTAACAACCACTGATTTTATACATCCCGTTAGGTACTATAATATCCCGTATACCTATCTGCTTGCATCTTTATTTTTTTGTCATCCCAGTAATAATATTATTTCCACTCTCGTTCTTGGTTTTAAATATTATAACGTATTAATCAATATCTTAGCATTTATAGGTTGTACATCTTATTTCTCTATTTGGAAGACATGATGTGTTATATCAGCGAACACCAGTCTTTTTTTTCTTCTTAGAATATTTTCATGAATTCGTTTCTTCTTCCAGTCCTCCATTTTAAAATGATAGATACCACCTTTCAGGGTACTCAAAGAGTCCCAACGTTATCCAATGTGAAGCCCTTGGTTTTGCCCCCCCGGGCTTAAAAGAGTGTAGGTTGTCCCCTCCCCCCCTTAGCCTGTAAGAACGAATATCCACTATTTCTTCCAGCTAACCGTTTAACATATAACTGTAAAAATAATCACCTAAATCGTGATTTTATCAAAACCTCATCATTCGATTTATTGCCTATATACTTATCCGCTTCATTCATACATTGTATTATGTATGTTATCAGATACTCATAAAATCTGGTCTAATATTATTTCAAACTCAATAATATATTCACCATTCATACCTCGATCATAAATTTATTTCACACCCCAAATAATTAACTTGACAGAATTCTAAAAGTTTAAAAACAAACACTTAACTTACAAATACTGTAAAATGTTAAGACCATATCCCCCAAAAAAATAATAATACCTATAATATCAGTCCCTAACAAACATCTACTTGGTACATATAACTAACATCAAACTATATACCTACCTATTATTTATCCATTTTACCCAAATACTATAATATCTAAGAATCCTAAAACTCTAGTCATATACCTACCCATACACATAAAATAAACTCCACATACCTAATATTCATGTTTACAAGTCTACTTGGGAATATAATATTCCATTTTTCTAACACCCAATCTTCTTATGAAAGTACATATTTTTGGTACCTACCTATATACATTATCGAATAAAATAAAGAACTATTCAGGATTTCAACATATATATACCTATCCAATTTTATACCTGAATCACAAGCGCTCTTTATTAGACTATTCATAAGGACATAATTCCGAACGAACTCTTAAGGGTTCACTATTCTTATGCATAATGTAAGATATATACCTATAGATAGCCAAACATAAATATAATATGTTGCCGAACTTGCCTAACACTATAATCCATGGGTAACCAACCCGCGGTTCTCGAAGTAAAATCATCAACCAATTTTCTCACTACATCTTCCAAGAATAGATTTTATTCCTCCCCTCAAAAACCAAACACATTCCTCTGTCCATAACCCAGTTCTACTCCTCAAAACCCATTTATGCCCCCCCCCCCCTCCAATATTCATGATTTTAGTTATTTATCATCGCAAACCCAAAACCCACTTCTACTCCGTAAAAACCCAGTTTATGTCTGCAATGACAGACATAATATTCTGGTCCAAGGCACCATTTGTGATGATCCTACCTATTTTAAACCATTCTAAGCTCCGAATTTGCAACATCCTAGCTTCTAAACTATACCTACTGTAATAATTGATTCCCAAACTAGAAGTGACAACCCTATTCAGCTAGCTAAGAATTGTAAGAATTTTCGCATTGTTGCAAATATACGTACGAAATATCGCATTCCTAATTGAATTAATTAACGAATTTTGGCCTTTCGTGATCGTCTAGGTTTATCTATTAACTATTTTCGTAGATTCGGACCCAATACGTTGTGTTTTGACGATAATTTTACCTACGTTGTGTATTTTTAAAAACGCAAAATAAGTCACCTGAAATATACATTTCAATAATCAAAAAGAACAACAAAATCACAAAATCAGTAAAACAATTTAAACATGAATTATGATACATATTAACTCTGAGATCAACTTTGACGTCAGATCACTTACCTTGAGATACTGTAAAATAACATAATAAAAATAGTGCATAATAAAACATAACGAAATATAACATAACAATCATCATAACATAAAATTCAAATAATATTATTCTATATCATTACGAGAATGTTGTATGGTAACTGGTTGCCGATCTATGTCCCTACATAAGATAACCATTTCATAGTTTCTATAGCCGATGTATGTACATATGTTCTACAACATACCTACTAATTCGTTGCGTTGTAAAGGACAGTGGCGCACCCCAAAACATTACCTTATTACTTTTGAATATTAATTAAATTTCAACACAATTGCTATGACATCATTTTCAGAGACTAACTACCATGTTAGTGCATGAAAAGCATGCTGTGTCCATGCTGAAAGAGCGCCGCCTCCGCTCCCTCACGTCTCAAACTGTCCCATGCCGTACTTTGAGCCCGAGTGCACTAATCTACACCCCGAATATATAAAATAATATATAATATGTATACTCATTTGAACATGCAGCTATATATAATAAGAATAATTATAAATATATGTTAAGAAGCTTTGTCTTGGACCCTGGCGGGAAACGGGGCAAGACCAGTATTGACCCTTGTCTCGAAAGCTGAATCGAAGAGTGGGGAGCAGGGCTTGCTAACGGTACACCTACATTTCGAAGCAGGATTAGGACTGGAATTGTTAGTATATAGTATATGTTTCTACAAAGTACATAATACGTCTCGTGCATAATTGTATAATAATAATGATAAATATGTGGTTACGAATAGATCAAACCCACACTATAGACACTAGGTAGCTAGTCTAGTGTCGATAGGCAGAAGGGATCCATATCCATAAGGTAATCTCGACAAGATTTAGCTATAAAAGACTACATATTTATGGTGAGGTGAATTTAGGAATCATGTAAGTCAAATAAAAATATATTAAGACCAATAAATACATAAATATTACTTATGATTAGTGTCATGCAAAATATCAAATTTGTTCCTTCCATGATATCGCAGCAATTACAGCATGTTGAATAAGTAGAAAAATCCAGTAAGTTCGTAGAATACAAATGACATTCGATGATAAAATATGTAATTAAATTAATAATCAAATAATATCCTTCTCAACATATAACTCCTCTTCAAACTGTATACTCCATCGTTATGGTAAAGTAAATTAAATAAAAGTATAATATTGGGTAGAGCGGTGCGCCACTGTTATTAGTCTAGTTCTAGATGTGTCGGACCGCGCTATATAAAATCAGCCACAGGTACATACATACATACAATAATACTGAAAATAAATGTACATATAACACATAATTCCTTCGTTTTCAAAATCCGTAAAATAATAAATCCTTGAGTACAAATATTGCCTTGTAGACAACAGACATCCTGAGAGTATCCTAACACCTAGATATAAATAATAAATTAATAATATTAAAAGAAAATCTTATCTTAGACAGCTGGCAGCATCACGGATTTTAAATGCTAATTAAAAGTAATTTAGGATGATCTTTATATATTCCCAATTGTGGAAATATCACTAAAAAATAATGTACTAACTACTACGACGGTGGGTAAATAAAAATATTAAAATATGTCGAGTTCAAACACAGAGATTAATATATGATTGAGTCCCACCTCTCCTAGGCTCAAAACTAAACTGCCAGGAGTAATATGTGTCCTCTCTTCAGACCCTGAAAATGTCGACCCAAAGCAACAAAAAAAAACTACATCCATCTCTTCCAGACACACACCGAAATATATCTCTATCTGTCCCCTACATAGATAGTTGTGTTCAACAACCACTTGAGATTGCCTCATTCCCAAATTAATTACCTACTACAAATATTCGATCTAGGTATATAGAAATAATATATACCGTCTTGTATATATTCATTTCATGACAATATGGAATGACTTCCTTTGGGAGGTGATGATGGATGCAAGAGGTATTATGCTGGAAGAAATGAGTAAAGTATCCCCAGACTCATTTGATTTGGGGAAATCCTCTATGTCCTCAGCATATTATTTGGGCTTTACAGAGATTTGTCAATGCTTGGATATTTAGGTGGGATCCTTTGCATGGGCTAGGCTTTCCTCCAACTGACGAAGGAAAGTCTGAGAATTTTACTGACCTAACTTGACGTGGCAGTTTATATTTGTTAATACATAATATTGAAGTGTAAATTTCACTATAGATTATGTTTTTACTTCCAGAAAAGAAGAATAAAAAGATAGTTAGTTAAAAAAAATTAAAAGAAATAAATTTGTTTATCATTATTTATAAATAATTAATGTGTAAATTTTAGGTACACAAGCTAAAACAACATCGATGAAACACCATCATGTTGTACCTAGTATAAATTTTAATTAAAACATTTTGTATGTCAAACCTATTTCAGCTTTGTAAATTATTTATAATCGTTTATTTTATAGATATTTTATTGGTTATTTAAAATAACGAAATAACAACATTGATAAATAAAATAGCACGTATTCAATTAAAATATTCATAATAACATTTTTTATGACCAGTGTGATAAAATTCGTTATAAAAAATTGCTTCAAAGCTCATGTAACTATTTTCAACTTTATATTATTAAAATATAAAATACACAAAAAACACTTCATAAATAACACCTACATTTATAGAGCATTTTTCCCATTATATCGGTGATATTGTAATAAAGTTTGCGTCAAATAAGTTTTCTATTTTTTTTCTATTTTTTTAATGATACAGCCACATTATAGAATACAAGATAAGGATAAGGAATACTATTAGGTATGTACTGATACAACAAATTATTAAATCTCTGCTTTATTTTACACATATTATGTTGTATGTATGGAATTATCTATTCATGTTGAATATTAACAAAACAGGTATTGCCAGATAGTTCAGCTTAATAATATGATTATACACGTATTAACGAAATATTAATTAAACATTGTAATTAAACGTTATCTATATTAGGTAATCACTACTATTAAAACCACAAGCGACATAATTAAAATGATACGCGCATTAATTCGTCAAATTACCATGGAATTTATTTCGCCGTTCCATTCTCTATTACAGGTACATGATGGTTAATTTATTAGTTGTATCCAAATCTCGCCTTTCGACATAAATACTCGTATTTGGCAATATAAGATTAAGTATTCTTACACTTTTTTCATAGTTTCTTGTGTAATTTCACTGTAACATTCGAGAAAACAATAAAATTGAAATAAAATAGGTATAGGGATTTGATCAACCACTGACTTAAAAATCTCATAAATGGATAAAAGATTAATGTTGTTTCCATTGAACTGCAACAGATGTCTTTCCAGTTTGAAAGCACAGAAATTGTATGAAATCGTATAAAACTTGATTTCAAGAGTGGAAAAATATTGAGTTGTAACATATATACAACTTTCAAAGATTTCAAGCCATGTGATAAGCATGACACAGAGGAATTGGGAATGTTACCTAGGTTTAAAGAGTACTCTTAACCAAGCCTAAAGTCGATTTACAAGCGTCGAAACTCTGTGTTGTGCACTACTTAAGGAAGTTCACATATGTATGTGTATCATATACAACATACCTACCTAGTTAATACCTATTCAAATAGGTTGACTATGGATGAGTGTGATCAGTTGGAATGATTAATCATTAGTAGTTCAAAATATGTTTGGATAAAGGATAATCTCCAGTTGATAATTTGACCTTAGAAGTCAAAAGACGTTTATCATATTGTTTAATATATTATTAAATTATGCTTGTTTCAATTTATCCAAATATGGAATTCTACTTCTTGTATATAATATAATTTAATATTGATATTAATCATTCTATTTCTCTAGTATTTGGAAATGGATTTAATATGTTAGTATTCTTATAGAATATGGATACTATTCCGTTAACGGTTTCTAATTACAAAGAACTTCATTATTAATTATTTATACCTGAAGGAGGTTGTCTTTTCTATATGCTGCTTACATTTTATGCTATTCTCAGCTTTAACTAAAACTCAACAGTATGAAACAGTATGAAAGGGATAAAAGACAAGGATGGATGTGTGTTAGTGAATGATGAATGTGTGCTACAGAGATGGAAGGAATATTTCGAAGATCTGTTTGAATGTGATGGTACAAATGCAAATGAGTATGACGACAGTGAAAGCAGTGTGAATGAAAACGATATGATAGACATGAATGAGATTTTGAATGCATTAAAAAAAGCGAAGTGCGGTAAAGCTGTAGGGTATGATTGTGTTGCCGTTGAGCTCATCAAGTCTGGTGGACCGGGGGCTCTCGCGTGGTGTTTGGAGCTTTTCAACGATTGTTGGAGAGAAGGTGTTACACCAGAGGATTGGAAGAGGGCTATCATCTGCCCCTTGTACAAAGGGAAAGGCTCTAGGCTTGAATGCGGGAGTTATCGGGCTATTAGCTTGTTGAGCTCAATAGGGAAACTGTATGGTAGAATTTTGATTGAGAGAGTACGAAAGATAACTGAGTGTAAGATATGGGATGCGCAAGGAGCTTTTTTGAATGGCAGAGGGTGCACCGATCAGATCTTCTCCCTGCGAATGGTTATAGAGAAGTTTCTGGGTAAACACCAGAGGCTTTTTTGTGCGTTCGTGGATCTGGAGAAAGCATATGATCGAGTGGACCGGGAAAGGTTGTGGCGCGTGTTGTCGGAGTATGGGGTGAGCAGCCGGTTGATCCGCGCAATATCTTCACTTTACGTGGGAAGCTCCGCTTGCGTGAGGGTAAATAACACTCTCTCGGAGTGGTTTGTCCTCACCAAAGGAGTGAAGCAAGGTTGTGTCATGTCTCCGTGGCTGTTCAACCTATTCTTCGACTACTGTATGCGACCTGTGAAAGAGATGGATGTTGGTGTCGAGCTGAATGGGTTCCGGGTGAATGCATTGATGTACGCAGATGATTTGGTGTTAATGGCTGAGAGTGAAAGGGACTTACAAGAGATTGTTACGTGTGTGTATGATAGTTGCAATTTGAATGGTTTGAAAATGAACGTTATGAAGACGAAAGTTCTTGTTTTTGAAAGAGAGAATGAAAAAACGATTTGCGAGATTAAAGTTGGTGACGAATGTTTGGAGCAAGTAAGTGAGTATGTATATTTGGGAAGTATGTTTACGAGGGATGGAAGATGCGATAGGGACATTGAAAGAAGGAAAGTGGCCGGTGCTAGAGTAAACGGTGCACTTCGACCCATTGTCAGCAATGACAATGTGTCGAACATGGCTAAAATGCTGGTGCACAATACCATTCTGGTACCGTCACTTACGTATGCAAGCGAGACATGGACGTGGTTGAAGAAGGACGAAAGTGGAATAAATGCAGTAGAGATGCGATCGTTGAGAAGAATGGTTGGTAAAACGCTGCGTGATAGAGTGAAGAATGAGGATATTAGAAGAATGAGCGGATGCAAGAAGACTGTTGTGGACAGAATGCGTGTAAATAAATTGAGATGGTTTGGTCATGTGGAACGAATGAAAGAGGAAAGAATGACAAAGAGGATATACTTATCTGAAAGAAAGGGTGTGAGGAAACGCGGGCGTCCGAGAACCACGTGGCTTGATCACGTGGATCAAATTCTCAAGGACGGCCGCGTGTTGAGTAAGAGGAACCGACGTGCGTGTATGAGGAACTGTATGAATGTGGAGGAAGCGAAGGAAGTGTGTAAAGATAGATCTGTTTGGCGTTCCGTTCTCTCTGCCTACCCCACTTGGGACACGGCGTGAGGGTATAGTATAGTAGTATAGTATAGTATAACTAAAACTCTTAGCTAAGTGTAACATTACATCAATAACAACCTAATCATACGTTAGTAAACACATGTATTACCTACATACTTACTCCCAGTTACTAATTCATTGTAAATAGCATGAGTACATAGATGATAATAAATTGAGGTAATGACTATAATATATTTGTGTAAGTATATTTATAACGCCTACCCTTACATTAAACCTTCCTTATTAACTCAAAATAAACGAGCTTAAATTTAGAGTGTGAAAATGGTTTATAATTTGCCAGTTATAGTTACGATTGACTTTTATTTATTAGTTTTCTTACTAAACAGATTCCAATTTTTCAATACTGTTTTCTTCCATTTATTGAACTCTTTGTAATCAATTTACATTTCTTATGCATATACCTACCTTATGTTTCCGGGAAATTTAATTTATGCACATATTTGAGTAAGACGGATTTATTAGTAGTTTCAATATGGGATAATTATTAAAACATAATCTGGTTTTGAAAATTTGTTGACTAATTATGTAAGCCATTGTATTTACATTTCAATAAGCTTCCTTTTATGTAGTAATGATGACCTAGGTCCTAGACAAATCATTTTTTTATGCCTTCCATAAGAACTTACAACAACCAAATAAAATATCTAAATTGTCAAACTAAAAGCACTTCTCACTGCACAGTGCACCATGTTTTTTTTTCTGAATCCTGTAGTTTTCACATTATTTAACATATATTTAAAAATATGGATTATTAACTAAGCCGACTAACAATTATCACTTTCATCAGAAGAAGTATTTGTGTGGCTATTTCAATATATACCTATTCTATTTTACAATGTACAAAAATAAATGAATAAATTAATTAATAACAAATATAATCGAGTGGCTGAAGATCACATAATATTATAATATTTAAATAGATAGTTAGTACTAAAAATGTGCTTGTGATACTAAATAATGTTTGTAAAGTGTAATACAGTATTGTATGTTATGTCATATTAACTAATTTAAACATTTCAAACGTAGTTTTCTTTGATCATAAAATAATACGAAATCTGTTATACTGTATCATTATTGTACAACCAATTATAAACTGTCTTATTTATCTATTGTGATTTCAAATTAATAGATAAATAATTAGTCTCACAAACATCTAGGCGAATATTTGAGCATGATATACCTAAGCTCGATAATATTTTACACATCTTTTTAACCTGATTTTTCTCAGAACTAAATCATGAAACTTTATACCATGACAAGTTTTTACTATGCAATTAACATTATGTACAATATTATGCAAAACTTATAAAAAATCCATATCCAAAATAATACAAAACTTATTACTAATCCATATCCAAATATGATACATTTAAGTTCTCTTTTTTATCCAGGAATACAAACGTTTAATAAACGGGAGTTCGAATATAGGGTAATGGTTCTCTTGTTGCGATCTAGTAAGAGCGACTGTATAGGATTAAAACGCAAACATTTACACACATATTATGTAAGTTGACCCAAATACTTATTTAATAAATATACTATTATTTTGAAAACTCAGTTCTACCAACTCAGAGGTACTAAACTGTAACGACGTTATAAACTTGTAATCCTGATACATACCTATCTGTCTTCAGTAAAATATTCCTTTACACACTTCATCTCAAAACAAGATACTTAAATCTTATTAAACTTTGGAAAATCTTATGTTTTTCTAGTAAAGTAAACTGCGTGGGAATACGAATATTATATTATAAAAACATATAGGTATTTTGAAATCACTTACAATGTTTTACAAAACCACAGGTGAACTTTCTTGGAACTTTTGATTAATTAAGCGAACAAGATGTGAACACTGATAAAGTTTTCACATCGGTGTATAAGTTTGATTAAAAAATTCAAGTGTTGATGAATTTACATAAGATACATAATAAATAAATATTTTACATAATAAATACATAATGGGCACTCTATTTTAAAATAATAATCTAATTTTATTCAAAAGATAATATAGAATCATTACTTTTAAAAACTGACAAATAAAAAAATCTTGTTGTTTTTTGAACAGTCTGGTGTGAAATTTTATATGCATATGTATGTATATCTTCTTTCCATTGACTTAGTGGAGACGGGAGTCCATTAGACCCAAGTACTTTTTACCCTTATCCATTGCTGCTAATAGGACTTTTCAAACCACTTTATTCATAATACATTTTTTACGAGTAAATATTAATGAAAATGTATGAACATAAAATACTGTGCTTTATTGATATGAAGTACTTAATGAACTTTCTTTTTTTTCAGGTTTACAACCTTAAAAGATCATCTTATATAAGTGGCTTAGAATCGCGGTAAGTTTTTACTTATATTTTCGTAAAAACAGACAAATACATATATACCAGTTATTGTTTTCAAAAGTTTATAAAACAATTCATTGAATAGATTAATTTGTAGGAAGCATTCAACTAGAAAATCGTAATAATAATAATTTGTTGAAATGTAATTTAAACAAGTATAATAATAATAACATTAATAATAATTATATGGTAAAGACCCTGGATGAACCCACATTATCGTTTATAAAATATATAGTAGGTATTATTATTTCAAGTATTCATATTTGTGTATAAAGTAGAAGCAATAAGAGTAAAGTATGTGTGTATTGCGGTCTTAATTTTCATGAAAACTTTACGCAAATTTTCTGTAAACAATGCTGCTAACAACATTATGGGTGAGGCGTTTGAAGGTCCTGGAATCAACACTGGTATGAGGCGTCTTTTGGGTGGATGTTGTTAGGTAATACAATTAAAGGAATTAATATAACGGCCCTGAAGATAAGTGATTTATTTAGATAATGTACCTAGAAGCAGAAACTTTTACATTGTTGGTAATGTCTTATCAGATATTATTAATTTCTTTATGAAGACGATACATTCACAATACGAGCGTGAACATTATTATTTTTATCGACCTATATAGGAGCATCACTCAAATTACATAATATGATAATATCATTATATTTTACGAGCAAAAAGTTCAAGTCACATAGCAAATAGTGAAAAAAATATATGTAGTAAATAATGAATGAGATCTAAACAAGATTCTCAAAATAGGTTCAAAAGAATTAAAGATATTCAACTGTTAGTAGATATAATATTATAAAAAATGTATTGTCAATTTTATAAACTTAAATTTTATATGTTTAGTATTATGATAGATATCTTGGATTGAACTAAATTTTTAGATGCAAGTTAGAACAGATTTTTTACCAATTCATAATAACGCCAAAATTAATACCAAATCGGTATTGCCATTAGTATTACCAAAAGTTAAATATCATTGTTTCGTAATATATAAAAGAATATTAATCTAAATACTTCCACTGATTTTTTTTCAATTAAATGAACTAAGTTACCATTAAATGTATTGTGAGTTGTGTTTGTTTCTTATGCTTACTGAAAATACCTATGTTGAAGTTGGTTAATATAGGTATTACGTACCTACCTACCTATATAAAGTTGAATATTTTAAAGTTTGTATTATTTGTTGATATTGCTTCAGATACGAATATTATTTGACTTATAAAATCATAAATGCGATACAATCTTTATATCTATATAGTGCGACAGAAAATCTCTTTGTAAGCTTTTGGGTGCATCTTAATTTCACAAGTATTTCTCTCAAAGATATAGCTACTACTTATCTATGTTGCTAGTCACAACACAAATCTGAGCTTATTTGAGTTCGAGAAACTAATAAGCTTATTTCTTGCTTGTCTTGTACCTAGCAGGTATTATGAACTATCATCCGCATCGTTTCCATAAAAATTCCATAAAAATACAATATGAAAATTTCATTAAAAAAAATCGATAAAATAACTTTATTTATTTATTTGTTTTTATTTTTTATTTTTACAATGTATACAGGATCAGACAGTCGATTATAGTACATGATAACAATTTACAAAATCAAAAGGTGGACCAGTGAAGATCCTAAATTTACCAGAAGGGTTTCAAAAAATCATCAAAGTTAAGAACAAAATACAAAAATACAAAAACACCACCTAGGTACCTACCTGTATAGCTACTGAAAAATACTCTATCTTCCTTTTTCGCATTCTACTATAATAACTTAATCCTTATTTGCAGATTCCATCTATTACAAAAAAAATAATAATAGTTTTCACTTTATTATTTTTAATTATTTATTGCTCTTTAAGCTCTTTGGACGTACATTCATCACACAACGAAAAACTTTTAAAAAGTATTCAATGGAATTTTAACAATAAATTTAATAAAAAGCCTTGCCTGTTTTGTAAATGCAATAATATGAAAGTAGTAGTGACTTTAGTCGACATATTTCTTTTGAACCTGTAGTTGAAGACAACACAGTATTGAATGAGTTTTGTAGACTTTAGTAGAATTGACAATCGAGAGACACATTATTTGTATCTCGATTGTCAGTAAGTATGTAAAACAAACTACATTAACATTCTGATATAGATTATACTAGAATCAGTGTTTTGTGGAAATAAAAATTATAACAATACTTTCAAATGAAAGGTACCTACTAGTTCAAATATTAAAATCATTTTCTCACTTTACACTCCTCGGAAATGTCACAAAGAGAGCAAAAGAAATACTTGATGATAAACTTTCCACTTACTTCAAAGCATGCTTTACGTAATAAAGACTAGATCATAAAATAAACTTAAGCAAAAGACAAGAAAGTTAAAAGCAAGCATGATTATAATAATATACCTATTGTGTAACAACTAAGAATTTACCTGCCTTGCTTAGACATCTTTAACATGAAAGTATGTATGTGCCTAGTATGATATAAATTTTGAGTCGAGTGTCATATTGAATTACAATAATACATATATTTTCAGACTTTAGTACGTAAATCATGTTGCGAAGTTTTAGACTCAAGTTTGGAGAACTTTATAATGTTGTTTCAATATTGTACAATCATAATATTATACAAAAACAAAGATTGATTGTAGAAACTTTCATTGCTCGCATATGATTAAATATTTTTTTAAACACTGTATAATTTACCACAAAAAAAATGGTTTTATCGAACTTACATTGTTTATTATTTAATATTAGTGAATCTATTTAAACACTAACATTTAATTTAGATTTTCATTCATTTAACTTTAATTTGATATTTTTCTACACAAATCAGTTAGAATGGTTAGTAAATATTCATAACAATCGAGAACAAAGTGATATCAGAATGTTGATTCTCATTTTTACTGAGTTTACATTTGTGTAAAGTTGGTAATCAGTGAAACCTAAAAGTTCATTAACGCTGCTCTTGAGTTCGTCGGTAGCCTGGAGAAAGAGTCTCGGCCTCGTGAACCTGGGGTCCGTGGTTCGATACCAGGTGCCGGCAAACTCCCCTTTCACGACACAAGCTTTTAGTAGCTTACTGTGAAAGGTTGTATTTGGGTTTATAACAAAATATAATATAGATATATCTTTTTAAAAAAAAAAAAAAAAATAAGTCCGTCATTTTACAATAATATCCACTTCGCGCCAACAAAAAAAACATTCAGGATGGTTGGCGAACCTCATCACAAAATTTAAGATGTCAAATGTCTCTTTTAAGTCGAACATTTGCCTTTTACAGGACACTCGATAACTCGCAAAAAAAGTGGGATACATAATTATTGTTTATAGGGTGTTCCACGGGCTCCACGGCCCATAATACAAAATATTGTAGCTATTTATATTTGACTGATTTTGACTTTATTATGAATAATGGTTTATAAGTATTTTTCCGCCCAGGCTTTAATTGTTTTTTTAATTTAAGAATCGACTTATAAATAAATAACTTTTTTTCGAAAAATAAAATATTGCATTAATCGATGTTATGCTTGCTAAATTAAAGAGTAGATGAGATATATTAAAGCACATTTAATATGATCACACAAAATATCTAATACAAGTTGCAAAAATCATTATGAAACTTTGATTCAGTAACGAGAAAATGAGTGGAAAAACTCACGGATCGTAGAACTTCTTTAAGTTAATAATAAAAGTTCCACTTTGCAACCAAAACGTTACCTGAATTCTGATTTAACTTTTATTAAAATTTATTAAAATTAGCGATTTAAAACACCCCAGAGGTATTTATTCGGCAAAGTTAGTCTCCATTGTATTGTTGATATAATATTTCGTTTAGCTTTTATGTCTGCAGAAACATTCTGCTGTAACAAGCCTTCCTACTTTTGGTGTAATTAATAAAATAATTTATTATTCTCACTAATATAAGAAGCGAGCCACCTCACGTAGAATATAAAATAATTATTACACTGTGCTTTAATAGTTTTCAAAGAATCATTATCGGAAGACTCTCCTTTTATTTCGTCCGTTAATGCTCCTTTCTAGATTACAGAGTGGAAACAGGACTCGTCCACTCAGAGCAATTCTGCACCAAATGAATCTTGCTCAACAACGAAATTCCATGTGCTCTTTGTTATTTTATACAGAAACGGTAGTAATACAAATAAAAAGGTATGTCTTTACGAGTACCTTTCTCGTATCACATAATATTTTATAATGAAGATTCCCCTACTATTGACATCGAAATCTTACCACTTTATTACCAGCTTTAGAAGAAAATTGAAGACCACCCTTTTCAGTAGCGTTCTCAGGACGTTTTGACTTCTTTTATACACCGATCTCTAATATAAATAAATAATTATTTTTTTTTAAAAAAAGTAGGTACCTATATCATGATTCGCTGACTTCGTATTGTCTCATCTCTAATAAGCTGACCGAGTAATACGAGTATAAAAAGTATCTACAATTTAACGCCACATTTAAATAAGTGAAGCGAAATGATAATAAGGACCCGGAAATGTGATTAAGTGTCTCAGTTAAGATCCATTATTATTATTATTACGACTAAAACGTAAGGACGTTGTTTCTGTGTTAAAAGATATTTATTTTCACTTTTATAATTTTATTCTAATTAACAATATTCTTATACCTATAAGGATTGAGGTATTAGCTGTTCAATAACATTAATCATACTCAAAGTGAGATTGAATATTGTCACTTCAATGCAGTAAAGTATACTTTGGATATTGTGGAAATTCAAATGTAATTCTCAATATAATAAATTATTTTCAACAGATCTCGTGAATCGATATAACTCGATGTAAACATTAAATTTTTCATTAATTTATTAAACATTTTTGCGATTTCAGAGTGTTTTAGAATGGATGGGCAGCGGTGATTCAATTTGAGAAAAAATAAGCTTTCAGCTGTTGGTTGTCGTTTTTTCCAATTGGGGCGTAAGTTCTTGAGTCAGGAATTGCCCTGAAAAGAAGACGTTTTTTATCTTGTGCTCCGAGTGTTAAATAGTTTAAGGAGATGAAAATAATATTCAAGGTACAATCGTTTGATATAAGTTTTAAATCTGATATTTTTGTTAAATAAGGATACACCAATTTCACTAAAAAAATCCTTAAAAACAAATTATAAATTAAATTTCATGTATCATTGTAAACATTGTGAAACAACATAAAACATTATTTAAAATATGAAAAACCATTGTTTTCAAGAAAACCTTCTACAAAAAATAATAGAAGTGATGGTGAAAAGGACGTCCATCATAGGGGGCGCCTACTATTACGCTGTCTATTCGAGCATATGAGTTGCGGATCGTACGAGGAGCTGAATAGAAGAGAACGCAATAGAAAGATATGTAGGCTTTGCTGCAAAACAATTCACAGAATTGAAACCGGAAAGATGATATTTCAACAAAGATTTATTCCTTGTATATCAAAAACACGCTTAGTGATTTCACTAACGAATTCATAAATAATTTTCTCATTTAGAATTAACTACAGCCCAATTATATTATTACTTAGGTATTCGAGTTAATATGTATAAAGTTTCATACATTTTTCATGATAAATCTAGAAACGCTCTTAAATAACAATCGTAATATATTTAATGAATAATAATCTTTTTTCTCTTATATCTGTATTATGGAATAACATTACTGTAAATCATAAGTTCTCACTACAAACAAGGAAGGAAGTGTATTTGGTGTTGTAAATTGCGTTCATAAATCACATAATTATTCCCTCGCGATATGGCCCCGAGTTTATTTATTTTGCTCTCATAGCAATAGTAAAAACTCCATACACTAAAGAGATGTGATATCTCTTATTGAAGTACATCGATATTTTTGAAATATGAAGATTAGTCGAAGTACACTAATACAACGATTAAGATTAAACAAACACATAACATGGAACGATGTTTTATTAAAAAGAATAGTAAACATTTCAGATTGAGCATATAAATGACCTCGGAAAAAATATTTTGGTTGCAAAATCATGTCTTTATAGAAAATTTAACTGGTAAATAAAGTAATGAAGTTGAAAAACATGCATGACTTACATGATAATCATACACCTTCGATGTTTTTTTTTTTATAATTGCATATTTTCTGAAAAAATGAACAACTTTGGTACGGGATAATCCAAACATTCAACAAACTAGAAACACCAAGAGCTTATGATTACACGTATAAAACTAATTATCAAAAGTGGTTTTATTATTTCTGGAAATAGCTCATTATAATCTGTAAATTAAAAGAAATTTACTATCACTAAATGATCAGCATTTAATCTTTCAATCCCATCACAGCGTTTTGGTATTTTCATATATATATATTTTTTTAAATTTCTTAAAAATGTTTTCACTTCAAATACTTGGTAATAGAATGTTGTGTTGTGATCGTTGTGAAATATAAGAATCCCTAAATCATGCTGTATGTGTGCTAAGCCAGAAACATATTGTCATGAAATGAATATATACAAGACGGTATATATTATTTTTATATACCTAGATCGTGTATTTGTAGTAGGTAATTAATTTGGGAATGAGGCAATCTCAAGTGGTTGTTGAACACAACTATCTATGTAGGGGACAGATACAGGTATATTTCGGTGTGTGTCAGGAAGAGATGGATGTAGTTTTTTGTTGCTTTGGGCCAACATTTTCAGGATCTGAAGAGGGGGGATAGATTACTCTTGGCAGTTTAGTTTTGAAACTAGGAGAGGTGGGACTCAATCATATTAATCTCAGTGTTTGAATTCGACATATTTTAATATTTATTTACCCACCTTCGATAGTAGTTAGTACATTATATTTTAGTGATATTTCCACAATTGGGAATATATAAAGATCATCCTAAATTACTTTTAATTAGCATTTAAAATCCGTGATGCTGCCAGCTGTCTAAGATAAGATTTTCTTTTAATATTATTAATTTATTATTTATATCTAGGTGTTAGGATACTCTCAGGATGTCTGTTGTCTACAAGGCAATATTTGTACTCAAGGATTTATTATTTTACGGATTTTGAAAACGAAGGAATTATGTGTTATATGTACATTTATTTTCAGTATTATTGTATGTATGTATGTACCTGTGGCTGATTTTATATAGCGCGGTCCGACACATCTAGAACTAGACTAATAACAGTGGCGCACCGCTCTACCCAATATTATACTTTTATTTAATTTATTTTACCATAACGAAAGATTATGCAGTTTGGAGAGAAGTTGTACGTTGATCAGGATATTATTTGATTATTAATTTAATTACATATTTTATCGTCGAATGTCATTTGTATTCTACGAACTTACTGGATTTTTCTACTTATTCAACATGCTGTAAATTGCTGCGATATCATGGAAGGAACAAATTTGATATTTTGCATGACACTAATCATAAGTAATATTTATGTATTTATTGGTCTTAATATATTTTTATTTGACTTACATGATACCTAAATTCACCTCACCATAAATATGTAGTCTTTTATAGCTAAATCTTGTCGAGATTACCTTATGGATATGGATCCCTTCTGCCTATCGACACTAGACTAGCTACCTTGTGTCTATAGTGTGGGTTTGATCTATTCGTAACCACATATTTATCATTATTATTATACAATTATGCACGAGACGTATTATGTACTTTGTAGAAACATATACTCTATACTAACAATTCCAGTCCTAATCCTGCTTCGAAATGTAGGTGTACCGTTAGCAAGCCCTGCTCCCCTCTCTTCGATTCAGCTTTCGAGACAAGGGTCAATACTGGTCTTGCCCCGTTTCCCGCCAGGGTCCAAGACAAAGCTTCTTAACATATATTTATAATTATTCTTATTATATATAGCTGCATGTTCAAATGAGTATACATATTATATATTATTTTATATATTCGGTGTAGATTAGTGCACACGGGCTCAAAGTACGGCATGGCGAGTTTTGAGACGAGAAGGGGCGAAGGTGGCGCCCCTTCAGCATGGACACAGCATGCTTTTCATGCACTAACATGGTAGTTAGTCTCTGAAAATGATGTCATAGCAATTGTGTTGAAATTTAATTAATATTCAAAAGTAATAAGGTAATGTTTTGGGGTGCGCCACTGTCCTTTACGACGCAACGAATTAGTAGGTATGTTTTAGAACATATGTACATACATTGGTTATAGGTACTATGAAATGGTTATCTTATGTAGGGACATAGATCGGCAACCAGTTACCATACAACATTCTCGTAATGATATAGAATAATATTATTTGAATTTTATGTTATGATGATTGTTATGTTATATTTCGTTATGTTTTATTATGCACTATTTTTATTATGTTATTTTACAGAATCTCAAGGTAAGTGATCTGACGTCAAAGTTGACCTCAGAGTTAATATGTATCAAAAATTCATGTTGAAATTGTTTTATTGATTTTGTTGTTTCTTTTGATTATTGAAATGTATATTTCAGGTGACTTATTTTGCGTTTTAAAAAAAATACACAACGTAGGTAAAATTATCGTCAAAACACAACGTATTGGGTCCGAATCTATGAAAATAGTTAATAGATAAATCTAGACGATCACGAAAGGCCAAAATTCGTTAACTAATTTAATTAGGAATGCGATACTTCGTACGTATATTTGCAACAATGCGAAAATTCATACAATTCTTAGCTAGTCGGATAGGGATGTAAATTCTAGTTTGGGAATCATTTATTACAGTAGGTATAGTTTAGAAGCTAGGATGTTGCAAATTCGGAGCTTAGAATGGTTTAAAATAGGTAGGATCATCACAAATGGTGCCTTGGACCAGAATATTATGTCTGTCATTGCAGACATAAACTGGGTTTTTACGGAGTAGAAGTGGGTTTTGGGTTTGCGATGATAAATAACTAAAATCATGAATATTGGAGGGGGGGAAAGCATAAATGGGTTTTGGGGAGTAGAACTGGGTTATGGACAGAGGAATGTGTTTGGTTTTTGAGGGGAGGAATAAAATTTATTCTTGGTAGATGTAGCGAGGAAATTGGTTGTTGATTTTTTACTTCGAGAACCGCGGGTTGGTGATCCATGGATTATAGTGTTAGTCGAATTAGGCAACATGATATTATATTTATGTTTGTCTATCTATAGGTATATATCTTACCTTATGCATAAGAATAGTGAACCCTTAAGAGTTCGTTCGGAATTATGTCCTTATGAATAGTCTAATAAAGAGCGCTTGTGATTCAGGTATAAAATTGGATAGGTATATATATGTTGAAATCCTGAATAGTTCTTTATTTTATTCAATAATGTATATAGGTACCAAAAATATGTACTTTCATAAGTAGATTTGGTGTTAGAAAAATGGAATATTATACAATCATATTCCCAAGTAGACGTGTTAACATGAATATTAGGTATGTGGAGTTTATTTTATGTATATGGGTAGGTATATGACTAGAGTTTTTAGGATTTTTAGATATTATAGTATTTGGGTAAGATGGATAAATAATAGGTAGGTATATAGTTTGATGTTAGTTATATGTATCAAGTACATGTTGTTAGGGACTAGAATAGGTAGGTATAGTATTATTATTTCTTGAGGAATATGGTCTTAACATTTTACAGTATTTGTAAGTTAAGTGTTTGTTTTTAAACTTTTAGAATTCTGTCAAGTTAATTATTTGGGGTGTGAAATAAATTTATTATCGGGGTATGAATGGTGAATATATTATTGAGTTTGAAATAATATTAAACCGGATTTTAAAATTATCGGATGACGTACCATCATATATGCATGGAGCGGATAAGAAGGCAATAACCGAATGATTATTGATTATGATTACGGCTATGTGTTAAACGGTTAGCTGGAAGAAATAGGGAATCTTCATTCTAACAGGCTAGGGGAGGGGGGATGATCGGCTAAGGAGAGAGACAGTCTACACGGAAAACATACTCTTTTAAACCAGGGGGGGGGCATTCCAGAGTCCGGGGCTTGGAAAACGTTGGAACTCTTTGTGTACCCTGAAAGGTGGTATCTATCATTTCAAAATTGAGGACTGGAAGAAGAAACGAATTTATGGAAATGTTCTAAGAAGAAAAGAGGCTGGCGTTCGCTGATATAACACATCATATCCTTCAAATAGAGAAATAAGATGTACAACCTATGAATCTTAGGATATAATAATGATTAAAACGTTATATTATTTTAAACCAAGAACGAGATAGGAAATAATATTATTACTGGAATGACAAAAAACTATACGGTATATTGTAGTACCTAACGGGACCATGGAGCAGCGCCAAATACAAATCGTCTTTTTTATTATTATTATTATTATACAATCAGTGGTTTTTATACTGTAGGACTGATTTTATGATATTGTCTGAATGGGACAAGGAAATCTGAGACATAAAGTATACGAAGTTATATAAAAAGTATTTAGGTTGAATATCTGTTGGTAGGATAACAACATGTTTTACTTGCAAGGAAACTTAGAAAGAAGTTTGTATATAGCAATGATACAAATTTAATTGGAAACCAGAAGGGTGATAGATAAGATTGCGTAGCATTGGATCATCTCTGTCAACTCGAAAAGGAGTGGTGTGCAATAACATAAGTCGCTGAAGAGAAGTAATTTGAGAAGAAAGGACAACACTATGATGTACAAGTTTGAGAATCGCTTGTGGATCTATAGATGTCACAAATGGAATAAACTATTTAGTGTGTTATAATTTTAAATTGTGGTGTCAAATATTATAATATTATTATTCAATAGTGTTAGAGTGAAGTTATTTCCCTTAAATGTGAATTATGAAGTGTTTAGTTTTAATATTATTTTACAAGTGGAACGAATATTACGATATGTGCATATGGAGTTACAATTGTGTGTATTATATTTAGTTGTGTGTGTGATATAGTTTGAAATAGATAAGTGTTTTTTTTTCAGGACTTTTGAAATGAATGAGGACGATTCATATATATATACCTAATATGTAGGTATATACATTAGGTGACTGTTATATTGGATACAAGAGAAATTCTATATACCTATTATAGAATAACATATTGGGATGTATTATGTAGATATTGTCAATGCAACTCGTTTAAATATTGTGTTATGTATCTTATATGCTTGAATGTGCGTAAACACACTGAGGGAGGGGTTCCCACCACTTACCCCTGGATGTTCAAGAACATAGTATGTTATCTTTCTCTTGATTATTTGTGGTATTATTATAGGTGTTAATTTTACGTAATTATAGGTATTTCGAGTTAGCTGTTTGCGTTTGATATTATTTAGGCACATTGTCAACATATTATCACGAATTTTGTTGGTTAGCTGGAGGATGTTGCACTACTTGTAGAATTATGTGGCTTGATCACGTGGATCAAATTCTTATGGACGGCTGCGTGTTGACTAGGAGAAAACGGGTTGCATTCTGTGAGAAATTGTATGACAGTGGTGGAAACGAAGGATGTAGGCCAGGATGGAGGGATTTGTCAATCGTTTCTCTCTGCCTACCCCATCTGAGACGCAGCGTGATGGTGCTGAGAGATGAATGGTTATTTAGGATGGGTTGCCGGTGGAGAGTTGGTCTCCCACTTTTTTCCGTGAGTCTTCGTATGTCCTGTGGGAGGACGGGTGTTCTAGGAAATTAAGACATTTAGCATCTTGGATTCAGCGATGAGGTTTGCCGCCGTTTTTGAATGTCTTGAATTTGTGTCGTTACGGAGAGGACGATTTGCGTATCTATTTGTGTGCTGCAGGACTACTGGCTGCATCGGCAAAGGAATCATGGATATGAGACATCTGGCGAGTAGTACAAGATTGGTGTTACCAGCGAATTGGATCACCCTGAAGAATGCATATATGGACTATAGGGAACCACAAGTACTATGGATAATTATAATGATGTGTGAATATGATCACATGAAACGAATTTTAACAAAATGCAACTTGGATATTTAAGTATTGGGATAAACTTGTTATTACTATTTTATGTTCTATAGATGTGATGACTTAAAATAATAACAAAACTCGAAATAATAAAATATAACAGAATATTAAAATATTATGTTATGTTGGGACAATAATATTGAACGAGAATTTCTCAAGTGGACGCATCGGTGTGTTATGTGCATGCATGTATTATTATTATTGATGACTTGAATAGAGGAGCACAGCTGACGAGGTACCTACGACCTATCGGAATATACAGTGGCGGACTCGAAAGTTGGAATTAAATAATTATGAAAAATAATTAGAAAATAAATAATTGTTTGTGAGATAATGCCTCATCCATTTTGTCTTCAGCATGATCTCAAAGGGGGGATGTCATGAAATGAATATATACAAGACGGTATATATTATTTTTATATACCTAGATCGTGTATTTGTAGTAGGTAATTAATTTGGGAATGAGGCAATCTCAAGTGGTTGTTGAACACAACTATCTATGTAGGGGACAGATACAGGTATATTTCGGTGTGTGTCAGGAAGAGATGGATGTAGTTTTTTGTTGCTTTGGGCCAACATTTTCAGGATCTGAAGAGGGGGGATAGATTACTCTTGGCAGTTTAGTTTTGAAACTAGGAGAGGTGGGACTCAATCATATTAATCTCAGTGTTTGAATTCGACATATTTTAATATTTATTTACCCACCTTCGATAGTAGTTAGTACATTATATTTTAGTGATATTTCCACAATTGGGAATATATAAAGATCATCCTAAATTACTTTTAATTAGCATTTAAAATCCGTGATGCTGCCAGCTGTCTAAGATAAGATTTTCTTTTAATATTATTAATTTATTATTTATATCTAGGTGTTAGGATACTCTCAGGATGTCTGTTGTCTACAAGGCAATATTTGTACTCAAGGATTTATTATTTTACGGATTTTGAAAACGAAGGAATTATGTGTTATATGTACATTTATTTTCAGTATTATTGTATGTATGTATGTACCTGTGGCTGATTTTATATAGCGCGGTCCGACACATCTAGAACTAGACTAATAACAGTGGCGCACCGCTCTACCCAATATTATACTTTTATTTAATTTATTTTACCATAACGAAAGATTATGCAGTTTGGAGAGAAGTTGTACGTTGATCAGGATATTATTTGATTATTAATTTAATTACATATTTTATCGTCGAATGTCATTTGTATTCTACGAACTTACTGGATTTTTCTACTTATTCAACATGCTGTAAATTGCTGCGATATCATGGAAGGAACAAATTTGATATTTTGCATGACACTAATCATAAGTAATATTTATGTATTTATTGGTCTTAATATATTTTTATTTGACTTACATGATACCTAAATTCACCTCACCATAAATATGTAGTCTTTTATAGCTAAATCTTGTCGAGATTACCTTATGGATATGGATCCCTTCTGCCTATCGACACTAGACTAGCTACCTTGTGTCTATAGTGTGGGTTTGATCTATTCGTAACCACATATTTATCATTATTATTATACAATTATGCACGAGACGTATTATGTACTTTGTAGAAACATATACTCTATACTAACAATTCCAGTCCTAATCCTGCTTCGAAATGTAGGTGTACCGTTAGCAAGCCCTGCTCCCCTCTCTTCGATTCAGCTTTCGAGACAAGGGTCAATACTGGTCTTGCCCCGTTTCCCGCCAGGGTCCAAGACAAAGCTTCTTAACATATATTTATAATTATTCTTATTATATATAGCTGCATGTTCAAATGAGTATACATATTATATATTATTTTATATATTCGGTGTAGATTAGTGCACACGGGCTCAAAGTACGGCATGGCGAGTTTTGAGACGAGAAGGGGCGAAGGTGGCGCCCCTTCAGCATGGACACAGCATGCTTTTCATGCACTAACATGGTAGTTAGTCTCTGAAAATGATGTCATAGCAATTGTGTTGAAATTTAATTAATATTCAAAAGTAATAAGGTAATGTTTTGGGGTGCGCCACTGTCCTTTACGACGCAACGAATTAGTAGGTATGTTTTAGAACATATGTACATACATTGGTTATAGGTACTATGAAATGGTTATCTTATGTAGGGACATAGATCGGCAACCAGTTACCATACAACATTCTCGTAATGATATAGAATAATATTATTTGAATTTTATGTTATGATGATTGTTATGTTATATTTCGTTATGTTTTATTATGCACTATTTTTATTATGTTATTTTACAGAATCTCAAGGTAAGTGATCTGACGTCAAAGTTGACCTCAGAGTTAATATGTATCAAAAATTCATGTTGAAATTGTTTTATTGATTTTGTTGTTTCTTTTGATTATTGAAATGTATATTTCAGGTGACTTATTTTGCGTTTTAAAAAAAATACACAACGTAGGTAAAATTATCGTCAAAACACAACGTATTGGGTCCGAATCTATGAAAATAGTTAATAGATAAATCTAGACGATCACGAAAGGCCAAAATTCGTTAACTAATTTAATTAGGAATGCGATACTTCGTACGTATATTTGCAACAATGCGAAAATTCATACAATTCTTAGCTAGTCGGATAGGGATGTAAATTCTAGTTTGGGAATCATTTATTACAGTAGGTATAGTTTAGAAGCTAGGATGTTGCAAATTCGGAGCTTAGAATGGTTTAAAATAGGTAGGATCATCACAATATGCAAGGGTGTTAAGGTTTCAGCGAAAAAATAATTACTACAGCGCGGGTGCTGTGTTAATCTTCCACCGGAACCCTTGTGAATATGTCAGGAAATATGTTTGTTTAAAAACGCTACGTTAGGTAAATATTTATCAATAAATATTTTCACATTGAAAATAGAACGTTTTATATAAAATTTAAAACCGGTTTTTATTTATTCACTTTGCTTTTTTTTCATCAATTCAAAGCATATAACATTTCTATGTCATTATGGTAATTATGCTAAAACTGCGATATTTTATATGTAAAATATTGGAACATAATACTTTTCCAGAATAATCGAATATTTTCAGAGAAATACAATCATCCTATAATACCTTGAGTTCAACAGAATATTTCGATAGAAACACTTATTGAATTATAAATAATACAATAGTTATAAATATTTTACCTTATATGAATAAATATGATAACAATATGTATACTCGAAAAAAATATATTCGACATTCAATAATAATGAAACATTATACAGAAGAAGATCTGCAAAAAGGTTACATTCGTATATTTTTGAAGTGTTTCACGCACGTGTTGTTTTGCATATTTAGTAAAAACATAAGTACCTAGGTACAAATTATTTATCTGCAGGGTTACTATCGAGACAATCTAAATACGATCTTTATTTTGTCTTGATCTTTATACTACGACGCCCAAAGTGACTATAGTAAAAAATCCCGCACTACCGCTACAGCGAGATTGGTATGCACGTATTTTAACTTAGTCACTTCGCGCGTCGTAGTATAACGACAAAGGCACGATTAAGATCGTGTTTAGATAGTCTCAAAAGTAGTCCTACTGTCTATATTGTTGTACGCAAAATATTCTTATTACTACTTTACTGCACAATACCCTCACGCTGTGTCCCAAGTGGAGTAGGCAGAGAGAACGGAACGCCATATAGATCTATCCTAACATAGGTACTTTTTTCGCTTCTTCTACATTCATAAAATTTCTCATACACCACTTCAATTTCTCTAACTCAAAACACGCTCTTCATAGAGAATTTGCTCCACGTGATAAAAACACGTGGTTTTAAGACGTCCGCGCTTGTGTGACACCCCTGGATGAGAGGTGTGGGTGTGATCTTATAATATTGCATATATTAGGTTATTTCATTGTGAAACATCTGCTTTCTTACACCAATATAAGCGTATGAATATTTTCATAAAACAAAATGCGGGACCATTAAAATATACTTTTAATGTAAACACAGGTAGTATTTTTAAGATGATAATAAATATCTATAATTTATGCAAAATTTCAATATTTCCTTTACGTTCCTTTTAGCAATATGCTGAAAATTTATTTTATTAGATCTAACTTAAATAACACAACGTGTAAACAGAACTTTATGAACTTTAATTAAAAAATAATTCAGTATGAACTATCCAGGATTTATAATCAATTAGAAACTTTAGGACAAAGGTTTTTTTCCCATTTGCTTTTTAATACTTCTTGAAGAACACATTCAGTTAATCAGCTACCTTCATTCAGAGTGATCTAATGCAAACTGTGTCACTTCTTTCTCCATAATATTGTTGTCATAAAAATGATATTTTTGTGTTAGAAGATACAAACAATATTTTGGACATTCCATTATTTAGCACGTCAACCATGACTGCAATCATGAAGATTTTATTAAAAAAATATCCTACATAAAACTGTATAAGAAATTGTATGTTTGCTAAAATGTATCAAAGTTGGAAGACTGAGATGGGATGGGCACGTGAATAGAATGACTGAAGAAAGAGTGCCAAAGAAAATCCTTCATACAAGACCACAAGGTAGACGTAGCGTTGGTAGACCCATACTCCGTTGGATGGATGGTGTACAGGAATATGTAGACATTATTGACATTAGGGATTGGAAGAGTACATGTCAAGATAGGGGGAGATGGAGGCCAATGTTGGAGGAGGCCAAGGCTCACAACGGGCTGTAAAGCAACTGATGATGATGATTTTTGCTAACATTATCGTCTCACACGTTCTTTTCATTATTAGTTTTTCTTGTTCATTGACCTAATTTATTATCAATTTACTCAGCATGCGTGTACATAATATGTTAGTCAAACCAATATATTATATTTATAGGATTAATTAGGCGAATATGCAAACCCACAACGTCCTCACCGACACCTACCGATATTTTTTTGCGATTTTTTAGCTATTGCTCATCTCAGGATTCGACCTTGTGATCTTTAAACCTTCTATACGACTGTAAATGTCGTCGTTGCACTCTTACCAGAGAACTATCATTCAAGGTGACATTTTTTCAGTAAAATCTGGAAATTTTTCAACTACAAAAGTGTTTATATGATAGATATTACGTTGGTATGATTAAATTGCGTGATATGTATCACTTGCTGGGTAGATTAAGTATAAGGCAAAAATCGTACTCGGTTTATTGATTTATCTATTTTGCAAATCATCATTACACCACCGTGATTACAAAAAAACATAGAAGAGAAAGTATTGAGATGATATGCAGTTAAGAGATTATCACTACAAAGAGATTTCTTATACTTTAAGAAATATAATAATACATAATTTATGCAAATCACTGCTAAATATCAATGATCGTATTAAGGGTAAATATGTGTTAACTCCAACCCCTTATTTATATATAAATATTGATTCAGCATTTAACACACACTATTCTTCTACCAAAGTACATCGTACATAATAAAGTTAGATTTGTTCAATAGAACTGATATCGCGTAATGAACATCGTATCTTTAGAACATCAAACAAAGTAATGCTCAAGATCCCTTAATTAATCTGGAACGATTTTATAAACAAATTCTCTGAAAACGACATAGGTATATGTTATGCGCGTAATACTCAATTATTTACAATTCTCTCAGAAGCAAATGAAATAATCTTAAATAACTACCTTTTGTTTTTGATTCATACACAAAACACTTCTCAGTAGGTAAAAGGTACAACTACCAACGTAAGTTCAGATCAAGTGTGAATGAAGTCTATGAAATGAAGATTTAAATTTTCACTTAGAACTGTTTGTAAACAAGCTTTTAGCATATAAATTGATTAATTTGCTTAAATTTGCATTAATGCTCTTATTCACAGAGTACAGGGGTGTATTAAGGCTCAAGTTAACAATAAAAATTATTCTAAATTGACTTTTTATTACGGTATTTTAATTTACTTCCGATTGTATTAAAACAAAAGGGAGACCAGTTTTTCATATTTCTTTCTTTTAGATAATAAGTAGGTACTCTGTTTCCTGAATAAAATTATTCGAATAAAGTGTTTAGGTAGACTCACCTATATAATCTTTCCTAAATATTTATTAGAATTCTTATCATCATTGCGAGACAGGCAAAAAATATCGAGCTCAATTTATTTCCAACCCTACACACGTTTTTTGATTTTACAAGTTTCATGCAGTTCCTCATACATGCTTTGTGATTCACTGTACCTACTCAGCACATGTCTATCCTTGAAGATCTGGTTTTAGTGATTTAAAAGTTTGATACGTACGTTTGGTGAGAATATTTATCACAGCCATTCAATATTATTTTTTATACTCCCTTTTTACTATTTATATTTCTACTATACATTTTTATTTACAATTTACTTATTTTCATAAAGTTGATTTAAATTGCGTTTACAAAAACTTGGAAATTCAAAGTAGGTAGTTATTACATAAAGAACATAGCTTATGGAAGCCCTGACTTGAATTCGAGTTAGTAAGACTACCATTCACATACCTTTACATTACCCACGCCATCTTTTCGATAGACGAATCTAGGCTATAAATTAACCCCAATGCTTTTTAATATCATCACAGTTAGCAATATCTTGTGGGTGTTGAGTTGGTTGGTAACGAGAGGGTCTCCGGAAGTCGGTTGAATGAAAGTCCAAAACTCTACTATCAGGCTACCCATCACTTACACCACCACCGATCGCTTGAGCAAAACGTACTGGATAAATATAAAACAAATTAACCAACCATTCAGTTTAAAAAAAATGGGTCACCTAAGTACTTCATGTCACATTCAATAAGAGATTGAATAAAATCAATTTTTTGGTGCAGAGTCGCTCTGAATCGAGGAGGTTGGTTTCTGTCCAGTGCTATCAAGAAGAGCGTCGAGGGCATTAAATGAATGAAAATGAAAAGGGTATTTTTCGTAGCCTCATGATTCTGTAATAAATTATTTCAAATTTACAAACAATTATAATGATTCATTTACTTAATTATTAACAACTGTACTTAATCTCCGACATTCAGAGCTCTTCAGTAAATAATTTTCTCTCACGAGTAATATAAATTCTATGTATGAATAATATAACATATAGGTATCTAATGGTAGTGAAAAACATCAAAATAATAATAATAATAATATGAAAGAAAACAGTTGGTTAAGTATAAAGTTTCGTGCATGTTGGTTATATTGCTAGTCTGCATTTGGTATAAATACTATATTCCACACAAAAGATGCGGTAATTCTCATAGTTCTTCTCACACAAAGGTAAAAGTATTTCTCTGTACCTACTACCCGTTAAACGTTTCACAACGGGTGAGGGAATTCTGATGTTAGAAGTCTTGTCATATATTTTAAGTTTCTTTAATGCACTTTAGTTCATTGCAATTCAAGGTGGCTCCCATTAAATTATATATTTACATATTGACATCAGTAATTATTTGATAAAAGTGACTTGTATTGATGCCGTTAAATATAAATTAAGCTGTTTCAGGAACACTTATGAACAAAAGTCTTAATTTTTGCCTCCAAAGTAGGTGATTAATTTTATTGGTTTCTTCTTACCAGCTAGACTGATGCAGTTCTTATTGACACAAATTCGAGCCTGGTTACTATAAATTTTAATATTAAAACTTTTAATTGGAACAAATATCGTGTATATGCAAAAATATACACGATGACTTTTTATTTCTACAATATTTTTTTATTTCATTTATATATAATATAATGAGTAACAATCCATTCGATTGGTCTGAAACGAGTTTGGACTTTCTTCTCCACTCCTTCCTATTCTCAACCAGTCTTTTCAACTCCACGTATGAGCCACAGCTAATGGCCCTCTTCAGTTGGTCCATAATAAGCGTGTCTCGGTCGGCCTCTGCCATTTGTGCCTTCGGTCCTACCCTCTGCGATTGTGATGAGCAGTCCTGGGTGCCTGATTTAAGTAATTAAAAAATACATTCTCGTTAATTACCAACATTTTCGACGTTGAATGATAACTTATGTTTAACTTAAGAAAAAACGTGAAATTTATTAATTGTTTATGTTGCAAGTAAAAACACCTCGTATGTAACTGTCACGTTACATTGGTTGAAGTATAATACCTAGAATTTACTTAGAGGTAACAATACCAAGACAGTAGGTACTACGTAATACTTACTTAGGAGTACATGCAGAGAAGTAAAATATACACAAAGCAAGAACACAACTTCTGGACTGTGAACTGTTGAAGGATGTCTGTGTTGTTAAACATGAAACGCAGACGGAGTAGACATAAAGTTTCCATTACATCCACTGAGGTTTTCTAATTAGAATTTCTACTATCAACTTCTGTAAATGATGGATATGAAGATGACATTACAGCGGTGTACCTTTACGACGCAACTTAAGTACTAATTTATTATGAACTTATTTTCTTGTTGTCCTTCACTGAAACTTTGACAGCTTAAGTAAGTTAAAACATTTATATCATTATAATTTTCAATACACAAAGCGTACTTGATGTGAATTTCTTTATTATTGTTATTCAAAAAATATCTCCCTGCACTGAGACCATAACGGCATTTGGCCAAGGCGATCTCAGCAGAAAAAAAGCTACTTTATTACAAAGTTATGTACATACATCGTTATTATTGTCATCAATGTACCTACATTTCTTGTCACAACATAACGAACATGTGCGGAAACAATGAAAAACCTCACATGCCTACATAGGTACCTACCAGATAATGCTATGTTAGTTAAGAGAATTCATAGTAGCTAACGACCTCGTAACGTAAAAATCTTAAGTGATAAAAATGAAAATAAATTATAACCAACATATTCCGGGTTAGTTGGAAGACATCGCATTTTAGCGATAAACTCGCCCTCTGTACATTGAATTGTATAAATGATATTTTCTATGTTAATTTGTATTTTTGTAAACAATGTACAGTGAAGAATAAAATAAATAAATAAACATACCTACCTAATAGAAATTATTTTGAATTACCTATGTAGAGATTTTTCTTATTTGTGTTATTTTTTTTATCTTTTTTTTGTGTTTAGTGTTAATTTGCCGTGGTTATATGGAAAAAAAACACTATAAAGTAATAATCTCGCCACTGCATATCATCACATTTTTCTAATGTAAACTGATTTGATGATTTTGTTATGTGAATGATGATGTGCAAGAAGCATAAATAAATAAAATAAAATATTCTTAGTAAGATGTTCTCACTTGAGTAGTGTTCCTGTAAGCAAAATATATTATTTATTCACAGAAAGGATTTTATTCTTATGGTATTACAACAATATAAAATTACTTAGTGCCTACCTAGTAATTATATTATTATCATATTTATAATTTCCAAATAATAGATCAAAGATTGCCCATCCAAGAATGGAATAAAATATGCAGTAGGTATAGCAATATGGAAAAAGTGGCGGATTAACTGGTAATGGAATATGAGATTCAATTTCCTTTCTTACCTCTTAACAGTAGTAATATCATTATTATAATATTATTTTATCAACTATGTACAAGGGGATTATTATGAATATTTTATTCATAGTCGTATTAGACATTTTTTTTTCAAAATGACTAATAGAGAGACATGTTTTCCTACTTATTTCTTAAAATTTACATAATATATTGTGTGCTTTGATGTAAATATTATACATTAGTTTTGTAATTGGCTTATTCATAAAAAGAATAAGCTCAAATATTATAGATAAACATAGTTTTAGAATTATTATTGTTTAAGGCAAAGAATTTATATTAAGATTAAGATATTTTTTTTTGAGAAAATTACTACTACTACTATACCATCACGGCATATCCCACAAGTGGGGTAGCCAGCAGATCAGCTGCATTTAAGAAGCATGCAAACTGTCCTCTTCGTGCCAATATAAAATCAAGACATTCAGGATGGGTGGCAAACCTCATTGCTGAATTTAAGATGTACAATGTCTTAATTTTTTCGAACACCTGCCTTTTACAGGACACTCGAAAACTTACGCAGAAGAGTGGGAGACCAATTCTTTACCGGGTGGTCCACGGGATAGAAAATTTAGATTGAGAAAAAATTGTTTTACGCCTAGAATAAATATTAAGATTGAGTAAATATAAGTAGCATTTTATTGTTGTAAAAATTGTACAATTAAATAGGAATGAAAATGGTACATTCCATTTTCTTCTTATTAAGGGCTCATAATTTTCCAATAAAATCATCTATTTCTATATAGACGATCGAGTTATTTACTACATGTGGCATAGTCAGTGGACTCGTTGTACTTAACGTTCATAAAGTTTTCTTCTCTATATCAAAAATAAGATATCTATTCATTAGAATGGATTAATGACACTAAAATAACATTACATCAGTAAGATTGTTTTGATACAATATGTGTTCTTTTGCCTAAACATTCCAGCATGTACCTTAATTCTGATACATTCTTATCCCTAAAATGTAATATTATGTTCTAGTAAAAAATATGAGGGTAAAAGTAGTCGAGTGACAATACCCAGTCAAAAGAACTTCCACTTCATCTGGAAAACCATTTGAAGTTGGAATTTTTCAGTCACTTTCAGTTAACAACAGCGGATACCCACTTATAATATGACTCACCTCCATAGCTGACACAATAAGAACTCCACAACCACGTTATTATTATTCGTTCACGGGTAGAAATGTTTTAATACAAAGTATTATACGCATGTACCTACCTACTTCTATATAATAAAATCCTTTTCACATTACATTTTTTTGTTTTCCGATTAGTATCCGACTTTCTACGACCCATGCAATTAGAATGTGGAATAGTTGTAACCTTGCAATATCGAAACTCCCCAACGCTGCATGTTTTTAAAAATAACCTAAAATCCATAGACTTATCCTAAATAGTTCCTCCCCGTGCCCTTAATCCTTCATTGCATCCTTCGTGTTGATTGCATAAATCATCCTTCGATCCCAGGTGCCGGCAAACTCCCCTTTCACGACACAAGCTTTTAGCTTACTGTGAAAGGTGTATAAGGTTGTATTTGGGTTTATAACAAAACCCAGATATATCTTTTAAAAAAAAAAATTGTGTAATATTCATTACAAGAAACATGACACATAGTGTTCTACTTAGGGCTAAGAATGTAATTAGTTATAATTATGTTTAGTATCAACTGTTCACATTGAATAACACACATTGTCAAAATAATATCAAACATTATTTTGGTTAGATGGAAGATATTTTCTCCAGTGCCAATATCTCATGATTTTTTTTTGATATTATATTAACATAACATAACACATAACATAACACGTGTAGGCAATTCACACAGACCGAGCTAGTCCCAAACTAAGATATGAATCTTGTATTATGGGTACTAACACGGCGATACACATATACAATGCACTAAACACATACACATGTAACACCCAGACCCAGGACAATCTGAAAAAGGTCATTCTTCATTTTGCCCTGGCCAGGAATCGAACCCGGGACCTCGTGACTCAAAGGCAAGTGCGTTAGCCTCCGCACCACACCGGTCGCCTGATTATAATTATACTTTTATTTCTTCTTAGATGTGATTTTAGTACCCAACATATCAAACGATGTCTTCCAGATTAATTAATTCCATTTAAGAAATTCCTTATTTTTAAATGTCGATTTTAAAGTTGTCTTGTATGAAAGACAATTTTTTTCCATAATATAAATAACCAGAAAAAATATTTCATTAATGAACCTTATTGTGCTCCGTCGGTAGGTACTGTGACTATTGTCTTATTAAAGATGCTTTACAATTACTATGTCAAAATATCCATGTATTTGTCATAACGTAATTAGGTATATGGTTATCATTTGATAACATAATTACAGTGTATTATCACATAAAAGTACCTTTATAATTCGACTGTAGACTTGTGTGAATTTTACTGCTATAGAAGTGAGGTTTACCTACATATGTGAAAGCACCCATACAAAATATAGGCGAATTAACTACATAAGTAACCGGCCAATACGCAATAATCGTAGTATCTTATGTGTGAATAAGACCTCACAGAAAAATTATTATAAAGGTATAATGGAAGCATGTTAGCGGAAAAATGAGAATAGTTTTCGATAAGCTAACACTACACATTGTCACATATTTGTCCTTTTTTTCTATCTGTATCGGAAAATTGGGGAAACTATATTTTTATTGTGCGGATATTCGATGGACATCTGCTTTATTATTAGAACTTTTTCGATACATCCTAATACGTACCTACCTAGGAATAATGTGGATACATTATGTTTATTCAATATAATAATCCAACAATTTTATTTTTTTTCTTACTTGAATATATGTACTACCATCGTAGCATATTTTTCATTACCTACGTTATCCTGGGGGATAACAGCAAGAAATACATATTCATATCGTCTTTTCTGTGCCAATAAAAACATAAAACATTCAGTATGGTTGGCATCACTCATCAATGAATTGTAATTTTTAACTAACTCATACATCAAGTTTTACGAACAGTCATTTTACAGGACATTCGAAACCTTACAGAAAATAGAGTATTATATGTAGAGTAAATAAAATATTAGCTTAAAACCCAAAAATAAACGAGTCCACTTTGTTCTATACATTTTCAAGCAAATTGTTTAAAAAATAGATGTATTAGATTTTAAGTTATGTATGGATAATAAATAAAATTGGAACTGACAACTAATTGCATTCAGCAATAGCACTTTCTATCCATTCTGAATATGTAATTTTATGACACAAGGGAACATTCTGTTTATCTTTAAAGCTAAACCAAAATATTAAAGCTGACAAATAAACCATACTCAAGCTTTAATTTGAAATACTTGTAGAGTTTGTAGTACTGATATTATTAACTTGAGAAATTTCTGATAATGATAAATTATTCAATTAGTAATTAAACTTCTCATAGCTTTGGTTCAAGAGTTAGGGTCTCTTATAGCACTTGTGTGAACAAAGGATGAGTAGATAATTCATAATAAGAAAATTATCCTTTAACTCACAAAGAGCAATCATGAAGGACAGATTCAATTACATTTTGACCTCAAAGGCGAAACCTATTTGTATTAATTGCGTAAGATCCGCACTTAATTATTTATCTGTATTCTAACTCATATTTGTATCTGTTATCTGTATTCTAAAATCATTATAAAGATATATAGTTAAAAAAAATATTAATAATCCATTTATTTGCCTTGAATCATAATGATTGAGTTTTTTTGTTTCACTATAAATACCTTTATAATTCATTGGTATTTTTTTATTATTTGTGCTTATAATGTAATTTTTAGTAGGTATCTCCCTACTTTATTTTTAATTAAAATCAGTTAATCCTGAAGTCATCGGCAATAAATAGATGTACCTACCAGTTTTTTAACAACTTAAATTGAACGACAACGTACGTCAACTATCCTTTTTTTTTTATTTACAAGCGTCTTGCATACCAAAAATAAAACATTTATATCAAGTACTTCCTCAGTGATTATAAATTGCGACCCGGTTTCCAAGTACTTCCGCTCTCATCATCAGGGGCCTGAGTCAATAACACATTTTCACGTTACGTTTTCGTTCCGTTAACGTTCGAGTATAGACGAAGTTGCAAGCAAGTGTCAATTTCGTTGCTAAGATACACAATAGTTACGAATATTAACACTTTGGCGCAACATCGTCTACATTTGAACGCTAACGGAACGAAAACGTAACGTGAAAATGTGTTATTGACTCAGGCCTCTGGTCAACTTAAAGTTGGTCCGCTGATTTACTTGCTTGTGATCCATACTCGTATGATCCATATGAAATAAATAAAATAAAATAAAAAATTGAGAAACATGTACATACATTTAAAGAAAGTAAAAAGATTTTTTTAATATCAAGTCTTCGTATGATTTTATGAGTAGAATGAATTTCTGATGATTAATGTCGGTATTATGTAGATTGCACGTCTATATACAATATACATGGTATATAATTATACTTGTATTATTACACTAGGGACATATTCAACTGATTTTATGATATCATTTTGAAATGTACCCTAATTCGTTATCAATTATTCAGGAAATATACACGGTTCTCCATGCAATCTCTTGGATGCTTAATTTGAAATATTTCACAATCCATTTTCACTTTCCGTCCTATCCGATATACAAAATGTTTATTGCCATATTTGATGCATTTTTATTGTAATATCATGTCCCCCAGAAGTAAACTTATATTTTTTTAACTTAATCATATTTTTTGATCTTCTTGTGAAGGTGCCCTGTCAGGTCCCCCCGGACGTTGGTGATCACTCTGGCATAGGTTTCTCGGTCCTGCGCTGTCTGGAACAACTCTTCCTCACCTCTCATTCCAGTCCAATCTCGTATATTTTTAGTTTGGTTAGTTGGATGATATTGCGCTTCAGCGATAAACTCGCCCATTGCACAAAATCGTGTATTCAGTGGCAATGTTGTCATGTTTTTTATTCTTTGTATGCTAATTTTGTGCAATAAAGATTATTATTATTATATTTCGCAGCCACGATGTCTGCCTTCTACCTGCCCCCCGAAGTTCCCCTATCTTGCCTGTCATAATCAAACGCAAAATGTGGTACTTTTCTCATCAAACGCAAAATGTGTATGTTTTTCGATAAATTGAGAATTCTCTTAATACATTTAATATTGGGAGCATTGAACGTGTTTTCTAATGTGATGTAGTTTTCAACGCCGCTTTTAGTCGTATGTCTACACCATAAGAAACCTTTTTTTTTCATTTCAAATACATACCTTTCAAAATAATAAAACAAATAAATTTATCTTAGTCTTATGCATAAAATATACCTCTATGTATTTATAGTCTTAAATAATTAAATGAACTTTAAGGTGAGAGACATAAATATATTGTCGTTGTTTTCAAAGAGGGTAGGTATTATGTTAACTGAACATTATTTTCATGAATCTGTCCTGTATTAAAAGTACCTCCTCGGTAATAATAATATACTCACACTTAATGTAGAAGAGGTCAACTAAGTTGCTTCCTATTAATGTAGTCATATTAGGTTGTGCTGCTTCTAAAGCGATACTCTTCATATTTGATACTCTACAAAGTATCTCTCTGAATGGCTATCTAAATACTTCATTACATGGCCCTTTGGTGAAACTTGAAATCTACCGTCACAAGTTCTGAAATAACTAAGTGTATTTCTTGTGTACTCACTCCAAGAATAAGCTATTTATACATAAGTGATTTATTCTGAAAACTAATTCTATATAAACTTGAAGTTTTGGTAAAATATGAAATTGATTTGGACATTACATTTCAGATAATATACCTTGCTACGCATTAAATAATCGCTGCGGAAAAGTTCATACTGGCTAATGTTCCTACAGTCATTTGTTGTCTGTGAGTCTTCCGTAATAATAATAATAATTGTACGTTACAAGTAACACGTGACTGGCTGATGCTTCGATCTGCACACGGCACCACATCGTATGATTCTCATTCCCTTGAAGAATAACCGTTAAACGTGCCTGTTCCCCCTCGCGTCGCTTGCAAGCAAATTCAGTTACCCGCAAACCATGGCATAGGTTGGACGAAAGAAGGGTTTGTCCCTTCCCGCCTTAGTCGCGAATAGCGATGTGCGTAACTCCGACACAATAATAATACTAACAATAATTATGTAATAGTACTTAACTTCGTAATGTGATAAACAAGTGTGTTGCCCTCTGTTGTACGTAAAACTATTCTTATTGTGTGTCGTTAATAATGTACTTTAAAAATCTGTGTTAGTTTTACGTGCGCGACCAATCTTACCGCCAATATCAAGGAACAATAATAATAATTAATAATCAACAGTAATTAATAAATTGAATAATGTTATGGACAAGCTTATATTCTCTTTGAGTTATATATACATGGCGATTCATGTGGTGATAATGATAATAATTGGAAGTTTTGAGTATAATAACAATATATGTTGGTTTTGGGCGTGGTTTTTGCTGTTGCCGCCATTATTCATAACCGTGTGAAATTAGATAATCCATTGTTTCTGAACAAATATTCTATGTTAGGAATCATGAACAGTCACATAAACTGTTCTTTCTACTTTCCCAGTATTGTGAATTTGATTGAAACTGCGAATGTGTTCCTAAATCTTCAGCGTGTACAGCTTCACCTCGGATAGTCAGTATATCGCGTAGCGGTGATTTACCGATATAACTCGCATTACAATGTGAACTGGGTAATACTCTAGTAACTTCTCCGGTCCATACCCTTGTCAAAAGAGTGATTAAAAGACTAGCTGAGTATTTCTGAAAGGAATATTGAAATAGTGACGCCTTCTTCCTTTGACACTGAGAATAGTGTTGTAACGTATAATATTGCTCTTATCACTTGAGAAGTAGTGATCTCTTCGTCCTGAGGACAGGATCTATCTGATTCTGACACCACCACACCCCTGTACGTCCTTGAGTATAACCAGCGACCGCCATAGAAGCATCAGGGTATGTTTCTTTCACGATCCTGCCATCTTCCGTCTATGAGTGCAAAATACGTTAACAATAACATACTTGTCTTTGTGTTATTCTTATCCTGATCGCCAGTCTATCTGTAAGTGACTATATTACTACTGTATATGATGTATATATATTGATAATTTTTTCATAACTAAGTTCATATAATCGTTGAACTATCTATATATTAATTTCCTTTGTGTAATAATTTAAGATTTTGAGTTTGAATGAAGAATGAATGATTCCAATTAAATATTTATAAATCACTTGATAAACCAGGTATTGATTTATATTGTAATACCAAGGATGGTGTATTTGATAATTGCCCTTGTTTGTTTTATTGTCTCTATCCGAATATGGTATAACTTTCATAACTTCGCATATTGTATGTTATTATGTCTCCCTACAAATTTACTTTGAAAATAACTGTCTTGTTATGTAATATATGTTTGCACAATAAATGTGAATCACTTATCATACGTTATCTTTCTGTTGAGATCCATTTTATTTATACCCACCAGTAGATTCAATACTCTTAATAATACTAAAGTACATCTCTCCGCCTCCTTGTATATAATCTTCCAATAACCTAGTTATACTTGGAGAAGTTATGTCACAAAGGTTCAATTCCTTGATCAACCAATGGATGAAAGACCCTATTATTTTACTATGAAAGCAACAAAGAGTTAAAGGGATGGCTCCACTGATGGAAATAATATATCCACTTTCTTGGAAAGGTCTGATGTACTTATGATAATCTTTGTTCCACTTGATATAATTTTTTATTGTTTACTTGGAGATATTTATCTATAATTCTACTCAAGACAGGATATAAGTAGAATCTTTGCATTATAGAGTATGCAAACTGAAGAAACATTATTGCTTAATTTACCTATATGTATTCTATATTGATAAGATGACCATAAGAAAATGACGAAACCAAAGGATAAGGAATTCTCTGAACTTTACGTAAGTATAATATGTATAATTGAAGTATGTAACTGACACCCACACACAATGCATTCCTCTTGCACAGACTAAGTAGAATCATCCCTAGACATGAACTTGAGCCAATATATTAATCTGTTTTACTTGCAAATATAATTGTAACTTTCTCTATATAATATAATTAATTTTCTATGTGTTTCGCTTACGTACATTGCAAAATGTATGTAGCGAAGCTGGGGGTTACGAGCCAATTTATATACTTTTCTTATGTACAATTCATGTAAATTCATTTCTTTTAATATTTGATAATTTCTCTTTTGATAATTTTGTAAAATGATATGATGCGATCGTCCTAGTGGGACGATATCGTATCAATTTGTGTGCTCGTCCGTGGATGTAGCAAGGTGGGCGGACGTGTACGTAACATTTGTGGGCTTTGTCCGAGATAATTACAGTTCGTATAACTGTAGACCCGAAAATTTTAAATGTATTGTGTGGTGAATATGCCTAATCGTGAAGTTCAGAGTTCTTATCTTTATTGTGTAATTATGTGTATTGATATTAATTGAAAATGTAATAATTTTAATGTGTGTATGTATATGAAAACAATTTTAAAAATGAAACAGGAATCGTAAAGTAAATAATTTAAATGTCCGTATTTAAAAAATAAATGTATTGGTGTATAGCGCAAACGTTTGTCGCGAGTATTGTTATAATGTGGAGTAAAAAACCGATGCCGTATAGAAAGAATTGTATGGTGAAAATATTCTGTTGTAAATGTCTCGTATTAAGCGGTAAACAAGACATCGAAAACCGACCTACATAACATAATGAAAATATAGTGTGTATCTATACGTCGCGTGTGCGATCGCCGTAAGAATAGATATAATATTAGAACGATAATATTATTATACCGCAGTATACATACCTACCTATACAACATGTAGTATGTACCATCGAGAGCGCGTATACAGAACACAATTGGGTGCAGTCAGTTTTTGAAATAGTGTAAGTTATTCCATGCGTAGGGAGAAGTCCGTTATTAAGAAATAAAACACAGCATAGTATGTACGTACCTATGCGTCGCGAGAGAAAAGGACAGTATACAAACCTACCGCAACAATGTAATAAAAAATATTCACGCGCAAATCGGGAAGTCCAAAATACTGGTAAAATGCATAGTTGAAAATAATAATATTGGAATGAAACGAAATAATAATATGTACCCATGCTGTTGTATGTATAGTAAACCAAAGTGTGCAAAGAACTTTGCCGGTAAACACAATTTTGTTGTAATGTTATTTTAATAGTAAATTCATTTTCAAACGATGAGAGTAGAAATCGATGTTAAATATTAAATTGAATTAAATTTTTTGAAACAGTAAAATGTTGCATTTGGAATAAAAAAAAATTTTTTATTGAACTCTTGGAGAAATAATATTAAAGGAGCGTTGTTGTATAAAATTATGCGTAGTAGAGTTTTGATAAGAATATATGTGTGCGTACGTAGTGATGTGACGAAATAATAATGATGAATAATATTAAATAAATATTTTTGTTTTGAGAAAATTAAAGTTAAAAAATAAATCGAAATGAATAATGTTAAATCTTCACTACCGTTCACGAAATTTGAAATATAAATACAGTTAACCCTTAGTGAAGCATGACCGAATTTGTCAACCCTTTGTGAATAATAATTGAATTTTTTTTAATGTCAAGTTGTGAACTGTAACTGAATCTTTGAATTTAGTTAAGAAACAGTTAACCCTTTGATGACCATCGTTGAAAATTTTGACATTAACGTAAATAGTAGAATGTTTTGTAAAAGTTTTTGTGAAATAAAAGAAGTAACCATGTGACGATGTAGAATCTTTTTTTGTTGAATATTAACCCTTCGTGTTCGGAATTTGTTATCTTTTGTGAAGTAATTAATTTTCTTGAAATGTAATAATGTGACTTTTGCGGCTTATTACCATCGTGAAATATTGAAGTAACCTATGCCTTGTTTATTTGAGAACTGAGTCCGATTAGTGAATTATTCCGTTAAGGTAAACTAACGAACGCTCTTTGATAAAAAAATGAGTTATGTTTATGTAATATGTAAAGCCGTGATAGGAGAGATGTGTTTAAATACTTTTTTGTGACCTTTTGTGTAATCAATATAGAGACGATGTTATCTGGATGTGTGAAAGATAAATCGTAATGCTCTTTTTGATGAATGTAGACAATGTGATTGCTAATCGTTCATGCCTATTATTTTGAAGTTTGAGTTTATATGACGTTTAATTCCGCGTAGGACACGTAGTAATCTCTTATGAATTGTAATTGGAAATGTTTGGATGTAGTATATCCTTGTTGAATTAAATAACTTTTGTGACTTTGTGTAAAAGTTTGTTTATGTTGCTTGAATACATTGGAAAATGTGATAGAACATTTTGACATTGAACGGAATGGCTTATGAAAGACACAGAATAAAACCTGTAGTGGAATGTTGGCTGCAGATATTCAATGGGATAATTTTGATTAATTGTATGTTAGTGAATAAAGATGATGTATGAATCTGTTTATGAAAGGTGAGCCCTGTATGAAGAAGTAAATGTTGAATTTGAATAATGATGTATATTAGAATTTATTGAACTTGTAACTTGTATATTGTGTAGCAAAGATCGAAAGTTGTTTAATGTATTTGTCATGTATTAAGCCTGTGTGAGGGTAGCTCCCTCTGAGATTATCTCTTTGTGAGAAATCTGTCTCTGTGTGAGAATTGTGTCTATGTAATATGCGTAGAAGGATTTGACGCCAATAATGAATATCGGTTACTGTATATGTGATTGCAGTCTTCGTAATTTACCATTATGTCATGTCTGCGTGTAAATTGTTTTTCTAATATGTATATGTCTTTATTATGTATGATTTCTTTCTGTGCTTTGCCAATATCTTTGTATGGTACATGGTACATGAAATCACTTGTATATGAGTGCTATTAAGCTTAATGGGTAAAATGAAGCGTAAATGTGGTATCTCTAATTCCATCTATACAAAATTGTTTATATCTATTTAAATTCCTTTATGTTGCTTTTCCCTTGTTGGATACATGTAACCGGAATCGAAAATGATGTAAACCAACTTCTTAAGTATGTAACTTTTGTTTTATATGTTTGTCATGTTTAAAATGTTAACTTGTCGTCGATCGTAGTAAATGAATCCATCAATGAAACGTACGTATATTGATAAATTGAAAGGAATAATTTTATCACCAATGTAGAACGAACCGTATATTGTAACGTAATAACGATCCTGAGTTTCTATAAAATTGTATTGTAAAATGTTTAAAGTTGTTGTTTTCATAACCTGTGTTTTTCGTATACATACACATATGCACATGTCTATATATATATGTACTCATCTCTATATACTATTGTATTGTTATGATTGTAGCTCTCAAACTTTTGATAGGAGCCCCGTACTAAAACAACCAAAGTGAATTTTGTGTTATTATTAAAAAGTGTAAGTCAAAATATGAAAACAGTTCGCATCAATTTTGACTATGGGCAATTTACCGCGAGTGTTTAATAATAATTGAACGGGCTATAGGATGTAAGAAACATTGTAATAGTATATAAGCTACCATTTTTTGAATTGTTTGTCTGTAATTGGGTACCTATGTAGTTGCTTATGTATCCAATGGTTCTCAACTTTTTATGTAACCAGTGGTACTCAACTTTTTTATGTGACCAGTGGTATTCAGTCTTTTCATGTAACCAGTGGTTCTCAACAATTTTTGTAGTGGTTCTCAACTTTTTTTTGTATAATTGAGGAACTTGAAAATTTGTCGCTTCTCTTCAAATTTTCAAGAGGGGCCGAAAGGGAGAATGCTACGCATTAAATAATCGCTGCGGAAAAGTTCATACTGGCTAATGTTCCTACAGTCATTTGTTGTCTGTGAGTCTTCCGTAATAATAATAATAATTGTACGTTACAAGGAACACGTGACTGGCTGATGCTTCGATCTGCACACGGCACCACATCGTATGATTCTCATTCCCTTGAAGAATAACCGTTAAACGTGCCTGTTCCCCCTCGCGTCGCTTGCAAGCAAATTCAGTTACCCGCAAACCATGGCATAGGTTGGACGAAAGAAGGGTTTGTCCCTTCCCGCCTTAGTCGCGAATAGCGATGTGCGTAACTCCGACACAATAATAATACTAACAATAATTATGTAATAGTACTTAACTTCGTAATGTGATAAACAAGTGTGTTGCCCTCTGTTGTACGTAAAACTATTCTTATTGTGTGTCGTTAATAATGTACTTTAAAAATCTGTGTTAGTTTTACGTGCGCGACCAATCTTACCGCCAATATCAAGGAACAATAATAATAATTAATAATCAACAGTAATTAATAAATTGAATAATGTTATGGACAAGCTTATATTCTCTTTGAGTTATATATACATGGCGATTCATGTGGTGATAATGATAATAATTGGAAGTTTTGAGTATAATAACAATATATGTTGGTTTTGGGCGTGGTTTTTGCTGTTGCCGCCATTATTCATAACCGTGTGAAATTAGATAATCCATTGTTTCTGAACAAATATTCTATGTTAGGAATCATGAACAGTCACATAAACTGTTCTTTCTACTTTCCCAGTATTGTGAATTTGATTGAAACTGCGAATGTGTTCCTAAATCTTCAGCGTGTACAGCTTCACCTCGGATAGTCAGTATATCGCGTAGCGGTGATTTACCGATATAACTCGCATTACAATGTGAACTGGGTAATACTCTAGTAACTTCTCCGGTCCATACCCTTGTCAAAAGAGTGATTAAAAGACTAGCTGAGTATTTCTGAAAGGAATATTGAAATAGTGACGCCTTCTTCCTTTGACACTGAGAATAGTGTTGTAACGTATAATATTGCTCTTATCACTTGAGAAGTAGTGATCTCTTCGTCCTGAGGACAGGATCTATCTGATTCTGACACCACCACACCCCTGTACGTCCTTGAGTATAACCAGCGACCGCCATAGAAGCATCAGGGTATGTTTCTTTCACGATCCTGCCATCTTCCGTCTATGAGTGCAAAATACGTTAACAATAACATACTTGTCTTTGTGTTATTCTTATCCTGATCGCCAGTCTATCTGTAAGTGACTATATTACTACTGTATATGATGTATATATATTGATAATTTTTTCATAACTAAGTTCATATAATCGTTGAACTATCTATATATTAATTTCCTTTGTGTAATAATTTAAGATTTTGAGTTTGAATGAAGAATGAATGATTCCAATTAAATATTTATAAATCACTTGATAAACCAGGTATTGATTTATATTGTAATACCAAGGATGGTGTATTTGATAATTGCCCTTGTTTGTTTTATTGTCTCTATCCGAATATGGTATAACTTTCATAACTTCGCATATTGTATGTTATTATGTCTCCCTACAAATTTACTTTGAAAATAACTGTCTTGTTATGTAATATATGTTTGCACAATAAATGTGAATCACTTATCATACGTTATCTTTCTGTTGAGATCCATTTTATTTATACCCACCAGTAGATTCAATACTCTTAATAATACTAAAGTACATCTCTCCGCCTCCTTGTATATAATCTTCCAATAACCTAGTTATACTTGGAGAAGTTATGTCACAAAGGTTCAATTCCTTGATCAACCAATGGATGAAAGACCCTATTATTTTACTATGAAAGCAACAAAGAGTTAAAGGGATGGCTCCACTGATGGAAATAATATATCCACTTTCTTGGAAAGGTCTGATGTACTTATGATAATCTTTGTTCCACTTGATATAATTTTTTATTGTTTACTTGGAGATATTTATCTATAATTCTACTCAAGACAGGATATAAGTAGAATCTTTGCATTATAGAGTATGCAAACTGAAGAAACATTATTGCTTAATTTACCTATATGTATTCTATATTGATAAGATGACCATAAGAAAATGACGAAACCAAAGGATAAGGAATTCTCTGAACTTTACGTAAGTATAATATGTATAATTGAAGTATGTAACTGACACCCACACACAATGCATTCCTCTTGCACAGACTAAGTAGAATCATCCCTAGACATGAACTTGAGCCAATATATTAATCTGTTTTACTTGCAAATATAATTGTAACTTTCTCTATATAATATAATTAATTTTCTATGTGTTTCGCTTACGTACATTGCAAAATGTATGTAGCGAAGCTGGGGGTTACGAGCCAATTTATATACTTTTCTTATGTACAATTCATGTAAATTCATTTCTTTTAATATTTGATAATTTCTCTTTTGATAATTTTGTAAAATGATATGATGCGATCGTCCTAGTGGGACGATATCGTATCAATTTGTGTGCTCGTCCGTGGATGTAGCAAGGTGGGCGGACGTGTACGTAACAACCTATTAACAATATATTGATTTTGAGTCCATTTTGAAAGTGACTTCGTTAAGTTAGCGTAGAAATAAATTAGTTTCACTATTTTTCACTTATAATATATTCTCAAAATATTCCAAAAAAAAATGTGGTTTTTTCAATCACTTTCTTTTGGATGCTTTGAGAGCAGAGCTTCTTTATCAGCTAGACTCAAGGAAACAATGACGAAACAAAAGTTGGCTAAACGCGCCCTCCCCTAAATTCTCTCCAAAAACCCCACAAAACCCTCCCCAAAATTATGATACCCTTAATACAACGTGTGAAGAGATGGCACTACTCACTAATATAACATTCGAACAAACTATGTTCTTACAATGACGAAGGTAGGTACCGCTACGTATAAAAATTATTGAAGCTAGGGATAGTACTTAACAGTTTATAACCTTTTACCAGTATAATTATTCACCTTTAAATAGTTTTTAATTTATTTTAAATAATATATACTCTTTTTATGAAATACTTTCCATTGTATTCTAAAATTTTAGTTTTCCTTAATTACACAGTAATTTAAAAATTATTAAAAAATTACTCGCAACATTGTTGCACAATACGACATTTTTATTACTTGAACACGACAACAACATATTATGTGTCGAAACGTTAATAATAATAAATATCCATGTAAGTAATAAACACAAAGTATTACTACTCTTTAACTACACAACACACCATTGCTTGTAATAATTCTCTTTGTTTGAATATTTATTTATAATGTTTCCATTTACAGACCAGTGTTATTATTGTGTCGGGTATAGGGGGCCTTGGCCTCGTGTCAATTATTGCATGAGTCTCGATTACCCAGTCCGCTCCTTAGTTGCCATAAAATCTCAGAATAATTTATTTGTAACAAAAACATAACATAATGAAACTATCACATTGTACGTGACTACAGCTTTGTATTATAGACTAAGGAGTAAATTCATTACATGAAACATAAAGCATACAGGGAATCCAGATATTCCAAATTAATCTTATTTAACCACAAAGTGTTTCTCGTTCATAATTTGCAATAAATATGTAAAAAAAACTTTCATTTATGTCCTTGCGGGAAACGGCAAACATATTTTGAAAGGTCTGAATTATTTTTATCCCTTTTTACAGATTCACTTCATACTTAACTAATTGACATTGTCTCTTTATCTTTTTTGAATCTTATATTCTTTAATTTAAAATAAATAGTATTTCTACATATTATTTGCTTGTAATTGAAATTTATGATTTGTATTTCATATAGTATATTTTTCAACAATATTATTACTATTATACAAACCATCACGGCATTTCCCGAAATTCGGGTAGCTAGCAGACCATCGATATGAAAAAAATATGAAAGTCGTCTTCTATGTGCCAATAAAACTTGACATTTGAAAACTTACTGAAATAAGTGGGATATCTATGTAATTTGCACCCTTAGATAGAAAAATAAGACTTTAGTTAAAATGGCCAGGGGTCTTAGAAACAACATTTATAAATCTTATCTACAAAGAAATTGATCGTAAAAATATTGAACTTATTAATCTTAACCTTAGGCCATATTAAGTACATACATAATATGTGTAAAACCAATTTCGCTTTATTTTGTCAAAATATATAAAGACTTGTACGTAATATAAAAAAAACATACTAACATCGCAATACAATATTAATAATCAATGTTTATGTATGTATATTCTACAGAGAGCTTTATGCTTATTAAGCCTAAGGTTAGGTGTGTAGAAGTAAATTAATTACAAACTGAACTGTTCATGTTCAAATAGAGTTTGTCACTAGAACCTAAACAGACAAAGAGAAAAAGATATATTCGTACGTGCTTAAATTAAAAGTCAATATTGCAGTATATATGAGGAAGTATTACCCCCAAAAGTATTGAGAGTTCTGAGAGCCACTGATAACACGGTTAAAAATAAAAAATAAATCTACTAAGGGAAATCATTGGCTTCAATATTAAACTAGCATTTGCAAAAAATCAAGTACGATGAGACGAATTCAATAATAATTGTGGTTTCAAAAAGACTCGATAATCGATCAACGTCATGTATTTCAAAGAAAGCTCACGACTGCTTTCCAATGTTATTACTACCTATTTAGATTCTGTCAAAGCAATGAAATAATAATATTATTTTCTTAAATTCAAATATCTCATTTAATTCGGCTAAGCTTTCAAAAAGAGGCAAACCTTGATTCATTCTGATTTATTTAATCTATAAAAGAATAAAATATAATAGCATTCGGTATGCACTTTTAGTTTACATAATTTGTGTCATATTCATGATCATTCATCTTCTTTTCGTGTCGATCAGCATTAAAATAATAAAAAACAAAATATTAAAAACATCAAATCTATTTTCCGATTCCCTCCCAGAAAGCCACGGCCTCTTTTGCAGCTTCCCCCAGATGAGTTCGCTCCACGAATTCCTCCCAGTGGCACTAAATAATGATTATTATTATTATTATTGGAAAATATTAAAGTGTCGTTTACGTGCCGAAGCACCTCAAGGGCACTGTAAAATTCATAAATTCTAGGACATTACATCCACGTCATATTATAAATATAGATAAATACATAGATAAATGAGAAATCTTGGATACATAAAGGTATCCACGTCAGAAGTTAAGAAGGTATACATAATATGTCTATAATATTTCTGTGTCATCGTGGTATTTATAACAGCTGAGATAAACAGTGACTTTATTCATAATCGGTAGCTTATTAATTCATCTTATTGTTTATTGATGGCATGCAGTGATTCCATTGGCTACCTAATTCGTGGAAAATGTCTTGATAGTATTGATACATAGACCCATGGATGAGACCTACAAATTAGGATATAAATTTCCTTCCCATAATAATATTGCAGTATATTTTTGATCTTACAATCAGTAGTAAAGTTATGACGGATTAAACTACTGTTTTTTTTTATTTATTAAATTACTTACTAATACATTTATTGAAGTTGTAATTTATTAAGTAACTAGCTGGCCCGGCGAACTTCGTACCGCCTAAGAATCAATGAACTATTTCATACATACATCTTCTTCCCCTTGTCCTAGTTCGGTCGGGGGCCCATTGCCCCTAAGTATCTCCTCCAGAGATAACTGTCCACCGCTGCTTCCAGGACCTCTGGCCACTCCAAACCAAGCCTTTCAACAAATGTTCGACACCTGCCCTATCTTCTGCCCTCACCCACTGACTTTATGAATGATTAATATTATTAATCTCTTTACAAACTCCCGTAATTGTCAAAGTGTGTCATCGAAGGTATAGTGTAAAAAAATATAATTCATTTGGAACTTTCGCAGTTTAGCGGCCCCACCCGTTGTCGAGTACTTTTTTCCATGTAAAAGTAATATTTTCGAAACTTGAGGAAATTGTTGCCATATGGTGAATTATTTCTTGGTCACCAAATTTTTGAAAAATTCTTTTATAGAAAAAAAAATCGCAACTATGAAACTTGAGCGGCCCCACCCGTTGTCGAGTAATATGTACGGAATTTTAGGAAATTAATTTTCGAAGTGGATTTTTTCTGCCGGCAAATTAAAATAATTCTACATCTGGCAACAATTTCCTCAAGTTTCAAAAATATTACCTTTTCTATGGAAAAAAAGTACTCGACAACGGGTGGGGCCGCTAAACTGCGAAAGTTACATTCATTTTTTTTACATAGACAATTCACACACATCGAGCTAGTCCCAAACTTAGATGAATCTTGATTATGGGTACTAACGCGACGATACACACATATACAATGCACTATATACATATATATGTAACACCCAGACCCAGGACAATTTGAAAAAGGTCATTCTTCACTTTGTCCTGTCCGGGAATCGAACCCGGGACCTCGTGACTCAAAGGAAAGAGCTCCGCGCCACACCGGCCGACATGAACAATTTATGTTGAACAATTATACTTAACTCAGATTTGTTTATAAATTATCTGCAGTACGTAATATAATTATGTAGGTACTAATTTTTTTTTCAGGTAGATTTTACCTATTCATTTAAAATTTATAAAAATTCTTTCCATTATTTTTTAAAAAATGAAATATCAGAACTACAGATGTTAAATTGTATGGATAACGATTCTAATTGGAGAATGTATAGAAAAATTATCATATAAATAGGCCAATCTATAAAAAAAACCTCATTGTTGATTTTGTATAATTCTCCATATTGCATTTTTTATTGAAATTAAAAGTGTATGGCGTAAATAATTTTCTTCGTAATTTTTCTTCTCTGTCTGCAAATTTCACTACACAATCTTGCATCAGAACTACCGACATGAACACATTCTTATTTTCATCTTTAATAGCACAATTTTTGGTTCAATAATTATTTTCCATCTGCAAAAATAAAATACAATTTCAAATATAATCTGTGCACGTCCACATTTATGTGACAGAAGATATATCGATACATAAATATTAGTCGAATAATTCGGTAGTTACATGGCAATAGGTTGTATCTCGCATTTTTTGCGTTTTCAAGTTTGTTCCATAAAATGCTCAAAATAGTGTAATATTTGATGTGGCAAAAGGATATGTCTCTTTATAGTCAGAATAAAGAGAGAAAAGACGTAACTTATTGACATGTAGAAAGATTGTTTTCATCAACATGGCAAAAAAACTCAAATATTTTTAAACTGCAAGAAATTATTTAGTGAATGTTACATACATCTTGTAGAAGAAATTATTAAGCGAATGTTACATCTATCTTGTAGAAATAATAATTACCTTCATTTTGATATATAATGCTCGAAATTTGGCTGAAATATCTCTTTTGCAAACTTTGTTTTTGCTCTCCTGTAAAATTATGTTTTAGTGAGATACAACCTATTGCCATGTAACTACCGAATTATAGTAAACAAATATTAGTACACATTTCGTTCATATTAGTTATAGTAATTTGGTTCTTAATATAGCAGAACCTACGGATTATTTTAGCACAATGCAACAGGCGACGTGGGGGCGCTAATAGCGCCATAACTCTCCATATTGTTTTTATTTTTGAAATTAAAAATGTATGGCGTAAATAATTTTCTTCATATTGTTTCTTCCCGTGAATTTGTAAGATGTTTTAATAGCCTATAGTTTATTCCGGGCGGAGAAGAATCCAACAAATCAGAGATCATTCAAATCGGTACAGCCATTCTTGAGTTATAAGTGTTGTAACACACACGACTTCCTTTTATATATTAGATAAGAATGTTTCCTGATTTTGTGCTCTCTGTATAATACGTTAATGTTTTATTCGACTAACTTAGTAAAGAACGACTATACATTATTATCATAACGCATTCCCAAAGCGAAAACAAAAGGCATATTTTCAGGCTGAGTATGCTTCATATTATTATGTGTATTCATAAAACAACATACGTAATATAAATACACCATCATTACAACATACGTTTACCTATAATTCGTACACAAACTGAGCGTGTTTATGCGATACCAACCTATAATATACCAAATACATCCAATTTTGTGAACATTATAATATTATTATTTTATAGTATATAGTTGTATCATTTGTGCCAGAGGTAACTAACATTCCTTACATACACATATGTATGCCTATAGAATCTGTACAAAACTATACAATAGAAACTTAGAAAACATATTTCAAACAAGTGTTTTGAGTAAAATACTGTGAAGTGTTTTGACATTTAAAGTGAATGGATGATAAAATAATACCAATAAAAAAAGTATATTTATCTGAAAGGATCTCAGAAAACTTGTTAATTTTGAAATCAAGTAGCTTAACTATTTAGATCTAATTCTAAGAGACAGTTACGTCAGATGAAGAAAAAGGTTTGCAAGCATTACTATTATTAAAAGGTGTTCTCAATAAATTTATTGACATTTAATCATTAGACTTGATCATAAAACTTGTTTAGTCATAAAATTATTAATCACATAACTTGTACTAGAAAAAAGTTGATTCTATTTTTTATCTACCACCACCATTGCGACATCTCCCACAATGGAATAACCAATAGATTAACGACACCTAATAAACATCCCAGACTTGCCAATTAAAAATAAGTCGTTCGGAATAAGTGGCTAACCTCTTCGCTGGATAAAAGATATAGAGGGAATGTTTTATTGGCACAAGAGTAAAACTTGCTTGTTTGTTGTATTTAGATGATCCAATGATTATCCCTTTTTTGGAAATGATGTGGTGGTATAAAAGAATGATTTATAATGAATACATCAGTAGATAAAATGTAAATCAGAGATAGAATCAGAAACACTGAGATTAGTATAATTTGCGACGCGGAGGACATAGTGAGATAAAGAAGGAAGAAGAGACGATTCTGGAGAACCATATAGACAGGACGGCTGAAGACAGGATCACCCACATTGCTGCAAAGAAAACACCTGCTGATTCATGTTCAAGAAAAAGACCATTAAAAATATGAAAGGATAGCTGATCCTTTGTGTCACAAAAGGCCCTTGAGGGGACAGCTTTCGGAGCAACAGATCAATGATTTACTAGAAGAGGAAGAAGAATAAGACTGAATAAAAAATGTATGGTTCGTTCGATTATGGGGTTAGTAATGTCATTACAGGTACGCTAACTGTGACTCGTTTATGTGATCATATCATACCCAAGAGGATTTTAGAAAATCGTATATGAAATACATACTGTGACGGTCTACCGCTTTCACTAGGCCACATTAAAGGTTGTGTGGCTCTGAGTTAGTACTGTAGTTACACAGTATGGAGGTAGTACTGTGCAATATCCACGGGGAATGGCAATACCATTAGTTTTGATTAGTCATTTTCACACAGTGTTTTGGATGGAAACTCCATTTGCTTGTAATAGAGTACATACGAGTATAAATACGACGGAACATAGAACCGAGGCATTAATAATTTTATCAGTTTTTTTTTGTAAAACTATGTTTGTTCATAGATAATAATAATAATAATAATAAAATGTTTATTTATCAAAATAAAAATATTCTTGTATTAACCTTAGAAGAGTTAAACTTTTTTCAATGCAAACAATTCTTTGCAAATAATATTATTACTTTTCGAATTGATCAGAAAGGTAATTATGAAAGGGGTCGCCTGAACCATCAACAATATTGTAGGGGAAAATATACAACAAAATATTGAAAAAACGTTGATTCTAAAAATTCTACTTTGAAGTGAATTGCACCGGTACTGTTATATTTACTTGTTTATTGACTATGTTTTTTGTTACATATTAGTCTTTTCAACATTGTACCAGTTAATCAACTTTTCAGATATAATAGATTTACATTATCCGAAATTTGCTTTTTAACTAAATTAAGACAAAATTGATAGTGTATTGAAATATAATATAATAAAGTAATTTTTACAGTGATTCATTCAATAACTTCGTTATGTAATAACAAATCGGATGTTTTAAATTCAATTAAATTATTAATACGAGTATAGGTATATAACAGAAACATCCGGAAATAAATTCAATTAGAATTAATGGATTGATGGATTATTTTTACGTTAATCAAATTAATGTACAAAATATCTATTTTGATGAATGTTCATGCTTTTCCGTGTTATCTCATATTTATTTTTAATAAAATTGATAATCCAGTTTTCAGACAATCCTTTAAATTTCTTGTGTACTAAATTATATTTGCTATCATTTATTTTATGTCAAATATAAGGTGGTGAAGAAGACAAAAAGGAGGAGCTTTACTGAGATCTGCGAAAGGCTAAAGAGTTACAGGAAATATTTTATTTACACCTTTACAAATATGATGTTCCATGATGGATGCTGAACCGTCACATTGCCCTAATACTTACATAGGATTATGAAAATAAATTGTTTTGACTATTCACTTATATTGCTCTCTGGCTATAATATAGTTCATTCATTAAAGTTTCTTCCGAATATTTTTCTTCAAAATTATTTAGTATTTTCAACTGTTGTTTGTCTAACTTTGAAATCATGAGTGTACCCATAGGATGGAAAAGAATGCAGATACTTTCCTTCACTTTAGAAGTTAGACTATATAAGGTGGCTCTAAATAATTGAATGAAAACGGGAGGAACGTGAAACGTTTGAAACTCCTTTACTAAATTGATAACTAATGCTAAAAAGAAAGTTTCACATTCTTGATCGTTATAAAAATATGCTTAGCTATTGCTCCCCCCCCCCAGCCCTTCTCTATAGAAAATTCAGAAAATTATGGGCATACCCATATTTCTAACTCTGGTCTCTCACATATTGGGTAAACATTAAAATATTCATCTGCATGTTTTATAGTAAACTTACTCTTTTTCCAACTATGAAATAAATGGCTTTCTGGGAAAGCCATTATCATCTTTTTCCTTTCCAGTTTTTCCAGGTTAAATGAAATTCGCTTCTCTTTGTCATAATGGTACTATAATATTTAAAAATAATGACCTAGTTGAAAACTTTCATATTGTGCATGGGTTATCTTATTACAATTACATGAAATAACAATAAAGCAGTAAAATTTTATTATGGAATTTTTGGCAACCGTGACATTATTTAAAGTAGAAAAAAATTATACATACCTGCCTATGTTTAATATATTTCCACATTTATGTTCAGACCTAAGTCAACAATAATCAGTCTGATTTGTGCATAGGTACCTTCACTCTTATTTAATGTGTCCAATCATTGAGATTAATGTTTTTTTCAACACGAACTAGGTTAATGTACCTATATAAAATATTTAACGGCAATAACCCAAAAATTAAAGTGAAATATTGTTTTACTTTTCACTATTAATTTATTATTACTCAAGCGCTTTCGTCAAGTTAGCTTGACGAAAGCGCTTGAGTAATAATAAATTAATAGTGAAAAGTAAAACAGTGTTTTATTAATATCAAATATGTTTAAAATGTCTTTTCACAATGTGAACACACAAACTCTAGATCATTTGAAATATTGTGTCCTCGTGCACCTTCCACATTTTAATTAAATTGATCCGCATTCATTACACTTTAAACTATCAAACCAATCAACGTGAGACTACCTAAACAAACAAAAAAAACGCGTATCAAAATATATTTGAAAAAAAAAACATATTTCATTGTTTATTTTTTACCATTACTACAACATTAAAGAATATAATCGTTTTTTTTTTAAGATATACAGTCTATACTAATGTATACAAACGTAATATTAAAATAATAATAAGTTACATTCATCATTATCTTAGACCTGTACAGACAGGGATTTTAAAATCATTACTCATTATAAAATAAAATAAAATAATGGAAAATATTCTTTAACTCTCTTCGATAATAGTTAATCTAACCGACCACAGTAGTCAGTTATAAGCACAAATCCACTCTTCATCCCAACATTAATAAAAGCGAAATGATTAATCTTCATAATATGTAATGCAGTAGTGTGTATGTTCGGTGTTATTACTGGTTAAACCATTTTACAAGTTGACATTTATAAACGATCAAATTTTATCTAAACTTCAGTATGTCTGACTCTTGTATGTATTTTTATCTTTGCACCGTATATGATACAATATTATTATAGAATGTTCGCCGCTATTCCTGAGACATGTCTCATATACAACAGTAGTTCATTCATTTTATTTTTCTATTTATAGACTTATTTGTGTTTTAGTTTCAAAACTGGACAAATCCATTTGGAGTAAAATTTTAGTAGAAACCAAAAATTAGTTAGATCTTGTCTCATTTCCATTCTAACATTGATTTTCTTCGCTTTTGTTCAGACAAATTTTATAGGATTATTCTACTAGCACAACTTTATCATCACGGCATATCTTACAAGACTAGTTACATTATACAAAGTGCAAGCTGTTCTCTCTGTGTCAACAAGAAATTAAGACAGGATGGGTATGCAAACCTCATCGCTGAATATGAGATGTAAAATATCCTTTATCTAGACACTTATAGAAGACACTCGAAAACTTACGGGTAGAGTGGGAGGCAAATTCTTTGCCAATTGCTCCACGGAACATCCTATACTATTATGAAAAATACAGTTTTATAAACGCAACAACAAGAATTTTTCTTTTTGCCCGGAAAAAATATATTTTATATTTGTGTGGGTTTGATTCCAACCCAACTCGTAATATATGGAAAAGGACATGGTGAGAAAGATAATAACTAAACGATGTAGCTACAAGGTATAATATGGAAAAATCTATCTACATGTCTCTTGCATTACATAATTTACTTATAATATGTAGAACCGTTATAGAATAATTGAATTATAATAATTATTATCACTAACCAGCTTCTTAGATTAATCCGAATCTTATTCATTCAATATCATCATCAACTTATATGTTTATCTACCAAATTTTCATTAATATTAATTCATCGATAATGAATGTCTCTCATCCTTAACGCTCTGTTATGTTTTTTGGCACGAAGAAGACGGCCTGTATCCATATTACTCTATTGCTGCCTCGCTCTTGAGAGACGCAGTGATGACTTTGGAAGAGAGATTATAATTATGGCATTAGCAAAAAAACACGCGTTTTAAAACTAATTCGTCTCTATGATTCACTTTTAATTATCCACCATAAAAGTATAAAGCCCTCATTTGAGAAAAACAAAAGAAATATAAGATTTTTAGTGTTCTCTGACATACAATGTATTATTCTTGTCTTTCTGAAAAACAACGTAACCTGGAATGATTGATTGATATAGGTATTATAAAGTATTTATGTATATCTATATAAGTTTTTTAATTTATCAAAAAGTTAGATTCAATGTTAGATTTCATTCTCCATGGCATGCGATCGGAAGTACGTACGTTCATATAGCTCAATACACGTGTTCAAATATCACATAATTAAAACTCAAAGTTGATTAAAAAGTTGAAAATAAACCGCACAGTATAAATTATCTACATTTAATTTACATATCAGAGGTGATTGACTGACAATACCCGTCCATAAAATGAGTTATTTTTGACTTCCTTTGTTCCTCAAAATAGAAAACAATTATTTTTATATACTTACCTAAATTTACAGTTTGCGTTTTATTTTAAATTCTTTCCCCATTTTCCAAATAATATCAAATATTTTATTTTAAATATAGTTTAAACGTGGCATGTACTAATTTTTAGTAATAATTTTCAGCTTACGCTAATAATATTTTTTTTCTATAGGGTTGAGTTTTTCAGATTAAATTAAAAATATTTGTTTTTTGACTAACCCCAGATACCTACCTATTCGTTAATTACTCACAACATTTACACGTACTCGATTCCAGTCAAACTAATCGACTTCAAACATAATACATATTTTTCATCAAATCTATGGTAAACATGAAATTAAAATATTATACTTCAAATCCAACCTATCATCAGCCCTCATCTTCATCCCTTAGAATCAGCCATAACATATCTAAAAAACTTTTAACTAAATTAAAATAAAACATTGATGTTATTGACCGAAGGTACTTGTTGGAAGTCCATTTCAAGATAAATTGAAAAAAAACACAGTATGTAGTTAACTTCCAAATGGCTTTTATTAACTAAGCGTACTAGTACATATTCGGAGACTCTCGACTCCATCATCGAATCGAGAGTTGGAGTCGAGAGTCTCCGAATACTAGAACGCGAAGTTAATAAAAATCATTTGGAAGTTAACTACACACTTTGTTTTTTTTTTCAGTTTATCTTAAAATAAAATACACAAGCCATGAGCATGATGGTGAAATAAAAATTTAATACATTTTTAATACTGTCTAATAATTTTAATATACCTACATATCTCTAGTGGATATGTAAACAAATCAATATTCATATATACACTCACACAGACTTAAATATTTATATAGAGACTATCTCCGAAATTATTTTGAGAATTTGCCGAAAATCTCCAGCAATGTTGTGGCGGTGTATGAAATATTTCACACGATAGCATACCTACATATTTTTTTTATTCGAAGAAGATTGATTCTTGAATAAACGCGGTGTGTGTAAAAAGTAACATTCCATCACGCCAGCACGCGGCGGTGCGGTGTGTTTACGTCACGCCAACCAACCCTCTACGTGATATCAATTCGTATCACGTAGCTGAGGTGTAAGTTATTACTATTATTATTATTATCATCTCGTAGATCCTGTGTCTACGTGAAACGTATGTACGTTACGTTACACACCGTTTGTACCTACTATAGAAACTATAAATAGTTATACTCGCACTTGTTCATCGAAACAAAACTAAACTACGTAACAAAGTGTTCTTTATTTAAAAAAAAAATACTATATTCTTGTACGGTTTCAAAACACGGACCCTAAATTTGAATACGATAAATCGGTTAAAAACGTTTGAAATGTGGTTTCATAGAAAAATGTTTTGTATTTCTTGTACTGAATTGGTCACAAATGTAGAAGTGTCAAAAAGAGCTGGAATGAACAGATAACTCCTGTTGGATGTCAAAGGATGTCTTTTTTTTTGCAGTCTCTCCCTTTTTATATATATATATGTGTATGTTTTATATGTATGTGTTTTGTATATATGTTCACTTTGTGAATGTATTTTTTTTTTCTCTTTTTTTTTCACAAATAGGTACCTTTATTGATTGTATTTAATTTGAATGTATACCTTTTATGTAATTGTTTTTTATCAATGTACAGTAAAGAATAAATAAATAAATAAATAAAGTACGTAAGATCTCATATCTGGATCATATAAAGCGCGGGGAAAAGAGCCACATTCTGCGGTTGATAATGACAGGAAAATATGAAGGATACTGGAGAGCTGGCTGAAAATAGATACCGTGGCTGCCTTATATACGGGACTGGACACTGGAATAAGAGGTGTAAAGGAGTTGTCCTAGGCAGCTCAGGACCGCGAAGTCTATGCCGGATTGAACGCCAACGTCGGAGGGACCTGACAGGACACTTTTATTTATTTATTTATTGAAAGCAATCAAACACCAACAGGCACATCATATACATATAAACACAAAGAATACAACAGAAACAAAGTTTAATACAAAGATGTGCCCTATTACAGGCGTTATTGGTTAATTCCTGAGTCAGCCGCAGGTCCAGGCAAACCTAAGATCCCAATGCATCCGGAATAGAAACTCAAAGAGTACTAGTGATCCCAAGCGTCCAACCGATTTACATCAAGATGCTAGGAGCAAAACCTACAGCAAACATCAGATGTACATTAATTCTCTATTATGTCTTTCATATATTTCGAAAATAATAACTATAATGAACTCAATCAATAAATATTACTGAATACTTAAAAAACTTTGTTTGTAAAGAATTGGTCTCTCACTCTTCTGCGTAAGTTTTCGAGTGTCCTGTAAAAGGCAGGTGTTCGAAAAAATTGAGACATTTTACATCTTAAATTCAGCGATGAGGTTTGCCACCCATCCTGAATGTCTTGATTTTATATTGGCACGGAGAGGACAGTTTGCATGTTTCTTACATGCAGCTGATCTGCTGGCAACCCCACTTGTGGGATGTGCCGTGATGGTATAATAATAATAATAATAATAATACTTAAAAAAAAATATTTTAGTTTTGTTTTGCTATGATAAAAAAATTAAACTCTTCTGTACCAATGGGTATTACAAAATATAATACGTCAAAAAAGTTGAATATGTCATAAAGAAAGAGATAACCAAGAATACGACACAACTTAGTTTATTCATTAACATCACCAAAAATAGACATATTGTAGTTTTCCTCCTACTAATAGATAAAGTAGAAGTTGTGCTTCTGGCAAGTTTACCAAAAACTGTAACCACTCCGTTCCCACTTTTACCTTTACCAAGTCTACTAAAAACTGTTACCATTCTGTTATCACTTTCACGTCGAACTCCTGTTGCGTTATAATATGAGTAACGTTTCTAGATATTTTGAAACTTTCGCTCACATTTCACGAAAAAGTATTTTATATTGTGAAATATTATGTTATTCATAATCTTCTGAAACCAATTTTTAATAAAGTTAGATCAATATTACAAACGCTGTAGAAACAGTGAAGATTAAACTTGTTAGTAATGTTAACTCTTGAATTAGATTTTTCAGTGCCTTTACCGTAATTTAAGCCTCAGAAAAGTCATCATCGTATCATGCTAAATACTTGTAGCTCTACCATCAAGAGACAATCTGAGAAGGTGGATTGAGAATAAGAATGTGGGTTCTTTTTGAAGCCAACAAGCGCCTCATAAGTGAAGACGGTCTTAAGAAATTATCCAATATAGAAAACATTGACCTATTTCAGATGTAGAAATAGTAATTACAAAAAGGAAATTGTTTTCTTTTTTCAAAAATAAGTTTTACTAAAAACCGGCATCGAAGTGTTACAATATTCTGTATATTTTGAAAATATCATTGATTGATTCTCATTTGGAAATGTGTTACTAGATATATACTCTACCTACTCGCATATAAAGGAACAAAATACTGAAACGTGTAAAATATTGACAGATGTTTTTCCCAAAAGTAAAGTAAGTGGTCTTTATCTAACACACTATATTATGTATTAAGATACGAAAATATCGAAAAAAGAGTGATGAATTTTTATCAATCTCACAAAAAAATTTTCAGTATTCTACAGATTGTTTACACGCATTTTATTGTGTTGAGTGTTTTGCCTAATACATTTTGAATAATCTACGTAACACCAATACGAATAACAAATTTCAAACACCTGACAAAGCATTTGCCTTGTAAATTTTTAAGATATCGTTTTTTGTTTTACATAAATCTGATGTATTTTCCACAAGTGGTTCTACCAACTTATTCATTTTATATGATAATATGAGACAACCTTAATGTGCGATTTTGTTATAGAAATATATTTTTTTCTTTTTTGTACTTTTATTAATGTTGTAACATTTAAAAAACTAGCTTTATAATAGGATGCTCTAATAATAGAAATATAATAATTATTAATTCTGTGTCCTTAAATTTTGATAAAAACTTTAAAAAAGTTAAATTGTGTCATAGAAAACTAGTAATTTCTTCACATTGAATTTTGAGGTACAAATAAATTACTGTCACAAGACTGAATCACCACAAAAATAAATAAGCGATAAAGTAAAATGTTGGTTAATTTAAAACTTCAATTTTTCCAACTAAATATTGATATACCTATTACATATGCAAATGTAAAAAAATATTACTAAAATATTGTTCAATATGCAGATTAACTTTTGTTCTAAAAATATTAAAGAAATTTTCGTTGTGGTTAACATATACGTTGTGCATACTATTACAATATCGGCTCTTCCTACGAATTCCTCCATGCTCGACTGACCTCTTTTCCGCACAAGCGACTTCAGTAAATCTCAACCAAATTCAGTTAACTGAAGACTCTTGGCGTAATTACTATCTGTTGCAAAAAATATAAATAGAAAATGTTGCTATGTGCAAAAATAAATTTAAAAGATTGACAGTTTTTCTAAACATCACAAAATTGTGTTTTACACACAAGTAAATTGTAAAAAACATAATATTTTTTTTTATAATATTATAATATTAAAAATATTATAATAGGTATATAAACCTTTAAACGTGGAATCTTAAAATTTCTCGAATATTATTTAATTAACATGAATCCTACATACTTATAGCATATTTTTTGCGGGACGGTGAACCAATATGACTTTGATCAATAAAATAATAAGAAATATGTAGTTACATCTGCTAATGATTCAAGAGTATTGCTAAGATACGCCTAATCATAGTCGTACACGAGTATTTAGGAAAAAGATTTGGGAACACTTGTATAAATCAAAGCCGATAATGTACACAGTAATAATATTGACGAGATTATATTAAGTAATTATAATTATTGTTTATCAATAACAAACAGAAATTCCATTACATTAGTTCCGATTCTCTCCAACTTCCAACGTCTCCACTAGAAATATTTGTAGTCTATATAGTGGTTGCAATAATAATTGTGGTAACCTTAAGGATAGAAATAATAATAATAGGAACTGTGTTGCCATTTTATTTCCGTTTTCTCCGCTTTATTCTTTTATTGCGATTAATGAATTCCCTTTTCGAACTATTTATTATACTCGGTATCTCGTAATAGGATAGGAAATCTTCACACACATCCACATACCCAATTGCTTCTTCACTTTTTCTTTCAAATACTTACATTGATATCAGGGATTTTCAAGGGTTATTTCGTTTATCGGTAGAAACAGTAGTGGAAATAATTTATCGCGATTTATTGAATACAAAAAAATATATCATTAAAAATATGGTTTGGATCTTTAACTCAGTTGAAATCAATAATTTTATTACTGGTGCATCATTTTTCTATGTAAAATCAATATATTTATGTATATTGCATACAACTAAAAACTTCTGCTTTTTGCCATTTTACCTTTTTCAACAACTTTAATTAATATTTTCCGTAACACTATATGAAAAACGTTAGTTAAAGAACGTATAACAACGTGTAAAAAGTAAGGAATAATAACATTACTTTATATTCTCTCCATATAAAACCCGAATATAATATTTGTAACGAAAATATTTATTTCGAGGATGAGAATATACGTCTTTATATATCTACTACTGATATACAACGTAAAATTATTATTTTTATCAATCCATTCATTATAAATAAATGCCTACATCTCAAATTGAGAGTACACGCCAAATAGTCGAAGAGGTTGTTTAGGAGTTTTATTGGAGCATGTATTTTAGGTTATGGGTGGTAGTAATCTTGAGGGCTATTGGTAATTATTGGAGAAATTGATGTTCTTCTCAATCCAAACAGTTGTATCCAAACACTATAAGATATATATTATAGTACTCCCAATATTGGAGGGATTGCGGCAGAATTAGAAACTATCAAGTACCTATCTTTAATATTATTTAGGTAACATTAATACAACTTTTTACGTATAATTAGTGTTTTTATAAGATATCGATAATATTTGGAGTTTTTGAGTATTGTTTGATTTTTTATCACTGCCTAAACTTTTTCATAGTAAAGAATAATTTTTAATTGAGCCTGTGTTTCTGAGAATAACGACTTATGAGGACTTTAGAAAACTTATAAATCGGGAGATTCATATTAATGGTTATAATAACAACTGATTAGCTGTGCAGGTGCACACAAAAATTCCACTGAAACATGCAAAATTTTTATGCAGCCAAAATAATATTATGATACTAGCGCTCATCTTTGTATCCTGATATTCTTAGTGTCTTGATGCGTTCAAGGGAATGGAAGAAGAGTAGTATAGGAGATGGGAAATGGAAAGATAATTGCCGTATTGTGTGAGGAGGGAAAGAAATTTAATATTGTAGATATTATATTATGTTTTTATACGATATATTCAACATGAACAATATATGGAGGTGCTTAGTAATAAGGTTTTGATGGAGGAAATGTGATACCTACGCGGTGTTATGTAGATTTTTTCGTTTTTTTCCAAAAATGATTAGGAATATGATACTTACATGGGTTGCTTTATTTTTATTCCATTTAGATCAGACTGTATTGGATAATAATTAGTGACTGGAAAAGAATTGTATAAAGTGTACGGTAAAGGTCTACAATCTAGATAGATAATTTTAGCCGGATCAACTTATGAGAATTTTCAATATTGTAGTTTATCAAAAACTACCTTAGAGTTTAATCGAAAAGGATTTCAATAGTTCGGATGACCTTTTCACTATTAAACATTTTTATAATTATGACAATGAAGAACGATGTAAATATCGTTGGAAAAGTCTCAATTATCGGTGGTTCGTTTTCACCCTATATATTATGCTCCGTTGAAAATTATTGCAAAGTGAACAAATAGTAGATTGGAAACATCATTTTCCGATGCTTCAAATTGCCAAAGTAGAGCACATAAAATAAATGAAAAAAATATCATCAGATATATGAAACTGCTATGCATACCTAAAAAGGATGGGTTGCGGGTTCAAGTCCCGCCCCGGGCACTACCATATAAGGAAACGTTGTCTTTTCTAAACATAATACGGCAGTTTTATCATATAAGGCATAGAAAACACAATGTCACCTTTATGGTAGTCTCCTGAATGGGACATTAATTTAATCTTTTCCTTAAATGTTTATTGTCCAATTAAGCTACCAGGAGATTTGCTGAAGGCCTCAAAATTCTTTATTATAAACCAAAATGACAGCTCCATGTGTAAGTATTATTTGGAGATATCTAGTATGGAAAAAATACTCTTAATTACTTACTTACTGCTAGCCTTCTTCTCTCCACTGCTGAATATAGGCCTCTTCAAAACTTTTCCACACTTTTCGATCTCGAGCAACTCGACACCACTGTTTCCCTATCACTTGGACAATATCATCGACCCATCTTTTTTGGGGTCTTCCAACACTTCTTTTGTCCTCCCACGGCCTCCATTCAAGAATTCTGGAAGTCCACCTGTCATCCTCTCGCCTTGCCACATGACCAGCCCATTGCCATTTCAGCTTGGAGACTTTATCTACAATGTCGACAACTTTTGTCTTTTGTCGGATCGTTTCGTTCCCTATTTTGTCTCTCAAGCTAATGCCTAGCATTTGTCTCTCCATGGCACGCTGTACACACCTCAGTTTCCGTTTATTTGCAAGTGTTAGCGTCATAGTCTCTAGCCCATATGTAATCACCGGCAGGACACACGAATCATAGAGCTTTCTCTTAAGACTTATGGGGACTTCATTATTTTTAAATATATATGGGGTTTGGGATGGGCTGCATTCTCTAAACTCTTAATTACAAAAGAAAAAAACAAAATTTAATATTTATCTTCAAATAGATAGGTGAGTTATAAGTTTTTTAGTGCCTTTTCTTTTTATGCTTGGAAGCGAATTAAAAATCTCCGATAATCTCCAATTAAAAACTTTCAGTCATTGGAATTGACGGAGGGCTTTTCAGGAATACAATATTTTTGAGTGATAGAATATTATATAGATGTGATCGTATTTGGATGTGAATATAATTATTGAGTGTCAAGCGATATTGTAATATTACAAAAATTCTTATTTAAAAAAAAAACTAATTTACTTAATTATATTACTGATTTGATACCATAAATTTCGATGAATTCTATGGTCAATTTTAATTGTAGGTAAAAAATAAACAAGTCGTTAGCTTTGTAATTTTTTTGTGAAAAATGTGAACATACCTAAGTGCTAATTTCAATATATGTCATCATAATGTGAATTATTAGATACTTGTATAATATATTTATCGATGTTATTTCTACAATTAACCATCATATGAGTTAATTGTAAATTTAACACACGAAACTGCTGTGAGCACCTCGCGAAAAGGATGGATTGCGGGTTCAAGTCCCGTACGGGGCACTACCAAATAAAGATTATTTGTTCCTCTAAGCCTTATACGGTAGTTTCGTGTGTTGTTACGTATTATTTATATTTATCTCGTAGTTATAATCTCTATATAAAATGTTTGTAAAGGTTTTGTTATTATAAGAGGTAGGGTTAGGTATACATAACTTAACATACCAGAAGTATTGTATTCATTTCATTTACCCCCAAGGGATGTATTAAAAAAGGTTAACGTAACATTTCAGCACATGGCAAATATCTTTATTACGATAATTGTAAACAAATATATACCTACATACACTCAAGTTATGCGATGAATGAAATTGCTCAAGTCGAGCATAGTCGTGTTACATAATATGAAGAATTGAATATAATATTTCTCTGTTAATTTTAAAGTCTATGTATGTACCATTATGGCGTCTCCCACGAGTGGAGTATCCAGCGGATTTCATATAATGACGTGAGAAATTGACTTGTTTTGTAATGTGCTTCCGACATTGTACAAAACAGTCAACGTTTGTAAAATGACTACGGCAATCGTTTGCGAATAGTATGCTGATTAGATATATATGAGATTTTGCTGGAAGAACAACATAACAAACATACAGCCAGTTAATACCTCGAATGAAATTTTAAACTAAAAACTCAATTGTTAGGTAAAATAAGACTAGTTTAATTAGAATTGAAGGCTAGTTTCATCGCTTAATTCAATAAAGAAATAGAAAATTTGTGTTCATTCTTCATTTCCTTCAGTGAATCAAAGTCCAGTTTTCCGCGATATTTTCAAACGTTCCATAATAAGAACTTTCTGAGCTTTGATAATAAAAGACAATTTATAATGTATGTGCTGTTATGTGGAATAAATTCACTTCAATGACGCAAAAAATTATGTACTTAATGTACCTATTACATCCGCAGGTAAACCCCTTTGCACAACAAAAACATCCACCAATGTGCTGGACGAGATCAGCAATAACAACAAGTCCTGCACTTACGAAAGGGTTTTAGCGTCGTGGGCTACGTCAGCTAATATTTAAAGAAAACTGAAGTTCACAGATTTCGTTAATTTGCGAATAATAATCAAAAACCAAATCGTAAAGAAGAGAACAAGTCAAAAATTGAGTGAAATTGTATTTTTTAAACGTCATCTTCTGAAAATTACCATCCTGGTGTAATTGATAAGGATGCTCAAATGGTAGGAAAAAATATTTTCAACATGATTAATTACTGTTTAATTTGTTGAAGGCAACTTATGTTTATGTTTTTCCATACCCACCACACAGATGGAATGATTTGATTGTGTACGCGAGATTTTAACTGTTTTTATTATTTGTTTTTTATTTCACATCCATAAATAAATATTAATGTTTAGAAGTTCTCACATAATGTACGCATAGTTTATCGCAAATTACTAGAGTAATTAATTGAAAATAAATTTTATTCCATATCGCAAACGCCGGATGTGCTGTCTCTGACCTACATCAACAGATAAATTATATGTATGCAAGTTCGTACTCCCTACATTATTCCCGATATATTGGTTTATTGTATCCGCTGCTAATAAATTAATAATATTTAACTTGACAAACATGCTAACAATGGTTTGAATCAACGTATGAATATTTTATGGAGGTTAATTATTTCTGAATAACATAATGTAGGTACGTATTTATTTTTAAACCTAAATGAAATTTTGAAATTAATTTTCATCATTCATTGTTCATACTTTATGGAAGTATTGATTGAATGCATAATAATGCTCTTTACAAACTATATAGCTTTGTTTCAAATAATTTTCATCAATAGAACATAAAGCTTAAAAGTATGATATGGAATTTTTAAATAATTAATTATGATATTTTATATTTATTTATCATGCATTTATGCCTGATCTTCAATACATCACAATAGAAAAACAACCTTAGTTCGTCGGTAGCCTGGAGGTAGAGTCTCGGCCTCGTGAAAAAGGAGTCCGTGGTTCGATACCAGGTGCAAGCAAAACTCCCCTTTCACAACACAAGCATAAAGAAGCTTACTGTGAAAGGTGTATAAGGTTGTATTTGGGTTCATAACAAACGAAACCCAGATATATCTTTTTTTAAATTAAAAAAATCCTAGTTTTTACACCTTGAGAAGAGCATCAAGTATTTAATTTATAAAATTTCATATTAAAGTACATACATTCTGATCCTTTATTACATTTGACATTACACAAATGGAGGGAGAAATCCAGTTAAATCAAAATACTAATTTATTGATAGTTAATACACAATTATTTTATGCAAATTGTTAAGGTTTGCGCATAAATTCACAATGTTTGAAACATATTGTAATTATGTAGCAAAATATAACTCTAGTTGTAAATAAACTTTCTATTATTTTTTATGTATTTTTATCATACACTTTCATCCTAAAACATAAATTTACATAATGTATGTACTGCACGATCAATTTGTATCTTTATCTCAATAGAATATATTGCTTGAAAACTTCATTCAACTTTTCAACACTTTTATAATGAAGGCATCAAATTTACAAAATGTTCTCGTGTAAACCGTAAAAATACTACCTATTTAAATATGTAAAAAGAGCTTTTTTGTGAAACTTTAAAATATGGAAATTCTTTAAGGGTTTTGTGGAGGTATAAAACTTAAATCATTTATTTGAATCTTATAATAAAAAATGTAGGTAATTTAAAACATTGAAATGAAAACACCTTATTTGAATAAGGTTTTAAAAAGTTGAGGAATAAAGAAACACTTTCTAATCTCCAGATTTTGTAAAATAAGAATTGTACTCTAGTAATGTGATGGGAAAGATTAAACACAATTTTCAAAGGAAATGAGATTTGACGGTTTTACTTACCAACAGAAAATCATAAACTGACGCATATCCATCCAGTAGATAAACATAACATCAGCTTTCCAAAATTATTAAACTGCATGATAATATTGTCTATCCACAACCTCACGCCGTGTCCCATGTGGGGTAGGCAGAGAGAACGGAATGCCATTTTAATCTACTTACATGAATGCTTACATGTTTCTTTCGCTTCCTCTACATTCGTCCAGTTTCTCATACATGTACGCCAATTTCTCTTACTCAACACGGGGTTGTCCTTAAGAATTTGATCCACTTGATCAAACCATACGTTTCTTGGACGTCTGTGCTTCCTCATGCTCCCATTTCAGATACATACATCCTCTTCGTCATCCTTTCACCGTGCATTTGTGAATCTATGCTTTCGTTAAATTTTTATCTCCTACCCATTTGCAGATATATATTTTATGTAATGAAGTACATTTTTGCATTCATATATGAAATAAAAAATGGTCTTTTTTTGATATCCAGAACGTCAAAAAAAAATACAAAATGTGGACTTACAGCTCCTTATTTCGAAGAAAAAAAACATGTAGTGTTAAATATTAAAAAGATCATCTGAAAATGCAAAATTGGGGCATTTTTGTCAATTGAGATTACCTAATTGACGTCAAACTTTAATTTAAAATAGATATTTGCCTGATGGTTGGTTCCAATAATATGTCTATCCATTGCTTTCAGTTTAACTATTAATAATGTTGTTTTATATATGTATTTATACATATATAAAACAACATTATACTAGTAAATAGATAGGTTATCAGTCAGTTAGCCACCTTACAGTAATCTGCGTGTAAATTTAATTTATTTTGGAGAAAAATATATGGAACGTAGTTTCGACGATCTTTTTTCTATAGATTTAATGACGTCATACTAAATACAGAAAATGCTAGGCATACAATTACTTTTCAAAACTTTGCCCAATTTCATTCAAAGTTATTGAAGAGAGACCAACCTCACAGCCGGATAAGGGATATAGTTAGTACAAGATGAAGCCCTATTCATTTGAAACAATAAATATTCATGTTTCCAGTTTATGCTGATTATGGCATTCTTTCAGTTCACCATTGTGAACAGATTGCTGCAGAGATCGCTCAAATATCATATTGTAAAACTTTCTGTGATGCATTTACATATATGACATAACTAGGTACCTATACACAGTTTGGTACAGAGAATTGAGGTGGTATCGGAAGTTGCAGCCGAGTGACAAAACCTTTAGAACAATGGAGGTCAAATTGGAAATTCTGAAATCATAATTAACTTTCATTCAAATGTGACGGGGAGATATTTTTTTTCATTGTATGAAAATAATGAATTATTGGAATATCCAGCATTGGCACAGCCATTCTAAATTTTTAATTAATATTCGTATTAACTTGCAAATATTGAAGTATTTTTTAACTAGTAACAAATACTGGATTTTTTCTTCGTTTATTTGTAATAGCAATTAAAATAAATTTTATATTTTCAAACATTTAGATATAAATTTCATTTGTATCAACAACAACAAAAAAATGGCAGTTAAAATAATTTTCTTGATGTTAAATATTTTAAGACAACCGACTGTTTATTACCAAATTTAACTTTTAATTATGTATGTTTTTTGTAGTGTTTTAGATCATATACGAAAAAGATTTTACGCACAAACCCGGCGTCATTGAGGCAGGGTTAACATGACCCTGCACGTTTTGTATACAAAAAAAATCTTGAAAGTTCCCCAAAAAATAATGGGGAACTTTCACAAAAAAAAATTTTCAACCCAAAAAATAGTACAGAAAATTAGAAAAATTATGGTACTTTTTATATTTTTAAATGTGCATTTTTAAGGTTTTTATCACCATTTAAAAAAGCAATTTTCACATTTCGCCGCAAAAAGGTTCACTCGTGGCGGAGCAGTGTTTGACAATATCAGGCGCTACAAACAGTACTAAGAGTGAAATGTGTGGCAATACAAAATAGCGCCTAGCGACGTCACACCGGACTAATTCAATAACAGAAAATATGGTTTTTTAAAATGAAAATAATGAATGAAAAGTTTTATTTTATGGTTTCTTATTAGGATATTCGTGATCAGCGTATATTTATTAATATGAATTGATAACATTTATTCATATTCCTCACACATGCATGTTCCCTATTGCCGCACACAACCGTATATCTCAGTAGCTGCAGCAAAGTATCACCCCTCCCCTTTGTGTACCTCACTTTAGTCTTCCATCGCCCACGCAAGGAGCAACATGCGTTTAAACCTGCGACCGGGTAATTATGACCCAGCTCAACGGCGACGTTGCTGCTCTGTGCCATATATTTTTTCATGTTTTATTGAGTTTTACTTATTTATGTTACTTTTTTTAAGATGACTATCTAATATCCATTTCATAAACAGCTGTCTTTGCTTTGATAATAAGTTTACACGCAACTTACGAAAAGAATGTAAAAATTTGGCTCCTGTTCGTCAAATCTTTGAATCATTCGTTGAAAATTGTAAAAAAATATATTCTTGGTGAACGTGTTACGATAGATGAGATGTTGGTTGCCTTCAGAGGAAAAGCTAAGTTTAGGCAGTATATACCGTTGAAACCAGCAAAATACGGTATAAAAAAATCGTACTGGTTGATGCTAGTAATTTTTATACTTCAAATTTAGAAATATATGCGGGAAAGCAAAAGTTCCTGATATTTCTGTGATTAATACTCCAATGATAGAGAGGTTAGATATTATAGATTTAATTAAAGTATATTTTTGTAAAAAACGATATTGTTTTTCGATGATAAAAAGAGTTTCGAAAAGAGTTATATTTTGGTTTTATAATTAATACCTAGTCTTAATGAAAGTTAAGAATAAAAACTATTTCATTTATTACCTATGTGTTTTATTGCTACTACTGATTATATAAACAGTAATATATTATAAATATCTATTTTTAAAAATTATAAATTATTTTATTCTAGAAAAAAATAGCAACAATTTTAATAGGGTCATAATGACCCACCTCAACGGTAGTGTAACTTTTTTCCGCCACAATGACGCCTGGTTAAGCATTAAAAATATTTGATTCTCCAAAACGTAAGCCAAAACATCCTAAAAATGTTGTGTTTGTGGCAAGAAAAAGATGGCATACATGTATATCACTTTTATGAAAAATACCTTTTTTTATTTTTTATAATACAACATTAAATACAATATACCGTTGTGGAAGCAATTGTGATAGCATAATTTAGGAGAGCTTTTCGATAATCTTTGTATATCAAAGACGAGAACCAAATTTTACGAAAAAATTTTTTTAAAAAAACAACAATAATCCGCAGAGTATCTATGGTAATATAATTCGTGTAATCTATAGGATAAAAAAAAAATATCCTATTTAATTTAGCACAGAAATGATATCCACATACCTGTCAGTTTTATCTTCTCTTCCTTCAATTATTAAGTGTAGTATTAAATTAAAACTCATCTTCTGGTTTATTTATGATAATTGAATGAAATATTAATACTAATGTTATTCTTTTAAGGCATTTTTTTTACAGCCCTTATAGTACCTACCTAATGTAGACTGTACAGAGAGATAAGATCGAAAGAAATCATTTCTGAATGTTTTTTCTTTATGTAATGTTACATTTTATATGTGTAATAACCATTCCGTAAAATATTTTAGTACGTACCTACCTATGTACCCACATTTAGCCTTTCAGAAAATTCTTATCTGAAATACTTGTATATGCTTCCCCACTCAAATGGATTGATTTAAATTTTATTATAATTAATTGTCTTTCCCTTAGAAAATATCATACATGATGGTTGGATCAGCCTTCCTTATCTTCACCACAAAGTCCTATCAAATTCATCACTCTGAATGACGTCGCAGTTCTGCATGTTCCTCCAAATTATATTGTTATTTTATTTAGTATGCAATTCAATTTATGCAATATTTATTTTACATCTCGAACAGTTTCCGTTGAGAGGTATTTATTGATTTTATAATAATATGACCTTTTCCAAGACATTTCTAACGCAATGATAGATATCGATTTATTTAGAACAATGTACAAGGTTGAGAAATAAGTGAGCTTATTAAATTATAGTTCTACATTAAAAGTTTGAATAAATCTGAGCCTGAAGTAAAGATTTAAATAAATAGATAAAAGTTAGTCTAAAAAACAAGCCACATATGAAATTTATAAAAAAGATTAAAATAAAATGAGGAGTATCGACCTGTTACAATTTCGTTAGTCTGGTAGGAAAGTTTCTGCAATCATTGATTGTGGAAACAAATTTAAAAATTATACGAAAATAAGTTTTGTTTGTATATACACATAGCGAATATTAGTTGCTAAATTTGCCTTTTATCATTTAAACAGATACAAATGTAACAAATTAAATAAACAATATTTTAATTTATCATGAACTTTTCTGCGAATCATCTGCATATCGTTAAATTGATAACACAAATACCTACGAGTATGTATGGCTGTTGCTAAATAATGAGGAGTCGTATCGGAAGTATAATTAGATATATATTCAGTTCTTCTTCTTACTTTTTTCAGTCAAGGTACCCGACACCGAGTGAAATATGCCTATTTGTTTATAGATTGAAAAAAAATCTCAAGGTGAATACTATGCCGATTTCTCAATAGAATAGTTGTATGATTCAACATAATGATTTGTTAACACCGCCATACAACAACGATCCGCCAAAAGAACAAAACAAATAAAAAAAAACATTAGAATGATAAAATACTCAGCGACGTACCTACTCACTGCTGTGAGTACGTCACCTTAGCGTAGTGGGTATTTATTAGTAGTAACTACCGTATCAGTCGCCATGTGCGGCAAGTACAGCTCAAGGGCATTGGAATCAATGAATATATTCAGTTCACGCTTATTAAAAACAGTAAGAATTCCCATGCCTTAGTCGTAATCGCTGGAATACATAAAATCAAAATACTTGAGAATGCTACGTACTGTATATTAAATTTTACCTTAATTTTATCGGTAGAATTTAATATTCAAAATCTCGTGTATTTGATTTTGTCTTGACTAATATTTTTTTTTTTAAAGATATATCTGGGTTTTTTGTATAAACCCAAATACAACCTAATACACCTTTCACAGTAAGCTAAAAGCTTGTATCGTGAAAGGGGAGATTGCCGGCACCTGGGATATTAGATCATTTTATTTTATTTGTGGAAGAGAGGCGTACACAATAACTTACTTGAATATTTTAAATGTCATAACCAAGTGTGTTTAAGGAATACCTGTCATTCATACGATACTCGAAAATTACAGTAAATAATAAGAAATCTATGTTTTCCAGAAACATAAAACGGGGAAATAAAAAATATACGAATGAAACAGATAAAGATATACGAATTTTGCGCACCTTAATATGTTCAATTTTAAATACATAATATTCTTTTAATTATAATGATCCTATAATACCTATGTCAAATGTAAACATCAGACGTAGTCATTAAAATTAACATCACATTGAAATTTGTATAAGTATAACCATTGAAACTTGTATGAGCTTTTGTTATTCGTGTTATAAATTCCAATTACTTCGTAGGAGAATTTTCTCTTGTATGGGAATATGTGGATCATTGACAAAAGTTGTGATTGTTTATTAAAGCGTTGAAATTATATTCTCAGCAATAATGATAATAATAATAATAATTAGACGACATTCCTTGGAATCCTGACAAGTACCTATGTATAAGGGAAGAGAAATACATAATATTTACCTATATAATAAAAGTATTTTAAACCAGGATATTCATATCAAAGGAATTAGAACTTTTAGTTATGTACTATTATTATTAGCTTATCAAAAGTATTAAAATAAATTTTCAATGCAATTTGATAATTACAATTGATAAAATAATTAAATACTCGTATTTAAACCCAAATAAACCCCTAGACACCCTCATAGTGAAGGTGGAATAATTTGTCAGCGGGTGAAATCAATCCAGTGTCTCTCGATTGAAACCCCAAGACATCAGACCAATAACCACCCTACTGGTTACATAATATTGATTTATTTTTTGTCATTTATTCAAAGGTGAATGGTGTTATTCGTAATAATCACGTATGGTGTATAAATAAGGAAATGAAAAAAATAATCAAAAATGTGCGGTACCGATTATCAGCATACTAAAAAAGGTACTAAATTATCCATTAGCATTACTAGACATTAGTAACTAATATTATAATTTCGGAAGTGTTATAGTAATTCACGATCGTTGTGCTTACATCGCAAGTTATTCTTATATCATTCTTCTACCAGATACGATTTTGCCAATCTGATTTAGTCTCTCTCACGATATTCACAGCCACAAATCCAATTTTATTTTCATGTACTCTCACGATGATGATTATGTAATATTTTCTTTAGCACGCTTTGTAATTAAACCTTCCCTCATTATGACAGACCTTTCAACTCCTCCATGTTTCACTCCCTTTCTCTCCTCAGAACCTCCCTAGTGAGGTAGGATTTAGACTTCAGCTCCCCAAAGTAAATCTGGGGCATCTGTATTAAAAATAATATTAACATTAGACACAACGAGAATGATATGGTTAAACATGCTCATAAAAAATATATTAATGATTCAACCCTTGTAATTACATCTTTTATAACTCAATCAAGCGCTCTGTTTGACCATTAATATTTTAGGTATGTGCCATAATAGTATAGTATAAATCGAATCTCATACTAAAGTATTACAAAGAGAGGATCGGTAGGAACATCATTATGCGATAACTACAAATTCACGCAATTATATTGTTACAAATAGGGTTATTTTTGGACAGATTCTTGTGATATCTTCTTGAATTTGGTTAAATAAGAAATTAAACGATTTCACATGCATTAATTCCATACATAGATTTTGTAATATTGTAAATAAATTTATCTTCTTCTTCAAGTGCCTTGTCGGGTCCCCCCAACGTTGGCGATCACCTCGGCGAACTTGTCCCTGTCCTGCGCTGCTCGGAACAGCTCTTCCACACTTCGGATGCCGGTCCACTCCCTTATGTTTCGCAGCCAGGACATCTGTCTCCTACCGGGACCTCAGCGTCCCTCAATTTTCCCCTTCAATATCAGTTGGAGAAGGTGGTATTTTTCTCCACGCAGAACATGACCCAGATGTGAAACCTTCCGAACCTTGATGATTGATAACAGCTCCCTGTCAACTCTAGCTCGCCTCAGGACTTCGGTATTGGTAACCATGTCGGTCCAGGGAATTCTGAGCATACGGCGATGGAGCCACATTTCAAATGCTTCCAGTCTGTTCATTGTATTGACTTTTAAGGTCCATGTTTCACATCCATACAATAAAACAGACCATACATAGCACTTAATCATTCTTTGGCGGAGCTTCAGATTTATGCTGTCTTTTTTTTATATTTTTTATATGAGTTTGTCGGTAGCCTGGAGGTAGAGTCTCGGCCTTGTGAACAAGGGGTCCGGGGTTCGATCCCAGGTGCCGGCAAATTCCCCTTTCACGACACAAGCTTTTAGCTTACTGTGAAAGGTGTATAAGGTTGTATTTGGGTTTATAACAAAACCCAGATATATCTTTTTAAAAAAAAAAAAAATATATATATATTTTTTATTTATTTATATATATAAAATATATATATATATAAAATATATATATAAAATATATATATAAAATAAATTTATAATAGGATTCTATGATATTGATTCCGTGGTTAATTCGCTGTGTGTATTAATTGAGTGATAATTTATAATTTTATGGTATTACTATGTAAAATTGCTTTTAATATACCTACACAGTATAGAAAAAATAAAAAAAAACAAAGTTTTATCTTTAATTTTTTTTGTATAAAGAACACTAAAAGTCAAATTATGATAATCCAAATGTGTGTAATTTGTTACAGCATTGATTATTCCATAGTAATTTACTTCAGTTATCAAATTAAATTATGTTATTCTATAAATGGGATTTTGATTAATTACAGCAGAATCCCTTTCACGTTATGGTTTACTGGAAGACATTGCCTCAAGGCAATATGTACGCCTTTTGTAAAATATTTGTATATTTGACAATAAAGTGTTTATTATTATTATTTATTATTATTATGTGAGTTTATCTCCTATTTTCTATATATAGACCCTTTTAGATGTGACGAATTTGAAGTGAAACTCATTTACTACATTGATCAACATAATTACATATATGTATATGCAACATATGTAAAAAAATTGCAATTGTGAAAAGATTGAGGTGCATGAACAACTAGAGCACTAAAGTCACTATGTATGATCTATAAGAGTATACCTAGTTGGTACGAGTAGAAGTGAAGTATAATAATACCTGTTTTCACATTTAGTACGTCGTTATTATTAAGGGAGGGTGTTGTTTGTTGTACGGTACGCATAATCTACCTTCATTACTCCTTTCCCCTGTCTCGTCTCAACAAGCCACTGTAGTACATTGTGAGAGCAATGCGAGCGAGACCAGTGGTTGGAAACTATTAATGCAATAAATGTATAGGCCTCAACCGAAATAATAGTCGACGCTAATAAATTAATTATTGCTACATCGTCACGGGCAAATTAAACGTGAGCAATACTTCTTTATAGTAGGTACTACAATATGCTAATTCATGATATTATATCTCATGTGTAACATACAAACGTTTTTCTGTTATATTTAAATTTATCATTCATATGATGTTAATATTAATATAAAAAGCAACGTACCTATAAGTCAATGTTTATGATTTGACACTTTTTAATTATTTCCAAAATTTATTCATATTCGTAAAAATTAGGTATTATTATTAAAAAAAAATTTCAGATGAAACTAAATTTGTTAATTTGCACGCAAGAGAATCCAAATTTATGGATAATATTAGTTTTTGCCAGTTTTTTGCTAGTAATAGTTACAACATTAGGTGTAGATATTTCGTAATGTATGGCAATGAAACTATTCAGTTGTCATTATTTTTACGTTAGTCAATGGGTTGAGAATCTGAAAGGTACAAGTCTATCTAAGTGGTGGACGTGGGTTTTAAGTACAAAAATAATCGCAAACAAAAACATGTTTGCTCTTCGTTCAAATGGATTTCGAAAGTCGACCCCATTGAACGACGGAGTAGGTACAGACACAGTTAGATATAAAATGTATAAAATTAATAATAACACTTTTTTGAGGAAAATATTTTGCGGACGATAAATGGAAGGATATTATTTTCAAATCTCATTAAATCATCTAACGGATAAACCATTAGCAAGGTGTATATATTTTTTTTTCGGTATTCGGCGCTTTTGAATTGCAAACACAAAATATTATTTAAATGGGTATAACCTATTAATATATCTTTGGTTTAAAATTAACTGGAAAAAATAAAACACGATTAGATTTATTACACAATATTTTTGTACCTTAAAATCGATAATTTAGGCGAAATAAAAATAAGGTATCTACTTATCCGTAGGAGAATATTTTTGCCAAAATTTCGATAATGATTTTTTTTTTTAAAAGATATATCTGGGTTTTGTTATAAACCCAAATACAACCTTATACACCTTTCACAGTAAGCTACTAAAAGCTTGTGTCGTGAAAGGGGAGTTTGCCGGCACCTGGTATCGAACCACGGACCCCTCGTTCACGAGGCCGAGACTCTACCTCCAGGATACCGACGAACTCAAAATGAAAGATGAAAGCAAGACCGTATAAAGATAGTGATTTTAATAAATAAGTAAGTCAAAATAAAAGGCGTGTATTATATAATGATAGAATTAAAGTGTAGCTTACATTATAAATAACTTACAGTTAATCTTCTTGAATACACACATTAAATGTTATTTTTGGAAGTTGTCTGTTTAAAAACTTTTAAAAATTTAACATGCCTGAATTCCTTATTAATTAATTACATTTTTAAGTCAGGACATTTGCCTTCTTCCAACGCCGTGTTTGTCTTTCATTTTTCCTTTTACAATCAGGTATAGCAGAGTGCGTATACTGTCGCGTACAATTTGTCCCAAATAAGCCAATTTTTGTTGCTTGATCACTATGATTCATTTGATTTCAACAAGAACGTGAATTCTTCTAAATCATCTTAGGTTCACTCTTATATTCAAACGCAATTTAAAATCAATAATAAGAAACACAATAGGTACTCATATATTTCAAGAGTTTCAACAGTATCTTATATCACGTAATCTTTTGATAATTCACTCCGCATTATTTGATAGAAAATATTTTCACTTCTCTTTAGACACGTCGTAGAAAATTTGAGAAAAAGAAAGAGTAATATTATATCACTCTATAAAAAAGGAGATTTTTTAGATAATGGTGCTCAAGCATCAAATTTTCATTTTGATTTTTCGTGTCAAATCTTTAAGTAATGTTATTTATTATTTAGGTTAATCGGAAGAAATCGCGTTTCAGCTATAGGTACACTGGCTCTCTGTACGATTTTTATGTATTTTTATGTAAATTTACTTGTAATCAATGTATTGTTTAGAAAAAAAAATATGACGTGCACATTACAAAACTGAAACAAGTATCTTCATATTTAGATAACTTAGAATACTCCATGTGAGTGGGGGTAAAAAGGAAATGTTTCGTATCCTTATGCGAGTAGGAACATTAAATGATTTTTCCTGCTAAGCACCCATGTCAAAGTGATTATTTCTAACGATCGGAACACCAATTATTTTAATCAAAACCTTTATTGTTTTTGTCCAAGAATCTAACAAAAATACTACAAAATAATATTACACCGTGAAAAAGAAAAAAAAAATCACCCTTAATCCTTAGTCCAACCTTAATATCATGACAGGTACCTTCCCAACTTGGAGGGTTAATAAGAGTAGGTCCTTAATCACATCCATAATGTTAGTTTCGTAATGATGTGTACCAGCAAGCATCCTACGTTTCACCCTGAAATATCTATCCTTCACAGTATCAGGTTATTATTTTAATATTACATTATATAGACCTAATTTTAGAACCTAGCAAGTATCTCATTTCGTGTAACAATAAACCCACGAATGAATCTGCCGGATACACCACTAATTTATTTAATTTCATACGTCACTTTCTGGAAGTTACTAATAAGGGAATGTTATTCGTGTAATCACAACGTAATGGAAATGTTTAATTAGCAGATTACCTTGAAGAAGAAACGGTATTGTAATACTTGTTTTATGTTATAATTTAAATCTATATTTAAACATTTTTAATTATACATAGGTACTTACTCGTATATGTGTACATATTTTATTACATTACTTTAATATCATGCCTTTTTAAATTATAAAGTTGCAAGATAAGCAAAACTGGTTTTTCTTTCGTATGTAATATTAATAAATTAATATGCCATTGTTTTTACGCCTGGCTGGTTCTATAATCTAACAAATTTCGTGGAAATACAACCTACGTTCCTATGTATGCCTATTCTAAATTTGTATAACAATACATTATACAATATAGTCGTTACTTTGAATTATTCTACACTGCCTTGTATATCATTGTTTGTCAAACTGAAGCTGAATGGCAGATCATACGCACATACCAACTGATATGCAAGTAACAATTCCTTCGGGATTTAGAAATTTCCTTAAATTAAAAAAAATATATATTTTCGTCTCACTCAGCCCATTACTGATTTATTCTTGTTATTTTAAGAAAACCTTCATTATTAAGGACTGTAAAGCTTGCAAAAAAGGAAACATATGCTCTTGTCTTTCATCTCTTGTTAAATGTATGGAAATATTCAAATATGTTTTAAATAAAAAAAAAACTTTCCATACAATTCCCAAAACTCTGACAATAGAAATCCTAAGGTTATTATTGATACTTGTGTCTCTAAAAGTGTTTATTTGCATTCATATTATTCGAAAGTCACAGTACTTTCAAAATACTCGTACCATACTAACTGCCACTGGTCTTGCTTGCAATAAAATCATTATTATTTCACAGTGAATGCAAGTGAGATTTATTTTAAACATAATAATATTTTATTTCTGAAAAGAATAATTCAGCATACCACGGCTGTAAGGATTGTACGAGAAGCTTGTTAACGGCAAGTACTTGACTTTTATTATTTTGTACTATGTTATTGATATCAAGAACTATGCAATCGTTGTAGAGTATTGTGAAAAAAAAGATTCTTCGAAAAATACAACTGAGAGATAAATATTTTTATCTCTCAAACTGAATAAACACAAATACTTGTAGATTTTACGATTTTAATTTAGTTTAAGATATTATATCCAGCTATTTATAGCGGATACTTTGTCATTTTATAACTCTAGGATGAAAAAGTAATATAATAATATTATATTATTATGTACGTACCTACTGTATTTTACACACATTCAAATTTTGATTACTTTTAAACTTTTGAACATGTAAAACCACTTTTTTCATAAGCACATATGTTTTCTTACAAAATCAAGAAAATTTTACAGTTGAGAAAATATTATTAAAGATACTTAGTAATAAAAACACATTTAAAAAAAATTAATACAATCTAATATATAAAAGGAACTCGTGTGTGTTACATCATTTATAACTCAAGAATGGTTGTACCGATTTGAATGATCTCTGATTTGTTGGATTCCTCTCCACCCAGAATAGCCGATAGGCTATTAAAATATCTTTATTAAAACAAATTCACGGGAAGAAAAATTACGAGAAAAATTATTTACGCCATACATTTTTAATTTCGGAAATAAAAACAATGTGGAGAATTATGGCGCTGCTAGCGCTTCACGTCGCCTGTTGCATTGTGCAAAAATAATCCTTATGTTCAGGTATATTAAGAATCATATTACTATAACCAATGTGTAGGTACTAATAATTATTTTACTAATATTTATGTGTCGATAGATGTAACATAAATGTGGACGTGCACAGATTATACTTGAAATTGTATTTTATTACTGCAGATGGAAAATTGTTACAAAACCAAAAATTGTGCTATTAAAGATGAAAATAAGAATGTTTTCATGTGTAGTGAAATTTGCAATTTGACACTACCGTCATACTGCGAAAGTGAGTCAAATAACTTATCTATTCACGCCAGATTTTTAATTTCAATAAAATATGCAATATGGAGAATAATATAACATAACATAACATACATAGACAACTCACACAGATCGAGCTAGTCCCAAACTAAGATGAATCTTGTATTATGGGTACTGACGCGACGATACAAAATAATACAAAATGATGTTTTTCAGCGATTATGTTTTTTTTATATATTGGCCTTTTTATAGAATAATTTTTGTATACATTTTCAAATTAGAATCATTATCCATATAATTTAACATCTGTGGTTCTGAAATTTCAATTTTGAAAAAATCATGCATTAGAATTTATATAAATTTAAAATGAATAGTTATCTACCTAAAAAATAAATTAGTACGTACAGCAGATAATTAACATCTGAGTTAAGTATAATATTGTTCAACATAAATGAATTTTGTTTTTTTACACTATACCAGTGATTCCCAAAATGGTACCTCAGGGGTCCACGGAGACTCGACGGGGGTCTACGTTGGCATGACTAAAAAATGGGAATGGTTCACGAGTCGCAAGCGGAAGTCCACGAATCCATAGTTAAAATAACCAGATACTTAATGATTCGACTAAATATTCTTCTTTAAGAATTGAGCATATGAATTTTATTTATTTATTTAATTTAACATATTTTTACAAGTACCTACATTTTTTTTGAAAACCGAGGAGTTTTTTAAATATTTCAAATTCTTATAATACCATTTTGAAAATTCGACGACGGGAGGGGAATAGAAATTTAAACAAGTTTTATTTTTAAAGTATCCGGTACTGACATTAACAATAGTCGGTACAAATACCCGTTACATTGTAGAAATAGGTACCGTAAGAAAATATTCTGGAAGAAAACCGAGGAGTTTTTGAAATATTTCAAACTCCTATACCATCTCGAAAATTTAGCGACGGGGGGGAGGGTAGAAATGCAGAGGGTGAACCAGCAAAATTTTGAAAGTGATCTATGAGAATAAAAAAAAGTTTGGGAACCTCTGCAATATACGATGACATCCTTGGACAATTACGGGAGTTTGTAAAGAGATTAAAAATATTAATCATTCATTGATTCTTCGGCGGTACGAAGTTCGCTGGGTCAGGTAGTTAATCATTTTATTTTTTTTATTTATTTGAAAAATATCACAAAAATACATATATATGTATTACACATTTACTAAAATACACTTAAAAATCTATTGTTTACTATCCCATTATAAGAGTTATACTTGTGTCTGGGATAGATTTACAGTATTCTTAATTTTACACATCTAAACAATAATATACTTAACTAATACTTACTCTAGATATATTCTACTTAACAATTAACTTTTTTTTCAATAAACCTATTTTATTTTTAAATAGGTACTCTATAATTGCCGATGTTTTTCAGTTTCTTTGGTAATCTATTAAACCATTTTGTACCCTGGTAGATGTAATGATGTTGTGTAATAGATTTCTAAAAATCGCATATTTTAAGTTGGGAGGACTAAAAAAAACTTCCATCTTACCATGAATTTAAGACTTTACACCTACATAACTTCAATAAAAGTTCTTTAATTATTAAAGAATTTCAGATATTTTTGAACTAGACAGTTTAATAATGATATTTCATTTTTCTGATTCTGTGCGCTCAGCAAAGATCTGTAGCCTTTGTAATACAGAAAAGATGATGACTCTGGTTGCATCATGTTTTGAGAATGTCCAGTGAGAGTTGGTCAAAAAGAGCACTGTTATTTCGGCCACAAACTTCTGACGGCACGGATGTCCCTCTTTCACAATACACAATTCCTATGAAAACAACACGAGAGCGCTAGGAATATCGTCGGAAGAGGTAATTCAATTGGCGCAGAGACACTCTTTGCAGAAGGCTGGTTTCTTCCCTGTGCGCTCGAGAGAAGCGTTGAAGGGTAAAATGATGACAATTTCATTTTTCTGTAGAACCTCAAAGTGTTTTAATGCACTTCTCTTAATAATTCGTAAATCATAGTTAGAGGAATCATTGTATGGGTGCTCAGAAAATTTACAGTACATATAAAGCAATTAATTTCAATAGAAGCAAAAGAAGCATTTGTATTTTATATCTTAAGAATTTTATAACAGAACGTACATTTAATAGAACTATTTTAATATAATAAACAAGGTTCAGCGGTGAATTTATACTTTAAATGAAACAATTCATAATTAAATTAAACCAGGCATTATTTCCAGGTTAAAGAGAAACCACATTATCTGCTTCAGTAGTTTTCTAGTAGATACAAAACCCGGGGAATATTTTATAATTGTACTAGCTTTTTTCCAGTGACTTGGCTCACTATATAAAGAATACGAATCATAAATACAACTGTTTACTACTTGAAGTATCATGCTTAATTTTTTTATGACATGGATAGAACAATATTTTATTTTATTTTATTGGAACAGTCATACAGCTTATCTCATAATATAATACAATAACAATAAATATTTATAATACGTAAACCAATCAAGACTCAACACAGTAAGTAAAAAAACATCAAACAAAATTACAGTGTAAGTACAAACATCATATAAAATTACGGCAACAAAAACATGTAGGTACACAAATGGCAAATTGATTAATTACAAATTCTAAAAATAGGTAGGTATAAGAAGAATAATTGAAAATTGGGTATATGTATAATTTAATAATAATACATTGTATATGTAAAATCAATCACATAGGTAAAAACGGCGGCATTAATAAAAATAAATATACATATATGTAGGTATGTATATTTAAAATTAATCATGCAAGTAAAATCATCAGGGTGGAATGGATTCAATCAACGACCTGGATATACCTACCTCTCTTGAAATTTCCAAGACTCGTAGTCAAAATATCAAGAGTCCCGAAGAATGTAGAATAGAAGAAGAAAAAGAATATATTATATTGTCTTCGTAACTTTGAGATTCTCTAAGGTGTGCTGTATTTTAATTTATTTGATAATTATGATTAGGATAAATAATTATTATTTGTAGAGGTATCCGGTAAAAATTATTGTCATAATACACTAAAATTATTTTCCATATAAGTTTTTATCAGTGTGTTGAATTCAAACGGAATCGATTGAACTATTTGGAGTTGAGTTTTCGCCCAAGGAATAGACCCCCCACTATTTTTTGTGCAAGTTGTTGTGTGGTCTGTGAAAAGCGGGATCATAAAACATAATTGATAAAACATTTAACATTTTATATTGAGCAATAAAGCATGCCACTCATTCTGGTATCTTTTTGGTAATCTTTTTTTAACTGGTACGGAGAGGACATTTTGCATGTTGTTATAACATGCAGTTTGTCTACTGGCTACCCTGCTTGTGGAATATCCCGTAATGGTATAGATAAAATAAAACACTTTGACTTTTATAATTGTATAAACTGGCTGCTTTCCAGATCTACCACTGAGCAATATAAAAGCAATTGATTTATGTAGATCGAGTTGTTTTGTACAATAGTAATAATAATAGTAGGTAATATTGATTATTCCAATGGGAAATTAAACTTTGGCAACAGAAGTGGAATTGTTTGTTTATGGTTTGGGAGGGTAATGAGTTCAACACTATATTGTTACAAAATAATGTTGAAGGGTGATGCCACAATACTTCCTATCAAAACATCGATATTGACTTAATCGGTCTAAAAAAAAACTTTTTTATAGAAAACAATAATTAACATATTATGTAATTATATTTAAATCAGTCCATAATCAATTTTAAAAGCAAAAATAACGCATTAAGTACGAATATATGTTATAGGACCCGTGGAACAACATACATTTTATTTATATTCTTTTTCAGTAAAATATTGTGTTTCACTATGTTGACATATCCTAAATATTGTGGATGAAACAAACTTCTTTGCATTTGAAATCAAGACATAAGAGTAACTTTGTTACTTCCACTTGAAACCTGAATGAATAAAACAAGCGAAACAGAAACTTTCTTTATTCTTGCTTTATCACTTCGATGATTGAAACTTTGAAAATGTTTTCCATCTCTAGAAGTATTGTAATTTGTAAGGCTCAAGTGTGTATTATTTTGGAGTTAAACTATCGCCATGAACATGGGAAGACACCTCCCCAATACAAAGCGAATTATCTTCGCTGTGGAAGAGATGGAATTAATTTTACTGAAGACACAGAGGAGACAGTGTGTGTCTCAGAGCATTCAGCAATAGGTACGAGTATCAAAGGAAGAGGTTGAACAATAAATACCTGATGCATTTACCAACATTTATCTACTGATATCTCGAGCGAGCAGAATGACTCGATCATATGTAAACTATTCAAATAGAACACCTATTGTTTCATAACTTGAAGAGTGAGACATTTACACAAATACATTGAATATTATGTCATTAAATATTTCATTTATATACTTTTAATAAATTGAGATACACTTTTCTTATTCCACAATCGAATTAACTAATATTGTTTCTTAATTTTGAAAAATAAACAATCTCTTCTTCGTGAGTTTCATGTCTATATTTAAAAAAATAACGATACGTTTATCAATAAATTAGCATTCTAATATACTGTATACTTGTAAATCTTTCATGTAATGTATACACATTAAGTGGAAGCTCTATAAGAATATCCGTGTTGTCAAACTAGATATTCCAGAATATTCTGATGTTCTAACGGTAAACAAGAGTAGAGTGATGTTAAACTTATAATCTTGTATGAAGTAATCTTCGTATCATACATGTAGAGATTACTTTATCTAATATCAACAAATGTTATAGGTGTAATAGCTATAGATCTTTGTACATTTACTCAAACAACGTCATAATATTGATATCATAGAAATCGCAGATACTTCCATAATATATTATAAACACAGTGCAACATCATGAATTTGAGATAATTTCATAAGAGAAATAAGTAACATTTCTATTTCTTCTTTTGTAGACGTTTTGAAAATTGTATAGAACCCTCTCCTTTGATCATTAAAAATTTTGTGTCTTCCGCTATTAATGGAGATACTTGTAAAAAAAAATAAGTTAAGTTTTTGTTTAACAAAATCGTATCTCGTATAGTTATGCTTTTTCTTAAATTATTTAAATGTTAAGTGAATCAAGTATTCGAACTTCACTTTCATTCCAAATTACTTCCAAAACATAAATGGATAAAGAAGTGTCAAAATTGTATGAAATCATTGATAGGGAATAAGACTGACATGGTAGTGAATAAAAAAGGGTTTTATTTTGCATTTTATTTAATATTTTGTATACTAAATGTAACCAAATGAGTCTCTAGAAATTGCAGCTCAGTATCAAGAAAAAATCCACCTATTAATACAATAACTTTTTTTCTCGGATATTTCAGGAGTCCTAGGACTCCTATTTATCCGTTTAGGTGACAATCTATTTATCTTTCAACTCTATCTAGTCTATCGATGCCAGTTTTGGCAATGCAAAAATCTACCTGTCCAATGCCTAAATATGTAACTTCAAACTCCCTTTTCGACTGTGAATCTCACAACCTATCTAAGACTTTTGACTACAAGATTGTAATCTCCTTAGATAAACCTGTCAAAAATGAGGATGGCACCAACTCAAATATACGAGGACACTTGCATTTTGTCATGTTTTGAAAAAAATCGCAATGAGGGTCGTTAGTAAGGTACCTAAAAAGACGCTGGTTTCTCACCTGCAAAGTACGATACTCTTCCACATTACATAAATACTAAACAAAATATGCGTAAGGAATATCGTGGACAGCAAATTGGTTAAATGAATGAAAAACTCGTGAGTGGCTTATTTTGGAAAGACGCTTATTTTCATTCTGTGGCTGTTTCTATGTCTTGAAATAAAGTTGATGAAAAAGCGAAATAAAATATCAAAGGTATTTTAATATTTGAAAATTAAATATTTCTAAAGGCATTGACAAATATCAATGAGAATAAGTTGCTGAAAACTTGCAAAAGTTTTTGGGGCACCAAATTATTAGTATTGTCAATGTTAATATATAATGTTTGTTCCTATGTACGTTGATCAAAACTTAGGTAATCCTTTGTTATGAGTCGGCACGTCCCTATTAGATATGTATGTTGTTGTTATTAATATTATAATTCCACTATTTCTGATGAGAGCATAACTCATAATGGAGTTACGTTAGCTGTTATTTAGTACAAGTAGTTGTTGCATTCTGTTATTAGTAAGTAAATTTCAAACTTTAACAAAGCATTTTGTTTGCCATAATAAGATTGAATATTAATATGAAATCTTCCTTGCATTAGTATTATCTGTAGATACTAAATACTTCTTACTCTAGTTGGAATTATTTAATTTCTTGAAGCTTAACACCATTTAGTTTATGCAAAGATTATTTAAGATTTATGTATAATTCACAGTTTTTTATTCCGCACTCAGTTTGGAAAAAAAACACATAATTTTTCGAGTATCCTATAGAATGCCGGTATTCCTGGAGTAAGTACATCATTCCTATTGCAACTACATCTAAATTTTTGAAAGATCGTAAGAAGAGATGACTCAATTTGCTCAGAGACGATCTGAATGAAGGGGCCTGGTCTCTGCCCTGTGTACCCGAGAGAAGCGTTGAAGAGCGAGATAATGATTATGATTCGTAGAACATGACCAGAATATACAGTAATAAAGAGACAGATTATTCAGTCGATTTTGGGCTCGACAGTAATAATAGTGTAGGTACGATTAACATTTTAACAAAGATGTGAATGCACTTTTCTCAAAGAAGGTATTATTTTTTCTTCAAAAGTGTATCGAACCAACGTAAATAAATTTGAAATTTAAACTTTCAAACAAATATTATTTTCAATGGGTGACTATTACTTTAAAATAGAAGCTGTTTTAAAAAATACTATGATATAATGTAATTAACTTTACTTAATATACCTTTAAACAAATTTGATTTTAAAAATATAAAACAGTATTCACACTAAACAGTAAAAGACTCTCGCTTTTATAAAAGTTTTGGACTGACTTGTTTGTTTGGTATAATTTTATTTATTTACACAAACATAACTTTAAAATATAAACAAACTCGGTTGTGAAATGTTTAGAGTTACACTCTGGAGACAAGGTCATAAAGTTTAATTAAACAAAGACACTATTTCAGGTTTTATTATTTTAAAGCAAGTTACCCAGATCTTAAGCAATCCAGCAGTTACATTGTGAAATGAACTGTTGAATTTATACAAATATCTCCGTTTATAAATGAGTACGAGTAGGTACAAGTACATAATGTTTATTACACGCATAATATTTTCTTACAACCAGTCTTGTTAATTACCTGATGAACGAATCAAACTTTTAACATATAGAACATCTAACAAAATATTTTATTTACAACCAGAACAAAATATCATTCGTAGCCTTACAAATTATTTCTTCAGAAGTATGTGGGTTCGAGAACTCCGCCGAATTTCTAATAAAAAAAACAAAAAGCCATAAAAATATCACAAAAAAATAACATGTAATATTTTTATCTGTTATCATATTATGTTATTTATGTATGTCTGAATTGTAAAATTGCCTCTTTCATAAATATAACAAAAGAGGGGAAAAAGCTAACTTTACTGATCAACGCACTATTAAGTCATTTTTGTTTTTTAATTTCAGATACTTCAGTGGACAAGTTGATCTGCTCAAGCAGTATCCTGTGATTAAGGGTAAGTAAAAATAACATTTTTAGGATATATCTGCAATCTTCCAATTGTATGAAATTAAAATTTTAAGAAACTCATAAGTATCTCATAATTCATTTAGTAGATTCAGCCAATGCGTACAATTTTTTTCAGCTTTAGAAGTGAAGCAGTATTTTCACAGCTATGTTTTTTCTTTTATTTCCATTGCTAATATGAGACATTTAGGGTAGATTTTATAAACTGATACGGTGATGTTCGCTTTATGAATAGGTTACAAATACAATATGCCAACTAGATGAACACAGTTTTGTTATATTTGTCACGGAATATTTTTTTGATAAAAAAATAATTAGGAGTGTAAAAAAATTTAACCGCAATTTTAACTCGCTGACAACATTAAGATGTCACTTTACCAAGTTCGAAATATTTCAATTTTGATATTTTAGTAATTCTAATGTTTGTTCTTTCACAGAGTGAAAATTCATGATTACTTTGCTTTAAAAACATAACAGCAAATGCAATTTAATATAAAATTAATACACTGTTTAAAGACAAACGTCGTATTTGTTCCATTCAGTAGTAAAATAATCCGAAATATTTATTTGTGGAGTTGAAAATAGGTACATTATTTTTTCCATATTTGATGTATAAACCAAAACGTGTATTTTTATAGTTTTTTGTTTGTGGAATTGAAAGAGTTGATTATGGGTAGGTATATATTATCAACTAAAATTTTTTTTTATATTTTCGACTCGTTGAGTTATAAAACTAGACAGTCGAGTTATGTATAATGTAACCAAACGTAAGCTCAAAGCTGACGTCAATGATAAACATTTTGGAATCTCTGTTCATGCGGAGCCTGGTACTAGAGATACCTAGGGTAATCGGCATGATCCGAAAGAGAATTTTTGAGGGCAAAATAGATGGGATTGGGGGAGAACTAAAATCGTTCTCGTTGATGAGAGGACAAAATTCTGAAGGACTGCTTCTCGACACATAAGTCGAAATAAAAAAAATGTCAACAATTTGATAATTTGTATGTAATTCTGTTGAATTAATTTTCTTACTATCCTTCGCATAAATGTTGTATAAAGACTAAACTTGTATTGAACCTGTACAAAGCTATTTTTAATAATGGTTAGTGAATAATAAATCTGTTATAGTGAAATAATCTTGTATTCAATACCACTCCGGACATAACCCATAACCTTTAAACTTTACAACAGTTAGCGGATATGTAAGAAACTCACACATTAACTCGAGCTAATGACGCAAAATATACGATCATTTTTTTAATTAACTAATGACAAAACAAGAAAACATGTTAATTTGTAAAAAAATTTGTTGTCAGTGCTGTACTTTCTATCAATGTGTATTTTTTTAAATATCCTAATAGTCCGAGTTTTAACTGAACAGGTAACAAGGTCTCTCTGTTCATCCATTACAGGTTTAGACGTTTTGCCTCCGATATTGTGTTCTATCATGTATGTATATACGCTTAATCAGATGAGAACTAATTTGATTTTATCAAACTGAATGATTTCTTTGAAAACAAAAATAATCCTCGTACCTGTCTGTATATTATACGGTAAGGGTTTGTCTTCCGTCGGTTCATTGGAACACTAACGACGTTAGTATCATTAAAGGGTCGTTTATTTTTGAAAACTTGTTCACCCGGGGGTTAATAATTTAATTTTAAAACATGTTCATAATTTATTGCCGTATCAATTTAACCATAATTTTATTTCGTAGCCTATTTTTGACATCAGAATATATATAAATAAGTCTAATTTAAACTTTTTACGTCCACAACTTATTGACTGTTGTGGACGTAAATTATTTTTTTTTTAAGACGAAAATTGATTTTTTTGATAAATACCAAAATACCAAATATGTGAATTTATTTATAAGAACATGATTAGATAAGTGGCAAAAAATTACCTCTCAAATACCAAATTTTGTATCCAATAAAATTTTGCATTTTGTATGAATTAATTGTATAATATGAAATTTTTTGTCCGTGAAATCTGCTATCATACTAATTTATATTATTTTTGCTAGTAAGTACATACCAAGTATTACTTTTTCTCTTTCGGTCGATTAGTTCTGAGGATCATAACTACGATGGGTCACTCATCTTTTTCGCTATAACGTGTGATTCTCTGTCAGGCGCAAAGTCTCAAACTAATATTAATTAAATTAAATTAATAAAATCATCGATTGACGTTTCTTGGTGAAGGATCATTGTATTCGAAACAAATTATAAAATGGAAGCAATGGATTTATTTTCTCAAATTTCTTGGGTTTTGTTCACATCCTCACAGAGAATCAGATTTATTGAAATTCAATGTAATCATACCTACCCATTTCTAATAAATTGTGAACAAATTCCCAGATTATTCAACCCACAAAATTCCTTTGAAAATCATCATGTGATTGAACCATTCCTCTGGTATGGATACGATTCACAGGTACATAATATAATATGTATACATAATATGTATGTATGTGCAGGATGCCGAGCTCTTTACGTTACATATTATTATTATAATATAAAACGGTTGCGTTTATTACTGAAATAGAACCTCAATAATGTTATGTATTACTACCACTTCTACAGTGGAGAGCTTTGATGTGTAGGTGAATTACCATAACAGTTACCCCATAAAGAAAGTTCCTTTGACATAATGGGATAGATCGGTTTCCAAATCGCTGAACTGGAGATGAGACCCTCAACATTTTCCAGGACCATATTTCAACATATTTTTTTAGGTTTTTGATGTCATTATAATGCCTATTATCAGTTTATGTTTTGAAAGTTCTGACAAGAATTCTAACCCACTCTTTTTGTTGTACACTATCATCTTTGTTACAAGTTTTACAAACATTTCGAAACTTTTATTCATTTTCTTTTTCAAACACGGGTTTTCTGCTAGCAATCTCTAATACTTGGCAAAATAATAATATTTTATTATGAATAACATGAGGATTTGAAAAGTTTCTGTAAAAGATGTGAGGAGGTTATTCATCTTCGCATCTCGACTTGGGACCGCTTCTACCTTGTAGTTCACTATAGAACAACCTTGGTGAATTTATATGTAAAGTGAATTTGTGCATTTCATACTAAAATACTTCAGAATAATTTTTATTTTTTAACCTTTCTTCAAGACTTTTGACTTTTAGAAACCTGATTCTAGTAAAAATATTGGGTCCACAACCAGGTTTTGCAGAAGGGACCTAGCGGCTTAAAAGCAATGAAGAAATTCGCTCCACAATAAACCAAACTTTCATCACAAGTGAGATCACATTCCGATTATTGGCATGGATTGGCCAAGTCGTTAGATCCGGAGAAGAAAGGGTGACTAAAAGTATTCTGCAGGGTATACCCGAGGGCAAAAGACCGTTAGGCAGACCAAGACAAAGATTGTTAGATAACATCTTCCGAGATCTAAATGAGCTCAATACTAAAGACGGCTGTCAATCCATTGCTGAAGATAGAGACGCTTGGAGATCTATTGTTTTGGAGGTAAAGGCCCTACAAGGGTTTTTCGGCCATAGGAAGTAGGTAAGTAAGTAACGTTCCTGACTTTCGATATATTCAACTCTTGTACCTTTTAACCTGAAGTATCTATGGCTGAAATTGCAATCGAAAGTTTTCTATTAAACTATTCATTTGCTAACAAACTTTATTAGGATAGCTCACCTTGCTTGATGCATTATCTCTAAAACGTAATTAGAACTGCTACATAGTTTTATCTTATTAATTCCATTAAATATTTCGTGTCAGACGATGAAGTAGTTACGTAGAATGCTTTCAAACGACTACCTTGTATATATTATAAATGAAAACTTTATATTTTACGTTGTATACATTTATTGTTATGTTGTAATTTTACATTAAACAAAGTATTTAACTTTGCTGCAATATGCACTGCAAACCTAAGTTTTATAGTAATCGGAATGCATGGAGGTACACAAACTACAATTTGATAAATTTATTATTACATAAACTCATCTAGAGTTAAGTAAATAATTAGAACATAACTTTGTAAAGGGTGCAAGAGCAAAGAAAGCTAATTACTCAAGATGCAATCCATTACTATGGATGGTGAATGTTTTCTTGTGCTATCAAAATGCGATGCAACACATTGCCATAGTAAGATACTTTAGGTATATTTATTTAATCAATAATGAATGTCGATATACCTACCTACACTTTATTCTGTTACGTTGACTCCCTATAAAGAATGGGTATCTCAATCTTTTCTGTAAGTTTCAAGTGTCCCTGTAAAAAAAAGATGGCGAGAGGTTAAAATAATTAGAATTAACATCCACGTCCATTTTTAAAATAATATTGTACCAATTAGGAAATAAAGTAAACCTATTTTATCAGAATATAATAGGTTTTCTTGAGTTTTAACAAAAACATGTGTTTTAACAATTAATAAATGAAGATAATAATTAGTTACTAAAACGTTGCTTAAGTGCCAAATGGATGAACGATTTTATTAAAAGAACATCAAATAACATTAATTTATTTATTAATGATGTTTAGTAAAACTTTGACAAAGTAATGAATCATAACAAAGGAAAACTTTGTTTGTAAGCGATACTAAATCTTATTGACATAATAAGGTAAACCTTTTCTTTGTTTTTACTATGTACCGTTATGAAGGTTTATATTGGATTTACATATACAATATATTATTATTTATTTTATCTATCAATCTTACTTCTTCTTCACGTCGGCGTCGGAGAAGTGATTTTTCACAAAAGACCTCTTATTTACTAAACTTACTTAAATAACTTCCCAGCAGAACGACAGAAGTTTGATTATATTTCCAAGCAAATAAACGAATATTGCTTGAAACGAACAAAAAGAAATTCAAGATTTTTTTATATTAAAAACATTTTTATAGAATTTTAAGTTTTAATACAAATGGCAACAATATTCAAGTGCTGAAAATGTCCTGAAAAACAATCGCTGTCAACAAAATCAGTAGTTTTAGACCTGTCGTAGCATAATTATTTAAAGACATTTTGCTTTCAAGTAATCCAATAGTCAGGTAGGTACATAAGTTATCTAAATTTAATTAGTGTATGTTCTATACTTAAATATGAGGTTTCTGTAGGTGAGTAAATTCCATGTTTCCATTAAATCTCTGAAAACTTTAAGTTCATAATATAAAGAGCATCACTCTCAATAAGATAGTGTTAGAATCATCCCCAATGTACTGTCCTATACAACATCTAAACAACATCTAATACTCGGAAACATGCAAGGCTAATGCACTATGGGTAAAGCAATTTTGAAACAAACAACTTATGAAACTACAAGTTTATAACTTGTAAACTTCGATACTTAATCCCAAAGGATAATTTTTCATGTACCTATTATAATCTTCGTGACGCGAGAAAATCGTAAACCTTGTGTCTTTAAACTTAATGTTTGTGACTTCTATAGAGTAGTAAACATGTAGATGTAAATACAACCGTGACATTATAATATAATTATAATTATAATTATAATATATTAATCAATTTACATAAGTACATAATGAACCTATTTATTTTACAGCTGTTTCACATTACCTTATAGTTACAATACTATTATTTATATTATGTATTGTATATTTTGTGTTATCTTTCATAACTAACCAGGAACCCCACTTAACCTAACTAAGGTTGAACCGATATACATAAATTATCAATATGAAAATAGTACATATATTTCTACCATTATCAATTTCGTGTTAAATAAAAATCGGATATGATTTGGCGAAGAGCGATTATCTATAAAAGTGGAATTCAGTTGTGAAGTATCGCCATCTACCGATAAACTTGCGGTCTGTGCATTGATTCGTATAACTGATAATTTTATGACGATGCTATTTTTAAAATAAAGCATTGTATGAGGTTATATGAGTTACATAAGTTCCTCAGTAGCCTGGAGGTAGAGTCTCGGCTTCGTGGACAAACGGGCCGTGGTTCGATACCAGGTGTATAATTATGGTTATATTTGGGTTTATAACAATACCCAGATACCTATATCTTTTTTTTTTTAATATGTATACAAATTTAACACATGAAACGATGGTATAAGGAAGATGTGGTCTTTCTTTTCTATACCTATGTAGGTTCATGTGTTTAATTAACAATTTCATTATACTTAGCACTTGTCACTTAAAAAAATGGCGTCCTTATTCGTACATACAGCAAGTGCCAACTCGTCGACGTACAATTTGATATTGTGGTTTGAGTTTGAGTTCCAATGAAATATGTGCCTAGGAGTGCGCGAGGCTCTTGATTCAAAATCAAAAAATATAACTGACTTCACTCTATTTCTTTTAATGCGAAATAAATATCTACGAGTACTTACTACGTTTATATTTCAAATATTACCAAACTTATATTTTCCACTTACTTAACGAGTAGCGTACATAGCAGATTAAATTCTCTTCAAGAAATACTTTTAATAACAAATTGAAAATTTACTGAAAATTATTGAAAAGGTATTCTACTTCTCAGAAGGGTTTTTCATAGGCATAGGGTTCCTCGATATTGAAAATGAAAAAAAAATACTGAGTTTTATACTTATCAAAGTAAACAAATTATATTTATATTTTATTTCATTTCCCATGAACATTGATGTAATTAAGAAATTTGATGTAAATATTGAACGAAATGTTATGTAAAAAGTATCAATTTTTTTTTATAAAATGTAAGTATTTACAGAATTGATAAGATTGGGAAAATTCAAAATATTACTGGTTTGTTTTCAGTAAAAGTAAATAATAATTAATTTAATACTTTTTTTATTCAAGATCTCTTATAAATAAGGAAACTTCAATTTTAAAATAATCTATTTATAAGTCAGTAAATAGACCTAAGTCTCGATTCTTAAAACTGTTTCTTATCCAAATTCGACAATAATATTCATTACATCTTAGTGGCGGTTCTTTCTTAGGAGCATTGTCACAATGCCACCACTCACATTTTATAAATTCAATAAATAGGAAAAAACTACTATTTACACACCTATCTATTTCTTTATAATAAGTTTAAACTGATGTACTTACTATGCTTATTTTTAGTTACCTATAATGTGCATGCTGTAGACAGTTTCAATTGGAAAACTGGCCAGATCTGATTACATGTTTGTTTGTTATGTATGTAGGTATTGTATTGTCAGTTTTATGAGAGAGTTTCTTGCAAAATTAAAATAAAATGGAAAAATGTACAAACATTGTATATATTTATATAATATATCTGTATATTTTTAATATCTTATAAAATATATCTACCTATATAATGTAAGATTATTAATAAATTATTCTTTAAATAATGCAGTGCATTATTATTCGTCATCTAGGATGATGATCAATAAAGATTATCTATGTTTTCTGTGTTTTCAACCACACCCCTCATAATTTATATCGCTAGCCGCCTCTGCTGGATGTATAATAATAATCTACAGTAGACAGTATAGGTAGGTACCGCGATATAGTTGAATGTTAACATTGTTATTAAAATATCTTTTCCTCTCTTCGGTTTGATTTTGTTGGTTTAGGATTGTCAATAAATTATATTACTCTTGAGAAGGTTTTTCCTACAAAATGATACAACATCGTGCTCTATTTTGTAATAAAACGGATGTTCAAACATCGGTTTAGGTAAACTCGTTATTATTATTATTATTATTAGTACATGGACAGCCGCCATCAAGTAAAAAACACTTTGTAATTGTGACCAGTAATATTCTTTGTCAACAACGAGAAGTCTCGGGATTTCCTAGAATTGGAAGGATTTGGACGTAATTATGAAATATTTCTCTGTAAAATGAAACTCGTGCTTATATTTGTAAATCAAAGGAAACGTAGGGAATATTAAATTTATCATAGGTAGGTATGTGAAGGATTATAAAACATATTATGTAGAAAATTTTTGGGTACCCAAGATAATATTACAGCAGTAAATAATGGGGACTTTGGAAAAAATAAAATAATCATAAAGAAAAAAAATAAGAATGTAAGGAAACAAATACTTTTTTCATTTAATCTGTGTTTCGTGGAGCACTCAGCAAAGAATTGGCCTCCCACTCTTTTTTGTAAGTTTTCGAGTGTTCTATGAAAGGTAGGTCTTCGAAAAAATTAAGACGTTTTACATCTTAAATTCAGCGTAGGTATGCCAATCATTCTGGATGTCTTATTTTTTGACGACATGGAAAGGACAGCTCTTATATGCTGAATTTCCTAATTTTGGGATATTCCATGGTGGTAAAGTAGTACTGACCTCTTTCACTTTTTCTATGGATACGGTTTGTATAAATTTTCTTTACTGAATTGTTGAGTTCATTAGTTATTCCAAATCAAATCTTTGATTTCCATCCAGAAAGCCACCTATGAATGTCCATCCAGTCTAGTATCCAGTACAGTATTTAGTATCTTATCTGTGGTTGGTCGTTTGCCTAATTTGATCTAACCTCATTAATAAGACGGATAAATATTGATAAATGATCATGAAGTCAAATATCCAACTTTTGCTTTGATTATAACATTCTAGTTGAATTCATTCATTCCCAAGGGCAAAATATAAAATATTAAATAAATAAGTATCCCTCATTCTACCATCCGAGTACTACATTGAGTTATACAATTATTAATACTAAAACAGCAATGAAAATTTATTTAAGTGTATTTTTATATTTATAATATTGTTTGCTGAGAACCGACGTTACATAAATTATTTAATCCCATGAGATTGGAGAGCATTGCACTGTTACCTTCTGTTAGTCTGTTGTTGGTAAATTTACTTAGACTTAACTTAAAATCAAACCGTAGGTACACAAAGGAAGTTATTGAATTGAAAAATTTAATTAAACAAATCATAATAATTTTTGTAATTAATCTAAGTGTCTTATAGTCTTTATGTACGTAAATAAATAATAAAGTATCTGCGTAGTATATGATGTATATGGTGAAATTTTGTAGGTTTGTCAGTAGGTATACGTAGATGTGATAAACAATTACAGAAATAAAACAAATATATTCAGGCCACTAAGCCAGGCAAAAAATAGTTTCAAAAAAGTTCAAGATTTTATCTAAACATGAAGTATCCCTGCAAATTCCGTTCATTTCTTCCGCAAGTATGAACAAGGTCTCTTACATGTACCTACGCAGATTTCTCTTACTTTACACGGGTCCGTTATCCGTCCTTGAGAATTTTTATCCCTTTGATCAAACCACGTACTTCCCCATTTTGGTCAATTAGAAAAGATCGTGCCCTTACGATAAACGTGCCTTCTGTATGCAATTTGAATGTTTACTTCCTATAGAATTTACAGTTAAGTTTGAATAAATAAATACTTTAATTAATAATATCTGAAAATATTATAGAAACATATTATCATAACAACCTTTTTCGGTTCAGTGAAAAACATAGTTTTTTTTTTCGTAGATCTCTATATTTCCATGTCCTGTGCATCTAGTCAATACCGATCACCAGTTATGTATAACGAACCTCCTGGCTTTTACCGACCAAAATATTAACTGATTATTTTAGGTTGTCACTGCATAGCTTTTGTTAGATTTTCTTTTATTTTTAAAACAATGATAAAAATGACAATATTGCATGAATGTATAATAAACAAAATAAGAATGTATCAATAGAAATATGTATATGTAAATAAAATTAAAATAATTGTGAATCAATGTTTATTTTCATTAATCTCATGTTGACTATCTATATCAATGTTGTTTTCTGGAAAATATTGTGGTTAGTGTTCAACAATATTTTGATAAAATCAAACACAAAATTCATAACAAAATTATCTTCAAAATATTGTATTTAATCCATCCATCAATTAATTATGGTGTGAATGATTTTGAAATTCCCATTTCACAGGATATACCAAATTTCAGATATATTTGTTTTCGTTTTTAAATACAAATAGGTTTATATAAATTCCTACCTCGTAATAGTATTTATACTCTCACATTACACTCGAATTTGAGTGAAAGCACTCGAGTTATGCCCATCAATATCTACATATCTATAATTATTATATACATATTTTTAAATCCACTCAGACATCCGTATAGGTAAAATTACATCTAAAGCAATGATGTGCTTTCCAAATATGCAAAAAAGCACCGTATGCGCACTATAAATGAAAAGCTCTTGATATTGCCTGAAACTGTAAAACATCTCAAATTACTATACCAATGTGAAAATTTGTCGACGGGGGAGAGGGTAGAAATGTAATAAGTCAGATATTATCAATAATTCTTTTGCCAAATTATGTCAATAATAAAAAATCTTAACGCAAGCATGACCAACATATTTATGTGTAGGATATATGTCTAGTCGCACCACTGAGGTTCAATATATGAATAATAAATTCAATTATTTATCCAAAATATGGACTACCCGATTGAATTATCAAGACTTTTATGTAAGTCCGATTGCTTGATATTTCAATCTTGATTCACTTATTTTTTACCATCTAGAATTGAACTTAAAAAACTTTTACATCCGTATTTTGAAATAACAGAGTTATCTCTGTGTCGTAAAATTTATATATTGCCATTTTCCCACACAAAGCAATTCAAAATGAAAAGAATTTTAATAATAAAAAATGCTCATATTATAATATAGTAAACAAGATTTTTTCTTTGAAATCAACTCTTAAATCGGATAAAGTGAAACTAACAAGTTCTCTCTTATAAACATGAGATATTACTTATCTGTCAAAAGCCTTAGCTCGTGTATACCTAGCAATGAGTCACTGTACGTGTCCCTTGAGGGGACATTGGATGCTATAGGGATGCTCCTTTTGAAAAAATAATTGGAAGTAAAAAATTATACAAACATTATAAACTCTATTCAAAATTGAGAAATTTTCATAAAAACGTTCATCATTGTGTTTATCGTAGGCACTATCAAAAATATTTATAAATTGATAATAGATTAATCTAATTTTATGGTGAACAATAAACAAATTAAGATAAATTTAGATCTACAATATATGTACCTACTCGTATCAAATTTACTCTCAAAGTAAATTTATGAGAAAAACGAAACAAAAAAAGTTACAAGTAAATCAAATTGGTAATATGAAGAATAATATTAATACGAAATAAACGATAGAGATATGTATGTCCTAGATACTTATTTTCGATACTCAGGATCTAAAGTTAGGTGTCATAACTCACAATCATACTGGAAGATTGGGACAACACAGGCATTGAACAGATGGCACTACATCCTGACTTCAGAAGCCCTCCAAATTCTATCCATACCCCGCTGGCAGTTCTCATGCGGATTTAGTAATTTCGATTAGATTAACCTCTGACGTTATGGTTATTCCAAGGTATTTAAATTAGAGATATTTTAGTATTTCCAGGTTCTCAGTACCTACTCATACACGTTTCGTTACAGATGTATTCTGGCTTGCTTAGTTTAGCCCTTTTATTTTATATACAATAGGTATGACATATTAAAGATAACCTAAGTAACTTAAAAATTACGACACATAATTTATAGAGTTCCTCCAAAAAGTATTCAAAAGGTATAATATATTCAAAATAAAATCGAATTTATTCGCTGCTCAATTAATTTTCAAATACTAATATACATATTCTTAGGTAGCGACGTTTCAATCCCATCAATCAAATGTTGATCAAATATGATGCAGTCATTGATGTATAAATAAAGAGGTAATGTTTGTCAACTGTCTGAAGTTAAACAAATAATACTGATCTTTGTTTGCAGTCCAGCTCGTATTTCAATAGCCTAATAAAATTTTTATATTTTTTACGCTTTGCCGACCTGTTACATTTTTATTTATTAATTCATATTTATAAGGCACTGATAATCATAGCTATTCATATATTCTTACTTTCTGACTACATTAATTGATTCCTGAATTCGCAATGCATTGTTTTTTTATGATTTTATAAGGTGATTATACTAAAAAAATATTTATCACCTTTTATTATATTAAAAAAATAACGCTATTTAATAAAATAATTTATTTTTATTCTCATAAAATATCTGATATCTACTTACCACTACAATTCTTATGTTGTATTTCTATGAAAAATATTATAACATTTATTTCATTGTTGCATTTTCTCGTGAAGATTTGGTACTCACGATGATACTGCATTCTTTGTACTACGAGTATTCTATGATATTTCTCAATATGTTATCGTATATCTTCAACATTGTTTACTACAATACTACACGGCAGAACTTTAAGAAAATATAAAATATGTTTCTGATATTAAAGATACAATAGAAAATACAAAAATATAGCCCTTACAGGAAACTAAAATTAACATTTGTGCAAGTGCATGTCGGCCGGTGTGGCGCGAAGGTAACGCTCTTGCCTTTGAGTCCCGGGTTCGATTTCCGGCCAGAGCAAAGTGAAGAATGACCTTTTTCAATTTGTCCTGGGTTTGGGTGTTACGTGTATATGTGTGTAGTGCATTGTATATGTATGTGTGTATCGTCGCGTTAGTACCCATAATACAAGATTCATTTTACTTTGGGACTAGCTCGATCTGTGTGAATTGTCTATGTATGTAAAAAATGTAAAGAATTGATTTTTTTGCTGTATTCTTTTATGTATATTTTGTTTTAATTTTTTTGAAATATGATAATGTATAAGGCATCCCATGGATGTGATAGAAGTTAACGCTACCACACCTTTGGTAGACACACCAGAGATTGCAAAAAAATTGCCTGTGGAAAGACACAGCGGAGAACATACAAGGCACAATATTTCACAGCGCAGTAGAAGTTCTGCCTCCGGGCCATGATCTACCATGGCCAATGTGGAAAACCCTCAACAACTCTACTTCAAAAGCACTAGATACAAGTTATTTTTATACTATACTATACCCTCACGCCGTACCCCAAGTGGGGTAGGCAGAGAGAACGGAACGCCACACAGATCTATCTTTACACACCTCCTTCGCTTCCTCCACATTCATACAGTTTCTCATACACGCACGTCGATTCCTCTTACTCAACACGCGGCCGTCCTTGAGAATTTGATCCACGTGATCAAGCCACGTGGTTCTCGGACGTCCGCGCTTCCTCACACCTTTTCTTTCAGACAAGTATATCCTCTTTGTCATTTGTCATGGGAGTGTTATATTTTGATATCGTTAGAATGGTACTAGTGTTGCCATCTATCGAAATCCTGTGAAAGCCCTGGCCCTCTATCCAGAGAAATCGTAAATACCTTTTTGACATTATCATAAAAACAGATTCCTTCTTCTTGATCCCCTTCCGGTGGAGTCAGCCATCTTGCTGCAGTCTCCTGCTGTTTTCGTCTCCCAACAGACAAACAGCGGGAACTCGCTCCATAAAAAATATCTTTTTCTTCTTCAAAATACTGTGAGTGTCGCTTTTATAATGTAATTCAGTATTAAAAACTGTGAATTGTTTTGTTTGGTGTAATAATAAACTGTGTAACCATTTCTTCGTCAATAAACTGATCGTACAACATCATGCTAGTGTTTACTTAATACAACCACCACAATAATTTTACCCAACGAATAACCCTGAGAGAGTCACAGAAATCTGCCGATTATGAAGCTGGGGAGGAAGGTTACAGATTGGCGCTTCCAACGTGATGCCTAATTATTGTGGTTTTGTTGTGTTTGGATTGAATTTAACAGTGCATAAATAATAACATTAAAAAGTGCGTAGTTAAGTTCGTTACGTATCACGTGACCCACCCATGTTTCCATGTATCACCAACACACACACACTTCTCTAGAATGTTCGATCAAAAAACAGTTGAAATTTTCCCTTCTTCGCAACAAGACTGTGCAACTGTCGTCTTTGCTCTTCGAAAATTTCACCGCATGACCAATAAGGACTATAATGGTGCTTCAGTGAACATTTGAGTTAAATAAACAGTGCTATAAATAATAAAAAAAAAAACATTTTAATAATTAAATAAGTAAGTTTTGAATTTTCGCCTCACTACAACAAGTGTACTTCGTAAATTTCACCACATGACCAATAAAGTTATGTTAGTGCTGCAATGAACATTTGAATTGATAAATAGTGTAATAATAACCACATTTTAATTAATAAATAATCAAGTGCGAGATACATTTATGATCTTCAAAAAGAAATCCGCTATATTGCAAGTACGATCAGATATTGTTAATGAATGGAGAATTTAAGAAATAAATACAACAAGAAATTGACAAGATTGTGAACAGATACTCCAAACTTTCCTAAGACGTCCAGATAATTTCCTTCTGATGAGATGAAGATCTCCAACGTTACAATCTCTTAAGAAGCCTGCTACCACCACTACGAAGGATGTCCATGACGGAATTTTCTTCCTTGACGGTTCCTGACCTCCAATAGAAGGATGTCCCATGTTTTGTCATCTAGATCTCACGTTTCTTCGAGGCCTTCTTTATCTACACAGAGAACCCTTGATGCTTGATGGTTTTGAGGATGATGAAATGAATACTTCCTTCAATTCGTAATAGACAACCTTAATCATCTAACTACTGCACAGGTTTTTATGCAAGAATATGGTGTTGTTTTGTTCATTTTGTACTGAAATATTTTATATACCTACTATAGATACAGTTTTTTACATGTTGTTCCATGCTTTGCCTTTTGTGCCAAAGAGATTGTAAAAATTCCAGTTTCAATTTTGCATAAATTCAAGTGATACTAGCTAAGTTCATTTTACAATTATTTACGGAATTATTTGTTTGTTGATGTAAGATTCTACACTGAAGGATCTACAAAATAAGAATTGTAAATTTATAAGTGTCTAGTTTGTGAAATAGTCCATGTAAAGTTTTTCTATATCTGGTTAAATACACTCAAAAGTAAAGAAATCAAATTTAAATTCATTGTACTTGTACCTACCTAGCGTGCGTGTCACGCGGGCTGTAGATGTATTTATGTATGGTTTGAAGTGAGATGACCATAGACCTCAATATTGCTAGAAGAGGCTTAAAAAAACAAATTTGAATAATTACCAATAATTCTTTAACTCATATGCTGGAATTGTTAATTTTATGATATGTAATGTATGTAATGGTATGTCTACGATACTTCCAAGGAATGTCAAACTTTCCAGCGGTTTCCAAACTTTAACAATTTAAAAAATATTGTTATTAATTTTTTTTCTCGAGTCTTATCAAAGGACAAGACTTCCAAACATTTTTTTTATATCCAATGGTTCCCAACTGTTGAGATTTGATGTTACAAAGGTTGCCAAACTTTTTTTTTGTTAACATTTTTTTGCTTTGAGGAATTTTTTTTTGGATTCTTGGTAGGAGTCCATATTTCCTAGAGCAATTTTCAAACCAAGGTGTCCACTGTTTCTCAACTTTTTTTTTGTTTTGGAAAAAAATTTTTTTTTCCTCTTTCAAAGAATTTTTTTTAATTCCTGCAAGTCCATCGCAATCTATCCAGCGCTGAAGATTGGTACGTATAATCTTTTGTCTTGTTGATTATTATTTGCCAATTTTCTTTCAGATCGTCAGTGCAAAACGTTTTGCATGTGCAATTTTTCTATTTCTCCTGTATAAGGATTAACTTATAAAGGAGAACCGTTTATTATTCTATTATCATTCCACGTTAAAATCTCAAAATGTCTGAATCATCTGTAATTTTTCATAGAAAATTGGCACCTCGTTTCATCAAGTCTCTGTTTCTCCAAATTTTGTAACAACTTTGGTTGTATTTCATTCTGAATGTAAATCCATCAATGTAAACTTGAAAATTTTAGAATAAAATAAAGAATTTATGTAAAAATGTAATGTTTTCTTGGGCTGCAATTTTAATGAATAAAAAGAACTATGTCTATACATCACAGGTCAATGTTAATAGTGAATTTTGTATGTAATAAAAATATAAGACCCTCATAAGAAATTATATTTACAGTCATAGTAATGTCAAAGGAATTATCTTTCTTCCTTCTTTAAAGCAAAATAAATCATAATACTGTTAATAGTCAAAGATTTGGTTTTTCTACTCTTCAAGTACTTGTAACTTTTGCAGCCCATCTTATTGTAAACATTTAGTTAAGAAAACTCATGGAGGCTCTTCAAGGTTCCGCTTCTGTGAGAATTTTGAATTGTTCGAACCTTGTGGCGCCCTTAAATAATTTTTTTTGTATGTTTTGATCATCTTTTTGTTTGCGCCCGTGGATGCATGAAGTTGCCTTTATCATCTCATATGCTAGCCGTTTTCATTAGCAACGTGTTCACAATAATCTGAACCCATCCACTGTCGCAGACAAAAGTCATACAACATGTTAGTCTTAAAGAATTTTGTACTGTATAACTGATGTAATTTTGACCCTCCAGTATACACAAGTATACGAATTCTTTTGTTAATTTTCCTTATATTTTACGTGAACTCATGAATCACCGAGTTATGTGGTAACTGATGAATGACTTATGACAGACGATGAATGCTTGGTACGAAAGAATGAAGTATACAAGTAAAAACTGCAGATAAATGATGAAGTATGAAAGTGCGTGAAAGACTACCACTAATTCTCTTAGTTTATCAAATCATTAATGTAAAATCTTAAATTGAGGATCAAGGTCGCATCAGACAAATTAAAAATAAGTTTATTGTTTTCAATCTTTAGTGTGCATGGTTTTGTAAATAAATTATATGGCAAGGTTTCTCACATGGTGTGAACCTGCTGGCCATTTTGCGGCAATTTTACTGTATGGAATGCGTACCCTTACAGTAATTTCTATTTGCCTAGTATGAATGTTAAGGAGTCATTGGATGATTCGCCATCTTCCATGTACATCTCCTGAATTAGACTGATATAGAGGTATGACTAATCGTCCTACCCTAATACAATCAGTTCTAACTCAAATTATTTTAGTTAAAATTTCAATTTTTTTTATGCCCGACAAGCTTATTGTCCAAGTGAGGTTTGAGGACGCTCAAACAAAGAAAATTCATACAGGTCGCTTAGAGAAGCTCTGCGCGATAGGTTTGGTACCTGATATTAACCATTTGCCTGTATGAAATAGGTGGAAGTTTCCACAAAAGAAAAATGCTATAGGGTAAAGGATTACCGCCCTTATAATAGAGGTAGATCAGATATAATTGTAATGGATACCTCCTCTTGGAGTAAGGAAAAGTGTTTGGAAAATTGTTGAAGGTTTTGTTATATTATGTAAAAAGAATTTAATTTTTTTGTTTTGTCTTAAGCATGTAAGGGTTTACCTGGAAGTATGGCGAGAACATTGTCTACGATCCCGTTTCCGCGACCTGTTCTGTCGGTGCATCTTCCTGGTCCCTTGCTTGCTTGAGACATGTCTATTTGTAAGGAATAGTTAAGAATTTGTTACCAATGTCTGAGAGAAAAATTTGTATCTTGTTTTGACACTCACAGTGTTGTAAAATCTTTCTTGTTTTTGACACTCACAGTGTTGTAAAATCTTTCTTATCTCTGACACTCACAGTATTGTAAAATCTTTTATCTTTGACACTCTAGTTCTGTAGAATCCATCTTATTACTGACTTTGCGACTTTTCTTTTTTTTATTCATTTTTTTTCTTTGAAAGACAACTTGAGATGGTGTCATGGGAGTGTTATATTTTGATATCGTTAGAATGGTACTAGTGTTGCCATCTATCGAAATCCTGTGAAAGCCCTGGCACTCTATCCAGAGAAATCGTAAATACCTTTTTGACATTATCATAAAAACAGATTCCTTCTTCTTGATCCCCTTCCGGTGGAGTCAGCCATCTTGCTGCAGTCTCCTGCTGTTTTCGTCTCCCAACAGACAAACAGCGGGAACTCGCTCCATAAAAAATATCTTTTTCTTCTTCAAAATACTGTGAGTGTCGCTTTTATAATGTAATTCAGTATTAAAAACTGTGAATTGTTTTGTTTGGTGTAATAATAAACTGTGTAACCATTTCTTCGTCAATAAACTGATCGTACAACATCATGCTAGTGTTTACTTAATACAACCACCACAATAATTTTACCCAACGAATAACCCTGAGAGAGTCACAGAAATCTGCCGATTATGAGCCGGCTGGGGAGGAACGTTACACATTCTTACTTCGTTCATTCGTTCAACGTGTCCAAACCACCGTAGTTTATTCACGCGCATTCTGTCCACAACACTCTTCTTGCATCCGCTCATTCTTCTAATATCCTCATTCTTCACTCTATCACGCAGCGTTTTACCAACCATTCTTCTTAACGATCGCATCTCCACTGCATTTATTCCACTTTCGTCCTTCTTCAGCCACGTCCATGTCTCGCTTGCATACGTAAGTGACGGTACCAGAATGGTATTGTGCACCAGCATTTTAGCCATGTTCGACACATTGCCATTGCTGACAATGGGTCGAAGTGCACCGTTCACTCTAGCACCGGCCACTTTCCTTCTTTCAATGTCCCTATCGCATCTTCCACCCTCGTAAACATACTTCCCAAATATACATACTCACTTACTTGCTCCAAACATTCGTCACCAACTTTAATCTCGCAAATCGTTTTTTCATTCTCTCTTTCAAAAACAAGAACTTTCGTCTTCATAACATTCATTTTCAAACCATTCAAATTGCAACTATCATACACACACGTAACAATCTCTTGTAAGTCCCTTTCACTCTCAGCCATTAACACCAAATCATCTGCGTACATCAATGCATTCACCCGAAACCCATTCAGCTCGACACCAACATCCATCTCTTTCACAGGTCGCATACAGTAGTCGAAGAATAAGTTGAACAGCCACGGAGACATGACACAACCTTGTTTCACTCCCTTGGTGAGGACAAACCACTCCGAGAGAGTATTATTTACCCTCACGCAAGCGGAGCTTCCCACGTAAAGTGAAGATATTGCGCGGATCAACTGGCTGCTCACCCCATACTCCGACAACACGCGCCACAACCTTTCCCGGTCCACTCGATCATATGCTTTCTCCAGATCCACGAATGCACAAAAAAGCCTCTGAAGATTTTGGTAATGCACTAGTCATCATACTGAGTTGGACTTAATTCAATTTTAACTAACATCTTAGTGATGAAGTAGTATCCTCGCGTAGAGAAGGTCTGGCTAACTATATTGACCGTGCCTTCTGTGTGGCTGGTCCGTTACTGTGAAACACAATTCCCTATGATTTGCGAACACTGGAGAGTGTGGAAGAGTTTAAGGCAAGGTTAAAGACCCTATTGTTCAGGAGGTGTTGTGATTCTTGAATGGGCCCTTGCGGCAGATATACAACAAAACGGATCATCTTAAAAAAAATTGTCTTGTTATTATTATTACGCAACTTTGTACACCTACTTTTTATGGTTTAGAATGGTAAATTAATATTTGTCAAAGTTTGACAAGCTCAAATGACGGATTAAAAAAACTTGTTTCTATTCTGACTGATGGTTTACAAGCCAGCAATATAATATTTAAAATCAATTTATCAAACTACCCATGGTAATTTGAATAAATTGGTAAGAATTCTGTAAAATGGAACAAATCGTTGCTCTATTACGATGGGTTTGAATAAGCAGGTAACAGAGTATTCTTAATGGGAGGAGGTATGTAGCGATTTATTTGGGTTAACACTGAACTCGAATGTTGTAAATTTTATGTATTCATCGCACTATGTACACCGTACGCAAACTTAAATCGTGGGAAATATGTTTTAAAATTTAAACCAACTTCTTACATTGCTTGGTTGGGAAGTAAACATAACTATGTCAGAAATAAACTGAAATCGTATTTTTTAATAAAAAAAAATGTACCAACTCAAACCTAGAAGAATAAACAAATTAAAAAGTATAAATAATGAACACTAAACTTAAATTATATGTAACATATACATTTAGTTCCAAACTAGGACGTCATGAATTTTGTATCATAAGTACAAACGCAACGATACACACACATATACACATATTTGTAAATTACTTATAACAAAATAGACCTCATTGACGCCGTATTGTGCGTCTATCATCTGAATCATCCAGCAAAAAGGTATATTTTCAACTTCCTTCTGAAGCCCTTCCCATTTGCCTCTTCTGAACACATTATAATATAATGCACTAAGCACGATGTAACCCAGACCCAGGAGTATTTGAAAAAAAATATTATTCATTTTCCCCTGGCCGGGACCCAAAACCTCGGAACTCAAGGGCAAACCTCCACACCACAACTACCCCCGTAAATTATCATGTGAGATTTTGTTTGTTTTATTTACAGTTGACATTAAAAATATATAGGTATAAAGGTAAATTTCACTTAAAAACATATAAGTATATTAACGAGAGTTTTGGTAAAAACATAATCATCTAATTCCTCTGTTATGTAGATACTATTAGATATTTTAATTAAAAAAGAATAACTTTCATCCAATGTTCATTACCAAATAGTTATTATATTCTTTGTTTTTCATTCTTCATATTGATCCTTGTACTTCATCAAGAAATTGAAATCTAACTCTATTGTTTTGTAAAGAAGCCACCTCACCGCTTCGAATTTCCACCCGAAAACTTTTTCAGAGCTACACCATCTAGAATATCTACCATTACAACTGTGCTTTACCCTATTTTACAGAAACTTTACTACCCTCGAAAGTTATTAAATTCTGTACATTATTCTGCTCCTAAGGATACAAAAGGACTTGTATTTTTCTTTCATGGGAGAAATTAACAACATGTTAAATGTCAGGGAGTCTTAGGCTCCCATTCGGAAAATACAAAGGAGAGAATAAAAGACAAGACTGTTATTATATAATATTACAACGTCGTTTTATCACCTTAGAACAATCATATTTCAAGTCGTTATAAAGATTTTTTTTATAAATTCAAAAGCTCATCATAAGCGATTGTTTGATCGTTTCTTAAGAAACGATTTCTTTTTACTGTCGGATCTTAGCATCGTTTTTACAAAATTCGTCTTAATTCAAATAGGCGATTAAAATAAAAACCTACCTACTTTATTCTGAAGAATAAAAAACACCAAATTTTTTAACTCTTATGCTATCAAGTTAATTATAGCCATTTAAATTCTCTGCTGATATTTGCATTACTTTTCTCAGACATTTGACGGATTCTCAATTTTTTTATGATTTTCACAAGAAATAAACGGTGAATTAGATCTCAGGGGAATGATAGTAAGATAGCTGTTACGAAAAATATTAATTAACATCAACTATAAATATTTGATGATTCTACAAAACTTGTAACATTTATCTTTTATTACTGCTGAAAGGCCATTTTTACAAATACTAAAAAATATTGTATCTTTCCATCCGAATGCTTACAAAAAAGTTTAATATTTTCTCATTTCGTAACAAAGTAAGTAAATTTTTCAAAGAACAGTAGGGATACCTTATCTTATTAGTCCTTTAAAGAAAATATGAGACAATAGCCGTAGTCGTTTTTTTGATTGTCGATTGTTTCATAAATTCGAATACCCACTTTAAGGAATTTATTACATAAAGGCTAGCTGTAGTATCGACTTATAAATTTGTTAATAATATCAAGTACGTTTTTTCGAGAAATCCATTATCGATAATAAATAAAAGATTATTTATATTTCGTTTTATCCGAGGTTTGTTTTCTATACATTATTTTTTAAGCACTCATCTTGCTTTACCCACCACACACTGCGACTGAATTCCTCACAAAACAGTATCTGCTACATCACAATATACTCGCAACTCATTCCCTTTGGATATTGTTATTATTTCAATTGTTTTTTTTTCACATTTTCATTTTGCCAGTCATAAACGCAATACACATGTATGTACATAGACACAATAATATTGTGTAGATACACATATAATACGTTTTTTTTTCATCAGATTTAGGGTTGCTATTTAATTTTAATTGGGTTTTTGAAATGAGTCTTACTATTGTGTATAGCTGGTGAATGACGGCTTGATGGTTTGATTTAATTTTAATTTAATTGGAGTATTTATGTTTTTGAAAAGACCAAATTGATGATGCTGAAGAATTAAGAGAGAGCGATAATATACTAAGGTGGATCAAGGCCTGTCCCAGAGCACGAGCCACGCTCAATTCTGGGACAGGTACTTTGATCAAATGAATTGATGATATATGTATTGTATTGTTATTTATTATTAGTATTATGCTGTTTTTTATTGTATTATTTTATTTCATATGGATTATCTTATGCATTATGCATTTTTTTTATCTACTTATGTATTCATTTTGTAATTTATATTATTATTTTAATAAACGATTGTTAATTAAATATTTATGCCTTGGTTATGAGATCATCATTAATATTCCATGCTTCTTTCGAAAGCAGACGGTAACAATAACACAAAACAATTTCGTAACAATCAAGCCACTCCGTTCAAAGATATCACTCTTTCATTGATGATAATTTCAAAGAAATGGCTAGCTTTTGCGTAACAAAATCATCATCGATTACTTATCTCAGGACTTAATAAAAGTATTGAGTTAAGCAACTATCTGCATAATAAGTTCTTAGATATTTTTAGAATGATGAAATATTTCTGAAATGAAATAGGTAAATGAAAAAATAAAATTTATTCAGTTTCAACTGAATGTTTCGTGAAACGATTAATTTGCTTTGATCTGCACCAACCATAACTCAGAATCATCATACATTGTATCTAAAGAGTCCTCAATGACGACGAAGGTAAAAAAATATATAAATAATGTACTGTGAGTATAAAACAAAATATTAAAAGAACAAAGGCATATTCTGAAGTAGACAGTCTATTGTATTGTTATTCGCAGTAGTGCCTGTCCCGTATTTCTATTATCAACTCCAAATTCCGTTTTTGTTGTAAGTGAAATGTACCTTTATTACCATATACCGCTTCAGGGATGGAGAGGAAATTATTATCAAAAACGTTACATGAATGTGAAGTTAAAAGAAAAATACATTTTATCGTCAATGTGTGATGAGCTAACTGATATATTATTAACCCTGCGAGGGACTCTTTAATAAAAAAAAATGCCGTTTTAAAAGGGACGTATATGTCTGGTAGAAATCATGCAATTTAAATTGGTTCTTATAAAGTGGAATTATGTTTTAATTAAAACTGAAAGTGCTTTTTTTAATACAACAGAAATATTCTCCAAAGCTGTTACTGTAGATGCAATAGGACATAGAAAGTAGAAAAGTTGCCGGTGCCAGACTGAACGATGCACTTTGACCCATTGTCACCAAGATATAGTAAAAGATATAGTAAAAATGCTGTTGCAATGCTATTTTGGTACCGATATTTACTAATTCAAGCGAAAAATAGATATGCTTTAAGAGGGACGAAAGTGGAATAAACGCTGTGAAGATGCGATCACTGAGAACAATGGTTGGTTGAACGTTGCATGATGTGTGAGGAATGAGGGTTTTAGGAGATTGTGTGATTGCGTGAGGAGTGTTGTGAAAATAAAGTGTGTAAATAAATTGCGATGGGTTAGATAAATGGAATGAATGGATAATGAATGAGTGAAGAAGATAGTGTAGGTATTTACCTGACTGAAATAGAGACCGAGAACTATATGGCTTATTATGTGGATTATATTCTCAAAGATAGCTACGTTTTGAGTAAGAGAAATCAGCGTCCATTTGTGAGACATTTTTTTAACACAAGCCTTGTTCTTGATTTTATGTAGCTTTAAATCCTAAATACATTGCATTCACCTCGCTCTAATATTTCCTCTCAAAACTTGTAACATATTAATTTTACATAATTTTTTCATTTCATACAAAATCGTCGATACGTAAATATTTTCATCAAGAAGTTTATTCCTCATCCTTATTCAATATTCTATTGATAGTAAAATAAATGTAGGTACCTTAGTAGGGAAGGTACACTTCTTATATACTTTTTTTTTATATCTGCCACAAGTATTATAATAAATGCATAATATTTCCTTTTCTATCTTTACATTACATCAATGTTTCCCCTCTGTGCCTTTGGCAATTTTGTACATCAGATAATATAAATGTTTATCAATTATGATAAAATATTTTTTTGGAAAATTCGATATTTTTCAATGATACAAAAATCATAACAAAAGGCTTTTATTTGATGTTTCAATTATCAAGTTGAACTGTCTGTATTGAAACAATACTTTTGTTATATTAAATAAAATTATATTGAGTTCCATCTGCCAACGAATATCCTTACATTCCTTTATTTACTTATTTTTTTGGTTTTAATATGGTAGAAATGTAATATCAAAACTCGGATATAAAAAGTTACTTTACAGTTTTACCTACTTGAAAAAAGGGCATGTGACATCCTACATCTAATCCTTGATTTTTTATCATTGTTGGAATATTGGATTAGATTCTTGGGTTTTGGATTTATAAAATATTTTAATCTGCTCTGTATTTAGAAACTAAGACAATTTTGTTTGTAAATTTTATGGATGATGGCTTGATAAACGTTAGTGATGTAACAAATATTCGTATTCGCATTCGCGAATGTTCGCACATTTTAAAGTATTCGCATTCGTATTCGCAAAAAATATGCGAACGTTTTGCGAATATTATTTTGGTAATAAAGTATCGGATATTTGGTACCGAATACATACCCGGTACATTTTAGAAAAAGGTACTGCAATCCCATGGAGCACCCGGTAAAGAATTGGTCTCCCACTCTTCTGCGTAAGTTTTCGAGTGTCCTGTAAAAGGCAGGTGTTCGAAAAAAATAAGACATTTTACATCTTAAATTCAGCGATGAGGCTTGCCACCCATCCTGAATGTCTTGATTTTATATTGGCACGAAGAGGACAGTTTGCATGTTTCTTACGTGCAGCTGATCTGCTGGCTACCCCACTTGTGGGATATGCCGTGATGGTATAGTAGTAGTAGTAGTACTGCAAGAAAATATTATTTTAAAAACTGAGAAAAATACTAGATTTAAACGTTTTCCCTTTTGTGGCGACAAAAACCAGCTAACATTTCATATAAAGTATCATACTTTTTTATGTCTAAGTTGTAGCAATATGGGCGAAAACCTCAGATATTTCATAGAAATAGCAATTTGACAAAAATATATGTTATTAAAATTGCAGGCAACATTATGTTTGGGCCTATGAAAAGTTTGAAAAAAGGAGATGTATGTAAGACAATTAATATTTTTAAAACCTACATGTCTATCTATATAAAAAAATATAATTATGATAAAAACTCATTCAACCGGTTGTTTTATGATGAAAACCGAGAGTTTTCAAGTTCGAAAAAATCTAGATTTATTTCATCTCATTCTAAAAATACATGGAATACGTCATCTTTACAAATCGGAACCTTTCTGAACATTTCAATCAAAAAATCGAATATATTATGCAAAACAGACATGATAATTATATCTTCCTTTGTGTTAAAAGTATCTTTAGTAGATGGCTACATTATACAAGTTTTATAATGAAATTAAAAACGATTTTGTTATTTTGAATAATTCATTGTTCAGAATCCTCTTCCACTGCTAATAATAACAATAATAAAAATTCGCGAGGTCCCCTTCTCAATATTATTTCTCTCTTTCTATTCGTCTTTCCCTACTTTTCACTAGAGAATGAATGAAAATACGTTTAATTAAAAATGTCCTTGAAACAATACTGTATGATTTTCAATCTGTCCTCTGCAGAGATTTCAAATCTTTGTCTTAATCTAGATTTTATTTTATTACTACATTTCTTTCCTTATCCCTTGATCACGACCAATTGTTACCCCGTTTGTTACATTTTACAACTTTTAATTATTATTCGCATTACGAAAAATTTCGAGGTAATTCGTTAAAAAAAAGAAGAGATGGATAATTTGGGATAGAAGTATATTTTGGCTTTTCCGAAATTTTTAAGTTAGTAGACAGAAGCGAAGAATATTCACAGGTCCAGCAGTGTATGACGATAAAAACTTTCTTTAAACCCTGCAAAGAAAGTGGTAGGTATGTGTAAAGTATTTACTAACGAGTGCTGAGCTGAAAATTAATCTTGCGTGTTGAGCTCCATGAAACCGCATTCTTACAATTTTTTTACTGATTTCATCTGCATTCCGTGGTCATACTCTGTGGAAAAAATAACTGACTGGTTAAAAGTCACATAAAGCTTTAGTTTTTAAATTAGCTCATTATAATATTTTATCATCATCCTACCACTACAAGGCATTAACATAACGAAAACGGCTTTTTTTGAGTTAATCAATAGAAATGTACAGTTATTACCACATTAGAGTAGAAATACATAGAGTTCCTTATTAATTCCCTTGCCGAACCAAATTAAACTCTCCACGTTTTTAGATAAACATTTACATTTTTTATAGCCAATCATATTAATTACATATTTATCAAAAAGCAGGTCATACTAAACTTCCCATTTATTAATTATTAGTTGGTTTGTTCAATGATTAATATTGATAAATGTCATAAAAAGGCGATGTAACCCTGAATATGCAATAATCTCAGTTATCATCGTAATGTTTTATTATTCAGAAATGTTTATTCTCTAATAAAAAGTTTCATTTACTTTATGCACCAGTTTGAAGATTAATTTTATGACAAAACAGTAAACTAAGAGTAATAATAATAATAATATTAACATTGGTCTGTGTATTTCTGCATAATGTTCATTGTCCTCTTCTACGAGCGTTTCTTGAAGAGGTCGAGAAGATGTGTTCAGGAAAGAATAAGTAAAACACTACATACAAGTTACGATCTTCCTACTCTTACTTTTCTATTATATCTACCTGTTTGTTATATGAGAAACAATGAAAACTTATGAGCCAGCATTATATTTTACATTTTACAAAATACAGAGAGAAATTATTAAATATTTATTCAATCACAGAGGAAACAATAGTGTACTCCCCGAGTAAGGGTATCGTAAACTACGTGTTTGTGAAACATAAATTGATATAATATTTTGTTACCCAAGCTTTCTTCATGATTTAGTATATAAAGACATGAATAATTTTGTGAGGGTTTCAAGGGGACCTAGATTTATCTACTAACCGCTACATTTACGATATATCACAAAAGTTTGGGTCAATTTGTACAGACGCCCGTGAAATGAGAATATCAGATTTATTTTCAAGCACATTAGATTAACTTTCATCAGCACTTTTTACTGCAGAACATATTTATTTATTTATAGTTTTACTATTACTCTCTTTTATTTGTACAACAATTATCATTCATAACTTTGTATAAGAGCCTTACAAAATTATTCAACCAACGAGTTAATTAATCTACCACAACTATTCTATCGGTGGGGTAGCTAGCAGACTAGTCACATGCAATAAATATGCAAGCCATCCTCTCCGTACCAAAAATCTTTATTAAGATGAAAATATCTTCAGTTTTTGAACACCTGCCTTTTATAGGTCACTCGAAAACTTACGGAAAAGAGTGAGATACCAATACTTTCTCGGGTATTCCACAATATAAATTGATAGTTGTGTTTATTTAATTACGAGTAGCATGGAAAACAGCATATTTTATCAAACTGTAATAAATAAACGTTCTCGAGTTTATTAGAAAAGTCATTGTAATTTATAATATAATGTATAATAAACGTGATTCTCAAAGACATATTTACTACTTCTACTTTCAGCGCAGGTTTTCAGCTCGCGAAGCTGAATATATTTATTTCTCATTTCCTGTCTAGTTACACTCACCTGAAAGAGATTCTCTTAGCACTGACTTAGTTGATGCAATTCTATTGTAGAATATGTCAGAAAAGTACCAATATGGAGGTAAAATATAACGGTGAAATAATAATACTATGTCAGGTATATCAACTTGTAAGTATCAACACAATATGGGAACATAAAAGTTGTATTCAGACAAAACTACGGGGAATGCTTTTACTAAATCATAAAAGTTGAAAATGAAGATTGACATAACGTATCCGAGCACTCTACTGAGCCCTTCTATATGCGCTGCAAGTAAATAATAATAATAATATTGTTACATATACATTTATTTTCCACCACAAATAATATATATATTATATATAATTATACTCCAACTTTTTCCACTCAACATCACAACGTAACGCAATATACGGTGGAACTGAAGTAGAGACACAATATTGAGAATTTTATATTATTGTCTCACAAAACGAATGGTTTCAAATTTTTAGTTTTATGCATTTCTAATATGTTACCATATGTTACCTGAATTGTTTCGTGAGAATCATATGGTAGTTCAGTCAAATTCCTAATTTTGCTTGTGATTTTGAAAAACAAATCATTAATTATTTGGTCATATTGATTTTTTAAAAGACTTTATCAGTATAATTATGTTTAAAATCAACAAATATGTTAATAATTGTATCCATTCGTATTTTTGTTTTAATGTCCTTAAAAGATTCCGTGATTATGATTATGATGATATGTAAAATAAAATACTTCATACGAGGTCTCATACCATGGGCACACTTAAGGTTAATAAAAAAAATATAAAAAAATTACGTATTCACCTTTCATGACTGAAGCTTATAGTTTACTGTGAATGGTGAAGCTTATAGTTTACTGTGAATGAAGTTATATAACAAAAACCCATATACATATTTATAAAAAAAATATACGAATTACAGAAGTCGGTCGACATCATTAATTACAATATCATATACCTAGGTACATTGTTTTCCCTTACATACCTATGATATATAACACATACATATGTGTTTAGTGAAAAGAGTGTATGCTCAAAAACTACGTGTCTTGATCATGTGGATCAAATTTTTAAGGACAGCCTTGTGTTGAGTAAGGGAAACAGGCGTGCATGTATGAAAAATTGTATGAATGAGGAGGAAGTTAAAGAAATATGTATGTAGGTATACCTAGATTTGCATAAATGTTAAAAGGTTTTGTTTCAATGTTATTTTTACAATTGACCATTGTATGAGGTATAACTCATCTAATATATTACCCTCCTTTACACGAGACTTGTCTCTATAAGGAGGATGTTTAGATTTAAGTTTTATCAAATAGTCTATGTATTGTAATGTCTGTATAATTATTGTTAAATAAATAAATAAATAAAATAAATATGTAAATTTAACACATGCAACCACCATAAAAGGCTCGAGAGACAACGTCACTTTATTTGGAAGTACCCATACTAGGTATCTCAGAACAATACCTACACGTGAAGCTGTCATAGGGCTTTATAAGAGCGAATATCGGAGTCCGCGGCAAGTCGCCCAGTAAATTAATTGGTCAAAGCACTTCTCACAGAAAGGTAGGAATGCAAACTCAAGTCCCTTCCGGGGCGCTACCGAATAAGGTGACGTGTATTTCCTGAGCCTTATATTGTAAGTCCATGTGTTAAATTTACAAATTCAAGTTTACTTATTTTAATACTTAAAAATACATAAAACTTTTAGGCACAAATAAATAAAATAATTATTTGTACCTACAATATAACCTATTTAGAATTTTTCGTGGAGCACCCGGTAAAGAATTGGTCTCCCACTCTTCCCCGTAAGTTTTCGAGTGTCCTGTAAAAGGCAGGTGTTCGAAAAACTAACACATTGTACATTGTACATCAGCGATGAGGTTTGCCACCCATCCTGAATGTCTTGATTTTATATTGGCACGAAGAGGACAGTTTGCATGTTTCTTGCATGCAGTTGGTCTACTGGCTACCCCACTTGTGGGATATGCCGTGATGGTATAGTAGTAGTAGTAGTAGAATTTTTCGATTTATTTGTTCATTCTGATTGCATCAATTCTAAATTCAAAATGCAATATAGGTACCTACATTCGAAATATTATACAAAACTGTCGACGTTATAAATGTCAATGTCAAAATGTTTTCTATGGTTTATGACAAGTGTTGCTTGTAAATAAATAAATAAATAAGATTGATACTGGGCTATAGGTTCATAACTCACTTTCAGAATATTTTGGGAATTAATTCCTCGATCATTTTTGAAATTAAATGTGTATTTATCATCGGTTCCTTTCACAATCTGTTCCTGAACGAAGCCGGGTTTACAATCTAGTAAATTAAATAAATTGATTATCTAGTTCCTTAGTTCCTCTAGAGTAAGGTTCCCCTAATTTTAAACAAAATCGTTGCGATTGCTACATAAAACAACCAGAATTTTGTAGGCATATGAGCAGGGCCCGAAGTCAAAACACATTTTAGCGTAACGTTTTCGTGTCGTTATCGTTCGAATATAGACGATGTTGTGCCAAAGTGACAACTTTCGTAACTATTGCGTATTTTATCTTTGAAAATTTACACTTTTCGAGTTAGGTACGTTTTTGTTTTCTTTTCGTTTCGAAAACGTACCTCTAAAATGTGTTTTGACTAAGGGGGCAGTTGTATATAATTATTATTATTTTATCAATATAGAATAATAATTATAAACTTTACTTTACAAAATATTTAGATAAAAATAATAAGATTACAACATGGTGTTAACAAATAATTTTGCACAATGGGCGAGTACATTATTTTCTACAAGTTGTAAATTCTGAATCTTTTAAGAAATAATATAAATTTATTGTACCTATATTAACGTACCTATACTAAAAATAAGTAGATATATAATAAAACATTATTTATTGAATGTATCGAGCAAATTTCTATCAAACATTGTTAAAGAACCAACGTAATTCAGGAAATCGGTGCACATGTAGTACAGGTTTATACTATTTCTCTTTTTATGCTCCTATTATCTTTGTTAAGATTCCTAGTATGAAAGTAATTCTTTGTAGCGTTTTGACTTTGAGAAATATTGCTGCAATTTTATTTGAAATATAAGTATAAAAATTTACCTCCCATTAATGTCTCCAGTTCACTGAATTTACACTTATTGTTTTCTCATTTTGTTGTCTTATATTGTTTCATCATAGTAGAACAATAAAAGATAATGAAATGATTTCAAAAGAATTTTCTTAACCTTTGTATTTGTGAATGTCTTCAATCTGAGAATTGAACTTCATTTTAATAATATATGATATCAACAACATAAATCTCTCAATAAAAGATATTTTTGAATTCCTAATTTAAACTTTCATTTCACTTCATTAGGAATAAGCAAAAAATATAGAATATTTTTTTACCATACAAACGTTTATTGCTTCTCCACTTTATATCAAAAATGATTCATCAGATATTATTAAATTTGTTTTATATCCGAAATTTTCATATTTCTAAAACATTAAGTAAAAGTAAATTAAGATATTTTTTATAGAAAATCGATATTCATATCACATTACATGTTATTACCATAAAGTCGTTATAATGTGTAGAAATAGATAATCTTTACACGTTTTAGTACTTAAGTGAAACGTTTACCTTCCATTAAATGCTCACAATTAGTAGTTATTTTTACATTATTGTAAGTCCCATTATTGTTTTAGAATTTAAATGATGACGAAAACTTAAAAACTAAATTAATTTGCCTTTCATAAAAATTCACATAGTAAAAAGGTAAAATGGACTCCGCCTACACAAACAAAAATAGTAGAAAAAAATATAAATGTATAATATAAATATATTCATAGGTTCATTTTTAAATAATCAGTCAAGTATTTTTTATCTTTCATTGGCAGTAGGACGAGAAATTTCCTTCCACTTGCCAGACGAATGCAAAAGCACAACCAAAGATATTCATTAATAAGGAAGAGGCCGTTAATTAGTAAAAAAAATTAAGTGAAGTGTGTAGCGGAGAGGAAAATTGGAGAAAATAACACAACAACCAACAACCAGACGGTAAGGGGTCCGGGTGGGCATAATGCCAACATTTGGGGGAGGGGGATGAAAGAAGGAAATAATATACCCTGAAATGTGGTGGTGAAATTGCAGCTTAAAATTTTGTTGAAAAAATATTTTTACCGGAAATGTTTAAAGACATCATCGTTATATCGTATTTTTTTTATCACAGTAGGTATACCTAATTAACGATGAAATAAAATATATATTACAATTAACTATAAATTACTTTTTTCGCGAATGACAGCATTCCTTTTCAAACACACATAGTAGAAAAATAATGGGGATATTTCATAAACTATTCATTCTCATATTTATCACCCTGAAAGTATCTCATATTTTGAAATGAATAACATTGTCCCAATCTCAATATTGTTAATCTCTGTTACATAATACCTACTGGTAATGCGTACCACAATATTCGTAATAAGTGTTTCCGAAAGTTCTTGTTGGAAAAGTGACATTGCGGCTTTGGAGTTACCTTCAATGCAAGACTCCATTTTGATGAACATATATATTTTCAATCTTTAGTAAAATGCAACACAATACAGCTTACATCCCTAGTGCGGTCGAGATTGGAGTGTTGTAGCGTAGTTTGGAATTCGTTCTACGGGAAATATAGCAAACAGCTGGAAATTGTAGTACGAGGCAAATGTATAAAGCAGATCGAACGTCGCATTCGATTGGTTGGACTCTCTTGTAACTAGAAAAAACGTGATAGATTCTTAAGAATGGTTAAAAGTCTATTACTCATTTTTTGACACTCTTGAGCTTCTTAAAATGATATGCATTCACACTCTTAGAACTCACAAAGTAACTTATAGCGAATACAGTTAATGCAGGACTGCAAAGACGTCTTTATAGAATGCACTTAAGAGGCAGGTATTAAGAGAACTCGCTTTCCCATTTTAAATGATGAAAAAACAAAAAACTCGCTGTTATCCCCCCTCCCCCCCTTTCGTTTTGTAATTAAAAACTTGTTTTGCATTAATGCTATGAATGGAAGAGCGATAGAGACTGTGTGTTTGTAGGCATTTTAACATTTTAGTTGTATATATTTTTTTGATGAATTGTGGCGCATCATGTTGGATGATAGCACGATGTTTAAACATTTATCTTTTTCTGTTTTTTTATGTATTTATTGTCTGTCTTGTGCATGTAAATAACACTCTCCGTTAACAATAAAAACTAAGACGTTTAGGGTGGGTGGCAAACCTCATTGCTGTTTTTAAGATGTAAGATCAATTTATTTTTTGAATACCTACTTTTAACAGAGCACTCTAAAAATTACGGTAAAGAGTGGGAGACCAATTTTTTGCCGGTCGCTCAACGGAAAACAGTTAAATAAATATGGAATGAATTGGAGTCGGCCTTCATCCAGGAGTCTGTGTAAAGTAACTGAAACGATGAAGAACTCGCTCATGGCAGATTACGATATGATTACTCGTGTATTGTAATATATATATGTAGATAAAAGATCCAATTCAAATCGACTATATGATGAGTTATAATCCATTGGATTGGTCTGCAACGAGTTTGGTTTTTCTTCTCCATTCGGCTCTATTCTCAGCCAGTCTTTTCAGCTCTACGTATGAGCCACAGTTCATGTCCCTCTTCAGTTGGTCCATATACGCGTCTCTTGGTCGGCCTCTGCCATTTGTCCCCTCGGTCTTACCCTCCGCGATGGCGATGAGTAGTCCTAGGTGCCTGATGTTGTGGCCAATCCAGTTAGCTCGTTGGTGGCCGATTCTCTTAAGAAGTTGCCTTTTTTCGCCTACCCTGGTTAATACTTCTTCGTTTTCGACGTGTTCCGACCAATGGATCTTAAGCATGCGTCTGTAGCACCACATCTCAAAGGCCGCCAACCGTCCGCTTTCACTCTTGCTGATGGTCCACGTCTCACAACCATAAAGCAGAATGCTCCATGCAAAGGCTTTAGTAAGGTTCTTCCTTACGTTTAAATCAATATTTGGGGATTCCAATATCTTCGATTTTTTGTTAAAGGCAATCCTTGCCTGGTTTATTCTGCTCACAATTTCCGATTTGGAGCGTCCATCCTGGTTTATTCTGCTGCCCAAGTACACGAATTCTCTTACTTGTTTGATGCTCACTCCATTTATGGCAATGTCGGCAATTCAGACCAATGCAGTCGCTTCCTCTCTTCCTACGACCATACATTTTGTTTTTTCTTTATTTATTTTCATGTTGTACTTTGACAACTGTATACTTTCCATTTTTCCTAAGGCTTCGTTCAGCTCCATCTCGGAGTCTGCGAGCAGTGCTATGTCGTCAGCATATCTAATCATGTCGACCTTTTTCCCATTTATTTTTACTCCTGTTCAGTTCTTCATTTCTTCTCTCAGTTCATCAATAGCTCGCTGTATATAGCAGTTAAAGAGAGCTGGCGACATTGTCGACACTGGCGACAAATCGACTTCGATGTAAGAATTCCATATAATGTAATATAGCTATAAGTATTTAAGTTGCTGGTCCAAATTAGACTGTCAGTTATATTGATGGATTACTTCTAGTTAAAAGCTTATAACTTTTTGGTGGTAAAGTTACAAGTATGTGGTTGGTATAATCGCGCAAGAAATGTTATTTGACCTTCCAAGAAGGTTTCACTTTAGAAAATTTAATGGAATTATTTGAAACTGATTCAGGTTTTGATACATGAAACACCTACTCGTAGTGTGCCTATACAAATAATTTTGTTAAATTCATTTTAAATTTTTAAAGTTGATTAATTAAAAATTGTTGAAAAAACACGTGTTTCGCAATCAACTATCTAGATTATATTTAATTTAAATGAAATCATTTCCTGTAATTGTTTGTAATTAGTGTAAACGAAGAACGAATAAATAAATTAATTAAAATATTATGATGAAAGGACCTATCTAAAACATGTCTTATCTAAAGATTTTGTTATATTTCTATCGTCAAGACTCGTGTTTTTAAAACATCCTCTTCTATGTCCTGTTTTTTCCTTGTTGTTCTTCTTCTCTTTCCGTCCAGTTCTGAAAAAAGGCCTCCTTCACTTTTTTCTATATTTAACGATCTAGAGCCAACCGCATTTAGTTTGCACCAATGTATTTAACCAAGGTTTTTCTCCATCTCAATGAATAGGATTTTTTTTATTTTCTATTTTTCTTGTTTTATTGCTCTCTCCTCCTGATCCTGCCATATCATTTTCCAGTAATATTATGAATTTTAAAACGATTGACATCACTAACTGAAGTGGAAATAAAAATCCTATCATGATTCCCAGAAAAATAAAGCAGATAAAACAGTGAAACCAAAAGCTGTTGATAGTGGGTTCCAGAATATTTTCAAATGCGAATGTGCTGTGGAGAATATTCGCATTGATAGATAATATAAACACTTTCCTCAGGAGTTGGAGACAGAATAAAAGTCAACCATTTTCCATCAATATTTAATATGAAGAACATTACAATGACTTCCTTTTCTAGAAAGAGTACAGCATGTGTTTTTAATTAACCGTTATAAACAAAAATTACTAATGTACGAGTATGTATGTATCATCCAACCTATTTGAGTTGATGGAATATTTATGTTTTATTTTATATCTTTTTACAAATAAAATAACATTAAGCTTTATTATTAATATTGCCATCCATAATTACTATAGATCAGCCATATTCTTTAGATGTTAAAATATAACTTATTTAAAAATAATATGTAGTTTATTAGATTCTTTATACTTTCGAAGTGAAAATATCAATGTTTGATATGCGTGTTAATTTTCTATTCTATTCTATTCTTCTCAAGGCCATCCACTCGTTTGCGAGTGATTTAGGCCAACATGGAACAACGAGTTTTTAACAATGATATATGTATTAAAAAAAATAAACAATAATGAGGTGATTCACAGCAAAAGCGTGTTAATTTTACTATAAAAAAAATATTAACAATCTTTTTTTGTTAATATTCAAAATAAGTGATTCAATGTCAATGTGAAAATAACTAAAAGTTATTCCTATTTTTCAACATGCATGTCTTATTATATCGCAGTACCCACTGGTTGGTAAAAAGCGATTCTTAATTTGATTTTCCGTTAATAAATTTGGGAGAAATAATTTTATGTAAAAGAGTTCTTCCGCATGAATTAATCATTAAAAGAGAATATAAGATTACGATTAAAAATATTCATACGCTTGCTATAGGTTGACTTTCATACAGAATATTATCTTGAAATAGAAGTAAGTAGTGAATTTTTTTTTTTTTTATTTTTCTTTGAGAATTCTCTGAGAATTAGGTATAAGATGTACATACTATAATTTTAGATGCTTTTTGACGACCTAAACCATCATCTGGTTTATTGGTTATTTACTTTTAATTTTCAAATTTTTTTAAGTGTTCTTCCAGAAACACTTTTTTAATATTAGGTACTTCCCACATATACGGAAATAATAATTTTTCTGATGATATTTTTCTGATGATATTTTATGACACTTGATGATTAAGGAGGATATATCCTTTTTTATTTCATTGTAATTATTTTATATTTAAATTTCATCGACTACCAGTCTCGTTTGATCAGATAAACCAAATATTTATAATAATACATGCAGTTCGCCTGCTGATACCCACTTGTGGGATTTGCCGTGATGGTATAGTAGTACTTTAATATTACTCAATTGATGACTTTTCGTCAAACTTCTCGAAAAATATGTGAAAAAATACTAAAAATAAAGTATAAAAAGATATGATACAAAAATGTAGGCAAACGTTCGACCCAAGCATAAAAATATTACGAGAAATCATCGGACATAGATGAATTTGAGTAAACGGGGAAAAAATATTTCAAAAATATATGTACCTAACATAAAATAAAAAATATGTTACGGGTCAAAAAGGTGTACTTAGGATCGAGTTGAAAAAAATGAGAGATGGATAATATAAATATTTACATGCAAATAAAATAATGTCATATATTTTACAACTGAATCGGTGTATAAACTAAGTAAAAATGTATGAGAAATAAAAGAGAATTTGAAAGGATAAAATATAATCAGCATAGTAGTGATCATAACATTAAATGAATAATTTAAAAACTTAATTGCAATGCATGTAAGTTCACAATAATGATATCTTTCACAAAGATTAATGATCTTTATTTATAGGTATGTTTATTTCTAAGTCAAAAATAGTAGAAAAAAATACAGAATGTTGATGAACTCGCAATTTGAATTTGTTAATATTGTACAAAATCTCTGTCTTCCTACGAGCTTTTAACTTTTGCACAATTTAGTTATACATCAAAGGTTGAACGTTGCAAATATCTCCGTTATGTTATTAGTTTTTCACAGACAATGTAGGTGTTTCCAGTAGTTTTCCACACACAATCCATGGTAGATGTGCACTGGTGGCAATGCTTAAAAAACTTGTATGAAACTGAAGAATTTGAAACAACATTCAACGAGACATAATAACTTTTCATTCTAGTATCACCATATTTTGAGTTACACAAATACTAGAATACTTCAAACATTAAGAAAAAGTTGTGTATAACTTATTAAGTAGGTACATGATTTGTTTTAATATTCTAATTATTAAAATTATGTCTTCCCTTGATAGTATAGTTCTGTTAATTCTAGATTTATTAATTTTCATTTGACTCCTAGAATTATTTAACAAGGAATTTCATGTTATAGGTTGTAATCTTAAGTCCTAACGATTTCTATACATAGTTATAAGTAGGTACCTGCCTTATAATTTTTATCATCATCCCTTTTGAGTTCATAGTTGAATATAGATCTTTGTATAATTTATTAAAGTGTAGCTCATTAATATTTTATTCACTATTTATTCAAATCAGTTTTAATTTTCATTATAGTTTTAAATAAAAAAACAAAACCTTCTTATGAATACATGACATCCTGAGTTTTTTTATACCTTTTTAAGTCTACGAAATAACCACCAACATAGCAGTGTGCATTACAAATACAAAACATATAAAGCGAATGGTTTACAGAATATGAGAATGTATGAATACAAAGTACAAACGGTCATTATGTGTGAAAAAATCCAATCTAGAAACCTCTTCTAGGATTAATTGCTATGCGGCGTCGAGTAGAAACTGCCTGCGCCGCGACGCTAAAGCACTCTATCATGCGAGTATGTGTTAACATACCTATATATTACATATCAAATTTCTGTACAAGCAATAAATATTCATTTTTCAAATTAAAAATCAACTTTAAAAGTGCGATATACAATCATTTGTATATATGTGTATTGTCGCGTTAGAACCCATAATACAAGATTCAATATTAATTTGGGACAAGCTCGATCTGTGTGCATTGTCTATGTATGCTATGTTGTGTTATTTTTTTTTTTAGTAAAAATCAGTTGAACAAAATAGTCGTAAAAATACGTGCACAACTGTGATGGTTGATAGTGTAGCAAATCATCCAATTTGTGATATAAATAAATAAAATGTTCGGAATAGTGGTGCCACATCTCATCGCTAAATTTCATTACAAAATTATTAATTGCCGCCTCAGAATCGCTAACTGTTTAGAAGGCAGTATATTCCATTTATTTATTTTTTCTAGAATAGGTATTGTGTGTAACTACGTAAACAATTGATAATTGAAGATTTTAGTAATAGTTTCACAGTTGTCAATCACAATGTTTGAATAATCTCTATCATCTTAGTACGAGAAACCATACCATCTACAATATTTTATTATAAACATAACATGATTATAAATCCTATTTAGTATACGTATGTAGTTGTTGTGTATAAGTATTCTGACAACCTCAAGTTGATATGGGGTTTGTCTGCGGGTGTATGAAGGTGCTAGGTACCTCTCTACTTGGTGTCAACTCACATCCTGCTGTCATTCTGCTGTGTAAACCTAACCACGTCAAGCCAGTCACTTTAATGTAGTATCATTATACCTATCTAACGTCTCTAATTATGATAATAATTATAACATCTAACACATATTAAATTAGTATTATTACTATGTAAACGACAGTCATAAAGAACAACAGCCTGTAATTATAAGTGTACATATTATTATGGACATTTTATTATTCATTATCCACAAACATTTATCCACCATATACTCAGTGTATGCAGAGAAAAGGTTCCCTCATAATTGATTAAAATGGAAGAAATGTTTAATTCTTCGAGGGCATGTGTAGTTATACGCATTGAATAAACATATTTCGTTTATTCGTTCATTCATATCTTCACGGCGCGGCGTCTACAACACTAACAGATTGACTACTTATAAAAAAAATTCAAATCGTTCCATACGTTTCAATAAAAAGATACAAATTTAAAAAAAAAATACAGGTGGTATCTACACGGCATCGTTGAGTGGAAGATATAAAATGTTTTATTCGTGATTTTCTACAATCATCTGCCTTTTACATGAGACCTAAAAGCTTTGAGAAAAGAATGTGAGATCTATTCATTGCCGGAGACTCTACGGATCAAGAATAAATATGCACTGACACGTACTTGTACCAAATATTAATTATTTCGTACGATTTTTAAGGAGAAATTTTAATTATAATAAAAAGGGAATTTATTTGATAGATGCGCTGTTTTGTGGACAAATCACAGCAAAGATTTATAACTATTAGTAAACTAGCTATATTTACATTTGTATAGAACTTCAAAATGTACCTATATTTAATACTGTCGATGTTATTATATTATAGCAATTCATATAAAAAATGTTTGTATAAAACAAGTTTATTTACGACCTCTCTGAAATCTATGTATTATTTTGTTAATAAACTTCTATAAAATGATCGAAATCTTATAAGTACTTAATGAAATAACGAGGAGAAATGCTGAAAAAATTTGTTTATTTTTCACGAAATTATACAAACTGTCTGAAGCCGAGTGTTGTTTATAAAGTTAAAACAGATTGATTTTCCGCCATCATCCGCCTTCCATCACCCACCTAAATCGTCGCATTTCACCATCGTCGTGACGCCGACCCCCTGACAAATGAAGGGAAGAGACGCCGACGTTACCGCCGCCGGTAAAACTAAATGAACTTACCTACAAGTGAGAGTATTACAGCGGTGTGATTATTTTACCAGTTCAATTAATTCGTGCTTACGTACGTACTTACATATTTACACTTACTTGTGAAAGCCTCACAATCTATTATCAAAACCGTGTTAATCTCGCACAACTAGTAAATTGCGAGATTTTAGGATAGGTTGATGACTCGCAAATGACAGCTATATTATTGTAAGATTGGAATATGATCTTTCAATCTTTTATAATAACGTAACTTAACTGGCTAAGTTCTTGTATCTGTATCAAAATTTGTAAAAAATATCGCTATTTTTTTGCATTTTACCTTTATTTAGATATTTTTTATCCACAATTTGATGAATGTTAATAAATGCAAGTGCAATAGGTGAGTGCTAAATATTGATTGTGTTTCAAAACTAAACACTCTTCTTTTTTTAAACAGGAACGTAAAAAATAATACTTCTTTTAAAATATAAGTATGAACTGTGAAAAAGTTACTCGAGGAAAATACAAAATGACATTAAATATCTACCTTCTTGACTGTATTTTCTAAATTGTCAATTTTATAACAATTTCCTCTCACCCTATTAAACAAATATATTATTTTCTCATCCCACTAAATGTTTTCTTTCTACAAAAACCTTTGTTGTGCTGTTATTTTTATTAATACATACGGGCACGATGGAAATGTATTTTAAGCTAAAGTTTATAAAGTCGTTTTTTTTTCAAAGATGTATCTAAGTTTTTGTTCTAAGCTCAAATACAGCCTCATACACCTTACACAGTAAGCTAAAAGCTTGTGTCGTGAAAGGGGAGTCTACGAGCATCTGGAATCGAACCGCGCACCTCATGTGCATGAGACCGAGACTCTACCTCCAGGCCCCGACTAACTCTAAAAATATTTGATATATACCTATTGATAGTAAAAATTAAAACCTCTTATTTGGTTTACTAATACCTTTGAATGACCGAGCATTCGTTTAGAGGTTTTGTCATGATATAAAAAGGAAACTATTTGATTAGTGTTGTAAAGCCAAACTAAGTAGACAAGGATTAGAATTAAATCAAAGATGATTAACGTCTTAATTTTAGAGCAAGTAAAATCTAGTTTCCGGTACTCGATTGTCTCAAACTCAACTCAGTAATGTAGACGCATTATTCGTACACTTTTATTTACTAGTTCTCAAATTATTCACAACTACTTTCCATTACACTTCCCTCCAAAACTTTCTCTGACTCCAGTCCACCCTTTTATACATTGTCCAGCTAATTCAGTCGAAGAACTTGAGTCTCAGTTCAGGGATAATTGTAGAGTTCTTAGTTTGGTTTCATAGATCAAAAGAAAACAGAAGTTAAGTTAAATAACAAAATATTTATTCATGGTTCAAATTATTACTGTCCGGTTCAACACAAACAGACACACAGTTACATTTTACACAAGCACTTAATATTATACAACAAATTCTAAGTTAAAATTAATCAAGTCACTTATCACTATGTACAGTTTATTTTGATACAGGTTTCAATTATTGTTTAGCACTTTTAACACAAGTTATTACTTTTCGGTTCAGCCACCGCCCAACGCAAAAGCGTCAGACGGGTGCTACCGAGGCCAGGGGCAGGGGACAAGTGAAGTTAGTTACAGAATGTTCAACATAGAGAAATTTAACGGAAGTCAAAATAGAGTTTAATTTAATATTTGCGGGATTCTTTCCTTCAAAAAAAGTCAAATGGTAACTAAGTAAATTTTAATATGGAATACTCACATAATTATCTATTGTTATTTTTTAACTACGACATTCCATCTCAAGTCATTTCACAAAGAAAAAAAATAAAAAAAAAAGAAAAGTCTCATTGTTACGTTACAAAGTGGAAATTACAGTTACAGAGACTATCAAAACATCAATGGAAAATTACAGTTGCACAGAGTGACATTACAGGAATTAATGATGATCAATCATGAGTTACATATATCAATACTTTTTTTTTTTTACAAAGTTTTTGTACTTAATTTCACCTTCTATTACAATCCTCATCAGGAATGTACACGTCATGAGCCAATAATGGGACCAAGAAGATGTACCGACAGGGCAGGTCGCAGATACGGAAATCGTAGACAATACCCTCGACATTCCTCCAAGCACACCATTACGAACTCAAGACAACAATTACAATATTACACATTATTTTCACAATTTCAACAATATAACCCTCAAACAACAACCCAACACCCAAGTAATTTCAGAATACATAGTTTGACAATAAAATAAAGGGGGGTAGTCAATCCGACCTTCAATCTTGCAACAATTATACCTGAATTACCAATCTCATTACCGTTATACCTGATCTACCTCTATTCTAAGGGCGGCAATCTATACCCTATTGAATTAAACATGTTATTTCCATGGGGTGTTCGACCCATCTTGCACAGGCTTGACGACATATATCAGGTGTCCAACCTTTCGCGCGGAGCTTTTCCAAGCGAACCTGTACGTAACATTTGAGCGTCCTCAATCTCTTACAATGACAATGGCTTGTCGGGCTAGCTTCGACTGGCGACCACAAGAGGTTCCAGACGAGCAAATACAAATTTAAAAAAAAAACTTAACTAAATTCGAGTTATGCTTGACTTTCTATAGGGTGAGACGATTAGTCACACCTCTAAATCAGCATAACTCCGGAGATGAACAGGGAAGAGTGCGAATCATCCAACTGACTCCGTAACATTCATTCTTGACATTTGAACATTACTGATAGGGTACGCATGCCTATACAGTAATAATGTCGAAATGACCAACAGGTTCACATACCAAGTGAGAACCTTGTCATTAAAATTTTGGTGAACCAGACAATTTGAAACAATCTAAACATTACAAAATTTTCCTTTTACCGATGCAACCTTGACCCTTTAATACAATTGTTACAATTATTATCTACTATCCCAATTAGTGACAACCTTTCACACACTTTTATACTTCAACATTTATGGCTCAATCTGACATACTTCATACTTTTATACCTTCCATCCTTCATCTATCATAAGACGTACAACAGTTACCACATAAGTAGGAGATTGGTAAGAAACCAATTACAAAAGAAAACGACTAAATATTATACTTTCGTATAAGGAAGGGTCGAACTTGCATCCGGTTTTTCTTAACATCCTAACTTAAAATTAAACAAGTATTGTCCCTTGCCTGAGCCAGTGGGGGAGTTCAGATCTTAATGAATAAGTTGCATGTTGAAATGGCTAGCTTAAGAGATGGAAAGGCAACCTCATTCACCCAAAGGCACAAACAAGAGAGAAATTCACAATACAAAAGGTTGAGCGCCACGAAATTCATATTTTAAATTTTTTTACAAAATTCCTTCAGAGTCTGAATTGCGAAGATCCTCTGAGGCATACTTAAAATTAACAAGTTTACACGTACCTGAGCTGTAGTGATTACATACATTATTCTGACATGGTAACAAGATTCATTATATACTATTACAGGTTTTCCAATTTCTAAGTTATTTTACTTTTTCTATTTATCAAAACAATGGAATTTCAATACGTCCTTTGACAGTGACGTCATTACAGTACATACATTTTCATGGCATGGCGACAAGACAAGTTATATATTATTACAAGTTTTCAAATTTTCTAAGTTTTTAATCAACACAAACAATGAAATTTCAATACGTCATTTGACAGTGACGTCATTACAGTACATACAGCTCAAGCAGGGTCAGTGTGATTTAAAACTTCTTAACCTAATACATCAATTGTAAATTAAAAAAAAAAACAACTCTTTCGAACTTGTTGCATAGTCAAGTGCAATGTAGAGAAAAATTTGAAGCTATACTTTAATAATGTCTTTAACATGGTAATTTCCTATACCTTTATCATTTATATCTTGAAGCTCGTAAACAGAAGGGGATATGATTCGGGTAACCTGAGATTTTATAAAACGAGGGGCTAATTTCTTTGAAAAATACTTTCCAGCATTACTTTGTACAAAAGATCTTCTCCAGACAATTTGACCTATGTCCAGACGAAGTGTTGTGCGGCGCAAATTATATCTTTTGGCATTACGGTGAAAAGCTTTTGTTAATGAAGTGGAAATTTCGTCGTAAAGGGTATTCATTTCAGATAATCGTTGCTGTCGTTGATCAGCAAAAGCATCGAAACTTCCTTCATCGGTGGCAGTGATAGTTCTATGAAAGGAACCATGGGGAACATATTCTGTACCATGAATAAGAAAATAGGGAGTGTAACCGGTGGTTACATTGATAGTGTTATTTATGCAAGAACAAATTTTTGGAAGCTTTGAACACCATGTCCGTTGGTCGTGTTCTACCAATATGGACAGAGCGGTAAGCAGAGTAGAATTGTACCTTTCAACGGGATTATTTTGTGGATGATAATATGCATTGTAAAATAAGTCTTCGATACCGTATGAATGTAAAAATACCTTAAATTCTTTCGCGATAAACTGTTTGCCATTGTCCAGAATTACACATCTGGGTATATTATAAGGTAAGAAAATTCGTTCTTCTAACAGTTTGATAATTTCCGTTGCCGTGGGATGTTTCAGCGGAAAAGCCCAAAAATATTTGGTAAAAGTATCCACAACAGTCAGAATATGCATGTTACGCTTATAAGACATGGGTAAAGGTCCTACTAAGTCAATACTTAAAGATTCCATGGGTCTAGTGACGGGTTTAGGATATTTCATTATTCCATGAGGCGCTTGATTATTATGTTTATAGGCCTTACAAACTTGACATTGGCTTATGTAAGCTTTGACGGCTGGTAATAAACCACGGGAATAAAAAGTTTGAGAAAGAAGAGCGTGTGTTTTTAGCACGCCGGGGTGACAGTTATTATCATGATATTCGGAAATCAAAGATACAAGGTGATCAGAGGGCACAACAAGTTTCCAACATGAAGAAAGTGGAAGAGAATTATCAGGTTTCTTAGTCTTACAGTACCTATAGAGATGACCATCTTCTATCAGGAAATTATGACAATCCTGTGGTTTCTCTTGACAAGATTTATAAACTTTGCGATACCATGTATCGGTGACGTTGGTGTACACAGAGGGAAAAGTGAAAGCAGATACAGGAATTCGACTGAGTCCGTCAGCAAGTTTATTTTCACATCCTTTCTTATAGACAAAATCAAAACTGTATTGAGAAAGACGCATAGCCCATCTAGCTAAACGACCACTGGGAGAAGAAATGGTTTTAAGATATTTTAAGCATCCATGATCACTCATCAGAGTAAAATGAGTACCTTCTAAGTAGCTACGAAAATGTTGTACGGATTCTACAATTGCAAGCAATTCACGGTCGGTTGTGGAATAATGTTGTTCAGTAGAAGAAAGTTTACGAGAGAAATAAGCTATAGCATACTCAGTTCCATCAGGGAATTTTTGTGAAAGAAAGCTTCCTATGCTGACTGCGCTAGCATCACAAGTGAGAACATAAGGTAAGGAATAGTCAGGAGGCTTTAATACAGGGGCAGTTATCATGGCAGACTTTAAAGCAAGGAATGATTGTTCTGCTTCATTATTCCAGGAAAATTGTTTATTAAATTTCTTACTCGTTAATTTACAAAGGGGTGAGGCAATAGCTGAAAATGATTTAATAAAACGTCTATAATAAGAACACATTCCAAGAAAACCTCTTAATTCTTTGGTACAAGTGGGACGAGGATACTCTAACATAACTTTTATTTTATCAGGATCGGTCGCAATACCGTCTTGATTGATCACGTGACCTAGATATTTCAAGGATTCCTTACAAAAAACAGACTTTTTGAATTTGATGGTGAGGTTCGCTTCTTTCAAACGATGGTACACAATTTTCAATGTGTCAATATGGGATTCGAATGATGGACTACAAATCAATATATCATCCAAGTAACAGAAAACATGATCTCCAAGATCTGAGAAAAGTCTGTCCATAAGTCTCTGCATTTCTGCAGGAATAAGTCACCTTTGCCATTAAATACAGGGATAGGCCATGACGAAAAGTTTACATTTATTGGAGCATAGGTAGATCTAGCTCGAGGTGTTACATGAGGATGAGTAACGGAACGGTCGCAACTGGGGACACTTTCCTCAGCAGCGATAGCACAACTAGAATTGGTAACATGCAGCAAGGTAGTATTTTCTAAAAGTTGAGGAACATTTGAAATTTTGTTATTAAATACCTTACATTGTTCACGTAGATCATTAAGTGACTGCGCAGGTTCTACACCTCTTTGGGATAAAGCATGCTTCAATGTTTTTGTGTTTGATTTTTCCACCCGAGGGATGGGCGTAATTAAGTATTCAGACATTTTGAAATTAAAAAAAATCAGTTGTATTTCAATTACCTGACTTCAAAAAAATTCAACTGCGGTTCGTAGAGGGTTAACAATTTCAATCGTGTTCACTAAGAGTTAAACCAACAAGTTCAAAATTCAATTGCTACAAAACAAAAATTTACATTTATTTTCAATTGTTACTTAACGTCCACAAAGGGTTAAGTGTACTTACATTTTCAAATTCGTAAAAGGTTGTGAAGGGTTAACATTATTTTATTTCAACTTAGTTCAAAAAATTATTTCCACAAAAAAAAATTAATTATTAATTTAACTCTTTGTCCCAGCACTATATAAGTATTAATAATTTTATCCCAGCACTAGTTCACTATGCATTAAACCATAGATGATATTGCATTCAAAAGTTCTCTATAGAATCAACATTACAACTCTTATTGTTTCAAAATTCTTTTAACGAATTTAATATTCACAACCAAGGACACAAATCTACCTTTAAGATAAAATCAAAACAAAAATTTATCATCAAAATGAAATTCCCCATCAGAAGCTACCACACATACAAACTTATTATTATGTATAGCTAGGCAGGCACAACAACATTGGTACAATTTTGAGACATTTCAACAATCAATTACTGCTTTGCAAGACTGCAAATTGCACACTGGATCTTGATGAGAAAAGAAAAAGAACTATAACAATACATTACGATTCTCCAGGCGCAATAGATGTTTCCTTCCTTGGTACCTAGCCTTCAATGACGTAACCAAAAAGAACGTTGAACAATTATCGGAATATTAATTTGTTGTATTCACATCTGTAGTGGAACTGCTCTACGGTCATCAAAAACGCTGGAACATGGCCTCATCATTCATTCATATCTTGAAAATATCCACCGCTTGGCTCTGTATCAGGGTATCTTCACAGGCAGAACAACTGGAGAAACGCTTCTTGGACATTTGGTCTGAATTATGTTTCATTCAGACATTGAAGTCATTGTTCGAAGGAACTTGAAATCATCTAGCACTGTTTAATATTGTTTTCCTTGAGTACCAAACGTACAATTGTACTTATTTATTTGCAAAAAACTGTATTTAATTATTTTATTATTATTATAAAACGTTTAAAACTAGAATTGATATTTATCTTTCACTTATTCTTCGTAACCGTTGTTATTTTTAAACTTTTGTTGGAGAGACGAAACATGACGTTGCGTGTTCTGTGTTGACCGTGTGAGTTGAGTCGTTTTAGAATTGAGCCGTGTCTTCGGGCGTGGCTCGAGAAAATTACGTTGCAAAACGCAATTGCGTTGGCCATCTTGAATGTTCTAATGCGTCGAAATTTTAATTAGGTTATCACATATTAAAACTAATTGTATCTATTTTTTACACTGAATTTATCACTATGAAACCAAATCTGGCCACACGTTGCAGGCGTCATTTATGTAGACGCATTATTCGTACACTTTTATTTACTAGTTCTCAAATTATTCACAACTACTTTCCATTACACTTCCCTCCAAAACTTTCTCTGACTCCAGTCCACCCTTTTATACATTGTCCAGCTAATTCAGTCGAAGAACTTGAGTCTCAGTTCAGGGATAATTGTAGAGTTCTTAGTTTGGTTTCATAGATCAAAAGAAAACAGAAGTTAAGTTAAATAACAAAATATTTATTCATGGTTCAAATTATTACTGTCCGGTTCAACACAAACAGACACACAGTTACATTTTACACAAGCACTTAATATTATACAACAAATTCTAAGTTAAAATTAATCAAGTCACTTATCACTATGTACAGTTTATTTTGATACAGGTTTCAATTATTGTTTAGCACTTTTAACACAAGTTATTACTTTTCGGTTCAGCCACCGCCCAACGCAAAAGCGTCAGACGGGTGCTACCGAGGCCAGGGGCAGGGGACAAGTGAAGTTAGTTACAGAATGTTCAACATAGAGAAATTTAACGGAAGTCAAAATAGAGTTTAATTTAATATTTGCGGGATTCTTTCCTTCAAAAAAAGTCAAATGGTAACTAAGTAAATTTTAATATGGAATACTCACATAATTATCTATTGTTATTTTTTAACTACGACAGTAAATAATTAAATGGAGTGATAACTTATTATCTATAAAAAAAATTACTTGCTATCAAAATTTACCATGAACTAATACATAGTTATGAAATGATATGTCAAAACATGTATAGAGAATTCACAGAGATCGAGCTAGTTCCAAATTCAGATTTGAATTTTGTACAATGCGCGACGATAGATATGCCGCCATAATGGAAGTGAAGCACTCATTTTTAAATTTGATAATGGAATTATTTAGAGGAATCATGTATTAGTTCGGGAGTAGATATTTGATTATAATGGTTCAAACACTGTTTTGTTAAAAAATATTGAATAATAATTTGTTTATTAGTTTTGTATTCTTGACTTTTTTCAAATAAAATTATTGAATAATCTCCGAAACAACATCGATTTATGAAAATAGATTGGAAAACATCAAAGCATTTTAAGCGTATTTTTTTAGAAAATATTTTCCAAGCAATTTATTATTTTTCTTTTAGGAATTTCCTTTTAAACACGCTTCAAATCTGCAATTACCTGTAGGCGTACAGTCCACTCTTGGACAAACTTCATTTTAAAATTGTAATTATTTTTGTTTTATGCTACTTACATCAAAGTAGTAAAAATAAATTATCAGAAGTATCAACACGCCTGCAAATTAATTACTAATAAACAGAAATTAAATGTATGGTCTGCGTCCCAAATTTGATGTGTCTAAATAAGTTTTGTGTTGTTTAATGTGTAAAAGGCATTCGCGGTCTTCATTTTTAGATGTTGATGTTCTTCCGCGTCTACCGCACCTCGTTCGTCTTGACTTTTCGACTCTACTGATGGAGTCATATTCTACGTGTATGTTAAATTCTTTCTCCCACTAGTGCGGACTCCGTTGTTTTGAATCTTCTTGAGTCTGAGTTTGTCCAGCTGCTTAGTCAGTTTGTATACTTCCTTCCCGTAGAGGCTTGTTATTAGTTGTTGCAGGCTGTCCCGTTTTTATAAGTTTTGCATGTTTGTAGTAATGTAATAAACATTTAAATATAAACATTACCTATAACAAACATTAAACTCAATGCTTTTTCCAAGCATGATGCCAACATTTTACTATATTGTAATGATTGTAAATTACTTGGAGGCACCTTTTTACCAATATACCCTTACCTGCTCTTAATACTATGCTACACCCACCTTCATAGATCCCAGACACATTATACCTATTGTATTACAATATATTTTGTTAACATCTGTAATTTTTCTTCCTCGTATTTAGTTTCTAATAAAAACTCACTGATAATCTACCCGAAAGGCCTGAGTAAAATATTGTTCATAGTGAAAGTAATACAGTGTGTTATTTTAAATCTATTTTAATTGTATTAATCCTTTGTATTAAATTTGAAAAAAACTGAAAAATATTTATTTAAACGAAATAATAAGGGACCGTTTGTTGTTGCAAGCACATTATTTGGTTTAAAGGTAATTGAAAAATTCGTATTCAAAATCAATTGAGACAAAGAATTTGAAAATCCAAGTCTCTTTTATTTTTAACAGAGTCACCTGCAGCGTTAAAAAAAATATTCCAAATGGTGAGGAAATAAAATATCTTTAAATAATTTCATGCAATACAAAATATGAGGAATATTTCTTGAATGGCTTACATTAATTTTTTCTCAATATTGGTGAATCTGATTAATTTTGTCATCTGCGCTGTCATGTATGATTAATGCTGTCATTGTGCCCAAATCCAGTTAAACAATAAAAAAAATGGGAATATTCTAAACTTTTGTATGGAATAATGTGTTGCTGATTCACTGTTTGTTTTCAAATCAGGAATTTTATTCATTTTTTTGGAATTCGTTAGTGATAATGAAGATGATGATTCTAGTTTGTATCATTTGGCTCAATTTGAAGATCTTTAGACTATCTTTATTATTATACTGATGAATAAAGATTATTCTAGATAAAAACAACCAGATTATTAGAAATTTGTAACTCGCTATCTCTAATTTTAATAAAAATTCGTTTATTTGTTGTATTAATGGATATGCGAAAAAACAATGCTCTTTTAAGCCAACTTTTATTGGACATTTGCAAAGCATGGTCCAACCAAGACCATCGTATCTCCTGCATTACAAAGACTTGAGATCTTTGTTGAGTTCGTAAGCGCATAGTATCAATTAATGGCGTTCTAAAACCATCTATGTTAAGTGATTGTACAAATAAGATGTGCAAAAGAGAAAGTCTGAATAAAACCTGTAAGAAAAGGTTATTTAATATGTTTTTCAGAGAACTACTATACTTATTCAATAGGAATATTAGGTTTATGGTAAATCTATTTCAATGTTTGTAAGAACAATTTTATTATTGTTGCTTTGTGAATAACATCGAAATAAAAAGACGTACCTAAGCGTATGATCCCCATATTAAAAATTTTAAATTCTTCTCTTTACTATCTTCACTCGTATTTTTCTGAATGAACATAATTAAAACAAACTGACAAAAGAGTTCATTAACGTAAATTTGACAAAGACGAAAATCTGTCGATATGTCTTTTTACTCGTGGAAATTCTTCATATCTTAATATGAGCATTTAAACATTAGACATAAATACGTATGAAAACACTTTTGGATTCACATCTGTTTAATATAGCTTTTCCATAATTATGTACTATTTTTTTATCATAAAACATCTAGAGAGAGGTTTATTAAATTGCGAGGTATTAAACTTAATAAATAATGTGGTCAGATCAATGAAGAAAGTTCGAATTAGATTCTATACATGTAATGTAGAGAAATGAATGGTAGAGTAATTGGTAAGTAGCAGAAGGAGTTTGTTCGATTTAATCCCAGTTTAATCTCAACATCTTTGATTACTTTTAAACTTGAATCCACCACGCTATACTTTTCCTGTATGAATAACCCATACTTCGTGACCGTATTGCCATAGGTATATCAATAAGTTCAAATTGAAAATATGAAAAAAAAAAAAAAAAAATATAAATGTAATATTTTGACGATTTCCTAATACCAATTTATGAATTCACATCACTCAAATACACAATACAACGTTAAAGTGCGTTATCAATCGACGATATGAATATTGGTGTGGTGAATAGCTTACATGAACATAAACGATATTTTTTCTTAAGTTGCATCTGTTTTGAACCTTAGAAGAAGAATCCTTATAGCAAAAGGTATTGCTGAGCGAGTTCAATAGATTTTAGGGATTAAAACTAGTGTAAAAAGTTCAAGCCTTGTAAACTTAGGAAAGTTGTATCCTAGTCATGAAAGAACGAGCATACAAAACGGCTTTTTAAGTTCAACAAGAAGAAAATAATTTACAAAACATGGTATTTGTCGCAGGTGGAGTTTGTAGGTATGTATATATTAATTAGAGGGATATAATTACATAAGAAAAGAAATCACAAACCTTTATTCAATAGAATGTAAGAAAAGAAGAAATCGAACCTTATCTCAGTCCTCTATCTAGAACTTGAATAAGTCACCTTTCTATTGATACCTACTTGTTATATCAATCTGAGTTATTTAGTAATAAATTCGGTCTGTCGTATTTCATAATTATTACATTGAGTATTGATTCATATATACATATTTATGAAACCAAGTTTTGAATATATTTTATGCTTTACAACAACTATGAAAATGTTGAATATATAAAAATGACATTTTTTCTCGAAGGGAACAAACAGTCAACACAACAAGTATTACAACAATTAACAAGTCATAATTTTATCTTCGATAAAAATAAGTCATAGCTTAAGGTTCCACTTAGAAGTATGGTATTATAAAACATTCAAAAGAATAAAATAGAAAAGGAAACAATTTGGTGACAAAATGTTTAAATGAATAAGGTATGTACCTACTGTTAAAAAAAGTAGTAGTTTCGACATAAGACATAGTACTTACCTTTGTTCAGAATTGGGAATCGTTCACATTGATACAATTACATACACCTTATATAGGTACACTCCAGCGGCGTAATTCACATGTATACCTACATAAAACAAATGCCTACAATGAGGTGTTTTTTATTTACACAAAATACCAATACAAGCTTTGAGAATTGCTAAAAAAATCTCGAACTCACTTAAATGGATAAAATAATATTTTGGGCCAACATATGTGTACTTCTGAAATTTCTACTCCTTCAACGCAAAGAAAAACTTACCGTGCACAACTGACAAGAAAAACAACAAATTGAGATATATCAACTCAAAAACAATATACCTAAGTAGAGACGACGGATTAAGACTAAATACAGTATGGTAATCAATTATACAACACACAGTAGGTACATTAACGCTCGCCATAACACAGGCCATACCTACCTAATATGTATGTATGTATGTTAGAATATGACCCATATAAAAAGTCTTGTTACTCCACTGCTACCAACTTACTTTCCCATCATATTATTATTTTCATAGATGGATTTCTCGTGTTTGATTCATCGCATTGTAATGAAAATTTTATCGTTTCAGGATTATACTACAGCAATAGAAACACTCCACTCCACACGCCTGCCCTCAGTAGCTGTTGTATTATTGTGCTGCTCAATACATTGGAAGTGACTTATTTGGCACCCTTCCTTAGAAGAAGATATTGCGAAAATAGGTAAGTGTTTATGTTGTATTACTAGATTGAGGGCCGACTACACTACAGAGTACCTAGTTGAAATTTTTGTTACATTTTTAATTTTAGTTATGTAATTTATTGATAGAAATTAATTTATTTAATTTACACAAACTTGCCATACTGATGATGCTTTCTAAAACAAACTGTACCTACTCTATAATCAATAATGCTTTTGAATGAAGTCTCGCAAATTTCCAATATTCATGATGTTAAGCTACGGTTCTGTTGGGATCCAAAATAATATTGAGTATTCTATCTTGTTTACTAAACATTAAATGACTTTCATAATTATATTTTCGTGTGTTACTTTGTAAAATTACATTATAAAAGATTATTTTAGTTAACTATACTGTTTATATAACAATAAATTTGCTATTTATCCCTCTCCTAATAAACACTTTCCTTACCCCCACCATTAATACTCCTCCGACCAACCAAAACCACTCCTTTTTAATTTTAAATGTATATATATCTTTGTTATTTTAAATTTAAGTATTAATTGTTAGATTCTGAATATGACTGCATTGTATCTAACAGTATTTTTAATTATAATAATCTTTAATACTATTACTTACAAAAAGACATCAGAAGTAGACAAATATTCTAGATATTGTATAATTTATATGTAGTTTTCCCATAACTTGACCGACAATATAGCTATAACAAACAAACATACGAACGTACCAACTAATAATATATAATGTATTTATGTGAAGATTATTGGTACTCTATGCTCTACTCCACTTAGCTAATAATGGAACATCACTTAGGACTCATTCACATGTAACATATATTAGGTATAGGTATTATATATCATCGTTATTATTATCTAGATGAAGAGGACTTCTGCGAAATAACAATAATATATCCTATGTAGGCATGTAAGTAATCTCTGATTTACGATTAAACATACTTTTCTACATAAGATTTATTTCGCACATAAATGAGTTAATATCTTTTTTGGCGCTACGCTCTCATATTAATCTGAAGGGAAGGCTTCGTGATATTTTATTCAAAAAGCTTATTCACTCAACCTAATATTTCACACTTACAGGTATAACAACAAAATATACCTAATATTATTATTTTTTTCATTATTACGGTACACATTTTTAAATTCACTAGGCAACTCACATTGGAGTGTGATATGTACCTTATTTATACCTATAAAATGTTGCCACAAATAAAAAATAAAAGTCAGTAAATTATGATTGAATATCATTAGTCAGAATTGATGAAAAGTTCCCTGGTCACTTTTTTAACGATTAATTCAATGAAGACAGTGTCAAATATCGTCACTAAATAGATATAAAAAATCGCATGTACCTAATTATAGAATTATATGCTACAAGGATTTATTAATTATGTATTAATTTTTATGATAGTCATTGGAAAAGGAAACGAAAATAATTTTGATCCAAATCACCTTCCTTCCCTGCAGAGATCTTAGCGTGCGTAATGGTGTGTAAAATTGCAAGTATATAAGGTGTCTATTATTCGCCCTTACGTTAAATGTACCAAACAGTATATGGATACTTATTTCGCTCCCTTAAATCCCGACTTAATAATTCCTTAATCATGACGAAGTACTCGACCTGAGAGTGAGAAATCTGACTAATATTAACTTTTATATACGTCGTCAATTTCCCCGCGGAACTCGAAAAAGCCTCATCCCCACTACAGAGATCTGTAGGAGATAATATATCAAGTATATACCTTTACATTAAATACTTATTGGTACATAGATACTTATTCAAGTACTTAGGTATATTTTGTTCACCAATACTGTATCTGGTCATTTTCATAACTCGTTGTTACTTTGGGATGCTACGAGAGACTTTAATGTGGTAGCTTCCCTTGCATTCCACATCCTCATGCCGTTGACCTTGAAGGTTCATCTGCCTCTGAGAAGATTTTAGCTCCTCCGGACAAGAGAGTGCCCCTTCCAGCATCTTCAGTTAAGAAGAGTTGGTTGTTAGCTTATACCGGCTGACAGTTGGTCCCTGTCTTCCCAGGCAAGGATTGCCTTTAACACAAATCGAAGATATTGGAATCCCCAAATATTGATTTAAGCGTAAGGAAGAACCTTACTAAAGCCTTTGTATGGAGCATTCTGTTTTATGGCTGTGAGACGTGGACCATCAACAAGAGTGAAAGCGGACGGTTGGCGGCCTTTGAGATGTGGTGCTACAGACGCATGCTGAAGATCCATTGGTCGGAACACGTCGAAAACGAAGAAGTTTTAACCAGGGTAGGCGAAAAAAGGCAACTTCTTAAGAGAATCGGCCAACAACGAGCTCACTGGATTGGCCACAACATCAGGCACCCAGGACTACTCATCGCCATCGCGGAGGGTAAGAACGAGGGGACAAATGGCAGAGGCCGACCGAGAGACGCGTATATGGACCAACTGAAGAGGGACATGAACTGTGGCTCATACGTAGAGCTGAAAAGACTGGCTGAGAATAGAGACGAATGGAGAAGAAAAACCAAACTCGTTGCAGACCAATCCAATGGATTGTAACTCATTATATAATACTGTATCTAGTTTCGTGTTCAGTATCAATTCCATAACATTATTAAAAATCATGATTACTTGTTACAACACGTACACAGTTTACAATGAGAGCATCGTTGAATGTTTTGTTAGTTGTTAATGTTTAAGTTTGTCTTTATATTTGTTTCTGAAGTTATTTGTTACCAGGTTGACAATATTGTTCCTTAGTGAAGCCAGTACGAGTATAACATAGGCTCAGCAACACAAAGCACACTCTCGAAAAAAACAGACTTACGGACCCGATAAGCTTAGTATTTTGGATCTTAACGAATTGTTAAGTATTCGTATATTGACGGCTTATGCCGTAATACGGCAAATTATATTGAAAAAAGATACTGTATTTTATTATTTCCATCTAGTATTGCCCAGAGAATAGATCAGTGTCATTGATGAGATTATTATGTTTATAAATTTACAATATTTATGGAAACAAATACTTCCTCTTTATTTTATTTAAATAACTTCTTATGTGGACTAAGAAATACTAAGAATTTTCAACAGCAAAAAAAAATAAAAGTACTTGAATGTCAAATTAGGACAACCGCCAGAAGAACATTTAGAAACTTTTGTTCCCCATTTCTGTTCTTCATAATATAATGTGCTCACTTACATCTTAAAACGAGATTTTTTCCCGGAAGGTTTCAGATTATTCTTAAATTACATCCAAAAGATATTCTTACAGCCGTACATCCTTTACATCGTAATATAATTGACTATCATAAGTCTGATACACTTTAGTTTTGATATGAATATTCTGATTATGAATATTCTACTCTGTTGACGTCTAAATTTCCCAGGATAAGGTAAGCTCACACTCCATTTTAACACATCAACAAAGAGATTTATGAAATTTTCAACATACATCAGATCAGAATCAAATTCGATTAGGTACTTGTTTGGGCCACGAAAATAATGCTTTGTTACAGCTGAAAATATTCAATGTTTTTAAACCTCAATAAACATCATAAAATTATACAGAACAGTACAAATTTATAGGTAATCTGTATTCGAGAGATTTATCTGATTCCATAGTAAAACCAGTTTTTAAAAACATTTCGTACCTTTGTATGTCATGTAAAAAATTTGCTTCATTAACGTTTTATTTCATAAGTTTTCTTTGACTAAAATACACAGAAGCACGAGTACGGTGTATTTCATTTTAAATGCTTTCATTATGTTTTAATCCACGTTGCAGTATTTACAATAATTATAAAATACTTAATTACTTATATACTTGAAATATTTGTACATAGTATCGGCTCTGAACAAAGACGTCATTGAAATATGATACCTGGAACGATTTTCAAAGACAGCGTTTCCATGGCTGTAATTTGATATAACTAAGACTTAACTTTGTTACGCGCGACTAAGGAAATAGTTTGTTTAACAAACTACCGTCGTTAGTTCAATGAGGCTTACGTTAAATACTTACCAAGAAAACATAGTACTGTCAGACACCTTATTCGTTCACTCATTTATTGTCACACTTAACGTTCTTCTCGAGAATATATTGAAAAAAAATGTACCGACAAAAGTTTAATTTCCGCAACCAGTATGACATTGTAGTTTTTAGATCATTCTCCTATCGATGCATTTATTCGGAGTACTTTAGAATTTTATTAAATACTATAAAATCTGAATGTATTTTTATAGATGATTTTGACTCATTTAAGAATTCAAAGAAAGTAACTAAATAATCTTCAATTTTTCTTCAATTTATAACTTTTATATAATATTTTGCTTTAGGAAGTACATCGCATAAAAAGATTTTTTTTTTTTTTATTTAATATAAAAAAAGGTTTAAAGAATGATTTATTAAAAAAAATGATAATGATTTTGGCCTATTTATTAATTATATTTGGCTTCAATGTCAGAAAAAAATTATGGCATTTTGTTTTATATATTTAGGAAATTAATTTAGGTTTATTTTGTTTTATAGGAGATATTGATAATTCTATTAACTAAATGTTTCATCACTTACCAAGGATGTATCGTGTGATTAAGATGCTATGCGCTATATTACAACACAACAGCCATATTATTAATTTGTAATGCTTTATAGAAATAAGGCTCCTTTGGGGATCAGAAACTTGTAGCCACTTTCCGTGTGTTTGAGGTAAATAATGTTGGGGTGGACGTGCACGGAATGATGTTTGTATAGAGAATGCATCTTGGAGGACGTGAGAGGAAGCTTTTCTCATGCTCTTACAATATGTACATATGTACAAGAGAACTTGTGAAATACTTTAAGATAATAACAGTGCATGTGCAAGGAGACGTGCAGAGTTAGAACATGTTTGTATTTTTAACAGCTTTTTTAAATAATAATATTGAAAATATTATCGTTTTGTGAATTGTTTTCATATATTTACTAGTTCACGAGTATCATACCTACATGCGCCTAATACGTTATCTAGTTGTTCAAAAACTGTTTTACGAATAGGTATGTGATTACATTTTGTTACTGTTTTGGAATACTCTTAAACTTTTACAAAGAAGCTTTTTGTAGTGCTCATGTTTCAAGCTTCATATTCTAACAGAATGTGTATTTATAAATACTGCCGAAAAGGTGTTTCGCAGAATATAAACCTCAAAATATTCATTTAATATCTATGTAGAGTGCTCATAAGTATTTTATTTTCCGTCACACAAATTAACATAATATTACACGTATATCATGAAAATAATTTCAAAATAAGCAGTGTTAATGATCTACATTTAATTTTTAGATTGCTATATCAAAAATATCTGTAGCCACATCAACCGGATTTGTCGGGTCTATTTATTTATATTATGTTAAATATTTTAATTATTTCTCATAACAATTTAAAAAACAACTAATTCGTACATAACTTAAAGTACATTTTGACCACAATAATAATAATATCATTATCAAACAATATTACTAATAATATTATTTTAACGATGAGGTTTTGTGGAAACTATTTCTGTTTAATGCGTATTGCTAATGCTATTACCACTACAAATATTATATTAACAACCCCTACATAGTAACCCCTACTTTAAAGCAGTGGTGGGACTAGTCATTTACATTGGTCATGCTTTCATTACATTTACAACATTGGTTATGCCTTTTTCTTATTTGAAAATACTCAAATTTTCATATTTTATTAATTATTTATTTATTTATCAAATATATTGCTTACGCCTTTTTACAATTGACATGAACAAAAAAATTATACAGTCTTCAATTAAAAACAATTAAAATTAATCAGTAAAAAAAAACAAGCAAACACAACTTGGTAACATTAGTACTCTATTAACAAATACTAAGATATCTTCTTCTTCTTCATGTGTCTTGCCGGGTCCCCCCGACGTTGACGACCATTTGAGAGAAAGCTTCCCTGTCCTGGGTGGCGCGAAACAGCTCCTCCACGGTTCTGACACCGGTCCACTGTCGAATGTTTCGAAGCCACGAGAGCTGTCTTCTGCCAACCCCTCTGCGGCCCTCGATCTTCCCCTTCTAACGAGCTGGATTATAGTGTACTTGTTACCTCTCATTACATGGCCAAAATATGATACTTTACGGAGTTTAACAGTGGTGAACAATTCTCTATTTACATTGGCTCTACGTAAAACATCAATGTTCGTTATCATATCGGTCCAGGATATTCTTAGCAAGATAAGAATTACTAAGATATAGGCATAGGTATATTTATAATCTGCTCAGGTACATGGTACGTACTTACCAACCAAACATAGGCATACTAGTATACTTCCTTACACACAGTTTTACTTAAAAATTATCTAGCAATTTAAAAAAAAAACTACATGTTCAAATTTTTATACAAAAATATATAAAACCACATCCTATCTTTTTAGGTATGTAAGTGATAACGATCCAAAAAAAATATTGCGGTGATGCCTGCACATGGAAAGAACAATATTGTACAAAAATAAATAAATAATAAAAAGTTTGGGAATCACGCCATTGCTCGACTGTACTACCGCAAATATAACAATAATGTTGGAGGATTTTATTATTTAACTTTCAATGGTCTAGGGCAGTCAAAGAGCAATGGTGTTGTTTTAATTTTATGGTCACCTTTATCAACACTTTATTCTTGTTTGTCTTGGCATCTTCATATTGTTAAATAATTACATAAAATTACATACAGTTTATAATAAATAAATGTGATTATGGTACAATTATAGTAAAAGTTATAAGCATTTTGATTTTTATATATTTTCAATAAACAATATTCTTATAAGACTGTTTACTTTAAATAATATTATGCTTATATCAGTAGCAAGAAAGAACTAGTCGGTGTCTTTAACTTATTATTTGATATGTAATGAATTCTGTGTCTACAAGAAATAATAGAACGGATGGCTGAGGGGACAAATCATAAGGGTCGTCCTCTTCTAGAATACCTCGACGATCTATGCAAAAATATGAGCTGCGATTCATCCGACAAAATGTAGAGGGTCGCACAAGGTAGTACGCAATCGAAAGAAAGAAAAAGGGTTTTACTGCTAACTTATCCACAAGATAAAAACCAGAGAAAGAGAGATATACTAACGCATTTTATATCATTTTGCAAACACACAATCAAAACTTAATAATAAGTAATGTAAGTAAGTACAGCTGCATGTAATGAACATGCAAGCTGTCCTCCCCGCGTCATTATAAAATCAAGATATTCAGGATGGGTGGCAAACCTCATCGCTGAAGATTAATAATATAGAGCCAATTAATAAAAGTTAGAGAACCGGCAAAGATATTTTTGTTTATGTGGTACAATGTGAATGTGGCGTAATTCATGAGGATGGCCATCTACTAATATGGCCACTGATACTGACTGAACGGCTGTATTCCTGAACCCGTAGACAATTCGTACTTAGCGATCGGCTACTGGCGAACTTTTCGACAATCTACCTACATGTACCATATAATTATGCGTTATTGTTGCAGTTATAGGCGAAAATTCGTTTGTAGTCGATCGCCAAGTGCATGTTTGTCTAGGGGCTCTGGAGACCTATGTCTGTCGACACCTATTGAAGTGGAACGATTTAGACCGCACACGAAAAGTAAAGTTAGTAAGTAAAGATTGATATTAAATTTCAATTTTATCTCTAAAAGAAAAAATGGCTGCTCACAACTTTGCTGAATGGAAAATTTCCTATATTATACATTTTATACACATTTTTCTACGAACCCCACTTTTTTATTCCGAAATTTAATTTATTTTGTGAGAGACCTATTCCATATCGAGAATGTACATAATATTGAATTTCTAAAGTAGGTAGGTACTATTGTTCCATGGAACATCCGGAAAAACTTTCTCGTTCTTTTTTATAGGTTTTTGAGTGTCCTGTAAAAGGCAGGTGCTTGAAAAAACAAAGACATTTTTTATCTAATTTCAGCGATGAGGTATGCCACCCATCCTGAGTATCTTAATTTTTGATGGCATGGAAAAAACAGCTTGTATGTTTATTGCATACAAATTGGTACATACATTATGAAGCTTATTTACAGTATCTTGTAAAATGTAAGTGTCCGTAAAACTTCACGTATACCTACCACCGTTCTTGATTGTATTTTTTATTGACATTGAGAAGACAATTTTTTATATTCAATACTTGCTGCTTATCCACTGGCTACCTCACTTGTGGGATATGCTGTAATGGTATATAGTAAGTATATACAAGTAGATATTTGCTACATGTAGCTAATTTCAAAGATTCAATGCGTTTCTAGATTCAGATCTCTACCAGTAGGTACTTATTTCCTATATAAATCTCAATAAAATACAATATTCAGTTTTTCAGAAAAAAAAAAAAAAAAGATTTCTTGAAATGAAATTGAAGATAGAGGCACAGGAATATGAATTTATTTTTCAATGTCTGTATCTGAACGGATTTAAGATACAATCCTTTGAAGTTAGTCCGGGTTGAAAAAACCTATTTTCCTAACAGTATATTATGTGTATATTATGTAGGTATGTGTTATGAAATTCATGTAAGTAGGTTCTATGAATTAGGTACATACAACTATTTCAATCACAAATATACAGGTGAAGATATTGCAAATCTATATTTATTTACAAATAAAACTTGGGTCTAACCTTTTTTACGAAAATGCTTAGTTTTGAATAAATACTTCCATATTTTTCATTTTCCTTTGTTTTGTTATACACATACACAGTTTGATCCAAAAATTTATATATGTCACATATTCGACTCAGTTTACATAACTCAATTTTTCATGAAAAACATCATCCCAATTCATATAATATACTCTCGTAATAGCTATTTATTGCAATAAAATACATCCAATATAATATATAGAATTGATTAAAATAAATAGATAGAAGTTCAGGTCATGAAAAAATCACTTTTTAAATTAAATTGAAGATGTGAAGAAAAAAGAGCAATAATTACGATGTCTCTTACCGAAAATAATTCACATATCCAGATATTCAGGATATCATAAGATTAGGCTTAAAACGCAGGTTTAAAATACCAGAATTATACCAATATTAAAGGTATAAAATAATATGGGCCTGTAACCCGAAACATATGCTACTGTTAAGTAACCAAATTTAAAACCCAAAAGTGTTTTGACTTATAAATACTTTATTTAAATTGTTAATTATAATAGATTTATAAAATTTGATGTAAATATAAATTCATTTCTAAATCTAGTTTTTGTAAATAAAAAGTTACGGATATTTAATGACATTTCTTGTTTTTTTTTATTTTTCCAGCTAGTACTGTATATTTTCGTTACATAATTTTATTTTGTTATCATGTCATACTATGTCAGGTCTACAATGATGTATTTGTCAATCTGTTATAATTGGTCCTGCAATTTGGATTATCTATAACGGATTCGGTGTTTTTTTCTAATATATGGTATTATATTTTGTACTTTATTATCTCATTTCACACAACTCATTTCTACTGCTTTTAAACCACTTACATCCATATTCACGTTTTTCTTACATAAATCACTGTTGGCACAAAGACAACTGAGTGCAACAATTACTTAGCTTTGATAGATATGTTTTTGTTCGTTATTTTTGGTCAAATTCTTCTTTCAATGCCACTTTTGCACTTTCTATCTCCCGTAAACAAACTATTGTTATACGAAAATTGGTCTAATAATTCAAAAATTTGGTTGTCAATCATTCCTAGGCACACCCACTGTTTTTATAAACACACGTCATCATTCACTGTAAGGCATTATTTTAATAAGTTTTTATTCAGACTGATGAATCAAATAGAAATTCAAACCTTAATTAATCGACATAATATCGCGAAATAGGTGCGAGGATTCTACCACGAGCCAAGCCACATACATAGTAGTAGGTATATCCTGAATCCTGAAACGGGTTATGTAAAGTAACTCGGATGTATGTATTTACATGTGAAAGTAAAGTTTGTTTGATGTTTGCTTAACTGAAAAGTTGACAGCCTGCTGTTACAGACATCATTAGCAAGCGAGGGATGAGAATCGATTGTGGATCCCTGAGGACGTTTAGGATAGATACTATACACACTCAGAATTTATGTGCAAAGTGTGAGAGATTTTCAAATATGTAAATTTGCGTAAAATGTGTACAATCATTGTGGATGTAAAAAGTTTAGATAAAAATAAAGAAAAATCTTTTTCCAAAATATCGTTTTTTTATGTATATGATAATAGACGATTTTCCATGGTTACATTGAGAAGTTACTCAACAGTCTTAAGGAAATATTTGTAGATCGATTTCCATTGAGCTTTATGAACTAAAATATATGTTATTTTTTTTTCGCACTGCAAATTAGTGAGTCAGCTTCTATAATCAATACATCCGTACTTGCATCACTTTGAAACGTCTATAATTGTTTTTATTATATTTCAATCCCTCAATTTTCAATCTCTTAAAAAAAAGATAACTTGTGAAAAATCTAAATGTAAAAAAAACTTAAATTTAAAAAGTTCTTATGACATTTAGTTGTTCTAAGATTCAGGTAGGCCTTTAGTACACTGAAAATGGAGAGAAGAAATTTTATTTTTATGTATCATTTTATTCCAAAATGTTCTACAGGAAGTTTTGTCTTTTATCCTTATATCCTAAGCTCAAATATTTTAATTCTAGGATGTATTAAAAGCTTAATGGTTTAACTCTTGACCACACTGCGGTTTGATGATTTAGCGACTAACTACGTTACATAAAATACCAGTAGGTACTTAAAATAGATACATTCTACGAAATAACAAATACAAAACAACAGTTAATGTAATTGTGACTGCAATTTTAAAAACAACATAATATAATGGTTTACATACAGAAAAAAAAATACTTTTAGTTAATTTGACAAATAAACGGTAAATATAATATCCGCACTTGATGATGTCTACAGTAATTGCATTTAAATATGTATTTGTATACGCCTTATGGTTTGATTCACGATTTCGTCAACTCTACAAATATAAGACGGTTTCGTATTATATTTTCTCAATCAGAAAACGGCTGTGAAAAGGACAGAACTGGTAGCTGGTAAATTTATTTTAACGTAAAATAGAAAATGTCCAAAAAAAATAAAATACGTGCCAAACCACAGTAGTCACTTCTTTTCGTTAAATAAATTAAAGGGAATTAATAAAATATTTTCACAAATTTATTTTTATGTTTTAAATTATCATTTTTTGTACCAAAGTAATAAAAATATGGTTCATCACTTACATTTATGTACTTTGCATTATTTATATTTCACAATAAATGAATTAATGTTTGTTCGTTTATGGAGCACCCGGTAAAGAATTGGTCTCCCACTCTTCTGCGTAAGTTTTCGAGTGTCCTGTAAAAGGCAGGTGTTCGAAAAAATAAGACATTTTACATCTTAAATTCAGCGTTGAGGTTTGCCACCCATCCTGAATGTCTTGATTTTATACTGGCACGAAGAGGACAGTTTGCATGTTTCTTACATGCAGCTGATCTGCTGGCTACTCCACTTGTGGGATATGCCGTGATGGTATAGTATAGTAGTAGTAGTAGTTTAAACTATGCGGTAAATCTGTTACCGACCCCACTTGTGAGATATGCCACGATAGTTTAATAAGTTATATAGTAAAATAGTAGGTTTATGATAGATAATATAATATAATCGAATATCTTATCGTATAATTTCTATGCATCGCGGAAATGGTTTGACTTTCAGTATAGAAAAACAAGTCAAAGAATATCCCATGTTCATATGATTGATCATATAAAAGAAGGACTTAGGATAGTAATAACATGCATTAGAAATTGACTAATTTGTTCCTACAATGCTTAGTTGATTAAACAATAAAATTTGTTGTAATAAATCTTATTGTATTTTAGATATCTACATACCGTAATTAATAGAGTCATATATTTATAAGAAAACCACTACTAACCCTCATTTGAGGTAGATTCTATATTATGTTATACATATCGTAATAAGGTTATATCTAAATTATGACATTATAATATGACCCTAGCTTAGTAAAACCACAACCTTTGTAATATTATAATATCAATCAGAAGTATATAGGTACCTGATACCTTTAATTACCTACCTATTTTAACCGTGTATAATGATGATTCATCAGGTATAGTAAGAGTACATATTGTCAAGTATTGGAGAAATATATTATGTTAGATTTAATATTTTAAATCATAATTATAAGAATCACGGTATGAAGCTATTACTCGTTCACTCATACTCACAAAAATCCATATTTATCCCCGGCTTACTAATCAAAGTAAGCCTAAGAATAGAGCTATTTTATAATCATATACGATAAATCTCAGCCTCGTGAAGGTGGGGTCCGTGGTATGATACCAGGTGCCGGCAAACTCCTCTTTCACGATAAAAGCTTTTAGTAGCTTACTGTGAAAGGTGTATGTCTTTGGGTTTATTACAAAAACCCAGATATATCTTCAAAAAAAAATCAAAACCACGTTACAATTTTTTTTAGTGTACATACCTTATGAATATTATGTTGAAAAATTAAATTTATCTAATTTACCCATATTATCGACCGACGATACTTAGTGGAATTTCATGTTTGATTAATTAAAATAAAACACTTAGGTATATTTAGTACTTCCATATTAACATTAAATCATAAGTAAGTTTTCAAGATCTTCCGCTGTCATCATCAGGCTATTTATCATATTTATCCCACCCACAGTAACACAATATAAGTAGGTAACACAATTAATTTGTATACACTTTCAAATTGGGCAATGCATGGCTTCTTGTGATGTGATCATAATTGTTTGGATTTATTTGCATGTGTTTGTCTGAAGTGTGTAACTGATTTTGAATAAATAAATAAGTGTTATATTTTTATGAATTCAAATTCATCATCAATATAAATTTTCTTCCATAATATTTCTTTTTTTGTTTTATTTGGCAAACCTTGGTCACATAGCCCGACATAAAATAAAAATAACAGTTATACCGTGATTGTAAGTAGGTAAATGTAGGTAATAGAATGTTATCTCCGTCACATTATTAAATGTTATATAAGTTTGTATGTATCTTGTCCCACCTATCTTTAAACCCTCATTAGCGGGGGAGTAAAACAATTTCCAAAGGTACTTAAAAGACCTTCTTTTTACTAACTTCACTTGCGAAAAACTTCTGATGATAATACATGTACAAAATATAATCGTATATTTACCTACATTATATAATAATATGTATCTTAAATAAAAGAGAAACAGTTTTGATTTATTTTATTTATGATATTATGGGAATAATATGAAATCTAGCCAAGTATTTCATTCTATCATAGTATTTTATCATATAACATTTTTTCAAAATTTTAATGATAATTGGGACATTTTACGCTGATTTATTCAACTTCTTATTCCGCGGTTAAATAGAACAATTTTATTTATAGACACTTCATTTAATAAAAAAACTTATTGCAAATAAATATATATAATTGGAAAAGTCCAGAGTTGAAAACTTTTTCAAAAAATCTACCTTCAAGAAAATTTTGAAACTTTATCTCTTCAAAACACCCGAGTGATTTTATTTAAATATATTTCATCGCAGTTCTCCGTAATCATTTTTTTTTTACTTAATCAGCTTTTTAAAATAATAATTTCCTTATCTCAAGTCTTCATTCTCACCACAAACCTCCGAGAAACTTGTCATTTAATCCCTATTTAATTGAAATCAACATTTTTTTCAATTAATCTATACCATTTTCTCTCATCAAAATATTATTCAGCTTAAATATAAAATAATTTTATCAGCGGATCTTTGAACCGCAACTTTGATCAAAGGCGAAATTCAAATGAGAAAATGAAATACTTAAATGATTTTCATTTCCACTTAATTATTTTATCGTTATCCTTTTGTTTATTTCTATTTACACAGTTTCCAAGAAATAAAATAATGATTTTTTATGTCTTTTTTATAGGTTCTTAGAGCATCTTAATATAAGACTGTATTTAAATGATACCGTAGAAATTAAGAGAATCTTTTTATTAATCGATTGTGTATTCCGGGTATTAATTTTGAACTTTTTCTCATTTGCTTATTTTTAATTCTACTATTCGGAATATTTCAAAATGAGTAGAAAAATATCGCAAATATACACTGAGAAAAATACTCACAACGAATCATTGGTACGTGCTATCAGATTAGGACCAGAGATAGTACAAAAGATTCGTTAGTACGAATCTGTAATAAAGGGTTGTTCAACAAGAACTTTGTTTTTTAATTGTGGCAACACCAGCAACATGATAGTTTTGACATTTAATTTTTTGACGTAGTCGTAGTGGATGCATTGGCAATTGTTGCAATGAATTCAATTTCGCTTGAAAATCGCATTAAAATAATTAAAATCCATTATGAAAATGGTGGTTCTGCTAAAGTGACATTTCGTCAAATTCGTGATATTTTCGGACAACATAATCGTTCTTCTGAGACCGCTATTAAGAATTTGGTCGCTAAATTTGAGTCGACAGGCTCGATACAAAATGTGTTAACACCAACGCGTGTACGACCGGGTCGTTCAACTGAAAACATCGCAGCCGTGAGCCACAGTGTTGAAGCAGATCCAAATTTGTCAATTCCTCGACGTTCTCGACAATTGGGGTTATCCAAAACCACCACATGGCGAATTTTGCGTAAGGATTTGGCTTTGAAGCCTTACAAGGTTCAACTGGTGCAGGAATTGAAGCCGAACGACCATTCAAATCGCCGTAGATTCGCTCAATTCATTCAGGAACAACCCGCTGGTTTTTCTGAAAAAATCATTTTTTCAGACGAAGCCCATTTTCACTTGTCAGGGTACGTCAACAAGCAAAATTGCCGCATTTGGGCTTCTGAAAATCCTAGAGCAATTATTGAGAAGCCGTTGCATGCTCAGCGTGTCACTGTATGGTGCGCTATGTGGTCTGGAGGCGTGATTGGGCCGTTTTTTTTCGAAGATGAGACTGGAAATGCGGTAACGGTCAATGGATCACGCTATCGCAAGATGTTGACAACTCAATTTTGGCCTATTATTGATGACGTGGATATCACTGACATGTGGTTTCAACAGGACGGTGCCACATGTCACACAGCCAATGAAACGATCAATTTATTGCAAACCAAATTTCCCGATCGCATGATTTCACGAAACTCAGCTGTTAAGTGGCCAGCCAGATCGTGTGATTTAACGCCACTGGATTATTTTTTGTGGGGCTATGTTAAGGACAGAGTCTATACGGAGCCAATCGAATCGATTGCAGCCTTAAAACTCAAAATCCGTGATGTGATTAGCGAAATAGTCCCGCCATTTTGCCAAAAAGTGATTAAAAACTTTGATGAAAGAATCGACATCTGTCAGCGTGCTCGTGGTGGACATTTGTCAGATATCATTTTTCATGCATAATTGCCAAACTTTTCTCTTTGTAATTCAATAAAAATTTTAATCATCTTCATCAAATTTTTTTGTTTTATTTTGTTTTAAAAAACAAAGTCCTTGTTGAAAAACCCTTTATTAGTTTTTCGCAAACAAATCATTGGTAAATTTAGCAACAATTTGTTTGCGAAGAGTTAATATTATAGATTCATACTAATGAATCGTTTGTACTATCTCTGGTCCTAATCTGATAGTACGTACCAACGATTCGTTGTGAAATTTCGTTAGTATTTTTCTCGGTGTACATACACTCATTACCTTAACATTGAACTTAAATAAATGATCTTCGATGACATTTTTTTATTGCTTTGTTTTGTAGGTCACCCGACCAAGAATTGATTTCCCACTCTTTACAGCAAGTTTTCAAGTATCTTAAATTAACATTTACATTGAATTTATATAAATGATCATTAATGACATTTTTTTATTACTTTGTTTTGTAGATCACTCGACCAAGAATTGTTCTCCCACTCTTAACAGCAAGTTTTCAAGTATCTTAAATTAAGCGATTAGGTTTGTCTGCCATCCTGAGTGTCCTTATGTTTTGTTGGCACGCACGGCTTGCATGTTTATTACATGCAGCTTGTCTGCTCGTTACGTTACCACTGGTGGGATAAGCCGTGATGGTTACAGAAAAAAAATACCAATCATAAAAATATCAGTTATACAATTCAATGCACTGAGGGCGAGTTTATAACTAACCCGGAATTCCGATCTTATAATATTACCTACGGACCATATAATTATTTATTTTTTTATAAAATTCACGGCACAAGCCTATTTGTCGTTTAAATTACATAATGGTACATAAAACAAACAAGAACAATAATGACAATTTTAATAAAATAATAGATTTATGAAACCAAACAACCAACAGTAAAAGTAAGTAGGTATATAATAATATACAACAAATTTCACCTGGTTTATCAATGAACGTCCTTTTAGTTTTCATCATATTTCATTTAATTAAGGTTGACTATGTGGGTAGGTACTCGTATATGGAATATTTTTGGGATCACAACTAAAATTTATTATTCGCAAATATATAATGAAGACAGAATAATAAAAGCAAGAAACGACGTAGCTTCTTGTGTAGAGGAAAAGCTATTTATTTTCTAACGTGCCTAATAAATAATAATTGTAGGTAATAATAATAAAATAATACTAAGTACGTAGTACCTGTCGTAAGTATAAGAGACTCGCTAGTAATAAATTCCCGGGCAGCCGAAACCATTAGAGAAAGTAATTAATTATATCGAGCAGGTGGCGGCACCACTGCAATCACATTATAACAAGACCTACCTATTGTAGATAATAATAATAATATCTACTACATATCCGCTAATACACCTTTGGGATTTTCTGACTTATACTTTGGTCCATAATAAACAATTTACCAGCGCAAGACACAGTCGTTTTGGTATAATATACCATTTTAATATAAATACGAAATCTTTCAATACCAACGATAAATGAGTACCTACCTTAATTGTGCATCACCGATTTCTCAAAGTATGAAAATTCTGTGAAAACTTCGTGGAAACAAGAGAGAAATATTTTCCACCCACTTTGTGTGAAGTAGGTTCATATGTGGGTATATCTTATGATTGTTTTTTTTTTTAAATTAAATATTTTATAATTAAAACTAACAGCACGAGTTGTCAAAAAGAAAATATCTGGTAAAGAATTTTTATAATTTTATTTTCAACAATAACAAGACAAAAAATGAAAATGTGTTTCAGAGGCTTAGAAAAATAATATTTAATCGTGGATAACAAATTAATTTGTAGTCATCTTAAATAGAACTTGAAAAATGAATCTGGGCTTTTTTTAAATATGGATAAATTCATTTCAAATATCCTCAAAAGTTGCCAGCAAGTGGAATCAGACTCTATACCATCAGTCTATCGATTACCTTAAATACATTAATTGAAAGATGATTTTCGTTCATAAAATACAATATCCGATGTACCTTACTAAGCGCATGATGTTTGATATTATTATTTTTAAACACTTCTTTACACTCAGATACCTGTACAATGCATATTATTTTCAATATTATCATATTCTCACAGAGGTAGAAATTATTTTGAGTTCATAAAAAGGGTGTGAGAGAATGCGGATGTCCGACATCCGCCTGTCTTGACCATATGGATCAAATCTTCAAGAAAGCATGTTTAGTGAGAGAAATCGGCGTATGTGTGTGAGAAATTGTATGAATTTGAAGAAAGCGAGAGAAGTGCGTAGGGGAAGATCTATATTGTGTTTTATAATTTTATGATGCTAAAATAACTTTCATGAAATTATCCAAAACATGATATCATTATTTTCAAAGAAGAGTTGACAGACATGAAATCACACAAAAAAGTACATTAAAAGTCCCTTGATACGTATTGTAAATATATCAGTACAAAATAATATTATTTTATGTATTAACAAGTACCTATCCTAATTGATGTCTTGTTGTGCCTTGGAATATAATGACATAACAGACTAAAGTACATATTCACGAGAATTTCCGGCATCAGATGGGTACAAATATAATATTCGAAATGGGATGAAATTATTAATAGGTATTTCGTTTCCTATTATCTACGCATTGATGAATTGAATTAAGTGATAGATTTAGTATTCATCTACCTTTAAAGCACGAAATCGCCCCAATTACCTATCTAAAAATTACTTATTTTGTGAAAATTATATTCTATGAGATTCTATGAAAATCTACAAAATAAAAATTGTAATTCAAAAAACATTTTACGAAATTGACAGCCGATTGGTGACGTTAAACGAAGGCGAAAGGTGAATTTACTGTTTGCGTTAAGGGGTGGCGCTCTTTTTATGAACCAGATTGCGAGACATGTTTTATTTATATACTTTAAACGAGCAAACGAGGCTTAGAGGTAAATTTATTTCCTATTTTATTTGAATACCAGTTTACATCAATGAGCAGGTAAGATAGATTGTATATTCTTTCCCTGTCTATGTCATCATAGAATATTCAACAGGAGGAGAAATGCACTTGCTCCATTTGATTTACTGAAGAAGCTGGCCATTCTCTCCGTGTCACGCAAAACAAAACATTCACATTGTCCAAATAATAACAACTTATAATTTTATGTAATAAATTAATTTTGTCAATGCACACGTAGTAGAATTCCATAATTAGGTCAATTGAAACAAGTGTTTCTTTTTACTATAGATTATAAATCGTGAGAGAAACGTCTTTCGACTTATCAGATCATTATGACACAGATTGATAATGACCTGAAAAAGCAAAAGACGTCTCTCTCACGATTTATAATCTATAGTAAGAATAAACACTTGTTTGAATTCACCTAATTTTATATGACTCATATAAAAATTTATTGGACTTGTAGGTAAATCTTAAATTTAATAATCATGAACCAATTATTATGTTATTGTGAAGATAAATTCATTCGCAAATTACATTGGTTTGAATGGTAGAGTACAGTTACTACCTATAATCCACGAACCAATTCGTTTACCAAGAATAGTATTTTATCAGTGTTATTCGTTTCTCATTAAAACCGTAATATTATATATTAGTCCAAAAAGGATTTATGAGTATTTATTATTTCTCTACGCAATATTTATTACCAACCAAAAGGAAATTAGAATTGAGATTTGTGAAAATGAAATAATAATAATATATTATATTCAGCCATACTTACAAACTAAGAATAACTGCTATTTCAAGTTTTAAACCTGGCTAAATGATACCATAGATTCCATTCCATCCGATACCATAGATTCCATTCCATCCAATACCATTATTCCAAAATTTATGCCTAATAAAATTTATTCATTAGGTATATGTAAACGTCAATTTATATTCCTGGATAACAATTTTCTTTATTATAATTTTCGATATGAAACCATATAGGCAGACCATAAAAAAAATTAGTAAGATACCTATATTTTTGTTCAATATTTTTTCTTCTTTGGACATGGGCCTATCCTGTGATCTTCCACTGCCTTCTGTTCTGGGCTTACTGAATATTGTTTCTAGGCAATCTTCTTTACATCATCCAATTATCTAGCTAGAAGCCTTCAAACAGTTCTCAGTTCTACATGATATTAAGTTTACTTAGACATGTTCAATATTTTTTTTTCTTTGGACATGGGCCTATCCTGTGATCTTCCACTGCCTTCTGTTCTGGGCTTACTGAATATTGTTTCTAGGCAATCTTCTTTAGATCGTCCAATTATCTAGCTAGAAGCCTTCAAACAGTACTCAGTTCTACATGAAACTATGTTTACTTAGCCAAGTCTAAAATATATGCATGTTCTCTGTGAGTACTGCCGATAATCTACTACATTCTCGTATTATACATAATATAACAATAATGAAATATTATATATTTAGGAAGATCTAGATACGATAGCTTATTATTAATGAGCAACTGTAAAGTGATTGATAAAGGTAAGATGACTATTTAATAGAATCCTTTTACCATTACAAAATTATTATTGGATGTTATCCTTAATAACAATTATTATTATTATTATTAAAATTATCATTGTTAATCTAAACTCATCTTTAAATCATTTACTTGAAACGAAACGAAATCGATTAAATTCTATGTTGTTTCATAACAAATCAAACGATTTCAAATAAATGCTCCAATCATTATTTGTCTTTTATCAATGTCAAATTATCTCTTGTAACTAAGAGGTATTTTTTATTAAGTAACTTATAAGTAATAAGTTATAAATGAAACAAGATATATAGTAATTCTACTGTTGACTTTATTAATTTGCGAGCCAGATTTCACGAGCTCCCGCTCTCATCGTCAGACAAAAGTAGTATAACTTTATATCTTGTTTCATTTATTACTTATTACGTCCCTTTACCAGGAACCGTCGCGTCGGTTAATAAATTTTACTTTAACATATGTATACGTTACGATTTTTTAATCATTTTTGCCAGTAATCCGTATCTAATATTTCTGTACTAAAAATGTGTTTTGTAATTAACTCCAACTGCTACCATAAAGATAATCTATGTATTGTAAATAATAAAAAAGTAGATACGTTTGTTTCACAATCGTGGTTGCAGGTGAATTGAATCCATCGTTTGACAGATTTCCTTTAAATTTACATAAATTAGTTTGTTCATACTTTAAACCATAGGAAATATAATGTGGCTCTCAATTTTAATGTAAAAAAATCACTCAGTGATTACGTCTGGTTATAAAATACAACCCTCTCAATATTTATAGATTTCCATGTTATTAACGAACAGAATATCATGAAAAAAATATAAGCTTTTATTATCATTATAATAAAATATTCACGCAACCAGTAGCGGTCTTAGCTGCAGGCGAGCCGGGCAATCTCCTGAAGCCCACGCCCAATAGACTGAATATATCGATTCTTTTTACCTAGATTTTTTTTTTTCAAAACCGAATGAAAATATTGTTTCATACATACATACATACATACATACATACATACATACCATCACGCCGCTTCCCTCGCGTGGTAGGCAGAAAGGATCGAGCGCCACTTCCTTCTATCCTTGCATACATCTTTCGCTTCCGTCACTGTCATACAATTCCTCATGCATGCTTTCCTGTTCAATGTGCTCAACACATGACCGTCCTGTAGGATTTGATTTAAATGATCTTGCCATCTAATCCTAGGACGTCCACGTCTCCGAGCACCATTCCTCTCAGCCAAATATATCTGCTTAGTCATTCTGTCCTCATTCATTCTTTCCACGTGCCTAAACCATCTTAACTTATTTACATTCATCCTTGTTATTACACCAACTTTCATTCCACATTCCTTTCGTATATCACTGTTACGCACACGATCTCTCAGACTTTTCCCACACATCCTTCTCAACGATCTCATTTCAACTGCATTTAAGCCACTTTCATCCTTCTTTAACCATGTCCACGTCTCACTTGCATACATAAGTGTTGGCACTAAGATAGCAGAGTGCACCAACCTTTTAGCTGTGGTAGATATGTTTCTATTTGCAATTATTGGTCGGATTGCACCATTTACCTTATTGCCAGCAACTTTTCTCCTTTCAATATCGCTTTCACACTTCCCATCTCTCGTGAACAAACTACCTAAGTACACACATTCGTCAACTTGCTCTAACACTTCGTTGTCAATCATTACCTGGCATACTGTTCTCTCACTTCCTCTTTCAAACACCATGATTTTTGTCTTTTTTTGCATTCATTCTCAATCCATTAATCGCACAATTTTCATACACACACATCATCATTCGCTGTAGATCACTTTCACTTTCAACCATCAATACCAGATCATCGGCAAACATTAACGCTCTTACATTCATCCCGTTCATATTAACACCTACATTCATTTCTTTCAACGGACGAATACAATGATCAATGTATAGGTTAAAAAGCCATGGCGACATAACGCACCCTTGTTTTACTCCTTTGGTCAGTGTGAACCATTCCGACAGGTTATTGTTCACTCTAACACACGCAGAACTTCCTGTATTTAGGGACGCAATGGCGCGAATTAGCTGACTACCCACCCCACACATTGATAGTACTTGCCACATTTTCTCACGATCTACTCTATCATAAGCCTTTTCTAGATCAACAAACGCGCAGAAAAGCTTCTAGTGTTTCTCCAGGAGCTTCTCTGTCACCATTCGCAGGGAGAAGATCTGGTCCGCACACCCTATACCACTACGAAAGGCACCTTGCACATCCCATACATTCGTCTCAGTTACTTTTCGAACTCTTTCAATCAATATTCTTGCATACAGTTTCCCCACCGAGCTCAGCAGACTGATGGCCCGATAACTCCCGCATTCTAGTCTTGACCCCTTTCCTTTGTATAGACGGCATATCACAGCTATTCTCCAGTCTTCTGGCGTGCTACCTTCCCTCCAACACTGGTTAAAGAGTGCATGACACCATTCGAGAGTCTTCAGCCCACTCAGACTGATGAATTCCGTGAAGATCATATCATACCCAACCGCTTTGCCATTCTTTGTTTTCTTCAATGCATTCTTAATCTCATCCATAGTTATTTCTTCATCCCTTGTTTCATTCGCGTTTTCCCTTTCACTGTTCTGGCTTGGACATTCACCTCCACTTTCAACAACTCCTCAAAATATTCTTTCCATCTATTCACAACGTCAACACCATTCATCAACATACATCCGTCTTTATTTCTAATCGCATTCATACTATTAACCTCATTTTTGCTTCTTTTACGCTTAACTTCTTTCCAAAAAAATTTCATATTTTCTTTCACACTTTCAGACAATTTCTTACACTCCGCCTCATCCACTAATTTCTTTTCTTCCTTTATCAGTTCCTTTAAAACTTTCTTACATTCCTTGTACACCTCTCTAGCACTCTCAATTTTTTCTTGATCTAGATTACGATAACGAAAATATTGTTAATATTATTTAATTGTAAATTAGCGATGGGGGATGGAAATTTAAAAAGTGGGTTTATTTCTGAAATTCACACTCTAAATTCTCGTCAGGAGTACCGTAAAAATGTTTTCTCCAGGGTACTGTATAAACTAGAACCGCCACCGCACACAACACCAGAATTATCAGCACGTGTAGATACATATTAGTAACATTAATATATGTAGGTAGGTACTAAACCAACTGATATGGAATCCCTTTGTAAAATGTTACATTTCAAATTCTACGTAACTAATAAATAATCATTATAATATAATGTGGTGTGTACTAGCAAATTGAAAATGTATTATTAAAGTTTTTAGTATGTAACAGTTCCAAGTCACTAAGCTTTGAATTTCATCATTTATTAACTCAAAATTAAATTGTATGTGCATATAGAATGATGATTGTATGCAAGAGGGAAATATTCCAGCCATACACTTCCTTTCCTCACATTTACCGGCGATATTCTATTATTTATTATTGCTATTACGATTGCATCTTCCTCAAGAGTGATTCATCTCCGCATTTGATCCTTCAGTTTCAGGAAAGTTTAGCCACTGTAGGGATTTACTTTAAATATTGTTATTCTACAGATTGAAATGTTTCACTCTCATTATGATTGTGAAATGTGAAAGTGTATAACGTCGGGAAAAATTACTAATATCATAATTTATTCCGTGACAGATATATAAAAAAACACTTTTGATAATCTCTCATTATCATTAAACAGTAGTTATAAATTCACTGAATATTTTTACTGGTGTTGCGACAAAATTAATAAAAAAAATATAAATGACTAGCGTAGAAATGTAAGTGAGCGTCATATCAAAAAAGACATTAAAATTATTCATCTTATGATAAATGTAGTTGCGTACTTTATAATTGAGGCAGTAGTGACTTATGGGTATGAAACGTGGACATTGACAGCAAAGTCTGCAGAAGCATTGGATATATTTCAGAGAAGAGTGCTAAGGAAAATCCTAGGAGTCATGAATGATGGCTAAACCTAGAGAATAAGATTCAACAATATAACATCTATGAGGCTCCCAGACGTTCTGTACATGCTAAATTAAACAGGCTTAGGTGGATCGAACATGCACAGAGAATGCCATCTTCACGGGTGCCAAAAATGATCCTTGAGGGACATCCGGGTGGTAATACATTGAAGGACCCACCGACCACCCGGATAGCGCAGAAGTCTGAGGACTTCCATTTATCCGAAATTCTACACTTAACAAATCTTGTCCACAACGGAGGCGCCATAGTGGGCAGCCTGAAGGGCTGGCCGGCCAAAACCTCCGTGTGAAATCTTTTGACTAAATTCCTTCGATGTACCTCTAAACGAGAGAAGCAAACAACATAATTATATAAAACAAAATATAATAAAAGTATACAAAAACAAATACAATAACAATTAAACACAAAAAAAATAAAATAAGAAAAACAAATTTATATACATATTTGAGCATAAGGCTGAATTGAGGTGTCCAGAAACTTTTCCAGGTATTTAGGTCGGCGAGCACGCGAGTCGCCGATACCGTCATCGCTGCAGAGACGCTTCCCTCCCTAGGGGACATCCTACCCAGACCTTAGACTCTCCACCAAGGGAGACAGGACAGCACAAAAACAAATAAACGAGTTCGCTCGCGACAACCATGATCACACTAGACCAAATATCCGGGTGGTAAAAGAAGAGTTGGCAGACCTAGGCTGAGATGGGAGAATGAGGTGAGGAAGGACGCAAACCAACTACTACAGGTGACAAACTGGAAAGCCGAAGCGGAAGACAAGGAGGAGTTGGAGGCGAGGGCCGATGGAGGCCAAGGTTCGATATGAGCTATACGGCCATCGAAGAAGAAGAAGACTTTAAAACAATTTTTTTGTGATTGGATTCGAAACATTTTTTTTTTATTTTCACTTAATGTTTAATTTCACACCTATGTTGTAGTGGTTTTTCACTAAACCCTGTATTTTAATTTAAATATTCCAGTTTATTATTATAATATCATAACTAAAATAATACGATCACTCCAACAAATGTACAGACATTTGTATTTATTTCCAAAGAGAAAATAATACCCACATACATTACATATTATGAGACTGGTAGGTACTCTCAGGAAATAATGAAGATATGGGTGGGACGGAACCTCTCTTGCTAATATCCGTCTTCAATGGCATGTGACAAAAATATCACATACATACATACCAGATATTGTGTGAGTATCCTATTCATATTCTTACATATAGAATAATAATACCTTTACACGATATATATACATAGATGTAGATTTCTATGCCTTTATCTTCCCTCTCATAAGTGTACACTGACTGATTGAAAAAACAAATAATTCATAAGCTAGAGTATAGGTACATAATTATACATAAATGTATAACTACTTAATTGTATTGATAATGATCTCTTAAATATAATATTACAATTTTATATTCTTGACGTATTTCTAGACTTTTATTCACATACTATAACCAACACCCCATAATAGAATGATTTGATTTTAATAATATAAACGTTATAAAATGATTCCTGTAAGTACCTATATAATATTTTATTCTTCGTCAATTGTTGCTCTTGTCTTAATCCAACTGTGCAGTGAATGAATTTTGATTTGTTGTGTGCGTTTTGTTTCTTTATAAGATTTTTACAGAGATACAAACAAACATATAAACAGAATCATATCAACCCATAAGTGGACCAATAAAGTCCCCTATAATCATCTATATGTAGAGGAAAGGATACAAATATGGAATAGGTCATTAATATGGAACACTCCAGTATTTATACATTACAACCATTGCCATATGTTAATTTTACATAAAATCAATTATTAATGGTATAAACATCCTATTTCAAACATAAATTCAAAAGGTTTGACAGTAAGTCAAAAAAATATTTTGTGTTGAAATATTTGCTTGTTTTTTTTTAGACTTTTTGTGTCAATTTCACGTGAGTAAAATCTTTTTTTTTATTATAATATTGATCATTTACATTAATAGATATGATGTGTTATATAGTTTCCTTTATATTTACAGTGTGATATGTTTTCTCTTATCGAATAAAAATGCATTTATATAACCTCAAAGTAACAATGGCATAGTAGTGGTACAAATATGGAACGTTCCGTAGTGTATTCCATAATAGTGACCTCATTTTAATTATATCTCTTCCAAATAAAAGTTCATTTTATTCATATATTTATAGATAATTATTCATATATTTATGAAATCTGGAAGAAGTTTGATGATGAGCGAGATAATTGATAAATTAAATTTTTGTATATTCCATACTATTGACCCTATTCCATATTTGTGACCCCCCCTATTCCATATTAATGACCCGTTTTAGAAAATAGCAATTTTCTCATATTTTGTATAACATTGTTTATCTCATATTTTAGTGCATATTTCTTCCTTTTGATGTTATTAACATGTAAATAAATGTTACTGGCTTTAACTAAATTCATTAAAATGTTAGTTATCCTTAAAAAATAAAAAATAAATACTAAAACGTAAACGGTATTCCATATTTGTATCCTTTCCTCTAATACAGGCAAGTGCAATAACAATGTATGCATATCTTCAAAGTTTCAATGGTCTATCAAGGTACTCGTATCTGACATTTAGCCCCATTTGTCTAACAAGGCTAGATACTCGAAAACTCAAAGGAGATCAATAGATTGTTTAGTTTATAGACATGTCTATAACTTGTAATAAGTGTTTACTTGTGTATTGTTCCTATATACGTAACGTCCACCCCATTATAGTGCGAGTTTCCAACTACTTACAATACCCATCATTAAAATATGTTCGAATAACCTTAAAACCTCAACAATTTGTAATGGTGTGTCCTAAACACTTGTTAACTTCTAAACTCTACTCCTACACAACTTCAATATATATGAGAACCTTCTAATGCTAAACGATATTGCCGGTAGGTATGTACGTATTGAAAACAGAAATAATCGGAAAAAGATCTGAAAATAGCATTCTTTTGAAATAACTCTGTAGCATAAGTACAATGGCATACCTGAAATCTATATTTATTTTCATTTTACAATACTAAACTAAACACGTTTTATTGAAAATATTCCTATCCAAAATACAATAGATACTTCTTTGACACTTTTTAAATATATCTTAAAAAGGCAGATACTCGTTAAGTGCCATCATAAATGAGACGTTTGAAATAACTATTTAATAATAATAAAAAAAACTTTATTGCACAAAAAATCAACATATGAAAATATTCAATTTAACTACACAAATAAATTTTGTGTAATGGGCGAGTTTATCGCAGAAGCGCGATATCTTCCAACTAACCCATTTAATACCGCGATGGCGTTAACCATACATCACTAATATCTTATTTTATGGCACATAGAGGACGACTTGTATTTTCATTACATAAATTAGTATATTAACTGTCGCACTTGTGGTAAATGGCGTGGGGGTATGAATGAAACATGTGAACAGCAATAGTTCCAACTTCACAGCCCTTGGCGGATCTTGGCTTTCCGCAGAAACCATCCTATTTACAACAAAACAGTCCATCGACTTATTCATATTCTTTAACGACATAAATAAAACAAGCGTTTTATTCTACTATTGATTTAATTTATGAGAGAGACGTCTTTCGTCTTATGAGGACATTGTCAATCTGACATTGAGATTGACAATGTCCTCATAAGACGAAAGACGTCTCTCTCATAAATAAAATCAATAGTAGAATAAAACGCTTGTTTTATTTATTTCGATATGAAATTCTACTACCTAAACATCGACACAGTGAACATATTCTTTAACATCGTGTTGATGTTGATAATATTCATATTTTTCAGATATTAAATATCTTAGATATAAGTAGGGCCTAAACAACGAATCTCAACCCTTTTCAGAACAATACAAGAAATAACGTTCATTATTCATAACAGAAATTATTAGAGCATAATAATAATATGATGATTTATAATGGACACGTACAGCTATTGAGACGTTAACTTATTGTGTGAATTTCAGTATTATTGTACACATTCTACTGAATCTTACATTGTGTTGAATTCTACACTGTGTAAACTTACTAGTTAAAACAATTAGAAAATTCATCATTATTAGTATATTTTTATGGGTTAGTTGGAAGATATCGCGCTTCTGCCATAAACTCGCCCATTGCACAATTTTTTTTTTACAGTTAAATTGAATATTTATATATGATGAGAGACGTAAATGCAAAAATAGTGAAACACAATACAAGCGATTGCAGAAAACAATTAGAAATGAAATAAAAAAGGCTAAAGAGGAGTGGATGAAGTCGCAGTGTGATGAACTTGAAATTTACAACCGTAGCCATGACGCATTTAAGCTACACAAGAAACTCAAAGAAATGACAGGCACTACAAGAAAGAGTACTCCATCATGTTTGGTTGACGATTCCAATAAACGGATTTTGGATGAAAAAGATATTCTACAAACATGGGAAAAATATATCTATGATATATTTAAGGACAATGGACCTGATACTGATGTTTCTACCAATTTGTACGGACCACCAATAATGAAATCGGAAGTTCTTCACGTAATGCAGACCTCTGACAATCGTAAAGCATGCGGCCCAGACGACATCCCAGTTGAAGTGTTGAAGCTCATTGACAATGACAATATTGACTACCTATTGAGACTTTTTAATGCAATATATATATATATATATATGACAATATATGACACGGGGAACATACCCCACGACTGGTTGAAATCCATCTTTGTGACGCTACCTAAAAAACAACACCCTAAAAAATGTGGAGACTACAGATTGATAAATCTCATGAGTCACGTCTTGAAGCTATTTATTAAGATAATACATGCCAGAATACGTGGTAAATGTGAGCAAGACTTAGCCAATAGTGCTTCGCGTGTTCCAAATGCGTTCCTGAAACCAAACTGTGTATCGTCTATCAATGTATTGTTACAAAAGTGCCGGGACCAAAGAAAAGAGGTAGTTGCATGCTTTATTGACTACGAAAAGGCATTTGACAGGGTAAAACATACTGACTTAATAAAAATGCTTGTCGAATGCAATATTGATACCAAGGATTTAAATTTTATTAAAAATCTGTACTGGCTCCAAACAGCCGAAATAAGACATGGATATGAGAAATCAAACGCAATTTCCATTCAGCGAGGCGTGAGACAGGGTTGTATACTTTCTCCGTTATTGTTTAATCTCTACTCCGACTATGTCTTTAAAAGAGCCCTCACCAACACAGACAGGGGACTGAAAGTCAATGGCGTTGTGATAAACAATATTAGATATGCCGATGACACTGTTTTACTGGCTGAAAGTGTCAATGACCTTCAAGACCTCCTTAATCTTGTTGACGAGTCCGGTGAAAGACTGGGGCTAACCATAAATATCGGCAAAACCAAATGGATGACCTTCGGACGGCTTGATTACAGTGGGTCAGTATTGCATTTGAACGGCCGTAGCGTTGAAAGGGTGGAGAAATTTAAATACCTCGGCAGCATACTAACGCAATCTCTTGACCCAGATGTAGAGATAAAATGCAGAATTGAGGCAGCAAGAGCTGCATTTAACAAAATGAAACTAGATGAGCTAGAGTTGACAGGGAGCTGTTATCAATCATCAAGGTTCGGAAGGTTTCACATCTGGGTCGTGTTCTGCGTGGAGAAAAATACCACCTTCTCCAACTGATATTGAAGGGGAAAATTGAGGGACGCCGAGGTCCCGGTAGGAGACAGATGTCCTGGCTGCGAAACATAAGGGAGTGGACCGGCATCCGAAGTGTGGAAGAGCTGTTCCGAGCAGCGCAGGACAGGGACAAGTTCGCCGAGGTGATCGCCAACGTTGGGGGGACCCGACAAGGCACTTGAAGAAGAAGAAGAACAAAAACCATAAAATATTAAAATAAATTTATGAATATTCAAAATGTAGAACCCCAACATTATTCGAGTTGATTCTTCCATGATGTTCTATGAAATAGTACAATCATGGGAGATCACTTACAGAGCTACAGGGACAAAACCTTCTTACTATCCTGGTGGACGATAGAAGTACGGCCTTCTGCATGCTGTATTTGAGCCTGTCATCTACTCCCAGTTTTCTGAGATTGTTTGACAGACTCTTAGGTATTAAACCATTCACAGACAACACTATAGGCACGATGATTGTGGTAGGTGTTCTTTCTTTTTATTATATATATATTTAGTTACAATCCATTGGATTGGTCTGCAACGAGTTTGGTTTTTCTTCTCCATTCCTCCCTATTCTCAGCCAGTCTTTTAAGCTCTACGTATGAGCCACAGTTCATGTCCCTCTTCAGTTGGTCCATATATGCGTCTCTTGGTCGGCCTCTGCCATTTGTTCCCTCGGTCTTACCCTCCGCGATGGCGATGAGTAGTCCTGGGTGCCTGATGTTGTGGCCAATCCAGTTCGCTCGTTGTTGGCTGATTCTCTTAAGGAGTTGCCTTTTTTCGCCTACCCTGGTTAAGACTTCTTCGTTTTCGACGTGCTCCGACCAATGGATCTTAAGCATGCGTCTGTAGCACCACATCTCAAAGGCCGCCAACCGTCCGCTTTCACTCTTGCTGATGGTCCATGTCTCACAACCATAAAGCAGAATGCTCCATACAAAGGCTTTAGTAAGGTTCTTCCTTACGCTTAAGTCGATATTTGGGGATTCCAATATCTTCGATTTTTTGTTGAAGGCAATCCTTGCCTGGTTTATTCTGCTTACAATTTCTGCTTTGGAGCGTCCATCCTGGTTTATTCTGCTGCCCAGGTACACGAATTCACTTACTTGTTTGATGCTCACTCCATTTAATGCAATGTTCGCAGTCGCTTCCTCTCTTCCAACGACCATACATTTTGTTTTTTCTTTATTTATTTTCATGTTGTACTTTGACAACAGTATACTTTCCAATTTTCCTAAAGCTTCGTTCAGCTCCATCTCGGAGTCTGCGAGCAGTGCTATGTCGTCAGCATATCTTATCATGTCGACCTTTTTCCCATTTATTTTTACTCCTGTCCAGTTCTTCATTTCTTCTCTCAGTTCATCAATGGCTCGCTGTATATAGCAGTTAAAGAGAGCTGGCGACATTGAGCATCCTTGTCTTACGCCTTGTTCGACCCTTGCTTCTGCACAGCTCTCTCCGCTTTTAATCACAGCCATTTCGTTCTTGTATAAGCTCCAGATTGCTCTTCTATCCTTATAACTCATTCCTATCTGGTTGAGGGTGTTAAAAAGTTGTTCCCATTCTACTTTATCGAATGCTTTTTCAAGGTCGATGAATGCTATATATGTGTTTTTATTAATTGTTATTCTCTTTTCTAGAGTAAGTCTGAGACTCAGGATTGCATCTCTTGTGCCTGTCTCTTTGCGGAATCCAAATTGATCTTCTGAAAGTGTTTCGTTGATTTTATTTTCCGCCCTTTTCATTATAATGTTGGTGAGTATCTTAGAAGCGTGTGATATCATGCTTAAGGTTCTGTGTTGTTCACACTTTGTCGTGCCTGCTTTCTTAGGAAGCGCTCGTATCAGACATTTGGCAAAGTCCTCAGGTATCTCTCCTGTGTTGTATATTTTGCAGACAAGCTTATACAATGTATCAAGCATGCCTTTTCCTGCGCATTTAAGCAGCTCTGATGGAATCAGGTCAATACCTGGTGCTTTGCCGTCTTTCAACTTTGCTAATGCAATATCAAATTCACTTCTTAAGATGTCATCTCCATTATTTTCTACGTCATATTCTGCTTCTAGTGCTTTGCTTTCCTTGACTATGTTCTTTCCTTTGTATAATTGTTCTAGGTATTCTTTCCATCTTTTTACGATCAATTCATCCTCAAACAGCAGTTTGCCGTTTTTATCTTGTATAGCACATCGTGGTTGTGTTTTGTCATTGAAGAAATTCTTTACTTCAGAGTATGCGGTTTCAAATTTCCTTTGTTTTATATTCCTGTTAATATTTTTGCATTTTTCTTGCAAATAACATTCCTTTCTCAGCTTGGATTCTCTGTTAATTTTATTTCTAAGGGCTTTATATTCCTTTTTCCCTTCTTCTGTTTTAGAGTTCTTTAAGTTCCTTCTTTTTTCAATCATTTCTAAAATATCGTCCGTGATCCATTCTTTCCTAGCTTGCGGCTTTTTTTTCTCTAATACCTCATCTGCCGCTGCGGTTATTTTCTCTTTAATTTTACCCCATACTTTATCTATACTTTCATTACTCTCAAAATCGCATATCTTAGTTTTTTCGTCGTATTTCTCTTTAACTTCTTTTATTTTTAGCTGTTTTAGGTCCCATCTTTTTGTGGTTCTCTTCTCGAGCCTTTTGAATTTCAGTATGGTTTCCGCCACAACCATATTATGATCACTATCAATGTCCGGACCTGCAAAGCTCCTGCAATCTTTAATTTGATTCCTGTATCTTTGACGTGTAAGAATGTAATCAATCTGTGATCGAAATCTGTCTCCGGGAGATTTCCATGTATAGCGATGTCTATAGTGGTGTTGAAACCACGTGTTGGCTATAAACATTTCTTTTTATTATTATTATATTTTTAATTTTATGCATGGGTAAAATCGTCATATTAATGTATATAGGTGTGTATTATGTATAAACAATTTATTATAAACCTTTGTCATTACTTTTACATACATTGTAAATAAAATGAGAACTCTTGTAAAGTAATGAGTGAGAAGTTGTTTAAATATTTATGTATAAATCTTTTTAATTTTTGAAATAAAAATCGACTAAAAAAACAAAATAAAATATAAATAAAGTTTTTCTCGCATATAAAAAACAAAGACAAAAATATTCAAAATGCGGAGATATTTTTTTTTATATATCAACTTTACATAATTGTGATTGCTATTTCATCAAAAGTATTTGAATACCAAAATAACGAATAATAAATTCCACACTGCCTAAAACCCTAATGAATAAAATACTACCTAATATCTTCTTACTATTATGAACCTATTTCTTACATAGAGACCGTACTTCCTCTTCTATAATGATAATACGATGCTACGCATTAAAATATTCAACGCGTAATACGTTCATATCCACTGCTATTCCAATAATTCGTAGTTGTCCTTTGTCGTCACTCAATAATAAATAATAATATTATTATATTTTCTCTACACCTTGTCGGTAATCCTCGGGTATCCTCGTGCATACGAATGGTGCACTCATCACCACTATCACGTGATGTCCATGGAATGTTCTTTTTTTGTAACGTCTTTTCGAAGTCCGTTATGACAAACAGTTTTCTCCTTTACGATGGGTTAGACCACACGTATAGGGTGGCCCAGTGCCCACTCTGTTCTCGCGGCGGACAGTCATCGTAGTAATTACGACAAGTTAATAGTATTGTTAGATAATTAGAGGCAATCTTCATAACAGTGTAATGATCAATCTTGTTGTCTTCCTGCGTTCATAAAATAATTCTTGTTGTGTGCCGTGTAATAATGTACTTTAAAACAACCTGTGTCAATTGTTATGCGCGTGGACGGATTTACCGCCAACATTAGTGTACCCTAAAACCGTTCTTAATAATAATCAATAGTAATCAATAAACCAAATAATATCGTGAACAGGCTTGAGTATCCTGTGAGTCATATAGATTCCGTTGTCGAAGTGATATTAAGATAACATTTGGGAGTTTTTTTTGAGTGATGTAGCATTTGTATGATTTTGGGCGTGGTTGTTGCAATTGCCGCCATTTTTCATATCCGTGTGAAATAAGATAATCCCTTGTTTCTGATCAACTTTTCATTGTTAGGATTCATAAAAGAACCACTTAAACAATTCTTTATACTTGCTCAGTGTTATAAATTTAACTAAACAAGAATGGGTTCCGAAGGAACGAATACATCTTCAACGCGAGAGTCTGTATATTGCGCATCAGTAGTTTATCAATGAACACTCATTCTTATGAGAACGTGAAGATCCTCTCTTAACTTTTCTGGTTACGACCCTTGTTATGAGAGTGATTAAATGACCACCCGTATATGCTTGGACAGACTATGGAAATAGTGACGCCTTATTCCTTTGGCACTGAGAATAGTGTTGAAACGTAAATTATTTCTCTTATCACTTGTGAAGTGGCGATCTCTTCGTCCTGAGGACAGGATCTGTCTGATTCTGACATCACCGCACTCCTGTACGTCCTAGAGTATAACCAGCGACCGCCATAGAATCATCAGGGTATGTTTCTTTCATGATCCTGCCATCTCCCGTCTATGAGTGCCAAAATACGTTAACAATAACATACTTGTCTTTGTGTTATTCTTATCCAGCTCGCCAGTCTATCTGTAAGTGACAATATTACTACTGTATATGATGTATATATATTGATAATTTATTCATAACTAAGTTCATATAATCGTTGAACTATCTATATATTAATTTCCTTTGTGTAATAATATAAGATCTTGAGTATGAATGAAGAATGAATGATTCCCATTTCATGTTATAGACCCCACGATAATCCAGGTATTGATTTATATTTGTAATACCAAGGTTGGTGTCTTTTAATAATTACCATTGTGTGTTTTACTGTCTCTATCCAAATATGGCAATACTTTCATAATTTTGCGTATTGTATGGAATAGTATTCCCTACAGATTTACTTTGAAAGTAACTGTATTGTTATGTAATGTATATGTTTACACAATAAATGTAAATCACTTACCATCCGATATCTTTCTATTGAAATTCATTTTGTATACCCATCAGTAGATTCAATACTCTTAATAATACTAAAGTACATATCTCCGCCTCCGTGTATATAATCTTCCAATAACCTAGTATATACTCGGAGTAGTTATGTAACAAAGGTTCGAATCCTTGGCCAACCATTGGGAGGAAGACCATATTATCTCACTATGAAGGCAACCAAGAGCTAAATGAAAGGCTCCATTGATGGAAATAATATATCCACTTTCTTGGAAAGGTCTAATATACTTTTTGATAATCTTAGTTTCACATGATATATATATATAATTTTGTTGTTTACATGGATGTACCTATATATTTACCTTGATACATAATATGAAGATTCTATTCAATAAGTTATAAATGGTATACTGAAGGAGTAAGGTGTTCCTGGTAACCTGACTGCTTGTGGACTTAGGGGTAAGCATGACACAGAGGCCTCTCTCGCCCAGAGCCAAGTAAAAGGGCCCCATACACTTGTAAGAAACCCCTAGACATAAACACGAGTATAGACCTTTTAATTCTTAATATCTTTAGACTACTTAACGAGCATATAGACCTATATTTATAACAGTATTACTCTACAGAATATGTATTTTGCTTCTTATAGTTCAGTTTGAAACCTTGTTCATTGTTCTAATTTTGCTTTTGTAATAAATTGTGTGTTCGACCGTTGGACGAAGCATAATTTACTTGTTATGTGAGAGCGTGGTTAATGGAAACCACACACGTAGCAATTTGATTGCACGTCCTCACGTAGCAATTTGTGGGCTCGTCGTCCGGGATAATATCAAAAAGAAGACGAATAAATTGTGAATTCGTTTCTCGGATATACAGTAATTCGAATAATTACAAACTTGAAAAAATCTGTGTCATGACTACGCTTGGGTTTACATGTTGCTTTTAATGCCATTTGTGATAAATTATATGTACAATTGATATGTCTTGTAGCAATCATGTGTAATACAAATATGTGTGTGAAGTGATAACTGTTAAATCTCACGAGTAAATCGCCGCGCGACTGGTTGGAATATCGCGTGGTGTGAAAACCGACTTTTGTTAAGATTTGGTGGGAACACAAGTTTCCCGCGAAATATTGAATGTATTACGTTTCGCGCGGGAATTTCCGTAGATACGAAGTATAAACAAAGTATAATTGGTAAGTACGCACTTTCTCAAACTGTGCGCGAGTAAATAATCGTAAGAAATTTTATTTATTTATTAAATAGATCTCGTGATCAGAATTTTGTTTTGTTAACGATTGATTACTCATTGTGTAATCAGATTTAATCCGAATTGGGTGGTGGCGATAAACTTCTTTTATCTACCAGAGCACCGAGTCCCTCCCTAGTGTCGAAAGACACGTTTAAGAAACTAGTTTGTAAGAATAGAAAAAGCATAGGAGAGTGTGAAAATAATTTTAGTTATTTATAAAACATAAAATAAAACATTGAAGCGTCGGAAGATAATAACATTGTCAGCACAACCAAATATCTCTTGAACCTTTGTCATTCAAAGATGAATTTTCGTGTGTAACTTAAAAGTTTTTTTTGAGCATATAAAGTTTTAGAACCTTTGTCATACTTTCTTATAATAATGTCTCGATTTGAACCTTTGTTATTTTTGGGTCCAATTCCCAATGTAGACAAAGCTAACGGTGCTACACTAAAGAAAGCTTTATCTGAAAGAGGAGTTATACCGAAACGTTCAATTCCTAGTTTGAGAAGGCAAGCGTTAGAATATAATAAACAAAATCTGGAAGTAGAATTCGAACAAGTTGCTCCACAATCGCGTATGAATGCTCAAATATCTCTTGATATGGAACCACCTTGTACATCCGTGTCTAGCAATGTGAACGTTGTTGCTGTAGAAGAGTCGGCATCTATCGAGAAATCCTTCGATAATGCTTTAAGTCTTAATAAAACTTCACAACTTTTGAATGTAAATTTTGGATCTTGGCCAGTAAAACCTTTTGATGGTCTCGGTGATGTAGGAAATTTTTTTACGCGGTTGGAAGAAATTGCAAGGGCTAGGAGGTTCCCAAATAAACAATTGGTATACGTTTTGCCTGAATTTCTGAAGGATCGAGCGCTTACACACTTTCGAATAATTTTTAAAGAGGAAATGACTTGGGAAGCTATCAAGGCACTCTTTTACCACCGTTTTGAAGCCCCTGGATTTATGATAGATAGAAAATTACGTATTTGGTCATCGATACAAAATAATTATGAAACTTCAGCAGATTATATTGCCCGAATAATAGAAATGAATAGCTCCCTTGATGAGAAACTGACTGAGAATGAATTGTTGGAAGTCTTCAAACGCGGGTTACATCAGAGATATGTCTCTCTTTTGGCTAGTTCTCACATTTCGTCAGTAAGTGAACTGGAAAGAATGGTCTCCAACTTCGATCGTCTGACCAAGGGCCATACTTCTTCTTCTTCTTCTAGACCTACTGCCATGAGAGTTAATGCAGTAGAGAATCGTCCCAAACCAGTCATACGATGCTTTTCTTGCGGACATGTTGGACACATTTCTAAGGAATGTAAAAACAGAGTTAGACATTTTACACCCCGTCGTTCACCCAGGAATAGATATAACAATGTCATGCGTGAACAGAAACCTGCATCGCTGATGCCGGATACTTCTAGACCACCCCCGTCGTTTTCAAAAAACTAATTTCTCCCTCGTTAAGACATCCTTCCGATACGATAGCTCGTTCTTCATCTTCAGATGTAATATCGTCAGACGGAAACTCACGGTATAATTACCGAGGGGTAACCAGAAATTTATGCACAACTCGTGTTGTTAGAAAAGAAAATGATGGCCGACCTTACGTTAATATTAAAATTCATTCTGTAATCTGTCTCTCACTATTGGATAGTGGGGCGGTGATATCAATTCTAGGAAAGAATTCTCATGTCCAATTTTTGAATTTAGGATATCCTCTTGTACCTTGTGAAACTCGTGTACTCACTGCGGACGGAAATGGTCAATCTGTTTTAGGAACCTTAACGTTACCTGTACAGTATCAGGGTATTGAAAAATGTATCACGTTTTTAGTTGTTCCATCTATAACGTCATCTTACTTGTTAGGAATTGACTTTTGGAAAAGATTTAATATCTGTCCTGAACTTTTTCCTGTGTCTGTTTGTACAATACCTCCTGTATTACATTTAAATGCTGTAACCCAAATAGATGAACGTATTTTTTCTGCTGATCTCACTCCTGAACCGCCTGTTGTAACCAAAGGATTGATTGGTCCGACCAATTTAACCTCGGAACAAGTTGTTATTATCAATGATATCAAGCGATCCTATGAAGATGTTTCATATGAAAAGAAAGGATTGGGCCGTTTGAAAGGAATTTTTCATAAGATTGAAACCATTGGAGATCCTGTTAGGCAGAGACATTATCCTATTCCTCATGCAAAGAAAGAAATCATGAACAAAGAAATTGATAAAATGTTACAATTAGGAGTCATAGAACCTGCTTCTTCTTCTTGGCAGTCGCCTGCGTTGATAGTTAATAAAAAGAATGGAGAACCTCGCTTCTGTTTGGACAGTCGTGGCCTGAACAAAGTAACTAAACCAAACTCGTATTGTCTACCTTGGATTGATCGTATCTTGGACAGTTTGCGTGATGCCAAGTTTTTAACTGCTCTGGACCTGTCCAAGGCTTTCTGGCAACTTCCATTATCGCCTGAATCTAAGGAGAAAACCGCCTTCTTCATTGATGGACGTGGATCTTACCAATTCTCTGTGTGCCCGTTTGGTCTACGTAATATTCCTAGTCACATGCAAATGATTGCTGACAAACTGTTCAGTCACCGCTTTCCCGGTCGTGTACATTGTTATCTTGACGATATCCTGATTGTAAGTGAAACCTTTGAACAACACTGTAATGACCTAAGACTTGTACAATCTATCTTGAAGGAAAATGGTCTCACTATCAATATGACTAAGTCCGAATTTTGTAAATCATCTCTGCGTTACTTGGGTTATATTGTAGATGGCGAAGGGCTAAGAACTGATGAAATCAAAATAGAAGCCATGAAAAAATTTCCCACTCCTACTACCCCGAAACAGGTAAAATCTTTCTTGGGTATGTGTTCTTATTACCGAAAATTCATACAAAACTTCGCACATATAGCTGCCCCTTTGAGTGCCCTTACGTCTAGAAAAAACAAAAAGTTTGTATGGAACGAAGAAGCTGAAAATGCGTTCCACAGTTTAAAATTAGCCTTACAATCTGCACCTGTTTTAGTTCAACCTGATTATACGAAAGAATTTTATCTACACACTGACTGTTCGGATCTTGCTATGTCAGGAATTTTGATGCAAAAACTGGAAGATGGTGAGCATCCGATTGCATATTTTTCACGTAAGCTCACCGGTCCTGAAAGAAATTACTCCATTTGTGAAAAGGAACTGTTGGCAGCTCTGTGTTCTATAACTCACTTCCGTAATTATTTAGATGGTGTACGTTTTCACTTGATCACTGATAACTCTTCTTTGCAGTGGTTGCACAAGTTACAGAATCCAACAGGAAGATTAGCTCGCTGGTCGACTCGTTTGAGTGCTTTTGATTTTGATGTAACTCATCGACCAGGTAAATTAAATGTTGTACCTGATTGCCTTAGTCGTGTGGAAATTGGAACTTTGACGTTGCCTACAGAAATCACTGATACCTGTGATGCAGTGTATAACAAGCTTAAGAAAGGTTGTGAAAATTACCCACAAGCTTACCCGAATTATCAGATAATAGAAGGAAAATTGTATAGATACACCAAATCGTCTAACACTTTATTGTCACCTCATGAATGGAAATTAGTATTGCCAAAACTCGATGCTTTAAGAGTAATTCAAGAATATCATTGTAGTGGCGATTCTTGTCATGAAGGTACTTATAAAACGTACAAACATTTACGACGATATTTCTATTGGCCAAACATGCATCTTTCAGTCGCTAGATTTGTAAACAGCTGTGAAATCTGTAAAACTCATAAAATTGCTACTTCTGGACCACGTGGTATTATGGGAAAACCTAAATTGGTGTCCATGCCTTTACAGACTCTATCAATTGATATAATTGGTCCTTTTGTCAAAAGTGTTGAAGGATACGTTTATATATTATCTGTGGTATGTGTTTTTACTAAGTTTGTTTGGATTTTTCCATTGCGAAAATGTACCTCTGCCATAATTCAGAAATGCCTAGAGGAAAGAATTTTCTTACCATATTCTGTGCCGAAATGTATTTTATTGGATAATGCCACCTATTTTTGTTCCCGTTCATTCAAATCATTTTTAGAATCGTATGGGATAGAAAAGATTTTGTATTCAGCATATTATGCTCCACAATCTAATACAGTTGAAAGGTACAATCAAACCATTGGTACCGCTCTTTCGATTTTGGTTGATAATAATCATAGAATTTGGAGTAAGAAATTACCCATAGTACAAGCCAGTTTGAATAATAATGTATCTTTTGCGACGGGATATTCACCCCATTTTCTTATGCATGGATTTGAAAGCGTGCAACATGCTTCATTTTTCAAAAGTTTGAGTTCTAATGTAGATGAAAATCCTTCGGATGAACTGAAGAACTCTTACAAACAGAAATTGGATGTATTGTACGATGTATATAATGAGGTTACTGACATGCTGACTGAATCATATAAAAAATCTGCCTCTCGTTACAATCTTCGTCGAAAACGAGTAGATTATCGTCCTGGTGATGTAGTCTATCGTAGAAATTTTGTAAAATCCAATGCAGCTGCGGAATTCATGTCTAAATTGGCCCCTCGTTTTGTGAAAAATCGTATTAGGTCAAAGTTGTCAGATAACGTGTATCTTTTAGAGTCAATGGATGGTGTTTATAGTGGAAAGTTTCACGTGAAGGATATTCTGAAAGATGAAAAGTATTGAATATCCCTGTTATGTATTGTGACTTATGCAAATTTTAGTATAAATAAAATATTATATGTAGCGAATTGTGTGTTGTATCGTCTTGTTGAGGAATGGAATGTAAAGTACAATGGAGTAGACATAGGTACAAGCGCCAACGACACTGGTCCATGGATTATATAATGATGACAATTATCGATTAAATATAAATTCCTCGAACCCTTCATTTTCTATCCTGTCTTTCGATATTGGTGACAATTGTATGTAGTATGATGTATGCATGTGAGTGTGACTGTGTGAGCCCTGAATGAGGAATTATAGATGATGTATGTAGTATGATGAATGAAAAATATCGAATACCCCAGACAGAGATTCTCTTTAATAATACCCCCCACAAATGTTGTAGTCTTCTGTCGTCATTGTGTATACTTTGTGTCCACATCGATATCGTTTTGTAAGTGGAGCCCTTGTAAAATTTTAATACTCATATTGTATATATATGGAATGTCGTATGATGTATAGCAGTAGACGTCCTGGCTGTACATTATATGAGACAAGCGTATGTGTAAATTGTATTGTTCGCATTTATATTGTAAAATTAAATTGAAATTTTTATGGTTATAGAGTCCTACGAGGAATGCCTCTGTGGTTGTAATTGAAAAGAAAAATACTGACCTAATCCGTATGTACGAGCGCGAATTAGAGTCTAAACGTATATTGATCAAAGCCGTGAGAATATTATGTGACCATATGTATATGAAAATCGTTATATGTAAATATTTATTTTGTTCTTATAATGTCTTGCTATATGATTCGTCTATAGTACATGACGTATGTTATATTTAATTGTGAGTGTCTTTCATATCGGATGGGTAAACACGTATAAAATGAGACATCTCTAACTTGTATGTATATTAAATTCTTCGTAATATTAATGTTGTGTAAAGCCGCGAACTACTAATGCCGGAACTCTTGTGTCGGTACATTGTGCGTGCGTGGTGGTTATAGACCAACTACTCTTGTCGTTGGATATTTCTATTTTAAATAGACTATCCGATTTTATTATAATTATTAGTATGTATATATTCCATTAGCTACGGAACCTCATACACATATATTGTAAATTTTATTGATATATTGTACATGTTATTAATATAAGGTAATTGTTATATAAATGTTATAAAGAATGTTGAATGTTGTAATTGTTGTTATTATTTAATTATGTTTGCTTAGGAGCCCTGTCTTATAAATAATATAGAGTTACTTGAGTGAAGTGAAATTTAACTGGAGGAAATATCAGTGCGCCAAAATTCCTTCAGCATGGCCTGTAATCGCGTGTGTTTAAAATAAGTAAATGTTGGGCTATAGGATTGTTGCTTATTTATAAGAAAATTTAATTGTTGTTTGATATGTATGTAGTATTCATAGTGTTGTCCCTTTCTATATGTAATAATATGTCGCGTCACTTACGGATGAGAGGGGCGTGTCTTTGACGGGACGGGCGGAGCAAGGAGGACGTACTATCTCTTGTATATAACCAGTGGTTCTCAACTTTTTTCTTTTTTTAACTTTACGTCTCTTTGAAAATTTGTCATTTCACTTCAAATTTTCAAAAAGGGGGCGCAGACGGAGAATGCTACGCATTAAAATATTCAACGCGTAATACGTTCATATCCACTGCTATTCCAATAATTCGTAGTTGTCCTTTGTCGTCACTCAATAATAAATAATAATATTATTATATTTTCTCTACACCTTGTCGGTAATCCTCGGGTATCCTCGTGCATACGAATGGTGCACTCATCACCACTATCACGTGATGTCCATGGAATGTTCTTTTTTTGTAACGTCTTTTCGAAGTCCGTTATGACAAACAGTTTTCTCCTTTACGATGGGTTAGACCACACGTATAGGGTGGCCCAGTGCCCACTCTGTTCTCGCGGCGGACAGTCATCGTAGTAATTACGACAAGTTAATAGTATTGTTAGATAATTAGAGGCAATCTTCATAACAGTGTAATGATCAATCTTGTTGTCTTCCTGCGTTCATAAAATAATTCTTGTTGTGTGCCGTGTAATAATGTACTTTAAAACAACCTGTGTCAATTGTTATGCGCGTGGACGGATTTACCGCCAACATTAGTGTACCCTAAAACCGTTCTTAATAATAATCAATAGTAATCAATAAACCAAATAATATCGTGAACAGGCTTGAGTATCCTGTGAGTCATATAGATTCCGTTGTCGAAGTGATATTAAGATAACATTTGGGAGTTTTTTTTGAGTGATGTAGCATTTGTATGATTTTGGGCGTGGTTGTTGCAATTGCCGCCATTTTTCATATCCGTGTGAAATAAGACAATCCCTTGTTTCTGATCAACTTTTCATTGTTAGGATTCATAAAAGAATCACTTAAACAATTCTTTATACTTGCTCAGTGTTATAAATTTAACTAAACAAGAATGGGTTCCGAAGGAACGAATACATCTTCAACGCGAGAGTCTGTATATTGCGCATCAGTAGTTTATCAATGAACACTCATTCTTATGAGAACGTGAAGATCCTCTCTTAACTTTTCTGGTTACGACCCTTGTTATGAGAGTGATTAAATGACCACCCGTATATGCTTGGACAGACTATGGAAATAGTGACGCCTTATTCCTTTGGCACTGAGAATAGTGTTGAAACGTAAATTATTTCTCTTATCACTTGTGAAGTGGCGATCTCTTCGTCCTGAGGACAGGATCTGTCTGATTCTGACATCACCGCACTCCTGTACGTCCTAGAGTATAACCAGCGACCGCCATAGAATCATCAGGGTATGTTTCTTTCATGATCCTGCCATCTCCCGTCTATGAGTGCCAAAATACGTTAACAATAACATACTTGTCTTTGTGTTATTCTTATCCAGCTCGCCAGTCTATCTGTAAGTGACAATATTACTACTGTATATGATGTATATATATTGATAATTTATTCATAACTAAGTTCATATAATCGTTGAACTATCTATATATTAATTTCCTTTGTGTAATAATATAAGATCTTGAGTATGAATGAAGAATGAATGATTCCCATTTCATGTTATAGACCCCACGATAATCCAGGTATTGATTTATATTTGTAATACCAAGGTTGGTGTCTTTTAATAATTACCATTGTGTGTTTTACTGTCTCTATCCAAATATGGCAATACTTTCATAATTTTGCGTATTGTATGGAATAGTATTCCCTACAGATTTACTTTGAAAGTAACTGTATTGTTATGTAATGTATATGTTTACACAATAAATGTAAATCACTTACCATCCGATATCTTTCTATTGAAATTCATTTTGTATACCCATCAGTAGATTCAATACTCTTAATAATACTAAAGTACATATCTCCGCCTCCGTGTATATAATCTTCCAATAACCTAGTATATACTCGGAGTAGTTATGTAACAAAGGTTCGAATCCTTGGCCAACCATTGGGAGGAAGACCATATTATCTCACTATGAAGGCAACCAAGAGCTAAATGAAAGGCTCCATTGATGGAAATAATATATCCACTTTCTTGGAAAGGTCTAATATACTTTTTGATAATCTTAGTTTCACATGATATATATATATAATTTTGTTGTTTACATGGATGTACCTATATATTTACCTTGATACATAATATGAAGATTCTATTCAATAAGTTATAAATGGTATACTGAAGGAGTAAGGTGTTCCTGGTAACCTGACTGCTTGTGGACTTAGGGGTAAGCATGACACAGAGGCCTCTCTCGCCCAGAGCCAAGTAAAAGGGCCCCATACACTTGTAAGAAACCCCTAGACATAAACACGAGTATAGACCTTTTAATTCTTAATATCTTTAGACTACTTAACGAGCATATAGACCTATATTTATAACAGTATTACTCTACAGAATATGTATTTTGCTTCTTATAGTTCAGTTTGAAACCTTGTTCATTGTTCTAATTTTGCTTTTGTAATAAATTGTGTGTTCGACCGTTGGACGAAGCATAATTTACTTGTTATGTGAGAGCGTGGTTAATGGAAACCACACACGTAGCAATTTGATTGCACGTCCTCACGTAGCAACGAGTACCTATTGAAATACTGGGAATTGCTTCAGCGCTTTGTTGTTTGGTCAAAGTATTTACAAGTAACAACTACTTACACCAAGTCTAACTACAAAGAGTGTCTACTATTATATTTGCAAACATTTACCTACATAGGGTGCTATGTCCAACACGCTGTAATAATTTACAATAAGTATTGATTCCGCTGCTAAACAGTATCTATCGGGCATTGTTAAACTGCCTCTATGTCCTCTCGTGAACTGTACCTACATCATTATGTATCTTTACATCCGTAAAAAGTACTACACACATAAAGAATAAATTTATCCAAACTTTTCCTTTGCATAATTTATTTTTCAAACTCGCATTAATGTACAATTGTACATACTTTACATTTGCCTTTGTTGTCTACAATATTCTACCTTGATACCTACATGAATTTTTTATCATTAGGTAGTTAAGTTTAAATGAAATCACCAATAATTATAATCTCGTGGACTTTTCTAGTTATATTATGCTGTGGTGTGGACAACACTTGCAAGCAACACTTTTAATGTATTTCGTAATACATAATCACCATTTTTTCTCACTCACTCACTCCCTCTTTTTCTCTCCTTCTTACCATCACAACATTTCCTACAAGTGGGATAGCCAACAGGCCAGCCGCATGTAATAAACATACAATCTCCCACTATGTGCCAAAAAAATATTTCGAAAAGCTGAAATTCTTTCTAATCAATGAACAATAGAGAATGAATAAATTAAATTAAATAGGTCTCTTTTTGAACACCTTTTTTTTTACAGGACATAAATATTTATAGAAAAGAATGAGAGCAGAGAGACCAATTGTTTACCGGGGACTCCGTGGAACTCGTTCCATGTCCTCGAAAAATATGTAGTACCATATTTTGTTTTATTATTGAAGATAAATTTTAATAAAAAATAAATATAATATACCTACCTAACATATTTCATTTTTTGTTGAATTAAGGCGTTAGGTATTACACCAAGTTTAGATCGAAAAACTTTAGCGGGGAGAAAAAGAAACGCAAAAAGTTAAATACTTTACCAATCTTGTCAACATTCGAGAAAACAAACGTTTTGTAATCCAGATATCCATGTTTTCAAAACATGTTATAGGTGTCCAATATCAACTTTAATATATTAAGCATCCACTATGTATACAACAGATTATATAAAAGGAATATTATTTAATGATAATGAATACTCAAATTAATTTACGCACTCTGCACTTAACGGACTTTTTTTTCAATTTACCTACGTGAAATAATGTATTTGGATTTATTTCAAAACATCAAATAGACAATTCATGCAATCAAGTGGACCATACAAAATATGGACAATGACATGTTAATTTTTCATACAAATCAGTATTGATATCAAAGAAAATCGAATATTTTAGAAACCAAATAAGATTCGTATATAATATATAACACAATTGGTTTCAGTTTTACTTTACATTTAATTATATTATAGTGACTTGCTGGGTTTCGACTTACAAAGTCATTAACAAAAGTAAAAATAAACCAATTTTGTTTTTATCCATATTCAAACATGGAGTTTTACAAAATATACGTCAACTCAATCAGTAAGATTCGTGTATTTTTTTATCCACGAATAACTTCAAATAATATAAAGCGTAGGTATACCTACATGCGGAAAAAAAGTATCTTTATATTACTTGTTCGGTAACGGTGCCTTTACCAAATATACAAGAATACATTATTTGCACATAAATCAATTTATTAGAATTCCTTTTTTTTTTCAAGGTGAGATAACCTTAAACTTTTTGTTATAAAAACAATTTATTTGAAGTTTTCGGTGAGTGCTAATTTTTTTAACAATCAATTTAATTGTAGGTTCACTCACAGCCAACAGATAACAATTTGTAGATTCTTAGAATGTTATATTTTATACGTTCATTGTAACACAATATTTTAATATCTCTTTTATGTCAGATTCTTTATTCTGATATTAATTTAAGAATGTGCTCTGATAATATAACAGTTGGTAGGTAAATTGTAAAGGTTTCTAGATGTATACTTTATGAAATATTTCGGTAAATAAATACGTATTTTCCTAAATGTAAGACGGAATCCATACACAACATCTAAATTAATGTTAATATTTTAGATAATAATGCAAATATTACAAATTTATATATTATAACATTAAATTAAGACAAACTTTTAAATTCCTAGAATTTGTCAGAGTAAATATCAATAACTTTTGATATAGGTACATGTTATTTGTAATTATTATTGAAACAACGTTCTTTTAAAATCTTTTAATATTTTCTGTATGTAGATACAAAATATTTTATAGGCACATTTATAGCTTTATTATTATATCAGTATATGAAAAAGAATATTATTTTGTCATGAAATATCAACCTTCAAAATATTAAAAAAAGGAAGTACATATTATTTCTATAGGTATATAGATATTAAAGAAACAATCCCCACTTTCTTCTATCCTTGCACAGGTTTTTATTTGAATTATATTTCTAATATTATAATTCAAACAAAACATTATAAAGCTTTTGTCTATAAGAACGTAACAAGTATAATAATATACGAATGTTTTTGATGACATTGTGTTTTCATTTTCCAAAATTGAAATCCTTTTATATTGAGACTACCACAGGATAACATGATCAAATAGACAATGGACGTAGAAGTAGGACCCAGAAGACCAGGCTGACCAGTGACCACCTGGATGTCCACAATTGCCAGGGACATGAAGGAGGCAAAGTTGCGCTCGGAGGATGCAGGGGACCGGAAAACTTGGAAGATGAGGACTAGGAGAGCCGACCCCAAGTAAATGGGATAAAGGCGAGGGCGAAGAAGAAGAAGAAATCCTTTTATATCAAGACGGCCGCGTGTTGAGTAAGAGGAACCGACGTGCGTTTATGAGAAACTGTACGAATATGGAGGAAGCGAAGGAAGTGTGTAAAGATAGATCTGTTTGGCGTTCCGTTTTCTCTGCCTACCCCACTTGGGACACTGCGTAAAGTAAATTATAGTATAGTATATTAAGACTAGAAAATTGAGAGGCCTATTTAAACAATATTACGCGTCGTAAATGCCCTTGCCTTTGGGTTAGATTCTTGGCCAGAGCAAAATGGCCTTATTGAAATTGATCTGGGTTTGGGCATAACATGTTCCTACCCGTATATGTTAGGTGCCCTGGGTCTGGGTGTTACATGTTCCTATATTATATGATAGGTGCGCTGTATATATGTGTATCGTCGCATTATTACCTACCCATTATTCAAGATTCATTACTTAGTTTGTGACTAGTTAGACAAGGAACAATAAAAACAATATTCTTTTCAAATAAATATGTAAACTGTTATACTATTTTAACCTGTCACATGTGAAATATGGATGGAACAAAAACAATCATGAAAAAATAATAGCGAATGTGTAGGTGTATCATAAGAAAAATGAAAGATACGTTGTTGGTATAAAATTGGGATCGAAAAACTTCGGTCTGCGGAACGAAAATGTTTGATTTTGAAAATAATTCTAATTTATTTATAAATACCTACCGGTCTTTTTGATTATTTCGATTGATATAATATATTAATACCAACAAAAAAATTTCACTGAGTATTACCTACTCAGTAAAAGCATTTTGTTGAAAATGTAGAAAATCTAGCATTGTAAATCGAAATTAGGATCAATATTTAAATATGACATTTTAATAATACCCTTATGTTCTATAGTTCTATACCATCAAGTTTTTTCTAACTGGTGTTAAAACAAGTGGGCTCTTTGAGTGTAAGAAAAATACACAATTGTGTATCTTCTCAGCGTGTTAAATCATTTGACATTCAAGATGGGTGACATACCTCATTGCTGATTGAAAATATATAAGTGTCTTAATCATGATAGTTAACCTGTCTATTATTGGATCCTCAGAATCCAATCTGGCTACCTATATATTGTCTACCATTAAAAATAACTCCTTTTATGTTTGCTAAAATTATTATGATCTGATCCTTAAAAGTTTTTGTATCCATGATGTAAAACTACATGAGTCTGTATGTATGTAATATGTAAGGAGCTTACCTTTTGTATGTAATCATTTCTATGTGTCGCTTCGCTTTCATATGTCACATTTCTTCATTTAGCCGGTGACAGAAAAAAGGGATAATATTTTTTAAAGCCAGTTTCTCAATTTTGCGTCAAAAATAATATTAATATTTCTTGCTTGGCATGTGTAGGTAAATAAATCTGAGTTATTCTATATAACAAGTAGGGTGTGTTGATGTTGAAGCTGTCAACGGAACTCCGATTTGTAATATTATTGACTTTGTTTGAGATACATTTTTTTTTACATACTACTACATACTCATCGAATCATACATACTAGGTACGGTAAGTACATTTTTTAAACTCTGTATGAAGTGGTCGCTCTTTTTAGTATTTACCTACCTATTATATCGTTGCTCACATTTTGTCGTCCAGTCAGTAATTCTGTATGGTGACATCCGTATTTTTTATTAACCTTTAGTTTAACTTTTTGTCGCTCGTTTAAATGTTGTTCGAAAATAAGTAATTGTTTATTTATGAGAAAAATAAATATGTCTTAAAAAAGTTAAAACAGTTTTAATTAATAATTAAATACTGAGCGTTTCTTTGTTCAAGTTTATGAACCTTATTCAGGGTGAAAATGCTTGTACTTACTATTTTCTCATTATTATTTTTTCTTTACATTTTTTTTATCTTTATCCTTCATTAAAGTTCTTCTTTTTTAGTGTTGTAAATCATCGATCGGTTTGTTCGGTAGGTAGTTATTGTGTCTTTTGATACTGTTTTTCCGTCTCTTTGGTGGTATTCCTCAGGGCCGCAAACTGATTTTCTTTATTTAAGATTTTTTGAACTTTAACAACCTTTTTTCAGGGTGTAGGTATTTTCATAACAGCCTGTAAGTTCTTTACACGCACTTAGTTCACTGAGTACCCCATTTGTGGAAGTTGGCGTTATAGTATAAATAAATAGATATTATTATGAAATTACATAACAAAACTTTTTCAACAAATCAATCCAAATGTATGGCGCACACACATACCCTATTTATTTTGACCATTTTCTCTTTAATTCATCATTTCAATGCAATGTTTAAAAAAGAAAATCATGCTCGTGACTTTAATGATTACACTAATGCGAAACCCACATCATTTTAATATTTTTTTTGTGATTTAATAACCCAGCTTACCGGACAATCAAAATACTCCCCGATTCGTATGTAAATTAAACTGTCAAAATTAGTTCGTGGAGCGTACAACCAGAGGGCAAACGTTTCGCTTTAGAAGCGTTTAGTAAGTACCTTAAAATTGGCATGGAAAATTTTGCGAGTGAAATGCATTTTGAGTTACGAGATAATACGCTTGGTCTCAATACTATACTGTGTGATGCTAGACATTATATTTACCAGCATACTGTCATACACCATAGTGTAGAGTAAGTATAGGTATATATTATAGGGTAAGTAGAGGTATGTAATATATATTCCAGCGTTAACGTTGCTCGGAGTTGCTTGAGTGAAAAAGTATGTCATTGCAAAAGTAAACATCATCATTATTTTATTTTATTCAATATAAACCTCGATGGGAATTTTATTACAACAATGAAGGATGTACAGTACCGACCTACCATAAAAGAGTTATCTGGTAGAAATTTATACGTGTATAAAATGATTCATAATTGATATAATAATAATAACTAGATATCTTATTTATGAAGCACCGTTTTGTGGAAAAACCACCGCAAGGGCCCATTCAAGAATCATAACACCTCCTGAACAATAGGGTTTTTAACCTCGTCTTGAACACCTCCACACTCTCCAGAGTTCGCAAATCATATTGTTTTACAGCAACGGACCAGCCACACAGAAGGCACGGCCAACACAATTGACCAGGCCCCCCCTACGCGGTACCACAAGTCTATATTGACAGAGTCTATGTTTGCAGACCTTAGTTATTTTTGCCTTTCTGTTGCCTCCTCAGAAATGCAGAACTCCGAGATGTACACCGGTGCCATGTCATGTAGTGCCTTGAACACAATAAATATGATTTTAAACTCTACTCTTTCTCTGACTTTGAACCAGTGAAGATCTTTTAGAAGAGGTGCTATGTGACAGGTTTTATATGAATTATAGAAATTATAATTATAGAAATTATAGAAAATAAAATATGAATTATAGAAGCAATTTAAACCATCATACACAATGTTATTGGTATTGAATTTTAGTATAACATCACACAAAGAAATGTAACAATGTCTTAATTGGTGCTAGATAAAAAATTAAATAAATAAAAAAAAACTTTTTTTTCAGTATTTTTATTCTTTGGAACATATGGGGTCAACATTAAGTACCTAATGCATTAAACTTACTCCACAACTTCTTATACCTATTTTATAAGACAAACAACATAATATTAATTTGCAGATTTATAGAACATCATCTCTTTGTCAGTCTGGGTACATTAAGTCGAATATTATTAGTTAGTACCTAAGTACGTGATTTTCGTTATTATAATTTAACATAAACCCATTTCATTTTACGACCAAATCTTTGATATGTTACACTGAGAAGTCAATGGAACTTGAATATAACCCATGTAACCATCTCTTCACCTCCATTATACCAAAACTTTGAATTCCCTACCACACCACACATTACAATGGCAATATATACCTACAAATACCATTTCCATATTATTATCAATTATCTATTCTCAACTAACGCTTCCTTCCTTCTATAACCTTTTGACTCCAAGATCCTCTATCCTATATGAACTAACCTCTATCCTCAGGAAGCTAACAAGATTCATAATAGTAAATTAATTATATCACTTATTCTTTGTGTGACTCTATAACTTTATTTTCATCGAACTATATTGTTTCACGAAATTTGTCATATCATCGACTCGATAAATAAATAGTTTTTCAATAACCATTTTATATAAGAGTTTCTAAGAATTAATTGTAAAGGTACTGGTTGGTTGGAAGGTATCGCACTTCTTCGATGAACTTACCCATTACAAAAAAAATATCTGTTCGAGTATTACGTTGAAGTTTTATTTTTTTGTATAGGTACTTTATTGTGGAATAGAGATTTGTTATTATTATTATCTACTAATACTACTACTATAAAATTAGGGTAGCTAACATACCAGCTGAATGTAGTTTACATGCAAGACGTCTTCTCCATACTACTTACTTACTTCCGATGGCCGAACAGCCATTGTAGGACCTTTGCCTTCGAAACAATAGATCTCCAAGCCTTTCTATCCTGAGCAATGGACTGCCAGTCGTTCTTATCATTGAGCTCCTCCACATCTCGGTTGATGTTATCTAACAATCTTTGTCTTGGTCTGCCTAACGGTCTCCTGCCCTCGGGTATACCCTGCAGAATATCTTTAGTCGCCCTTTCTTCTCCGGATCTAACGACGTGGCCAATCCATGCCAATCTTCGGGATCTGATCTTCTCCATGCCGATAAAAAAATACATATCATTCTGGATGGGTGTCAAACATCATCGCTGAATTTAAGATGTAAAATATTTTTATTTTTCGAGCATCTGTCTAGACATAACACTCCGAAACATACGGAAAAGTGTGTTAGACCAATCATTTGCCGGATGTATGAAAGATTCTTAAAAAGTTACATTGTTAAATTGTTGATATCAAATATGTTTAAAGATTCTTGAGGTATTCTTTCATGATAACGATTTTTAATTGGTATGTCAAAAGCAACCCGTTCGACGTATTAACAGGTGTGATTTCGTTTCAAAATGAGATAATGCTACTATTTTTAACAGAATACTGTGAGATTCGGAAATTATATCTTTTTCTTGGTAGTTTTTGTGATTATAAAGTAAATAATAAACTAACTGTTTTGCTCAATAAAGTGTTATTTTAACCATAAAAGTAATTGTTAGACAATTGGCTAACTCTCCATTATTTGAGAAGGGCAGTCGTAGTAGAGTATTCTCTTTTGTGTTATTTACCACACCTTCATATTAATAATCTCCGCCCCACCGCTACGCTACCCTCTTGTCCCGCAGTATAGACACAACAGTGGCGCGGAAGCCCAAAAGGCTTTATAGCATACAACTTTCGCATTATAGTTTCTTGAATTGCTACGGTAATTTTTCAACCTGAATCAGAGGCGAATTTCAATATTTATTATTTATTCTCATCGCCTTGAATAACTTAAAAAATATATACAGTTTCAGTACTAATTGTACGAATTGCCGGAGAAGTTATGATTTTTGGTAATTTCCTCCAATCAAATTTCTAAATTTTCGATGCTTGAATTCCGAAGTAAATAATAACATTGCGATTTGTACAATATACAAAATGAAAATAATTGACAAACCTTGGGAAATTCAACCCAAAATCAAGCTGTTTTTTTTATATTTGGCATATATTTTCAACACTGATGACACAGCTGTACATATATTATTATTACAAAACCTTGATCTGTCTCTGTGCAGAACAAAGTGAAACACTCTTGTCTTCAGGGACATTGTCCGGGTCTTAGTATTTGTCATTTTGAAACATGAAATTATCACAGGGTTTTGAGGCAGTAGGGCGGTGTGGAGGGCGTGGGTCTTACAGAACATCCTATATGCTACATGTTATTTTGAAAGTAGAGGTATACTGAATGAGAGAATGTATGAGTACAGAGTTTGTAATCAATCATAGAAACATCGAAAAAAGAAGATTTATAATGATACCAATTTTGTGTCTTTTGACGATTGTTTAAGGATTTTATTATTTTGTGTCACACATGTATTCATTTTAATTCAATTTGACTTTTGCCTTTGTTTATAATGTACATATGTAATTATTAATGTTTAATGTATTGAGTTAGTATTTTGTTTTGCTTCGTGGATAACCCGGCAAAGAATTGGTCTCACAAGAATTGCTCTCGAAAGTCCTGTAAAAGGCAAGTGTTCGATGTTCATCTCAAATCCCGCGAAGAAGTTTGCCACCCGTCTAAAATGACTTATTTTTTGGTGTAATGGTGTAGTAGTAATATTTTGTTTAAAAGAAACAGTTTTTTGATACTATTTAAACCTTCAACTTTACTGTCGAAACTCCGCAATCTTCTTACAAATGAAACATATTTAAGAGACAAACAGTTTAGTCAGAAATAAATTAGATTTTACAAACAATCGGGTATGTACCAATCTAAACTTGAAAGGTGATAATATCTTTCAACTAAACCAAGATTCTTTCTCTCTTATTCTAAATTATGATGTACCTTATCGTATGCAATAACGAATACCTGTTCTTGCATGACTCTGGGGACATATATATTATTATCTTAGGAATTTTGCAGAAAAGCTAAACAAAATAACTCTTTTCAAAAATACCTTATACATCGATACCTACAATGTTGCAATCCCTTTTTTCAGAGATATAATGGTAATATGTATTAGCCTAGCAATTCCTACACGTGCTGTAAACAACAAGAGCCTCCCTCATAATAATATTGTGTAAACACGACCATATGGGATCGCATGGTGTGGTAACACATACACAATAAATTGTACAATATGAGAGTGTATTATCACTAGTATTGTTAGTACATTTTGAATAACTGGAGTATTGTATTGTTACAAACATACAATATGTATGTTGTTTTGATATTAATAGAATTCGACCTATATATATCGTTAATAAATTTTTCAGTTTGTTTCAGTAAAGAGACAATTCATTTTGAAATACACTGAATAGAAAAAAAAAAACAATATTTATAAATGTATACAATGCCGTATATAAAAATAATATGTATGGCTTACAGTTTAATCATGTATGGGGGGTGACCTACTCGTTAATTGTATTCTCCACTATTAGAGAGAGAGATACCGTGGTGCAACATACATAGAATAATTAATATTTCTCTATTATTGCAAGAAAGCTTTAATGGTTTTCACCCCGTAGAGTTCCTGTCCCATTATTTTCGGAAAATTTTTAAGTGTCCTGTAAAACGCTACGTCAAATGTTACTCATAAGAAAATCAAAATTCAAAACTCAGCAGTGGGCTATGGCACCCGTCCGAAATGACTTTTTTGGCCACGGAGAGGACTATTTGCATGTTTGTATTAAGTCCGCTGTCAACCTTTTGATAGATTATTTTTTCCCTTCAATACAAATTTTACAATGGGTATTATTTCCTTTCAAAAATATTAATAGTCCATCTTTATTCTTAAATCATTATATTGCTGTTCTGCTTTTGAAACGTACATTAAAGTTTCTTTTATTTTACATGACCTTATCAAGGAATTTTTATAAACATAAATAAAGTAAACATAAATGAAATTCCTAATTATAGAAATGTTCAAACATTCACATAAACATTTTTCTTACATTACTAAGCATATTTAAACACTCAAATGGAAAGTAAGCAAAAAATTCTACTGAAATAAGTATGTTACGAAGGTATCTACCCAGTTATAAAATTCTTCAAATGTAATAACAAGTATTTTAGTCAAAGTTTAAGAAAATAAAGGATTAATAGATCAACTAGTGTGTATGTCGGAGTGCTGGCCATGAAACTTCTCCACTCCTTGATAAATATTAAATTCAATCCGAAAACTAAAAAGTTTATAAGCCGAGTTCTTAGACTCCAAACTGATGAACAGTATTCAAGTAAGTTACTCACAAATGAAACATACGACAATTTCACAATTTCAGGGTCTCGTAATGGCTAAGTCAGTGGTCGGCAAAGTGCGGCTCCGGAGCCGCATGTTGTTCTTTGGCCTCGTAAGTGCGACTCTCACGGCCTAGCATAGAGTCAAATTAGTTAGGAAACGAAAAATTTGAAAACGTGAAATTAGAAAATAAATTTTAAAAAATTCGTTACAATAAAAAAGAATTTTCAACATACATAATTCCTAATTTCTCTAAATAAGCGAAGGTCTAAAATTATAATAAAGGTTTACTAAATTAATTAACAGATTTGGCTCTCAATTTTTTTTTTGATCGGTGTAATCTATATATTTGGCTCTTTGGCGAATAAGTTTGCCGATCACTAGGCTAAGTGATTCTAGTGATAACTCGAAGCATACGTGATGTTTTGAAAATGACCATTACGGAGTGTCATTCAAAATATTGCCCAATCTATTATTGGTAAAAAAAGAATAAAATCAGTAGGCAAAACTTGTGGAGTATTAAATCCAAGATCCTTTCAAAAACTGAACATCATACATATATTTTTATGAATGCTTACACGGGTATTGTGTAACTATTTGTTAAAAATGTATGGGAATATCCAAAATAAAAACAGACCTCACAATCTATTACAAAGCAAAATATAAGTATAGTTCACATACATACATATCGAACAGATACTGAATGGAAAATAATCTTTTTGATTCAGCTGACGCAAATATCGAAAAAAATGTGAACAAATGAACGACAATGAATGAGCTGGCATGCTATCATAATAATATACATATGTACCTACCGTACCTACATGCGCGCCTAATAAAGTGTACGTAAGTGATGCACTTGTTTGTTTATCGAGTACAGTGGAGTTCTATTTATTCGATACGTCTGTATTTATCTGTTTGGATTCCAATGTGTCGTCGTCCTCTGCTGATAAAAATATTTATTTTGTTTTGTAGAACATGGGGTAACTGAACTAACAACTATTATAATATCACTAGTAAAGAGATGTAGGTAAATCAACATCGATTTGACTTTTGTTTAAGAGTTCTAATAAACTTTTATTAGTAGCTATCTTTATATGAAACTAGATGAAATTTCTTACATCTTAACCTTTATATTATATAATAAAGATATTGGAATATAAAGTACCACTTTATCGTAACATGTTTTAAAGACGGAAATTATTGTTATCGAGAGATTTCAAAAAACATGTAAAGGTTGAGAAACCTTTACATGTTTTTTGAAAAACTCAAAATAGTTTTATTCAATAGATTTTGTTCAATCATTTGAAATTCCCGAAAATGCACAATTTGTAATTTTTTGTATTAATTTGATTTCTATGGTTTAAATATAAAACAAACGTATGCTTTTTTGTAACGTTAATCTTTCTACGTTTTTGAAATCAGTAGAAATATATTTTCCCTTCTGTTTTTCAAAAGTTTACAATGTTTTATATGAATTATTTTTATGAAATAATTATTGTATTGTTTATGAGGATGCTTATATCAATAATAGAAAAAGTATGTACCGTTCAAATGTTGATGTTTTGGACTCATTTTTTCATCCCTAATAGCGTAGAGTTCGTAGCTTAGCGCTGGCCAGAGTATTCGTGGTGTTTGGTAGTGAACAACAATATTAGCCAATATAACAGGCCAAAAATAATGCATAGTCATACCAACTTACTGATGTGGCCATCTATCTGAATCAAAATACATCTAGCAAAATTACTACACGCTCCTTATACATTAAGGGTTGGGACTGATTTCTGGTATTATTTTGCTATTAACCTGAAATACTGTAAATTATATTTTATTGTAAAACTTAAAAAATAAATTGAGTTCATCGGTAACTTGGAGGTAGAGTACATAAGTCTCAAGAGGTTTGCGGTTTGATCTCAGGTACCGGCAAACTCCCCTTTCACGACACAAACTTTTAGCTTACTACGAAAGGTTTACATGGTTATATTTGTGTTTATAGCAAAAATCCAGATTCATCTTTTTAAAAAAATATGTATAATTAATCTTTAGTTTATTGGAAACTTTAATAATTGACTCATGGAATCAATCACTTACTCATGAAAAAAGAAGAAAGTATTAACTACCTCTAGATATTATGTCAGTTTACATTCTTTAATAAATTATTTAATAAGACATTATCCTTTTTATGATATATATATATATAATTATATATATTATATTGTATGTTTTAATATATACGTATCTATTCAGAATGTAACTACTGATTTCATTTTGTCACTTACTATTAGGTACATTTAAACATATTATTCCAGACTTTTTAATTCTTTTTTTTTTTCTTAAATGTTAGCCTCTACCATTTGCCATTGAATTATTTTGAAGCAATTTCGATTTAATGAATTAAATCAAGCAGTTAACATTAAATAATTTAAATTTACTGTGAAATCGCATCCCTGTGATCGAATCACCTGCGCAATATATCTGCTAATTGTCATTGTACGCTTATATAAAATATAATGGAACGTACACACGTATCGTGTCTAAGACAATTATACTATATACATAATATTATTATAATGTGACACTTACATATTATGCCTATAGGTATATGTAACATACAACACAGATAATAATTATGGGATGCAAATAGTGTTTGTAATGTCTCATATATTATGTACGTGACTGTAAAATGATTCTTCAATCTGACAACAATTGACTTAACGAATTAAGATTGAAAAGAATTATTCCAACCGTGAAAACGATTTCGATTTAATCTTTTTTCAAATACATTTTTTTTTTATTAATGTCTTTTTTGATTGTCATTTATCGAGCACGTTTAAATTTTTAACTTGTGAAATGTAAAATATGGAATGAATAAGAAATCAATCATGAAAAAACTGTAGCGAATATGTAGTCGTATTATTATGAAAAATGAAAGATATATTGCACGCAAAATACAAGATTCATATCTCAATTTGGGACTAGCTTAAAATGTTGCAATTATATATACCTTGTATGCTATTTTATGTTTTTATCAGATAGGATTATATGTACTTAATATTAATTACTTATTTACTTTTATTTATATACGTAGGTCTACAATTATTTTCCATATTGGAATAAAATATGTAGATACTAATACCTATGTACAAATCAAATCACGCATCATGTTTCTCTAAACCTTTTCCATTTGACATTTACATACAGTGTCACATTTGCTTTTTAGATTAATTCTGTCTTCGAACGCCAAGCTCCGAAAAATTATTCTTCTCCAAGAAAAAATGTGTTGTGCCTATAATAATTGTTTTGTCATAGTTAAGTGTCGCTAAAAATTTTCAACTTGTGTATGGAGGTTAGTAAAGTATATCAAGGTCAGATGTAAACAATTTTCCGGGTATAAATTTGGATTGTTAAACCTAATTTAAGAAATTCTCTTGTAGATGAGTGGGTACATTAGTAGCTACACCCGCGACAGAGTGAGTATCTTTAGATAAATTAATGTAAACATCGTTAATTACATGTCTACGCTTTATTTATAATTACCAATAGTGAACGCGTGGATTTTTTCATGAAAAATATAGTAGAATGTATTTCAGACTTCATTTTAAAGCTTCTCATACGAGTCTTCAAATGCTTTAAGTGCGTGAAATTTTCTATACAAATGAATTGATTTTTTATTCGAAAACAACCAGGTCATCAATTCGTATGAAAATTTTGCTGTTTTCGAAAAATTCAATTAAAGTTTAGGTCACTTAAACGGTGACTATCACTTGTGAAAATGTTTCCCTGTTCCAGGCAGCTCAAAATTATTCCTTAACATCACTTATATTACTCTTATTATATCTGTCTAATTACGGAGTCGGGAAATCTGCCTACAACTCTAAATTGGCCTAAAATAATAATAATAATAATAATTTATTCAAACAATAATATCGTCTTTACATTTTCATTATAACACAGTTGAACATACTCGTACTTAATACAATCACAAAAAAATGTCTTCCACACTAGCCATAGGGCTGTGTTGTGGCAGAAATACAAATGAGATACATAACAATAGAGTTTTTAAAGTTAGCAAAAATAAAAAAAAGAAAGCTAAAACCTTATAATAAATTAATAAAAAAAATGGCTTGACATTGAACAATTCCTCTACAATTCATAATTGGTGAAATGTTACCGGTAAATCGTATTACAATTCATATTATGATTCATATAAAGTCGCCTTTTTAGCCCCCCAGGACACTAAACTTTACTTTTGTATAGAAGAATCTATACCTGACTAAACTTGCAGTTACCTTATGAGATGTAAGAGATAAATAAACTTAGTGATCGACTTACAAATAAAGTATTAGGTATGATAGATAACTGTATCAATAGTATCCACACAATATATAGTATAATGATAGCTTATTAGTAAAGAATTTCGCTATTCCGTCTGGCTTATTTAAAAAAACAGCTGATAATGTTTCCAAATCTCAGTTAATTATTAGAAGCAGCGACAGGTGTAAGGTGTTCATACAGCAAATAGTAGCGCTATCAAAACTATGTGCTAATGATAGTAATGCCTATATAGTTCAAACACCTATCTACATAATATACAGTCATGCTTAAACCGTATTTACTGTCATCCACGTTCAAGAACATTAAATCTGTTGTATTTCTTATATGTATGCATGTGGTATGTGTGTAATAATGTTTGTGTGAGTTGATATAGTGATGGATAAGGAAGTAATTATTTATTTATAATACTGTTATAGCTGTCTAGTATGAGTTACAGAACTGGAGAGTGATTTGTGAGGAGAATAATGTTCTAATGATTCAACAGATGGTATAATAATACTACCTGTAATACTGAATATAAGAAATTAAAATAAGACGTCGAATGTCGAAACCCGGGTCACTTTGATAAAGCATTAATTAAATCTGTGAATCGTATTTTTAAACTGTTATTACTAAATAATTTTTTAAATTTATTTTCATAGTTATTTTTGTATTTTAATAAACTTCCACCTATATCCGTCAGGTGATAAATAAAGCTTTATATTAAATGCGCCTATTTAATTATGAAAGGTCATCTTATGGTGGTCACAACTTTGTCTTTTTGAATGATTTATAAAGATGATTTTTTTTTTCAGAAAACACTATAAATATTGCCAGTAGACTTGCTAAATATAATAAACATGCATACTGTCCTCTTCTGGCCAACAAAGAAATAGACATTCAGGATGGGTGGCAAAACTCATCGCAAATTTAGATATACATCTATTATCTTTATTATTTAGAACACCTTCCTTTTACGGGACACTCAAAATCTTACGGAAAAGAGTGGGAGATCATTTTTTTATCGGGTGCTCCACGGAACATCATTCTTTTAATTGAAGTAATAATTTAATACATAGTAGAAAATATGTACGTCATATAATCGTGTCATATAAATATTACATTGTGAATGCTAATAACACCAATAATATTATTTCCTGAATCCATATGAATTTCATGTTATAATACAAAATATAAGTACTAATAATAATTACAAGCAACAAGGCAATCATAAGTTTTTTGTGCATTTTTGTTGGAACTCTTTTCTTTTATCCGCTCCTAGACAAAGACTTCCAAAACCCTTTGTCAACTATAATCCCAAACTATCTATATCACCTTCTACCTATATACATTGTCCTTCTATCATAGCTATACTTCACTACTCTATTTCTATCGTTATTGTTATAGATATATGAACAATTTATCTGTACTCAGAATCACGGAACAATCAATTCCAGCTGTCAAATTGACACCTCGCAAACAGATTCAGATTAGCGTGGTTTCAACTTCATACATACATACCATCACGCCGCTTCCCTCGCGGGGTAGGCAGAAAGTATCGAGCGCCACTTCCTTGTATCCTTGCATACACCTTTCGCTTTCGTCACTGTCATACAATTCCTCATGTATGCTCTCCTGTTCAATGAGCTCAATCCGTGACCGTTCTGTAGGATCTGGTTTATATGATCTTGCCATTTGATCCTCGGACGGCTGCGTCTCCGTGCACCATTTCTCTCTGTCAAATATATCCTATTGGTCATTCTGTTCTTATTCATTCTTTCCGCATACGCAAACCATCATATTAACTTATTTGCATTTATCTTTGTTTTCATCTCAAATGTCAACTTCATGTTTGAAAAATATTCCTCATAATTTGGATTAACACTGTCCATAGAAAAATAAAGTGCACCACAGTGCTTTTTAATGAATCAATTTTTGTAAAATTTGTATGTAAGTATTCCAGAATAAAAAAATCCTTGAAGGATAAAGTTTTTCAGTTATTCTGAGTTAACTTTAGAAATAAATTATTATACAGGGATAAACATGCAGACATACATAATTAAACGGGCTTAAGCATGCATTTTCATTGTGGGTGTAGGTACCAACAACTAATAAAATGTTAATACCTCTTGTTAGAAATAGATATTTGAATGCCTTCCTATTAAATTACATAACAGGAAACACCTAAAATATGAAAGTTATTTCAACCTGAACCGAGAACCCAAACAAAATTTGCTACAACTGTATTCATTAAAATAATAATATATTTGAATAATTAATATGTATTTTGAACATAATCAGAATCTCTAACCTCTCTTGTGAAATCTGCATAAATTTATTTGAGTATTATGCAAATAATGTTTTATCACAATCAAAATCATCTCGAAAATAAAATATGCCATGGAGCCCACTTGCGAAAATTCGCATCATTATTTTTTTAAGATATCCATTTTTTGTGTACATACCTATAATTTTCTCTCAGTCAGCGTTCTACATCTTGAATAAACAACTCCTTTGTGAAATCCTACCCCGTGGTACTGTAAGTGGGTACCTACTTAATAGTGCGGGGTATCTATATATTCGTATACTTTATCACAGGACTTAGGTATCATTGTTAAGGCAGTATTTTGCACCGTGATACAAGATAGTTTTGCTTTATAAAAAGTTTTCACTTTGTCTGCTTGCAAACATATTATTATACTAAATTTTATACATAGAGATGCTTAATATTCACACTTTTACATCGAAATATAATAAACTTAAAATTGACTTCATTTTAATTCGTAATATCAGTTTTTTTGCCACAACACAGCCTTATGGCTAGTGTGGTAGTCATATCCTTATGCCTATTTTAATGTCTCTTGTTTATATATTGTATGTAATTGCTATCAATATTATTTTAATAAAGAATTGTTTATTAAAAAAAGATGTTTTGAATAAATTTTTATTAGCTTTCTGTGAAAGGTGTATAAGGTTGTATTTGGGTTAATAACATAAACCCAGATATATCTTTTTTTTTTTTTAAAAAAATACAAAAACAAACCACAAGTACTATTTCACTTAATGTACATATATAATTTTTAGGAATTGTTTCATAAAAATGTAATACCTGGAGGTTACATAGGTTTCATATAATTGTGTTGTTGTGCGCTCGGTGGAGATGTTCGGGTGAGAGCCTTCGTTGATTCTCATGGACGGTAGCAAGGGCATTTATTCGGGTATTTCATCGGAGAGTGTGGTTATATTTTTAATTGCGTTATTTTTCTTAGTATTGCCCCAGAACAGATTTTTGGCTAGTGGGGCAATATATTTCAAAATGTTGTTTTTATATTATTTTTTGTATGTAATATTTTTGGAAAATAAATAAATAAAAACATTTTTAAAAGTGTGTAATTCCGTATTTTTCCAATTACAAACAAAAAAAAACGTTCTGAAAAAACTCGTATTAATAAGCCAAACAATCACCTTCTATTTTGATAAATAAAGATTATCGGTGATTGATCGTGAATTAAATTGCAATTAAATAAATTCTATAATTATGCTGTATTAATAGAAAAAAAATAATAGTCGATGTGGTTTTAACCCCTCTAGATAATGCCTCTACATAGACCTCTATCAACTCGGAAATAATAAAAGCACAAGTACGTAATCATAAGTATACTTACATCTAAAAATGCACATTCTTTATAACAAATGCAAAGGAAAGTTACTTTTATAATACACTACAAGTACTTTCTTTATATGCATGGCATCGCGTCGGATGACAAATTTTAATATTTAAAATACTTCAGTAAGTACTTACGATAGTACTTCAGTTACACGGTGGTGTAAATATTTCGCAATTTATAAAAAAAATTAACTGCCCAATTGAATTGAAAAAATAATGTCATTGATAATTAATTATAAATAAAATACTTACGAAAAGCACTTTTCCCTAGCCTGATGATGAGAGCGGAAGCTATTGAAAGCCGGCTCGCGTCCCATAAAAAGTTACAGTGGATATACTATAAATAAGTGTTTTATTTATAATTAATTCAACATGAATTTCCACCAAGAACCGTCGGTTGAAAATATCAACTTTGCCATTGATAATGTATACTATACTACTTAAATTATTTTTAATAATGTAATGATTTGTAACAATCAATTTCATGATATTGTTTTTCTTGTTCTATCCTTTACCCTCACGCCATTCCCAAGCGGGGTAGGCAAAGAGGACGGTAAACCAATTGAACGCTTGGGTAGGTATTATGTTTACTGTTTACAAGTTCCATACTTATTGTTATGTTTTTTCAACTCAACATCTGAAAGATGGATTACATAACGTATAGTATAATCTCAAAGACTTTTATAGCAGTCCATTGTAGAAAAAAATAAATTAATGTCTCTGATTTGTGGACAACAATTTGAGAAATAAAATTTCTTTATTTTCTCTGACTGAAGACGTACTATTAGGAAACTTGTTATACTATAATATAATAATTATGTAGGTAGGAACTTAATACTGTTTTCACCAGCACTGGTTTAGGCTGAGAATACAAAAAGATTCGCTTGCAGGTAGGCACCTACCTAACCTATGTATGTAGATTGTAGGTATAGAGTAACATAATAATATCATGTTTGCGTTCCTTCAATGCTTTCCCTCCATATGTAGACATACTAGGTAGGCTACATGTTATACATAATATTATTATCCATATTATCACCATCACGCGCTATATAACACTACACACAATCATACTCTCTCCGTAGTAGAGAACACTTTATGGAAGTACGAGTATGATTTTTTCAACTTACATACCATAATATGGTATATCATCTATATATATCATATATATTATATCATCTAACTATTTGCAAACTATATATTTATTTTATACATGTGTTTCAGAGCGACATTCAATTATTTAATTTGATTTTCTATAGTTAATTTGTATAACACGTGATATATTTTAATAGATTTATTCACTCTACTACATTCCTCTCGGGACGAAAATCTTTTTAAGACTTTATTTTTACTACTACTACAAATATAACATTACAGCATATTCCACAAGTGGGGTAGCCAGCAGACCAGCTGCATATAATAAGCATGCAAGCTGTCCTCTTTGAGCCAATATAAAATCAAGACATTCAAGATGGGTGGCAGACCACATCGCTGAATATATCTTCTAATTATTAAATTATTAATTCCAAATTATTCCGTTACGGGTTGGCTGGAAAAATCGCATGTGCGATACCTGCCTACTGGTTTTTTTTTGCAAACGTATGCTTGTATACTAAATTGATGCCAAAAAGTTTGTTTTATTTATATATATCTCAAAACTTTTGCAACCATTCATTCGGTTACCTGTTAATTTTTAATGTATACTTTCCAGCATTACTTTCAGACAAAACATTTATTTTATATTATATTTTCCCATATGCAATGTTACTATACGTAGTATTGTACGAGTATAATAACCTACCTTAAAACTCTCTCTCAACTTCAATGAAAATGAAAACAATTAATAAAAGAGATATTTTATGGTGCTTTTTAATTAATATCTTTTGAAATTCCTCCTTTTATTGCGCTTATTAAAAACTATCGTGTTTTATGAGATCGCTGGTGAAGATTTCAAAAACTCATAAAGCTCGCTATAAACATAACTACATACATACCTACCTACTTTTTAGTTTATTTTATTGTACTCGTATTATACTTTTCGCGCTACGCCACTTCTCGCAGTTTCTTGGATCGCGGCAGTTATCGTAGCTTGCAGAAAAGATAAACGTTTGACAAATGCGCTGCATATTAAATTTAACAAAATGCTGCATTTGAAAGAGACTGTCTTTTTTGTATATTTTGTATATTTTCTTTTTTTCATAGATACAAGAAGTAATGATATGAAAAAACACTTTAAACATACGATAAAAAATCTTTTAGACAGGTATTCGTAAAATATATACTTACCTTCTTTTCTTCTTTTTTTTTCGGCAAGGCACCCGACATCGAGTGAATTATGACTTATACTTACCTAATTTGGATTTAATGTCTTAAAATTGATGAATTGTACAGTGTCCTTGAGGTGCTTTGGCACTTAAACGACACTTTAATGTTGTCCAATAATAATCATTATTATCTATTCAAAATTTGACAAATGTACAAATGGTATATTATACCTACACATGTTTTCATTTTTGTAAACATCGGGATGGTATGTAATAAGGTAAAAATAGTTAATATAATCAATTTTTTTTTCTGAAACAATTCTTTCCTTTTTGTTTTAGACATCAGGCAGGAGCTTACGTAGTTTGGTGAATATTTGCTGTTAGTGGTAAGTATTAATTCACTCACCTTTTAAAAATACAAAACCATTGAAATACGGCTACAAATTTCTTTATTTTATACATAATGTAATGATTGGTGAGAATATGCAGCTATATCCAAGCCTTTGTAGATTTGTATTTGTAAAGGATTTTGACAAGAACCTACTGTTTAAAGCTTTTTTATTTTTTATTTATTTGTTTAAAATTTGATGAATCAAAATGTTAGTGATGTCAAATATTTTTGCAGTGTTTTTGTTTGTGTAGTAATGTGAATGTTTGTAATGTTTCTATTTTGGCAGTGTAAATGTGAAAACTGTCAAGACCTTCACTGACTTTTTATCGCGTATATAAGTTAATAAATAATAAAACAGAAAGCGTAAGCTATTCACTTGTGTAATGTTTCTGTATGCAAATTTAAAATGAAAACATCAGGATGATAGTAATATACAATATTCATATCTGCTAACTTGCTAAGAAATAATTCCCTCTATTTCTCAACACTTCACATTGTCTAGAAAATGGGTAACATGGATGAATAAGGTGATTTTTTTCTAGACAATAATTTCCCAACAACCCAAGCACCTGATGTGTAGATAGTTATGGTAGATTTGTGTAATTTAGTGAGTCGAGGTGATAAGTTGTTAAATGTAGCGACTAGGCACTCTAGTATATTTCGCTAGCTTGGTGACTAAACGGTTGACAAGACATAAATAATTTCCTCTATCAAGTAGAGTAATGTTTAAAGGTAAAGTATGTAACATAAATAGTGTTGTAGGTACGTAACCGCATAGCAAGCTGCTACTGATAGTCAGATAGGTACCTATCGTTTAACTTGCATTAGACTCCACGTAGCGGCTGATGCAACAATAGAGATGCAATTTAACTTTAACAACGGTAGAATTAGAATCTAAGTGTATGTAGAGAGTGGAATAGAATAATAGCCAATTGATAAACCACACATGTGTATAAAAAGGTATACGTAAACCTTGTTAAATCTGGCAGCAGCTGACCAAAATATAAAACTTCGTAAAAAAATAAACACTTTTCCCTAAACTCACATATTATATTTCTTTGTTCTTTATATTGTTTTTTGTTTTGATCCATAGTTCGTAAGATAGCATTGTCTTTAAATTTTTAATTTTTATATCCATCTGTTGGTTTGCACGAACTTTCCACTCTCTGAGACTTTCTCGTCATTTGGGGTCTCCCTGTTGCATTTGCGGGTCCTCCTCACGCTTTTGGTTTCGGGAAGTTCGGCAGGTGCTGCGGTGAACATTGACTTGGAAAGATGGGGAGGGATAACACTAAATATATATCTATAATGGGGAGCAGCTTTTACTACCTTAATATTGTAATTACTTAAATTTTATAATTTTTACGTATGATTATAAATTTATTTATTAATTTCCGTTCACAATTGTATTTCACTCGATAAAGTCATAAAAATGAATCAATGACAATTTCTGAAAATTTCTTAAATCAGTAATATCATACCGAATATTTTAAACGAACATTTTAAAATTAATATTTCGTATCTCAAATGTGTCATGAGAATCATTTGCTTTATCTTTTTTTTCTAATTTGGCAGCTCATTAAAATATTTGCTTGCATCCTAATCCCGTATTTATAATTATTTAATGAAATAGCTATCATGCCAGTTTTGTACTAAAAAGATAATTGACTGAACTTTATTGTTCCCATCCCCGTAATATTAATATAATAAAAAAAAACTTTATTATACTACCGTCTCCGTAGTGTTCCCATTAGCTATTTTCATTATAAAAATTTCAAAATACTCCAACAATGTAGATACGGTATAATGTCTCCAATTTTACATTAAGATGCATTCTTCGTTGTGTGTAGTGCTAAATTATCCAGCGACAGACTGGAAAATGTTGACTCCTTAACTACTAAATTCACGTTGAATTATAACTGTCCTTCTTAACTCGCTACTGAACTTCTATGTGCATTAAGTATGTAAGACCCATAACAAACCATCCGTAAGATATATGCCTACCTTATAAGATGGTATCAAATACAAAGAGTATAACGAACTGCAAATGGTTTTATCTTATATTTCACATTCCTTTTCAATCCTTTCTGTTAAATAATAAATCCGTTTTTTTTAATTTATTTACTCGATTTTTATATCATTTTTACAACACTAATTTGTCAAGACTTAGTTCAACATCCATTCTAAATAAAAAAATCTTTATTGACCGTAATTTTACACAAATACATAAACAACAATATACAACTTTACAAAACGTGACAAATAATAAAATTAGGTCAAAAGGCGGGCTGAAATAATGAAATCGGTTATAGGCTTATTTATTGTATGTATCAAACTGTTTATGTCCCTCAGGACTGAGAATAAATAAATACCAATAGCTCACATACATGTACATCACGAACTTTTCGAAAATTGATAATAATAATTAAGATTATAACAAATTTAACGATTTAGGTACACCGATAATTACAAATGACAATAGATAAAATATACATATATTGTCACAGTAGATGCCACCCTAAATAACCAGTGCACTCATACATGTAGATTTAATACTGAATTTTTGAGTTGGGATGTACCTAATAACATCAAATCCATTTGTGTAAATTTTGTTTATCCATTATTCTGAAATTTCTAACTTTTCAAATACCATTCACGTAAGCAATAATGTAAATAAATAAACAATTCAAAAAGAAAGATTTACCTCTTGTTTTAAACACTTTTCGACTGACCTTCGTCAAACTTCAAACTGTCTAAAGAAGTAAAATCTTGGATCAATCCTTATAATTCGGTTAAAGTACCAAAAAAACATTAATGCTCCCTGAAGTTGGTTAAAATATAGGTATTTTATGTACCGCAATAAACAATAAAGTATCAAACAAAGAAAATGTATTTGTAACCACATATTACGAGGATACTTTTGATAAACATAGATAACTGCAATTAAAATATCCAATGAAAATTTACACATTTATATTTGCGTAAAACTATCACCAGAAAAAAAAATTAATAAGTCGATTCGTCTCATACTCGTACGAGTACCTATAATGTTTGGAAACGTACAAATTCTCCGACACGCAGGTGGTTCCTCAACTCTTTTTTTATTTGTCATCTGTTTAATTATAAGGTAAATAGTAATTGAGTATTACATATTCTGTATACCTGATAAAGTCATAAGACGATCTCTATAATAAAACCAATTAATTTTCCTCAAGCCTTGCAACACCGATGTGTTTGGTCGCATTACAAATTTGTCCTTTTAATTTCTAGTCTGTAAAATGTAGGTTTATGATTGCTGTGCAGACTGAGAAGAAAAGATGTAATTGGTAAATATGTATTGTTATTCTGAGATGATTATTGCTGGGGGGATCATAATATCATCTAAATAATAATAATAATAAGAACACTTTATTGATCAGAAAAAAAATCATGAGCAATTGGCGAGCTTATTGCCTGGAGGCAATATCTTCCAGCTAACCAAAATAATGTGTGATACTATGTTGACAATGTGTAATTAATACTAAATGTGAACAGACAATTACAAAAAAGTCTCATTACATCTATAAGCTACATAGACATCTATTGGCTAATTTCCGGCTGGAAAACTGCCAACTTCAAAAGCCAGCAGTTGCTCTTCATAAAAAAACATGTTTCCGATACAAAAGATTTATGATCTAGCATAAGGAAATTAATAGGAAGATATTTTAATTTATGAGATCAAGATTATCCTTATCTGATTCCATCGAATGTTTTTAACATTTTCTTGAAAAACTAAATACAAAGTCTCTTGATCTCAATCTGTTCCATCACAGCATTTTAGTCAGTGGACAGTGTCAAAAAAATAAATAATTACACGTTCTCATATTTCGTAATGAAAACTTTGAACCTGACTTATACAAAACAACTGTATTCTTTTCCCAAAACGCTACAGAGACTTACAGAAAAGAATAAGATATATCTACAATATAATATATACATATAATTTACAGATAACCCTTATGCCAGCGAAATAAAGGTTTACGAAACAATAAATATATTTCAGAAAATAAATAATTAGGCACTCATTTTTTAAAGGTCTCTTCAAGTACCTAGATATGACCTTAAATATTAATATTTTTTAATTAATTTAGTATTTTTTTATCAGTAACTTAATATTAAAGGCTAGCTTAGAAAACTATTGATCCAACTATAGATCGTTCATTACGGCATTTTCTATTACACACATGTTGATGGCCAAAACAATTCAAGTGGATGATCGGTTCTCAAAATTTTGCACAATCAAAACTTTCAGACCGTTTCAAGTACAAAAGGTAAAGGTTTATTTAATAATACTGCGTTATAAGAGCAAAATTCAGGTATAAAAAGAGTTCAGTAGATTCACAATATCATCGTTAAAATTTGCAAAATAAATCTAGAAGGCTGTACTCAACATACTTTTTACTTTCCCAAATTATTCGTATTATTAATTTTTAACGGATTCTTTGAAAGAAAAATTTGTATGATTTTGAGCACACTCCAAATGGAAAAAGGTCGGCCTCTTTCAAAAATATTTTATACAATTCTTTTCATAAATTTTTTGTACTTTTGACAACAGAGTATTTATCGTCTGGATACTTTTATAATGAATCATATCTGAAAATAATGAAACTGGATTTATTTTCTATGAAAAATTAATATATTATTAAGGACGCTTTTATTTATTTAAGCTCCTTTATATGAAATATAACGCAAAAAGGCAACAATTTATTATTTTTTACACAGCATGTGCAATATGTAGGTATATAGGGACAATCTTTTACTCCATAAGTGTTAAAATTCTATACTTACCAAATTTAAATTTCAAAAGTTCTCCTTATTATCTCATATTATCTGAGTCAAGTCGAAAGCCTTGTGAAAAAAGAAAAAAGGAAATTGTGAAGGTCTTTTTTATCATATTAAAAATGGACTCGATTACATCAGAAGACCCTTCAGTTCGTTGCTTGAGTGGTTTACCTCTCAGAAATTCTCCGGATCGGGTCATAATATATTTAGGAAAATCGTTCATAATTCAATGTTCGGAAAACATATTTTGTCCCCGTAATTTAATGTTATGCTCCGTGAAAAGAGAATACCAAACTCTGCATATTTATTATCTTCATATCGTGACTTTAGAAAACACGTCTATGTAAAATTAATCGTAAATATTCGTATTCGTAAAATTAATCATAAATAGACTATTAGATACCAAATAAATTCAATAATTATTTTCAAAATCGTATTCTACATACAATTGAAAGCTTTTTTAAATTTGTACTCAGTGAAAACATCCGGTATATTAATAAGTATCCAATTTTAGAGTATGTGTACGTAATGAAATGAGAGGTGTAGTCAGAAAAATGTCAACTGATAGAAGAATAGTTTGTAGCAAAGACCTAGGCAATCTTGGTAAATATATTAGATATACACCAGGTAGTTAGTACTTATAACAATTATGTTACTTATTTATCTATATATTATTTCTGTATATCAGAGCAAAACGAAACTATACTACAAAACGTAATTTTTCAGTTCATAGTTTTTCAACAAATATTTGTTCCTCATATACCTATTATTTACTACCGCAAAATTTCCGTCAAAAATTATTGTGGATCTGAACTATTGGTCTCACTTTTATAAATTAAAAGAAAACATGTTGAAAAAAAATTGTTTCGCTTTAAAATATTTTTACATAGTCTATTTATCTGTGGATGTCACAAAATATAATGCGTTTTCATGAGAGATAAATATGGTCATCAAAAATAGTATGTAGGTACAAGAAGGACTATAACATTATGTTCATTTATAAGTCGCTTTGGCGTAAATTTGTTATAGTGAATAAGTTTCCAACGTACATATAAAAAGATGTTTGAATACCTATAACATAATATATACAGGTAGGTAGCCGTATATTTATACAGATACTACAGGTGCTCTGTCTGACGATTCCCATATTAGATAGCAATAAGCTTTCAAATATTTTATCATGGAATTTGTAACGTATGACAAGCTACGTTCACCCCCATGTTATTCTGTACGGAGAACGTAATATATTGTACAGTCCTTTTTTCCACAATCACAATAGCTTGAAAAGATAAGATTCATATAGAAAACCAATATTTTGAAAGATTGGATGATCAAAATATATTCCTATATTGTGCTACGTTTCAACTTATTTTTAACTTTGGACAAGTTTTTTTGAGACAGCATTGAACGAAGTGTGTATCTAAATTAAGGTCTTCTTGATGTTTTATTTCACAGTAGCTACGATATTTTTAAAAGGCTGTTCAACAAATTAATGATTTATGTGTCATCTGGTCTCGTTCTTTTATCAACCATTCTCTAAACCATTCGAAATCATCTTTTTTAAGCGCACTTTTGCTCGATTAAATAAACTGTTCTTTAACGTGTTTGTAAAAGGGTTTTCTGTTTTTTACACCACATTCAATCATTATTTGCATCTATGTACTGCGAAACCAATATATATTCTTAAGCGTGTTGAAGCAATTATAGACTCCTGGCTTCAATATTGTTTATTTACGTTTACATACCGCGACAAGGGATATTTTGAAGACATTTCAAAAAGCTAAAACTTTTGTGATTTAGTTTAGGTATCGAAAAAGTGGTTTAATGAAGGTGTTTTTGTAAGTTGGTTGGTAAAAAATATTCCTCGTGAAATAAAACTGGAAATATGATCAATAAAAGTATCCGAAAAATAAAGATATAATATTCTTAAAAAATAATTATACTAACAATTACTGTTCTCGTACAAACCCAAATTATATCTAGAACCTCTAATAAAAGAGTTTTTAGATTTGACCTTTGCCACGTGAAATGTCCTATTTCGATTAATTTATAATGAAATCTCAGCTTATATTGTTTGTAAAAGGTTTGTAAAAAATACTCACAAGAAATGAATTAAAGTTACAAAGGATATATAATGTTTTTCTCTAAGGGTGTAAGTTTCAAATAGCCTTAGTTTTTGGATATTCATGTTTATGTTTGTTCGCACTCAAAAAGTCTCGAAATGGCCTACCTACCCTTATTATTTCAATTTATTTATTTAAAAGATTAGTTCATTTAAAATTCAATTATTTGCTATAAAATTTAATCAAAGTTTACGAAATTCAATTTAACATCAATTTACATGTGTATTTATATACCATATTAATGAATAACTAATATAAGGATAGCATTTTATTTACGGATTTAAAATGCAACATAAAAAACATTTTTCTTTATTGCAAGTATATTATTCCGATAGCCACAAGCACAATCTGTTTCGGAAAGATTAAAACAAAAGCTTTTATTTTTGTTAACATTTTGGTAGCCCTACGTTTGACAACGTAGTACATAATATTGTGTATATGTAAATAGAGAGAGGACAGGTGACCGCAAGAGATACTTATATTTAATTACTTATACCTAATATCCGAAACACACTTTGCTTGGATTGCTATTACTGACCAATCGGGAATTCGGTTTTAGCTTTAAAAAAAACAGTTGTGATTTTATGTATGGTTTTGATTAAAAATAAGTCGAAAATTTTGATCCTTCTTCTTTTTCGCCCTCGCCTTTATCCTATTTATTTGAGATCAGCTCTCCTAGTCCTCATCTTCCAAGTTTTCCGGTCCCCTGCATCCTCCGAACGCAACTCTGCCTCCTTCAGGTCTCTGCCAATTGTGATCATCCAGGTGGTCACTGGTCTACCTGGGCTTCTGGGTCCTTCTTCTAAACTAGTCGAAACTTTTGATTAATACGAAATATTTGGTTGGACGAGTATGCAGATCAAATGATTTAACATATTTTTATTGTCTTCTTTGATCAACTGTGAGATTTCACGGTAATAAAACTCAGCTGTTGAATTAAAAGCGATATAATAATGGGGCATTTTCTACGCATGATTACAACATCATACAACCATAATCTTGTTTAACCTTATAATTAAATCATATTTTTCAGAGACTGAAACTTCTAGGTAGGTACTTAGTTTCCAGTTTTGATAAAGACGTTCTCTGGCAGACACTATTGAATATACATAATATTATTCTCAACTCGACATACGGATACTCAAACAGAGGAACATGTGTTGATTATGTCTGAAGATATTGTGTTAGATAATGATATTGTGTTGGGACAGTTAGTGACAGGGAAAGGAAACCAGTAGGTAGTGTCTTGAAAAGCAACATGCTGTATCATAACACAACTATTAAAATACAACACAAATAGCTGTATACAATAAGTTTTAGAATATAATCGACAGCATAAAAATACAGAAATAAAAATTGCATTCAGTCTAAAACAACATCACAACACAAAATAGTTGATTTTGTCTTTCGTGATTTTTAAATATTCACTAAATGGTTGTTAAAGAATAATATTATTGTGTCTATTCAAGTATTTTTTGAAACCTTATACATAGTTTTGATAAAATACTACATCGTTAATCTCAATATTCTAAGCAAAATACGAAATAATTAACAATATCTAATTTTTTACCCGTAGTTCTGTTTCATTATACTGTTTAATCTGGTTATGGACTACATAACTGCAGATATACAAAAACCAACCCCATGGAGTATGCTGTATGCTGATTATGTGGTCATGATAGATGAGACACCTGAGGGTGTTATGAATAGATGGCAAGAAGCTTAAGAAACGGATGGTCTGAAAATCAGCAGAACAAAGACCGAGTACATGCCATGTTATTTTTCTGGACAACGACCAACTGAGCCACACATTATGCATGTTCAGAATGAGCCAGTGCCTACAGTCGAATCTTTCAGATACCTCGGCACAATATTGTCCGCAAAGGGTGGTATTGACGATGACATTGCACAGCGCTCAAAGCTTGGATGGATGAAATGGAGATCTGTTTCTGGTGTACTGTGTGACAAGAAAATGCCAATAAAAATCAACGGTCAGGTGTACAAAACTATGGTCAGACCAACCATGACTTATTCATCTGAATGTTGGGACCTAAAACATAATCACACCCAGACTCTACACACCAATGAAATGAAAATGCTCAGATGGGCTGGTGGTGTAACAAGGATGGATAGGGTGAGAAATGTCACTATCCGTGGTAGTTTCAAAGTCGCTCCCATCAGTGAAAAAATAACCGAAAATCGATTAAGATGGTACGGGCACATCTTGAGACTACCACAGGATAACATGATCAAAAAGACAATGGAAGTAGAAGTAGGACCCAGAAGACCAGGCAGACCAGTAACCACCTGGATGTCCACAATTGCCAGGGACATGAAGGAGGCAAAGTTGCGCTCGGAGGATGCAGGGGACCGGAAAACTTGGAAGATGAGGACTAGGAGAGCCGACCCCAAGTAAATGGGATAAAGGCGAGGGCGAAGAAGAAGAAGTTCTATTTTACTATTTTTCGAACATTTCAATAAATTGGATTAGGTATATTAAATATCATATATTTTTGAAGAATTAACTATAAAACAGTTTCGAGACATTTCGAATAGGATTTTGAAACAAGTATTCTACAAAACAAGCAGTATTCTTGCAAGTATTGTAAAATACTTGCTTAAAAAAATTCAAAATGTCTGGATCATATTTATATGATATTTATTACTTTTTAACAGTTGACTGTTTCAGTAAATTTAACCAGAAAATTCAAGCCTTAAATGCATAAGGTATATAATATAAAAATTTTGAAATTTATTTAAAGATTTTTTCTTTTATCTTGAATCTTAAGAAAAGTTTCCTGCCACTGTATTAGCAGTATGTTGTCGCTTCTATTCCGGTAAGCCCTTTAAAGATTCTTTGACAGAGTTCCAACTCCGATTGCGATATTTATTACTATCGAAACTTTTTGTTACTTAACTTAAACAGAAACAATCGAATGTCACAAACTCTTAACCGGTACGTACTCGTACATATAATTTAATTAGCTAGCAAAAAACATTTAACTGTTTGTTTGTAGTTAGAAAACAGTTTATCCAAATAAAATTCTTAGCTTCATGAATTACACACTTAACGGTTCTTAATATGATCCTTGCGTGTATATTTTATTTCATTGCACATTAAAAAAATAGTAGAAAAATGCACCTTATGATTCAAAATCACTGTTAGCATATTATGATTAGTTTAGGATCGGAAGTGGAAAATGTCATTTTTGCGACTAACTGTACAGAAACATTTTATTTTGTTCATTTCTATAGTTTAAATAAATTATATTTTCGTCACTGCATATTGTCACATTTTTTGTGTAAATTACTTTGTTAATTTTTATAGTACCTATAAATGATGATGTACAAGAGGAATAAAATAAATAAATAAAATTGCATTTTCCAAAATAATGAAATCATATGACATTTTTATGAAAAAGTTGTCAGAAATCAGTCAAAATCTAATTAGTTTTTGGAATGTACTGACTTTTTACTACAAATAGTGTTATCTATAGAAACAAAATCACACATATTATAAATATAACAAAAGATATTTTTCATTTGTTTCAAATTATATAAATAATTATACTTTATTAGGTCACAGCCAGGTAACAAAGGGAATAAATATGCCAATAAGGGACAAAACAACCATATAAATTTTAATTATATGTATGTAGGTATTTCATGTTATTTGCATGTTTGAATATTTTGCATACATTAGTTTTTACAGTAAAATTTCTATATTACATGAGAACAGTAAATTATTTCGATTTCAAAATATGTGTTTTTCTTTTTGTTTAATTTTATGAAATGAAAAATATTTCATAAGGAAGAATTGTAAGCAACGTAGTGCATACGCTGAATTTCATACGAACTTTGAATTTTCTCTACACCTATTTTTAAATACCAAATACCTAACTGAGCTTTCTCATTACAAAGTTGAAGCTTTTAAAGGTTATAAATATTATATCTAACCAAGTAGGTACCTATCTTTAGAACATTAATTGAAAACAATGACAGAAACAAGCGAAACTCCCACCCTATTTCCCAAGATTATAATTTAAATATTTATGTACCTCATACAATATAAAACACAAGAAACAATACCACACGACATTAAATAATAACACAAAATACTAACAATACAAATAATAAAACTCACTTTTCGCTGGAACAACAATGTTTGAATTTCGATAATAATTCAAATAAAGAACAACAGTACCTAGTAATAATGTTCCAACCACGTACAATATATAAAGTTCTAAATTCAAAATTATAATTGAGGCCCTTTCATTAATTGAAGTAACGGTTATTAAAACAAATTAATGGGCGCCGTTTTGATCATTATCTTTAAAATACATAATAATTCTATCTAGAACCTCAACAAACTTAATTCGCGGGGGTAGAGATCCTATACAAAATAATAATAACCATTAACAATTAACTGTTTTCAATGGTGGACCTTAGGCCCGTAATAAACCCATAAGGTGTAGATGGCGACAAGGACGTACCTACACATCTTTTCCAAGAGGTAAATGAGAGAAGGTAGTGGCTTAAATTTTCTTTGCTATGATTGTGAACTGTATGTAAATCAATCAAAACGTAACTGTAAGAATATAGTTTGTATGAATATTGCAGTAGTGAGTAGTGCCTTGAAATGAGTATCTTCTCCAAAGGACATTAAAGGGTTTTATAATTTTAGGGACGATTTTGTTGGAGGGAGTCCTTCTGGCAAACCCTGAGCCCTCCCTTATAAAAAAATGTTTCGTTGAGTCTGGATGATAAAAGAGCTTTGCTCTTGAAACATCCAAGAGAAAGTAGTGGAAAAAACTCATAATGTATGTAAATCATTTCGTTCATCTCAGTTTCCACGATTTACTATACGAAATTAAATTAACTTTTTTTCAAAATTTTGTTTTGGTATGAAATATCTCACAAACAACTCATTTTTGTACTATAACTCTAGAACTTCTTATATTTAATCTAACATCTAGAAAAAAGCACCTTCTCACTTCGATGGCAGTATTCCATAAATTTTCATTACTTTTATACCTACATACTAATAATGTATTCTTTTCAACAATTTTCATGATCCTGGGTGCGGCCATGGATGTCATTTTAACTCATTTAATTATCATTAAGATAAATAAAATGATTCTACCAGAATATACATACCTAATATTTAACTTATCTTACATTAATCTATAGCACTTAAACAATTTTAATAACATAAAGGACATGAACATTTTTTGTGCTAGTATTTATTACCACAACAATAGTAAATAATACTTTATCTAATGAATATAAAAATGAAAACCATTTATAAAAAGTTTAGACTGCACTTTTAAACATTATTGTTTACTTTCATAATATACAAGTATAAGCTGATAAAAATAGATACCTACCAAAATAAACATTTTGGCAGTCGCTGCATCAAATTTCCAAGGAGAGCTGCGTGCTGAGTAAAAAAAGTTATGCATGCATGAGGACCTGTCTGGATATGGTAGAAGCAATAATGACATTCATCATCTCTGCACAAACCACAAAAGATCTGACGTGAGAGATTGAATATAAAATCCCAAAATTACAAAAACGCTCAATATTTTGTTTGTTTTTTTTCCAAGTGAATTTTTTTTTAAATCTTCCGTTCAAATATTTTCCAGCACTTGAACAAAAAAGGATAATCTATTCTGTAGGAACTCAAAGGGATTTTTCACTGTTGATTTATTAACGAAAACAAAAGAACACAATAAGAATGAATTCAAATGACCTCCATTATAAAACAAAAAATGTTTGATAGAGTTTGCCAGCATTTGTTTGTGTAAATTGCTAAGTATTGTAAATTCATTCTTATTATTATTATTTGTGTAAAATAAAATATTTACATAGTCCCTTGTAATTGTTTGAATTAAAGGGAAAAACCAGCTGTTGATAAATTTGAAACAATGTCCTGTCAGAAATCCTGTTCTCTTTTTGAAACACTTTGTAGGGTTACCCGTTTGAAATTTATATAAATAATGACGTATTTATTATTATTTTGAACACAAAATAAAGCAAAACTATTGTAAAAAGCAACAAAGAAAAAAATACTACTAATTCCTCTTTAAGTTTTCATCAGTATGTTGTGGGTTATGATATCATTACATTCAGTTGGCAAATTCTGTCTTGACTATTCGCAATAATTTGAACCACAAAACCATTTTTTTTTGTGGATATATGTAGGTAGGTATGCATCAGTTTATAAATTTGATAAAATTGTGGGTTCACTATATGCGTGTATTGAATAGAATTCCAAACTGGAAAAAACTTTTTTTATTTTACCCAAATGAAGGCCATTTCTCTTAAATAAATATAGTTATACTATAACTATACCTTCCGTATGTTCTTCCACCCGCAAGGCGTCCATCGGCCCGGCCGTCCATTTTTCATAACACACCGTTCCAATGACAACGACATCAGAGCGCAGGGAATGTCGTAGAAAGAGGTAACACAATTAGCACAGAAACTCTCTGAATGGAGGAGGTTGGTTTCTGCCCTATGCTCCCGAGAGGAGCGCTGTGGGAGATGACGACGATGATGATAGCTATACCTTCTATCACGGCACCTCCCACAGATGGGGTAGCCAGCGAACTAAGTAAAATATTTTATTGTGCAATAAAAAAATATGTTGTACATATGTATTCACATTAATCTCAGTATTATGCGAGTAACGCAAAAATGTGACAACCCCACGTGGAAAGTTTTCATGCCCCAACTCCCGTGGAATATCAAGAAGCATTTTGTTGAGGATTACAAAAGGATTTAAATTATCATTTATTATCATTCAAAATAAATTATACAATACCTACATTAATCTTATGATTTCAGGAGGATTTTCCGTTTCACATCATCACTGACGGTATTATTATTTGTCGTAAACATAATTTAATTGGAAAATATTAACAAATATTTCCAAAGATGAAAAGCTTTAGGATATCACGCGGATTTCTATGTTTTAATAAGGTACATATTGTGTTAATTTTTTTATTCATATTGTTTTAAATTTCCACATAATCTCACAACTAATCTACTAAGTTTATAATAATAATCCTCCACGTAAGTTGTATCCAAAAATATTGAATATCAAAAAGCAATATAATAACTATATATTTTATTTTCCCAAGATTTTTTTTGCATATCTTAATATGAATAAGATGGTCACGACCCTCAGCAGTGAGGACATCGACGCAGAAGAAGAATATGAATAAACTCTTATTTTTCAATTTAAGCGCTGGAGGAATGGTATACCATATAGCTACTAACTATATCTGATTTGGTTAGTCGTACATTTTTTTTAATCGGTTATTGAATAACTGTCTATGTTACTCATTGCTTAAAAGTAAGTATCTTGCATATTTTTTATCAAAATTTTTAATAAAAAACTCGTCTGATCGAAAAAACATTGTGTAATAAAAAATATGATATGCAATACAGTATTGCAGCTCGTATAACGACTTGTCTTTTTTCCAATACATTGTTTCAGTTTCAATTATTACGAAGTGTTGAGTGGATATCACTTTCAAACAATAAAACTTAAACTACTGCTGATTGTCCAAGCTATAAAATTCTTTAAAGGCATTCTTGCAGAGCACTTATCTGACTTTTCCCCATTACAGTATATAATGTTGTTACATTATTACAGCTGCCATCAAAATGCATTTTATATTATTATTCTTTTCATTAGCTGTTAACTTGTCTTTGACGTACATTTTAAAGTTTTCCGAATGTCTTTTTAGTTTATGACACTCTAAAGCTATACAATGTTTAAATTTAAGTATTCTTGATTCGTCCAGTGTATGACACAATAATGTAGATTGTAGATCAATTTAATGATCTGAATTAAACGTTCAAGTATTGTAGGTACACTTTTCTTGAAATGGAAGTAAAGCACAACATACGCGATAACAGCTAAAGTAAAATATTTTATTTTATAAAAAGTATGTAGGTAAGAAAAATAAGTGTGCCTTAAAGAATAGGTTTCTACAAAACTAAAGCTACAAATGAATTGAGACTTAATATAAACTGTAAAAATATATGTTCATTATGAATGAAAGTTTAATAATACCTCCACCTCCACCTAAATGGAGACTACATGGAGTAGCAAGCAGAATTAGTTGATAATTGCAAAATAAACAATCTCCATTATTAGAAGTTTAGTGTTCTATGCAGACAAGTGACGGAAACTGTTTTAGTATAATGTAGCTGTACTTAGACATTGGTATATTAAATACCTACCAACAAACAATATATCTAGTTAAATGTACCTACATCAGATGAAAGTGTCGCTTCCAAACCGCTATTCCATTGCCATATTTGATCGCAAAGAACAGACTGGCATCTCTACTTTTTACATTCTGCTATTTACTTTTGAAACCCGTTCATAATATTGATAAAATGGTAACAACATGGTATTCTGCACAAGCATTTTTCCTATGTTTGACTCATTGCCATATAATATTATGTACCCCCATTACATTTTTAACAAAACTAAAACTATTCTGTCGGATCGCATCCTGTCCCTAACGGGGTAGGTAAATGAAACAGAATGCAAGAAAAGCCTGTTATTGTCTGTTTCCTCCACATTAATTAAATTTCTTAAGCACACAGACACTCTGATTTATTTTACAAAGCATCCATCGCTGTTCTTAATAAAAGAATCCGGTTGGTTGACTTTGGAGCTCTGCTTTATGTACACGATACACCCACGTCTTATAAATATATACTATAATATTATATTCAAAATAATAACTGATAAAATATGTAGACTATTCCTTCTTTTATCATTTATTTCTACATATCTCACAAATTTTAGAATGAAATCGCATTGTTTAGTTACTAAAAATACACATCCGCTTGATGTTTTAAAAGGATTAAATGCGGATGAAAATGTTTGCATATCATGATTGTATATCTACATAATAGTAAGTTATAACATGTAGGATCTGAACATACCTACCTACATTATGTATGAAAACATCTCTAAAAAAATAATTTCACTAAGCTAAGTACCTAAATACCGACTGCAATATGAATGATAGTATGAACCGTATGTATTTGGAAGTAACAACATTATTTTGAACTCGCTAGTTCCATTGAATTACTTATGAGATGAATGATAAGGGAAATGAAACAAAATGTATATTCATTTATTTTTTAGAATTGTTCCATTTATTACAGGTACTTGTATAATTTAAATAATATAATTATGTAGATATTAAGGGCCTTCCCGGATGAGTTAATTTCTGAATAACTGAATAAAACGGTATGATAGTGAACTTAGCTGCAACTCCAATCTTGGAAAAAATCCTTTGCACCTAGGCACGCTCTTATTTTTTTACAAGCGTATGTAACCCGGCATCGCTCGGGTTTAATTAAATAGAAAATCTTGCAAATACATGGGTTAAAACAACAAAATCTTATTGAAAAAAAAAACGGAGTAAGCACTTACGTGGATAAAAGAAGTAAAAAGCTCTTCCCAATGAGAAAACTTAATTTTTGACTCCCTACATGCCCATAGCTTAGTAACAATAAATAGGTAGGTACCTACATCATAAAAAGCATTGCAAATCTCTAAATGAAAAATCTTGAAGTTTGATACCTCACATGCCCATATTTAGGTAAAAAAAATAGGTAGGTACCTACATCGAAAAAAGTGCTGAAAAACTCTTCCCAATGAAAAATCATGAAGTTTGATACCTCACATGCCCATACTTAGGTAAAAAAAATAGGTAGGTACCTACATCGAAAAAAGTGCTGAAAAACTCTTCCCAATGAAAAATCATGAAGTTTGATACCTCACATGCCCATACTTAGGTAAAAAAAATAGGTAGGTACCTACATCGAAAAAAGTGCTGAAAAACTCTTCCCAATGAAAAATCATGAAGTTTGATACCTCACATGCCCATATTTAGTTAAAAAAAATAGGAAGGTGCCAACATCGAAAAAAGTGCTAAAAACCTCTTCCCATTGAAAAATCTTGAAGTTTGACACCTCAGATGTTCACATTTATGTAAAAAAATAATAAGTAGGCACCTACATGGAAAAAAAAGTACTAAAAACCTCGTCCCGATGAAAAAGCTTGAAGTTAAGAAATTCCACATATTACCTACATGGAAAAAGTGCTAAAAACCTCTTCCAAATGAAAAATATGTGAGCTCGACACCTCGAAAGCTCATATTTTATTTAGAAAAATAGGCGGGTACCTACGTGCAAAAACTACTAAAAACCTCATCTTAATGTAAAAACTCGAAGATTGTCATCCCAAATTTCTATAAGAAAAAAAGGGTATACATCCCTTTTCGTGAAAAAATTGTAGTCACATAAATGTTAAAATATTATAATTGTCCACATTCGAATTTGTATTTTTGGTTTGCAGTGCATAAATGGGTATTTGCTATGAAATTAAAAAAAGTCAAGAATAAATTGTCATATAAGTATTTACTCTTTATTCCCAAAAAACCTTAAAAATGGATTATCTGCATCCTTCAATATTTCAGAATATTTTACTATCAAATATTTCATAATTTATGTAAAAAATATTAGGTGAAAATAAATAGGTTCCCACTCATTGAAAATCATTTAACATTGTTTATGGATTTTATAGGTAAAACTATTATTATTCTACAGTATAGTTTTCTATGGTTTCATAATGTCTTCCATTATGAAAATAGCCCAATATGTCAAAAATATGCAATTTTTATTCACGTAATTCAAGAGCTTTTCTCATTAGCAAACACGATATTTTATTACGAAAATAAACCCTAAATATTTAGTTTCAGAATTGTTGTATTTATTGTTACATCCATTTTGATATTAATTCAATACAATGAAAAATGTTTGACTGTGAATATTGCTATTTACTAAATCTTGCATTAATTTTACATACATCTTGTTGCTAATTTTGTGACATGGTCGCATTAAAATTAAAATATCTTTATCAATACGTAAGATATTTAAAATGTTTTTAGCCTTAAACCTGCCCAGAAGATGAGACCTTGTATAGAGTGTATTATTTTACTTCGGTCTTTCCTAATTTCTGAGTCCATTAAGGACATACGTACATACATACATACATACATACATACATACATACATACGAACGGACTCAAATATTTATGTGTGGATTATATTTTTGGAACCAACAATCAAGTCAAACAAAATTATTTTGATATTAATTCTGCCGTCTTTGGTTACGTTGCAGCATCAAGTTGTGATAATAATAAACGTAGTAAGTTATACAAACTTATATATGTATACTCGTATGATAATACCTACGGTAAACTACTATCAACATTTCTAAAGCTTACATCCTTGGTACGTCAAACAGAAGACAATATTATGTTACGAGTTAAATTGTTAGCACTCTGGATAGTAGTCGGTTTGTGCGGTAGACAAATTTATTTCAAAACCCAAAAATTTTATTAATTTTATTTTCACTGAATGAGTAAAACTCCATTATTAAATTAAAAATTTATAAGTAAAAAACACTTTAGAGTTTTAAATTTGTTTAATTAACAGTTACACGTGTTTCGGGTTACAGGTCCATATTCATACTCATGTGTGTTTTTTACTTATAAATTTTTAATTCAAAAATTTTATAATTTTTTTATCAATAATCTATATTTGTGGATTTTTATATAATATCTTTTCACATCATTAAATTAATTGTGGCTCATGATGTTGGACGATAGCCGATCTTTGAAAGACTTGCCTTTTTTTTGCTTATATTTGTAGTTTTTTATGGTGTTTGCCTTTAAATAAATGAATAAAATCATTGCCCTCCATCACACCACGGCGCTCTCTTGCGAAAATAATCCATAATCCCTACCTCATGTTGGGTGTGTGTCAAATGTTATTTTAAATTTTCTTTTTTTTTCTTTTGTTGTGTGTTAATGTCTTGTATGTTTTTTTTTAAGTAAATTAGTTTTTACTAGGTTTATGTCAGTCAATGTGTCGTGGTTAGATGGAAGAAATTACTTTATAGTGATAATCTCGCCACTGCACATCGTCCTAGTTTTTAAAAAATTGTATTATTTTGTTAACACTGTAATGTAATGATGATGTGCAAAAAGAATAAATAAATAAATAAATAAAATAGACAAAAAGTGTAGAAGTAAATTTATTGCGACGGACTTTTGCATATACCTACTTTTTATTCTTGCGCTCTCATGCGCTCTTTTACTTTGTACCTCTCATGGTACAAGGTAAAATAATCAATTATTACAATCTTCAAAAATTAATTTTAGCTCAGTCGGTAGAGATTTCAAAAAAAATACAAAGAATATTGGAAAGTACAATTGACTACATAATAAATGCTCAGGGTCGAATGGGTTAACCCAGATTCACATCACAAAGACTTCAAGACTTTTCTCTCAATAAATTCAACAATGCATATCTCCAGTAAATCAACAAAGCCTTCCAACAATCCCTAATAAGAAGGAAAGATTCAGAAACAAAATAAAATTACTATTTTGTTATTTTCTTTTCAATTTATTCCAAACCTCTAGTATACGGCGACACCTTTGGTATGGTCAATGAATTTACATACATTTTATAAATACTTTCTCGACAATAAAATAATAAGAGATTAAAACCTAGTTAATCATTTGCTATGTGGCAATCTAACTAACCCTTAGATTAAAACTTTAAAATTAAATAATGATTGTGGCACATCATCTTTAACTCCTACCGTTTCTTTTTAGAAACGACCTACATATATCATAAAGTTATCAAACTCTGTTTGATTATAAAAATTACATTAACTTTAGAACAAAATATATATAACATTAAGAATGAATGAGAACAACATGATTAAGTTATCTTCCTTCGAGTTCCATGTCACTTCCCGTGTCCCGAAATTGAAGATTCTTTCCTGATAGGTACATAAGGTTTTATCCTAGCATTCAAGGTTATATTCCGATACAGAAGTTCTATTCTTGTACAAAATATTCTATCCTGATGCACGAGATTTATTCTGGTATAAGAGGAAGTTATCATCCTGATAATTGAAAAAAATTCATTCTCCTGGTAACTGAAGAATTTATTCTGGTAACTGAGGCATATCCTGGTAACTGAGGAATTCATTCTGGTACTAAGGGCCGTACATCCTTAAACATTAAAGGACAACGTATATTAATATTTATCAAACTATATTTCGGTTTATTTTATTAAACAACGAAATTTCTTTCATCGAAAATATAATTGTAACAATTTAGACTCACCATATTTTTGATGACGGCCTGAATTACACTGATTTTAATAATTAATTACAATTAAACTGTCAATCGACAAATAGAACAAATTTCTAAAACTAATTTATAAATTAATCAACCATTTTAAAATGGGAAGGTTTCTTTTCAACCTTATAATTCACTATCACATTTTGCGATGTGCCAATTTGGGGTGTTGAATACCAAAGAGGAAGCGCTTTGCCTTCGACCGCCAATATTGAGAAATCCTCTCACCACGCATGCGCGGCGTCGCGTTATCAATCTCTGTCTTGCCAACGAACAAAATCATTTCTCTATAGTGATACTAAAAATATCGCTACAATATGATAAAGTAATATTAAAGCGCTGAGACAAAATAAAGTTAAAAACTGACTCAGTCTGTCTTGGTAAAGGCTCATGCTCAGTTAGGTAGATTTTATGACATTTTTATTTCTAAAATACTGTTAAAATAATAAATAAATTCTGTCCTTTTTCATTTTTTCCACTAGTTCAAACCGCCGCGCCGTATCTTCTTTCCATTCATCGTGGTTAGCACTCCATATTCTTTGCATATCTATTACATTGTCCAGCACTGCGCTTTTAATACACATTCTTTTCAAAGGTCTCATTTATATCTCTTTCATATATTTTAAAATCCAAATTTGCGAAAAGAAATTCTAGTGAGAGATTTTGCGATATTTTGATAAAATTATAAAAGGCAGTGTTATCCATCCCTTGTCAAGTTGAGTGTATGTGTGACAACAAAGTTATTATTATTATATGAACAGTTAATTCAGTTAGCAATTTGCCAATCATGTAACTAGATAAATTTACATAAAGTTGAGATTGTATGTATGTAGTATATCTAATATATAAAAGGAAGTCGTGTGTGTTACAACACTTATAACTCAAGAATGGCTGTACCGATTTGAATGATCTCTGATTTGTTGGATTCTTCTCCGCCCGGAATAAACTATAGGCTATTAAAACATCTTACAAATTCACGGGAAGAAAAAATATGAAGAAAATTATTTACGCCATACATTTTTAATTTCAAAAATAAAAACAATATGGAGAGTTATTGCGCTGTTAGCGCCCCCACGTCGCCTGTTGCATTGTGGTTAAATAATCCGTAGGTTCTGCTATATTAAGAACCAAATTACTATAACTAATATGAACGAAATGTGTACTAATATTTGTTTACTATAAATCGGTAGTTACATGGCAATAGGTTGTATCTCACTAAAACATAATTTTACAGGAGAGCAAAAACAAAGTTTGCAAAAGAGATATTTCAGCCAAATTTCGAGCATTATATATCAAAATCAAGGTAATTATTATTTCTACAAGATAGATGTAACATTCTCTTAATAATTTCTTCTACAAGATGTATGTAACATTCACTAAATAATTTCTTGCAGTTTAAAAATATTTGAGTTATTTTGCCATGTTGATGAAAACAATCTTTCCACATGTCAATAAGTTACGTCTTTTCTCTCTTTATTCTGACTATAAAGAGACATATCCTTTTGCCACATCAAATATTACACTATTTTGAGCATTTTATGGAACAAACTTGACAACGCAAAAAATGCGAGATACAACCTATTGCCATGTAACTACCGAATTATTCGACTAATATTTATGTATCGATAGATCTTCTGTCACATAAATGTGGACGTGCACAGATTATATTTGAAATTGTATTTTATTTTTGCAGATGGAAAATTATTATTGAACCAAAAATTGTGCTATTAAAGATGAATATAAGAATGTGTTCATGTAGGTAGTTCTGATGCAAGATTGTGTAGTGAAATTTGCAGACAGAGAAGAAAAATTACGAAGAAAATTATTTACGCCATACATTTTTAATTTCAATAAAAAATGCAATATGGAGAATGTGATGACAAAACAAACAATGAAGTTTTTTTTATAGATTGGCCTATTTATATGATAATTTTTGTATACATTCTCAAATAAGAATCGTTATCCATACAATTTAACATCTGTAGTTCTGATATTTCAATTTTTAAAAAATCATGGAAAGAATTTTTATAAATTTTAAATGAATAGGTAAAATCTACCTGAAAAAAAATTAGTACCTACATAATTATATTACGTAGGTACTGCAGATAATTTATAAACAAATCTGAGTTAAGTATAATTGTTCAACATAAATTGTTCATGTCGGCCGGTGTGGCGCGGAGCTCTTTCCTTTGAGTCACGAGGTCCCGGGTTCGATTCCCGGACAGGGCAAAGTGAAGAATGACCTTTTTCAAATTGTCCTGGGTCTGGGTGTTACATATATATGTATATAGTGCGTCGCGTTAGTACCCATAATCAAGATTCATCTAAGTTTGGGACTAGCTCGATGTGTGTGAATTGTCTATGTAAAAAAAATTAATGTAACTTTCGCAGTTTAGCGGCCCCACCCGTTGTCGAGTACTTTTTTTTCCATAGAAAAGGTAATATTTTTGAAACTTGAGGAAATTGTTGCCATATGTAGAATTATTTTAATTTGCCGACAAAAAAAAATCCACTTCGAAAATTAATTTCCTAAAATTCCGTACATATTACTCGACAACGGGTGGGGCCGCTCAAGTTTCATAGTTGCGATTTTTTTTTCCTATAAAAGAATTTTCCAAAAATTTGGTGACCAAAAAATAATTCACCATATGGCAACAATTTCCTCAAGTTTCGAAAATATTACTTTTTCTATGGAAAAAAAGTACTCTAAACTGCGAAAGTTCCAAATGAATTATATTTTTTTACACTATACCTTCGATGACACACTTTGACAATTACGGGAGTTTGTAAAGAGATTAATAACATTAATCATTCATAAAGTCAGTGGGAGAGGGCAGAAGATAGGGCAGGTGTCGAACATGTGTGTTGAAAGGCTTGGTTTGGAGTGGCCAGAGGTCCTGGAAGCAGCGGTGGACAGTTATCTCTGGAGGAGATACTTAGGGGCAATGGGCCCCCGACCGAACTAGGACAAGGGGAAGAAGATGTATGTATGAAATCGTTCATTGATTCTTAGGCGGTACGAAGTTCGCCGGGCCAGCTAGTTACATAATATAACGAACATTTTAACTATGTATGTATGTAAAACCCATTCAACTATTGAAGCTGTTATGTAGTATCTACATGGAGTGTTGCTAACTTGAGAAATTATTGAATACTAGGTTTTTTTAAGCTCAGTAATGCAGGAATGAAACATTGAAAAGATTTAAAAGTTATTCTTCAATCTCCTATATTTATTCCATCATCGCACTTTCCACAAGTGAGTGAACGAGCGAATCAGTATTTCACAAAATATATGACATTCAGGATGGATCGAAATAGAGAAATATGAAATTAAGATATTATACAAATATATGTATACCAGTCATTACAGGACACTAGAAAAGTTACAGATTCACTGGAATTTTCAGATTATGGATTTCCCTCATCATTCCATATTATATTTTGCTTCGATTATGAATATGCATTTTAATGGACTTTTATTGAAATGTATCTTGAATTTTTAATGAATTCATATTTCATACAGAAATCTTAAAAGAAAACACTTGAATGATTTTCTTAAACGTAACATACAGTAAATTTATAAGTTATTTGACTACTCCACTTAAAAAATTGTAATAGCTAAGGTAGATACACGAAGACATCAAGTGACTTAATTAATGATATATTTTTTATGTTCAAAATCTTGACGCCATACAGCTTTAAGAAATTATTTTTAAAATCTCTTGATGTCAACTTTTATTACCATTAAAGTTATTATACACAACAAAATAATATATTTCCATGGCGTGCCATGCTTACATACAAAAACGCAGAATGATTTTAGATGAGTTAGTTTTTCCAAACTTCTTTTTTGGAATATTCTACTCCCCAAACTGTGTGGTTACATTTTTATTGATCGATCACTTTAGTAGTAAGGTGTCTATAGGTATATATTTTTTCAAATCATCTGATTGAAGAGAGATCCAATCTTGTATAAGTCTTCCCTCCTCCGCGCCATGCTGATATAATTCAGGCTTAGGAGGTAAAAACCCTTCAGTAATTATATTCACCACACGCCAAGGGCTGCAAAAAGCTACATTAACTATCATCGAATAGGGTAATTACCAGATACCTATAATACATAAAAATATTATATTAACTTCCTCCATTCACGATGATTGCACACATTTTGTATGTATCGTACATGGCTACCATCAAAACAAGATTTATCTTAATTTGATGTGAAAGATAATATCTTTCTTGATTTTCCATGAAATCTTACATACAACGTACATCTTTACCTTCATGTCGTAGTTAGGACGGGAGACCATTGCACCTAGGTACTTTCTCCGAGCTTAAATATTTGAATAGTTAATTGCAAATATAGAACTTTGTTGAATGTTTAATCTTAGTGGTGAACTTGACCGTTATTTGAAAGAAATAAAAAAATACATTCAGACTAATAATTTTTAAAATGAAATACGATATATACATAGTTATTCCACTATTGACTTTATTTATTTTTGCGAGCCGGCTTTCAAGAGCTTCCGCTCTCATCGTCAGGCAAAAGTAAAGATCTTGAAAGCCAGCTCGTAAAAATAAATAAAGTCAATAGTGGAATAACTAAATATCGTATTTCATTTTAAAAAATATTAATATGAACTTCCACCAAGAACCGTCGGTCGATTAATTAAGCTTTACATACAAGCTAATATTGGTATTTATTTTGTAAAACGCTATATTAATAAAAAAATAAAATGTGATGATTTTTTTTTTATTTATTAATATAATACAATACATTTTTTATGTAGGTACATGTTGAAACATTAGAAAGAATATACAGAAATATACGCAATACAATTTCACATATTATACACAAGTCAAGGATCATAAAATCATAAATTAACATCGGAAACAAAAAGAATTACCAACAATCAAACCAGTACAGTTAAAAAAAAGAATAGAAATAATATTTATAAAGTAACTCGAGTTTCGACATGTAATGTCTTTCTCAAACTCTTCAAACTCAAATTTGAAAAAGACATAGCATTCGAAATTCGAGTCACTTTAATAAAGTACATGTTAAACCAAATAATCACATTATATTTTTTGATAATTCGATATCTTCATTAGAGTTCAACTGAATAAACCCATTGTATGCATTGAATATAAAGAACTTTTTTAGCATTGCATAAAAAGTAATATAATTATGTGAAATGAACGGCTAGCCTATTACGAGTATGTTCTTGTTTACGAATAATCAGGAAGGATATTTGCAAAATCAAGCATAAAAATATGAATGAAGATATAAGAACCATTTCTTAAAACAACTGTTAAACCTCATGAAATGTATTGTAATAAATTGAGTACACGATAATACAATATCGATGTATATTTCCCATTTCTATTGTTCACCCCCGTAGTGAATATATAAAATTTCCTATTAAGGGATCCTCTTATTAAAATCTCAACGAGTCAGCGAAATCGATAAATGCGAATTTGAGGAAGCAAAGAGGAAGAAAAAAATGAAGAATGCAAAAATAATAAATTATTTTAATAATAATCAATCTCATCAAAACCGCTTATAGAATATTATTTACTAAGAACATAATTTAAATTAAATCTAGACTTATTAATAATGATAAAAATATTATTATTTCGATTTACTGGAGTAAAAAAATCTTCATTCCCCTTACACGAGTTACAGCTAAAGTTCAAAGGTTGAACACTTTAATGATTTGAATTTTTTTTAGTAACTTTGTTTAGAGCGATGTATTTCTTTTTTGTTTTATTTTTATTTAATGACACTTTTATATAAGAACCGCCTATATGTAAGTACTTACTTATGCATATTGTTTATAAGTTCTAGAACAAGTAAATAGAAAATTAGAATTCTGTTTTTTTTTTCATAAAACGAAAGCATATTCAATTTTTCTATCACAGTCATCTTTCACTAATTATAAAAACTATAAACATCTTCAATTTAACGATAAGGTAAGCTACAAATAATGGATGTCTTAACTATTTATTGACACAGAGAGAACGATTAGCATTCTATAAAGTGCATGCAGATTATTCCATTTGTGGGGAATTCTTACATAACATTAGGTACAATGTATAAAACAATAAAGAAATCGCCCATGTATTAACTGTTCTAATTTTATTATGTCCTGAAAGATATGTATTTAAAACTTTTTGCATCTAATAAAAACGGATTTCCTATAAGTGAAATAGCCAGCGTATTATCTTCATGTAATAAACTTGCAAATCGTCCATTTAATACCTTGTAAAAGTCCAAACGTAAATGTTTACATACTGCAAACCAACAGAATAATTAATTCAATATTAAATACGTACAATCAAAGTACTGTTGACATCTATAAATAACATTGCAGTGGTCACTACCAATGCAAATGTTAATTACCTATGTAGCAGTGGCGGGACTAGACTTTTTTATAATGGGCATGCTTTCATGAAGAATGGGGAATTACATACATAATTACAAAATAGTCACATGTCTTAGAAGATCTATTTATACCATCACGACGTCTCCTCACCATGCCATAAATACGATAAGACATCCATCTCGTTGAAGATATTGAACACATGTCCTTTACAGGACACTTGAAAACTTACACAAGAGTGGGAGAGTAAAATTATTCTTTACTGAAGAATCCACTGAGTAGTATTAAATATAAATAAATAAAATGCAGAGAGTCTGTAATTTAAATAAATAAATTCTTAAATAACAATAAAATCAACGATGCACATATTGTGTAGTATAAAATTTACTTGTTCTTCTTCTTCCTAGCCTACTCCCGTCCACTCCTGGACGAAGGCCTCCTCCATCGCCTTCCACGCCGCTCTATCTTGGGCTCTTATTTTATAATGCGGCATCTTGGTTGTTGTTTTGGAGGGTTTGTTGGCGTTACCTCACCACGCTTGCCATGCGGGTTGGTGAGTCGCAGTATCCTGGAGGTTCGGGTGTTTTGTGAACTTTTCCGGATTTTAATTGGTGCAGCTGCTGCCCTACATCATGGAACCATATCACATCATATTTGGTACGGTGGTATAGACATTAAAAGACAACAATAGACAAACCAATTAAGATCCCCTTTTTACCAATGTAATAGACATAAATTTGAGACTTAAAATGATAAAAAAACTTAAAATGTATGTTGATTACATGTATTCATTCCATTGACTTACCCATGAGAAGGGTTTCTATGATAATATGGACGATATTATTTTAGATACATACCACAAATACCTATAGGTATAGTACCTACATTTCATGTCACATTCCAGAAATTCTGTTGGAATATCATCCATCAAAATTTATATTATTGGTAAGTATATATACACAAGTCAACAGTTATAGTATGTCCACAGGTGGTGCTATCTCATCTGAACCATCTCACGCTATCTGATTGTATAACTCAGTGGTCTCCAACTTTTTTATCTCATTTTAATTGCCCCTGGCAATATGAGGGGGAGACATTAAATGCTTACCTTTGAGGATTTTTTTTTTATAAAATCATCCAATTTTCAGATTTTTTCTTTCAATTTCTATATCCCCGTCGCTTTCGAGAGGTTTTCGAAAATGTATAGGAGTTTAACCATCTCCTCGATTTTGTTAAAGACTGTTTTCTCACAAACTCAAATTTGATATTGTTAATCGACTTCTCAAATGTGAGGACCTTTCTGACCTTGTTATTGGTCTCAAATTCCAGAATTTGGTAATCCCCTTATCTTTCTAAACTTTTACCCCTCCCCGTCGTCAAATTTTCGAAAATGTATGGAAATTTGAAGTTTTGTTAAGAAATATTTCACAAATTTGTTTTACTTAGTTTCAAATATCCAGAAAGAGGACACAACAAAATAAAGACTAACCATCGTGCTATTTCCGTGGACCAGTGGTTGAAGATCAATGAGTGTAATCTATCCATCTATCTGTCTTGATAAAAAGATAGATAGGTAATGTAATTATAACATATATAGCGCAGAACAGATACAGCATCAGTTGTGTGTCCGTGAAGTTATGTGCATGCATGCGTCTATGTAAGTACAACAAACTATATCTGTTCTTCCAGGAATAATATCAGATTGGTGCTGATATTGAAGCCAGTGCAACATAGTCTTATATCGGTGTAACAGGACATTGCTTACAATCATAAAATAATGCACAGATATATAATCGTCGATTTTATTTACTTTTCATTTGAATCAATACAATTGATTTTGGATTAGTTTCAATTATGCTCACATCAACAATGCTTCACTTTCTCTACAACTGCATGATCTGCGACCAGCTGCATGTAATAGACATGTAAACCGTCTTCTCCGTGCCACAAGACATTCAGGGTGGGTAGCAAACCCCAACGCCAAATTTAAGATGTAGAATGTCTTTATTTTTTCGAACACCTGCTTTTTACAGGACACTCGAAAACTTACAGAAAAGAGTAGGAGACCATCGCAGAATTAACTTATTTTATAAATTACTGTTTTATTTGTAATGCGTCGCTTACACGGAGCATGATTTTCATTTATTATAATATATAATATTATATAACAAAGTAAAGCTACAAAAATGAATAAAAAACATCGGAAATCAATGTGTTCTTTGGTCATCGGACTTTAAGAATGTATTAAGTCAATAAGAGAATTTTTTAATTTTTCAATAGTTCGGAGATTTTTGTAGAAAATATTATTCTTTTATTTTTTAGTGATACCACTGTTATTTGTATGGAAAACAATATATTGTGAACACCTTATAAAAATGGCTTGAGCATTTTTCAATACCAATTGATAACTGCATTTGAAAATGAGAAGAAAACAAACCAGAGACATTGATTTAATATTTTGAAAATGTTCTTTTAAAAAATATATTTAAAAAATTGTGTTGTAAATATTACGTATCTTTAGATCGGAAAGGCTCTCTCCCTCATATTGCCTGGGGCAGTTAAAGGTTCGCCATATCTGATTTGGTTACAGAATAATTATAATAATAATAATAATAATCAAATCATAGGTAGTTCCTTGCAATTACCCTGAAAGCTAATACCTACTGTGTATGTAGGTATGTATATCAACCGCAACTGCGTTAGGTGGGGTAAACTGAAAAATAGCTGGACTCAATACTTACATTATGTTTCAGATTGTGTCATCATTTAATGGTCATTTATTGATATTTAATTTCAGCCATCACGACACTTAACGAAAAAATGGTAGCCAATAAACGAACGACATACAATAAATATGCAAGTTGCTCTCTTCATTCTTTATGTACTATGTATAGGTAGATAAAAATATTATTATTATTTAATATTCTTTAAAACAATGTTTTATTTCCGCACTTATAAATCTTATAATGGGTATAATACATAGGTTCCTTTTTATCAAGAAGATTTAACTTTATCATGAAGATATTACATGTTTAAATCATTTAGAAACTCGACAAACCATCAAAAAAAATTTTTTTTTTTATTTTATTTTATTCCTCTTTAAGGACACAAACAGTTCAAATTAACAAATATTAACAGTCATATTTTTCCAGAAAACAAAGCAATCAAGGTCCCGCAAATTACCGAAGCGTATGACGAACAAGTAAAGTTGCAAGTAAACAGTTATAACACAAACTCACCCCACCCATATCAAATGCAAAAATCGAAACAAACCTCTTGAAAATGAGAATATATTTTACAAGTGAATAGTTGAAGGGTGTTTGTGTTCACACTGTGAAAATTCATATTCAGTAATTTATAAACAATCAAAACACTGTTATATTGAATGTGGTGATCGACGTCTGAACGCAATGGAAGCTTTAGAAATATTTAAGCATCAGGATAATATTGTTAATATCCAAATTCCCGCTAAGTCCCCATTACTAGTTTACCCCGTCTCACCTAATGTTGTACCTACCAATGCCACTCCCCACTCTTCTACTTCAATCCCTGCACACACCCCTCTCCCCCCTCTGTGACCACCTTCAATTTTTGTAGGGGACATTTTACTTTTCAGTACTCTTGAGAATGCCCATTGAAGTGGGCGAAAACGTTAGAGTTTGAATAAATGTGGTGAAAATATAACAGTGTTTTGATTGTTTATAAATTACTATTTTACAAGTGTTAATCAAGGTAGGCGAAAGTAGGCAACTCCTTAAAAAAAATAAGTCAACAACGAACAAACTGGATTGGCCACAACATCACACACCCGAGCCTGCTCATTACCATCACGAAGGGCAAGATCGAAGGCAGAAATGGTAGAGGCCGACCAAAAGTCACCTATATGGATCATGTTAAGAAGGACATGAACTGATAAATAAAAGTAAGACTAAGATATTCTCTGGAATATGGCTTCGTATTTCATATTTGTAAATTTGCAAAAAAAAACGGCATACGATTCCTACCCTATATTTCATAAGATTATTTTGTGTGATTTATAAAAAAATATACAAAAAAAATTACGTTATTTCTTATAATGTATAATGACAAAAGGATTATGGTCTAAAAATAATTTATAATGACTAAATAATTAACCAGCTCTGTAGCTTGCAGTCTTGCAACACTAACCAATTAGTACATCATTCACCCTACAGTACAGTAAAAAGATTGAATATATAGATATCGTATTATACATAAATACTCGTACTTGTCTTTGCTCGTCTGTCACTCCCCGTCGATCTATCTCGTCTGTCAACTTCTCGTCTCATCTCGTCTCTTTCTCTCTTTATGTACACAACTGAAAACTGTACACACATACCATCTCTCTCTACGCTATCTGCCTCAAAACAGAATCGTCTGTATTGAATCCCCATGCTCACATCATTAGGTAGGTTAGTAACATAGGAATATAACTGCTGTTTGTACAGTAAGCTGTACTGTATCTATTATGAGTAGGTACCTACATACAGTAGTACCTATGTACGTAAGTCAATCTGCAGGAATTCTTGTGCAGTTGATAAAGAGTGAATCATAACACATTTGTTGTATAGCCATTTAAAACTTGGTGATGCAACTATTATTCGATCTAGTTGATAGTCTGATGGTAGCGTTTCTGATTTCAATCGGAAATATTGGGTACAAATCTCACTATAAACCATCAATCTATACCTATAAAATCACCAAAACAATACAAAGAAATATTTGGAGGCATAGTTAAAATAATTATAATAATAATAATAGCAAGACAACTTATTTAAGATATGCTGTTTTGTGGAAAAATCATCGCAAGGACCCATTCAAGAATCATAACACCTCCTGAACAATAGGGTTTTTAACCTCGCCTTGAACACCTCCACACTCTCCAGAGTCCACAAATCATAGGGAATTTTGTTCCACAGCAACGGACCAGCCACACAGAAGACACGATCAACATAGTTGGCCAGACCAACATAAGTCTATTTTTTTCATTTATTTTAATTCTTTAATGTACTATAATAAATCAAATGTTTTTGTGTTAACACTTTGGAAATTCATTATAATTAAAATGATTTTAAAACACTCTATAATTTCCAAATTAAACTTATTCACCTCAAACGTTTTCATTGGAAGATATTACTAGCTGCTTGCGATGTCTTTCAACTAACCAAGTGTCTAGCTTCATGACATTACTTATGGTAACTGTAGAGTGTCAGGAATGTCGTGAAAAAAAAAGGTAACTCTATTTGAGCAGAATTACTCAGAATGAACGAAACTTGCTTCCACCCTTTGCTTACAAAACCGTTAAAGGGCAAAACAAGATTTATATTAATACATGTAACTACGCATTATTTCACTCATATAACATTTAAAGTTTTGAACTCTGTGAAAATATTGTTGCTTAATCAAGTTTTTAAGCGTATAGAAAACATTTTGTGTATTAAATATTTCTCTCAATAAGCTATTCGAAAACCCCACTTGTGTATTAGGTATAGGAAGACTGAAAATATAACTAGGTAGGTATCAACATACAGAAAGTTACTCGCAAATATTTTTTCTATAACCTACTTGAGACTTTTACAATAATGATGGTAATGTTATACTTTTTTGTGTTATAAAGTTTTCAACTTTTTTCAACGCTCAGAGCATCCGGTAAGTTTAATGACATTGCTGTTAAGAAGTAAGTATGTCTCTATCATACTGTGTTATGTAGATCATAATATTATCTACACAAAGATTTCATTTTGTTGAAAAATCAATTTAATATTGTATTCAATCAAATTCTTCATCTTTCTTATCGGAATATTAACTTTGATGTAATATTTTTTTCAGGAAAAATTCAAAACAAAATAATAAGATATTTTGAAATACAAGCAAGATGGTTGAAAATATTATAATGAAAATTTATACATCCATACTTTCACAGTGTACCCTCATTCAATAGTTTTTTTTTAATCTTTATTACATAACATACCTATAAATTGACATTAGTTGGCGCATTAGTTGAATACTGAAATGACAGCTGTTTTTTTTTTGTTCAATTTTCAAGTGTTCTATAAAAGACAAGTGTTCGAAAAAATGAAGCCATTTGAAATCTTAAATCTGACGATAAAATTTGCCACCCATCCTGAATATTTTTTTGTTGGCACGGAGAGGTTAGCTCGCATGTTAATTGCATGTGCCTGGTCTCCTGGCTAACTCACTTGTGGGATATTCCACGATGGAATAGCAGTAATAGTAACTCATTCTTATATCTTAACAAAAAACGAACACGTTTTTATTTCAGATTTAAACGAAAGTAATATTTAGTGTTTTCAAATCTTTCAGACCACGACGAAATTTAATGTGACGCTGTTTTAATATTTTTAGTTGATTACGGTATGAAAATCTGTAATTTTAAAAACCTTATAATATGACTACTTCATTCAGATGTTTTAAAGTTCGCAACACGGGAATTTGGAGGTAAACATGAACATAATATAAAATATTTCAGCATGCAAATGCGTAGACTTGCCAACCTATAAGAGTAAGCGGAAAAATGTTGATTTTCGACTCAGCTATACAGGTTTTAAGTAAGAAGTGATATCTTGTACAAACCGATAGCAAATTGTATACATAGACTAGAAAAATCGTTTGTGTTTACGAATGTTTTATTCGTACGTGATTATGAAGCAAATTGCCTTAATGTTTGTATACCGGCCATTATTCTTCATCGCTACATTTACCATCACTATGTTTATGTTATATATAGCTACTGAAAATAAATATAATACAGAGTCTATTGTTGTTGTTATATTATTATTTGCTCCATCAATTCCTTGAATGTTTTGTGTAGGTACCTTTTTTTATTTGATTGCGGCAACCCACCCGTGTACAGTGATTTGTATACAAACGCATTGCTTTTACTTATTTATTCTAACTTGACTTAGGTAGGTGCCATTATTTTTCCATTTTTCCTACAGAATCAGAGACGAATTCAACAAATAAAAATGAGTATATTGGTTTTTACTTACACACATGATAAAACTATGAAAACTCATCAATGATAAAACATTTGTATTTAGCATCTTCCAGTAGGGTGTTAAGTAACATACACCTAATTAATGAAAGAATTAATGCGTATTTCTTCTGAGTCACAATCCAATGTATTGATCTGGAATAAATCTGATTTTCCATTTCCACTCTGCAGTCAGTTTTTTCAGTTTAACGTATGTGATTGCTACTGAAATTAATTAATTTTTCCCAAATAGATTTATTCTTATTCTTATAAATACTAGATAAAAAAACAAAGAATAAATGCAGTGTCTTAAATAACTTAGATGGAAAATCTAATGTATTGAAGAGACCATTTTTGATGTTGATCTAAAACTGCATAATTATGATAAATTTTATTGAATTACATTCAGAAATTACAAATTATTCAATCACTTAGCAATTTAATACCTAATTGAAAATAATATTAAATTAGTATCAAAATGGACCAATTTAATTCTAAATCGTATCACACTGTACCTATAAGTATTTATTCCTAGTATAATATGAATATAATTTATTGCTTTAAATAAGCAGTGTATGTTCAATTCAAATAATACGTAAAACCAGAGGCGGCTGGTGAGTTGAAATAATGAAGACGCTCTGAAATTTCAAAAAAAAACTTCATACAGAAAACGTCGATTCACCTTATTGATTCTTATCCATGATAATGAATAAAGATGTATTGTATATTTTAAAGAAGTTTAGGTGCATATTTTTGGAGGATTGATGTTTATTAGAATAATATTACAAATACAAATTGACTATCTAGTTTCAAAATTCCCTATGATTTGCGAACTTTGGAGAGTGTGGAATTGTTCAGGGCGAGATTAAAAACCCTATTATTCAGGAGGTGTTATGATTCTTGAATGGGCCCTTGCGGTGGTTTTTCCGCAAAACGGCGCATCTCAAATAAGTTGTCTAGTTATTATTATTATAACTCAACAAGTAGAAATGTATTGTATTTGTGAAATCGCCATTACTGAATTTTTTTTTTTTTAAAAGATATATCTGGGTTTTGTAATAAACCCAAATACAACTTTATACACCTTCCACAGTAAGCTAAAAGCTTGTGTCGTGAAAGGGGAGTTTACCGGCACCTGGGATCGAACCGCGGACCCCTAGTTCAAGAGGCTGAGACTCTACCTCCAGGCTACATATATATTATATACCTTTTGTTAGATATATTTAAATGATGCTTTAAAACACAAGAGAAATAATAATAGAATAATATAGACACACGTTATCTTTGTTCCGTTCAATAGTTAAACAATTCGAACTATTTATTTGTGGAATTTTATTTATTTATTTACACAATATACGGCGTGAGCCTTTTACATGTTTAACAAAAAGTGTACCTAAGGAACAACAACAACAACAACAAAAAACAAAATAATCGCATTCTATAGAAAACAATACACCACAAAACCACAAGTCAAAATTAACAACAAGATAATGTTACAATAATAATAAAAAAAAATCATATATGAATAAGGTCAATAATTCAATTTGGGTATGTCAATATATTAAATAAGTCAATACAAACAAGTACAAAAGCATGTAAATTGAATTGAATGGAATTGAAAATAGTCAGTTTTTTTCAATAATTTAATATTGAATATATGAAGGGAACCGTGTATTTTTATAGTTATTTGTTTGTGAAGTTGAAAGAGTAGCGTGTTGTTTGTGTACATTACCAATTAAATCAAAATTAGCGAAATTTGAGTTATTGAGTTTTTTAACTGGATAGTCGATAAATAGGTAGATACTTATTGAATATTTATAAAAAGAGTGCGCCGCGGCAACGCTCCTGAGAATGAACCACCACTCGTATTACTATATAATGATGAAACAATATAGAAGTAGTAAGAGGATGTATTATAATAAGTAGGTATATAAACATAGCTATTATAACATTATCAACACATAACACTCACCACAGATTAATAATATTACCTACTAAACAATATTATATACAATAAAGTTATCCAAATATGTTATAATATTATGTCTATAGGCATTCTCTCTGTACATTAAACAATATTAAGTATTAGCTTTCAAAATTGCATATTCTTAAAACATGAATCGAATAAGTTATTTAACTACTTATTGAACTCTTAAAAATGTATTAAATAAAACAATGAATTTTTACTTTTAATCTAAGTGTCTTAGCCATCTATAGATCTACTGCAATATCTGTAAAGGAAATGTTTCATAACAGCCAATAGATACGGAATCAATAAATATGGATGATATTTATTTTATTTATTTATTTATTTATTTACACAATAGGTATACGGCGTGAGCCTTTTACATGTTTAACAAAAAATGTACCTAAGGGACAACAAGAACAAAAAAAAAACAAAATAATCGCATAGTCTAAACAAAATAATACACCACAGAACCACAAGTTAAAATTAATAATATGATTGTTGAATGGACAAATATTGAAAGATATGTAGAAGATCAAAATATCGTATATTAATGTTGTTAAACATTGGTAAAGCAAACTGAAATACCTAGATACTGACGATAAATTTCATTCCTTTGGAGTCCTTCTAGTACAGTTACTGAACTGTCTAAAGACCGCAAGGCAATCCCCTCTTGCAGTTTAATTTCTATCTATTTCCTTTTGCCAAAAAACAGAACAGTGCTGTATTCATTGAAGAATATATTTATGTAGATATTTAACGCGACAAAATGATAAATGTGTGATTTGGGATCGAAAGTGGACATATCCATGTTAAATGCTAGAAGAGGCAAAAAAAAATGAATGACTGACTAATTAATGAATGATTGTTCAATTATGTATGATAATTATTTTCTGTACAAATAGTAAAACCTTGTTCAAAATATGAACTGTTCGAAAAAGATTTGATTAGGTGAATCATTAATATTAATTTCTTGAATATTACGTACTTTTTTTTTTTTAGAAAGATATATCTGGGTTTTGTTATAAACCCAAATACAACCTTATACACCTTTCACAGCAAGCTAAAAGCTTGTGTCGTGAAAGAGGAATTTGCCGGCACCTGGGATCGAACCCCGGACCCCTTGTTCACAAGGCCGAGACTCTACCCCCAGGCTACCGACGAACTCAAATTATTTACTATTATTTAAAATTTACTATTATTTACAAATTACTCAAAACTATTTATACACTTTATATTTATATTTTAGATATAGATTTATACGATTTATACACATTATGAAGATTTCTTGCATTCATTTCTTCCTAGAGCTACTATTGACAACCTCCAACCTGCCGATGATACGTAAGTATATTCCATTTTCTCTTGAGCCCATGATATTAGGTATTTTGTTTTTACGTACCTACTAATATTTTTTGGTAATTCGATTAAGGACAAAGCACCAGAGTTTCAATGAGTCAAAAAGGTTTTTTTTATCCTTAGGTAGACCTCATTCTCATTTTAAGAGATATTTTATACGTTTTTTTAATTTACAATTTTCATTAATTATCAATTTCTATTTCTAATATTTGTCTTACACGTACGTTAGCGCCTCTGTTTAATGCAGAAGTGACCGATATTTGTCTGTCTGTTCAATATCCGTTGCCCCGCCTGGTCTGTCTACTACCTACCAACTGCTTACTGTCTATCACCTGCTGGCTGCTGGGGGTACACGGAGGTTTATTCAGGCAACCACATTCTAATTATTCCATCACCGGTATTTCTATCCATCTTATAAATATCAGTACTTACGAGTATACTGCTAACCATTTATGATTTTCCATTTCTCCAGCTGATAATCTCATGCCATGTCTACACTAGTAGGTAATACCTCCTTATTACAATTCTTACAGTTTACTAACAAAGAGACTTTGATATTATGTAGGTAAAATTATTTATTTATCATGCATTTTATAACAAGGTTACCGAATACTAAAGACCACTATGAAAATCTTTGTACATCAGATTCTCATGAATTGAGGATTTAAGAAAATTGCTGGAATACGTCTTATGCTTGTACAGTTTGACTAATTGTGAAAAGAATAATTTAAAACGTTGAATTTCAATTTGTTTCTTACACAGTCTGGGAAAAATCACCCCCTGATGTTTTTTTTTTTTTTTAATATATCTGGGTTTTGTGTGTTATAAACCCAAATACAACCTTATACACCTTTCACAGTAAGCTACTAAAAGCTTTATTTATTTGTATTAAAGCTAATCCATCAATTTCGCTCTTTTAACTGTTTTTTTTTAACAAGAAGTGGTTTTTTTTGTATTATATTCATTTTGGACGTTTTTGTCAAATTAAAAAATATATTGTAATCATATAACTTACATATGTGTTGGATTTATATGACGATATTTCTTTGAGTAATCCACAAGTAATCGACAAAGAACTAAGCCTCTTTGACTGATCTTTATAATTCATTTAGAAAATTTCACTGAAACACAATTGGGAGAGGACAGTACCTACACGATACACATTTTGTTGATTATAATAAAAGGATAGCTCTTAGTTTTCATTTGCCTTTATTATTAAGATAGATGTCCAAGGTAAAGTTGTTTTTCTCGCAGAATGAAAAAAAAAGTTGGGATAAGAAATGGGGTTTATGTGTGTATATCTATTATTACTTTTTCGTAAAGACATTTTATTATGTTTGTACATAAACATAATCATCCTGTATCCTATTTTGAAGATAAAGCATCATTGTGTATGAGAACAGATAAAACACTATACAGCCTGAAGGCGTATACCGAGACACTGAGAATCTAAATAATGTACACAGCACAGGCTCGTGTCTTGTACCTAGGTAGTATAGGTATTGAGAGTAGAGCAGAGATAGGATGTGTGTATTTACTATATTATGTAGTAGCGGTAGAAAGATACACAAATACACAAACAAACATGTTATCATTGTGACGTGAAGAGATAGCGGATACCCTAGGTACCTACTCTATGAGAGTACATCAAATAGAGATCGATTGAGTTTCCGCATTTTGAATAAATATCTAGGTACCTACATATGTACATCCATGTGTATTTAATAACAATAATAACTGCTTAGGTACATAGGTTCTTTGATTACTGTTTTTTTTTCTTATGCACTAAATCAGTATTTCCCAAACTATGGGTCGCGACCCACCAGTGGGTCGTGAGCGAATATTGAGTGGGCCCTAATGGACCATTCGCCACAAAAAAATGTTGTTGGAGCAATGTTTGGAGAAAAAAAAGCTAAAAGGCGGATCCCAAGACTGGAATTTTTTCCTAGATGTGTCGGAGCCCAGTCAACCCAGGAACCACTGCAATAAATAATACCAGTAAGCCTAGTCAAAACACATTTAAGCGTTACGTTTTCGTTCAAACGTTGACGACGTTGCGAGAACGTGTCAATTTTCGTAGCTACTTGTGTATTTTAGCTACGAAACTTTCTCGCAACGTCGTCTATATTCGAACGAAAACGAAACGAAAACGTAATGCTAAGATGTGTTTTGACTACGGGCCCAGGGTTGTCGCCGCAAAAAGAATCAAGCAAGATTTAAAGCATCTCATTTACTTCGAAGTCTTTGACAAATAATAGACCTACCACTCTTTTATTTTTAGTTTTAAGTAGGTACCTCGTAAAAGGCGATTATAAAAATATCACGTATAAGATATCTCACATCTTCTTGAATTCAGCGCTGAGGTATCCCATCCATTCTGAATTTACATTTTTTCTCATTAGCACTTGCATGTTTTTACATGTAGATTTTCTGCTGGACACCCGATTTGGGAGACGTACCGTTATGATATAAATGGATAAAATAGTTACTTACAAGTACGTATAACTATCTTGTGAGACGGAGAATATCCTTTTAAAATCGGATATTTGTTGATTTGGAGAGCGAAAAAATTCTCAGTAACATGAATTTTCTTCAAAGGAATTTTATTGTGCACTGATGTATCAGTCCTTTTGTTTTTATGTTTCCTTTCAAAATAGTGAATCTATTATTCTTTATATTTTCTTTTGATGTAAACCATACTTAGATTAAAGTAGGCGGAAATCGTCCAAATTTGAGTGCATCTCCACAATTAATTAAAAAAAGTACGTAGGTACCTACCTTACCTAATGATATTTTTCTTTTGGACTAAATAATGCCAGACACATCGCAAGTTATAAGCACACTTTCCCATGTAGGCATAGGTATATCCATAAAAAAAAATATTTTATTATAATTTAGATTACCGAATGACTCGTCGAACAATATATTATTACTGAAAACGTGAGTGATTGAACGAAGATTTATGTAGGTAGGTAGGTACTTATATTGTTTTGGATAAGTAACCACCCATTTTTAATTAAAAAAAAGAGATCCATTTATAATTCACAATCTTTTTGTATACGTACCCGTTTATTTCGTCTTTTGACGAATTCGACAGAAATATAATATCCGTAACATCAAACTTTCAAATAAAAAAATCGTTTTGTTAAAACTGAAAATAAAATTTATATGTCAAAAGCAGATCGGTAGGCACCTACCTCGACTATACGCTAAAGTTTGATATAAAAAATAAAAACATACATACATTTCCACTTTTCAAAAGCGCACGTTTCAACTATGTACCCGTTCAAATACATAATATGATTTTCCTTTTATTTTCAATTTTTCACCTGTCAAAAATCCATTTATTTACCTGGAATGGTCAGCATTACCTAATAGTTCGATTTGTGAAACAAAAAAATCATATCGAACACAAACGCTAACTTCAAAACTCATTGATAATGGAACTACTAGTATTTATTGGAAAAAGAATTTTATTATATTCTGAAATTCTGACACATATAGGTAATTTGGTATTATTACACCCAGAAAAAATCAGTTATGCTTTGAATTTAAAAAACATTTATATTTATGCATAGCTTATGCTTTAGAATAGATAGAACTTCCCTTACATCACTTTTTATCGATAAAAATCAAGGGTAATTTTTTTTTTAAATTTTGTCAAAAACTTAAAAAATAGGCGCAAGAGAAATACAATTATGACTCTACATGATTTACGTATGAATTTCATAGAAGTAAAAAAATGTACATTGTAAAAGATTGTCTGGGGTTTTGTTTGTTTCTTTCTATATTATGAGGCAAGATTTATGCCATAATTTAATTCTGATAATATTATGTACCTACTTATATTAATATCTTCATTACTGAGAACATCTACGCCATCTGATATCGCGTTGGGTAAAAATTGTTAGGATCGTTATAGAAAAAATATGTATACCTTTTTCAATGGGTTATGTAGATACGCATAGATAAGAAATTTATGGGTAATGTTAGTACCTATGACGAAGAGGGTGTATTTATCTGAAAGAGGAGGTGCGAGAAAGCGCGGACGTCCGAGAACTACGCGGCTTGACCATGTGGATCAAATTCGAATCCCCGCGTGTTGAGTAGGTAAGCGAAATTAGCATGCATGTTTGAGAAAGTGCCTGAATGTGGAGGAAGCGAAAGAAGTATGTCATGATAGATCAATACGATGTTCCGTTTTCTCTACCTACCCCACTTGGGACACGACGAGAGTATAGATAAATAGATTGTTCACGTACTCACAAATTTCATTATCAAGTATCGCGTGGAATACTTGTAGGTATTATGTCTACGGAACGTGAATGGCTATTTGAAATGGACACATACTGAAATGTTTACAATACTAAACTATTCTTTTGTAACATGTGTTTTTGAATTTGCAATGGAGCAGCATTTCAATGAAAAGTAAACGAGTGCCGAATATAAAATTTAGCCCGAGGTGACAAATTTTTATTCAATTGTTAAGAACTACGGAATAAGTATTTTTATCCGTGAATATGTAAATGTATCTACCCATGCAGAGTAAGTTGGTTAGAATAAATACCTACGGCGACTTTTGAACATACATAATACTTATTTCCCAGATGAGATTAAAGGTCCCAGATGCTGGAACAAGCTGTCTCTGTGTCTGCGAGAAGAGGTGAATGGAGAGAGCTTTAAAAAGAAGAGTTTCGGGTGATAGACGCGGTATACGGCGCCTTTAAGGTCATGTTATGAGTAAACGGCGCTTTACAAATTGTCCATATATACATTTAGATACTTAATAAATAGGTATAATATCCCATCTAGAAACAGATTTTTTTAATAAAGCAACGAACAGAAAATCATTTGCGTCTCTTCTGTTAATTGGTTATCTTACGGAGTTCCCGGCAGAGAATAGAATTGGATTAGTTGGAAGAGATCGCGCCTTTGCGATAAACTCGCCCTCTGTATTGATTGTATTTAATTTGAATGTATGCCTTCAATGAAATTGTATGTATTAATCAATCTACAGGAAAGAATTAATACATACATACATACATACCATCACGCCGCTTCCCTCGCGGGGTAGGCAGAAAGGATCGAGCGCCACTTCCTTCTATCTTTGCATACATCTTTCGCTTCCGTCACTGTCATACAATTCCTCATGCATGCTCTCCTGTTCAATGTGCTCAACACGTGACCGTCCTGTAGGATTTGATTTAAATGATCTTGCCATTTAATCCTCGGACGTCCACGTCTCCGAGCACCATTCCTCTCAGACAAATATATCTTCTTAGTCATTCTGTCCTCATTCATTCTTTCCACGTGCCCAAACCATCTTAACTTATTTACATTCATCCTTGTTATTACACCAACTTTCATTCCACATTCCTTTCGTATATCAATGTTACGCACACGATCTCTCAGACTTTTACCACACATCCTTCTCAACGATCTCATTTCCACTGCATTTATGCCACTTTCATCCTTCTTTAACCATGTCCACGTCTCACTTGCATACATGAGTGTTGGCACTAAGATAGCAGAGTGCACCAACCTTTTAGCTGTGGTGGATATGTTTCTATTTGCAATTATTGGTCGGATTGCACCATTTACCTTATTGCCAGCAACTTTTCTCCTTTCAATATCGCTTTCACACTTCCCATCTCTCGTGAACAAGCTACCTAAGTACACACATTCGTCAACTTGCTCTAACACTTCGTTGTCAATCATCACCTGGCATACTGTTCTCTCACTTCCTCTTTCAAACACCATAATTTTTGTCTTTTTTGCATTCATTCTCAATCCATTAATCGCACAATTTTCATACACACACGTCATCATTCGCTGTAGATCACTTTCACTTTCAGCCATCAATACCAAATCATCGGCAAACATTAACGCTCTTACATTCATCCCATTCATATCAACACCTACATTCATTTCTTTCAATGGACGAATACAATGATCAATGTATAGGTTAAAAAGCCATGGCGACATAACGCACCCTTGTTTCACTCCTTTTGTCAGTGTGAACCATTCCGACAGGTTATTGTTCACTCTAACACACGCAGAACTTCCTGTATATAGGGACGCAATGGCGCGAATTAGCTGACTACCCACCCCACACATTGATAGTACTTGCCACATTTTCTCACGATCTACTCTATCATAAGCCTTTTCAAGATCAACAAACGCGCAGAAAAGCTTCTGGTGTTTCTCCAGGAGTTTCTCTGTCACCATTCGCAGGGAGAAAATCTGGTCCACACATCCTCTACCACTCTGAAAGGCACCTTGCACATCCCATACATTCGTCTCAGTTACTTTTCGAACTCTTTCAATCAATATTCTTGCATACAGCTTCCCCACCGAGCTCAGCAGACTGATAGCCCGATAACTCCCGCATTCTAGTCTTGACCCCTTTCCTTTGTATAGAGGGCATATCACAGCTTTTCGCCAGTCTTCTGGCGTGCAACCTTCCCTCCAACACTGGTTAAAGAGTGCATGACACCATTCGAGAGTCCTCAGCCCACTCAAACTGATGAATTCCGTAGAGATCATATCATATCCAACCGCTTTGCCATTCTTTGCTTTCTTCAATGCATTCTTAATCTCATCCATAGTTATTTCTTCATCCCTTGTTTCATTCGCGTTTTCCCTTTCACTGTTCTGGCTTGGACATTCACCTCCACTTTCAAACAGCTCCTCAAAATATTCTTTCCATCTATTCACAACGTCAACACCATTCATCAACATACATCCCTCTTTATTTCTAATCGCATTCATACTATTCACCTCATTGTTGCTTCTTTTACGCTTAACTTCTTTCCAAAATATTTTCATATTTTCTTTCACATTATCAGACAATTTCTTACACTCTGCTTCATCTACTAATTTCTTTTTTTTCTTTATCAGTTCCTTTACAGCTTTCTTACATTCCTTGTATACTTCTCTAGCACTCTCAATTTTTCCTTGATCTAAATTACGTGAGGCTAGCACACCCTTCCATGCATTCTTCTTTTTCATAACTGCGTCTTTAACATCATCATCCCACCATGCATCGCCTTTTTTCCGTCCAATCACAGTAATCATCATCATCGCCCTCAACGCTCCTCTCGGGAGCACAGGGCAGAAACCAGCCTCCTCCATTCAGAGCGTCTCTGTGCCAATTGCGTCACCTCTTCCCACGACATTCCTTGCGCTCTGATATCGTTGTCATTGTCATAGAAAAAGGTACTGGGAGAAAATATTCTGTAAGAAAATCGAGGAGTTTTTGAAATATTTCAAATTCGTAACCATTTTGAAAATTTTAAAAGAATTAAAAGAATTAAAAAAAGAATTAATAAATAAATAAAAAAAATAGGTCACTCTTTTCTGTTAGTTTCGAATTCGTAAAACATCACATAATATAAGACATCAACATTTATGGTAAAACATCACATAATATAAGACATCAACATTTATGGGAACGGAAAGGACGCTTTTCATGTTAATCACATGCAGTCAGTCGGCTGGCTACACCATTTGAGGGAAATATCATAATGGTGTCAATTGATTAGTAGGGTAATTACGCCTATACCTATCCGGTATCGAATGAATTTTGGGAATTACTAAGTATTTACATAAATATTTTACTCGAGACTGTTAAATCACATAAAAAATGCTTATTATGAAATAGCTAAATTGGGTGCATATATTTTCACTTGTAATACTGTTATGTATTATGTAACAATTTTCATATTAGTTGGCAATTAAACTCCTTGGCTCCTGCACGTACTTGTTTCTAATTTCACCCGTCCTCGATTGACCTTTAAACAAGACTTTGTAAAGTTATTTTTTCCAGTCCATGGAGTCCACGAGAGACTCGACGGGGATCCACGATGGCGTCACTAAAAAATGGGGGTCCACGAATCCATAGTGAAAGTATCGAATATTTGGTAAAAGCAACAGATATTGACAAACAATAACCGGTACAAATACCCGGTACATTGTAGAAAAATCATCATCATCGCCCTCAACGCTCCTCTCGGGAGCACAGGGCAGAAACCAGCCTCCTCCATTCAGAGCGTCTCTGTGCCAATTGCGTCACCTCTTCCCACGACATTCCTTGCGCTCTGATATCGTTGTCATTGTCATAGAAAAAGGTACTGGGAGAAAATATTCTGTAAGAAAATCGAGGAGTTTTTGAAATATTTCAAATTCGTAACCATTTTGAAAATTTAGCGACGGGGGGGGGGGGGGCTAGAAATACAGGGGGTCCACCGGAACCAGCAAATTTTTGAAAGTGGTCCAATGAAAAAAAAATTGGGAACCTCTGATTACAGTACCTATCAAAGTGATCAGTAAAATAGTATAAAATAGTCCTGCAATTAAACAACTAAACAAAATTTCGTCAAAATTAATAAATTCCGTAGACAGTCTGAAGCACCTCTAGGCAGAGGCGGTTCTAGCTTTAGCGGGACCCCTGAGACAAGTTGATTTAGAAATTTCATAAAATTTTCAATTTTTTCACATTTCTATCCCCCTTCGCACACAATTTCTTTAGATTGCAATATAAATTGAAAAAACGAGGGAAAAAACGTTTCCTATAATAAGATTTTCTTTTTAGTTTTAAAAATTAGATATCGTTATTCTTTTGTGCGGGCCTCCCAAAAAGTTTGGGGCCCCGGGCGGTTTCCCGGTTCGCCCACCGTAAATTCCGCTACTAAGTACCTATAGATATGTTTACACAAACGTTAATCCCGTAATGACTGATGACATCCCTATTGTTCAAAGAATCCCTGTTGATATCTACTAAAATAAAACATTAGAGATACCGATAAAAAAAATACAAATAGTGAGAAATATAAAAAAAAATCGTGGTTTCAATTTTTAATTCTAGTTTCTTCTTTTTCCTAATGCATCGTCATGAGAATCAACAAAAAAAATACTTGCATACTTGTTGCTGTTTCGCGCTGTCCAGAACAGGAGGAATTTCTCCCAGGTGGTCGTCAACGTCGGGGGGACCCGACAAGACACGTAGAGAAGAGAAGAAGAAGATACTTGTTGTGTGGGGTACCTGCACATAAGTAGGCATACCTAAGTAGGTATAGTTCCTGAAAACCTTCATCTATTATATAAAAGCTTTCATCGCTACTGAAATAGGATACCTAGCTATAGAAATTGAGTAGGTACCTACACGCTCATTATAAAGTTTACAAAATATAAACCAAGATGAAGTCTTGTAGATATTTATTTATTACACAGTAAAATAATTAAATTACATTTATTATTATTACGCAGTAAAATAACAAATAAGAATATGTAAGTAGGTACACACTTTTTTGCTGTTATTAAACTGGAATAGTATTTCCCGCTACGGCAAAAAATGATTATTTTTCAACTTGAATGGGTAAAACAGGAAACTACAGCATCAGTATTATTAGTTCAAATATTGTCTGTGACGTTTTGTGGCGCTGCTATCGACTTTGTTGAGTCCTGAATACTCAATAGAGTAGCGTAATAGGTACATCAACTAAAATATTTATTTGATGAATAAAAAAATGTTAGCGACTATATTTTATTTTTTTCGAAAATGGAAGCCGAAATGTTTTATGTTGCCTACATCATATTAAAAATTTTTGCTCTTTATAAAATGAACCGTCTACACACTCGGATATCTCAGGAGTAAATGATTACTATTTTTTCGCAAATATATAAAGCTAGAGATCATTATTTTAGACGATCAGAAGTAGAAGACATAACACCAACATAATTATTATAATCCTTGATAATGGCCTTAGCATGTGGACATGTGGGTTGGATGAAAATTCAAAACTTTTGCTGCCGCATATCCGAGGGAGATGATATAGTAGAACTTGGTTTGTTTGCCGTCACCAATTTCTTTTATGTCTTAAGGCCATTTTTTTACCATACTTCCAGAAATATTTTTTTTGTCTGAGATTGGTTTTTGAGACCATTTACGAGTTTTTTTAAATCACAAAGTTTTAAATAAGTATAAACTATCGGTAGTAATATAACCCTCAAAGAAAGCTGACATCATAAAATCAAAACTAAAAAAAAATTGAGCACGTAAAATAAAATAAAAAAATTTCACCGGATATAATTTGATACTCTATATAGCACAGTACTCTGGTGACATTTAGTATCTGCGTCATTTCTCTTGTGCCTGGCGTCGTGAATGTTGTGATAGAGTTTGTGGACGCGGTTCTGTGATAAGTGATATAAGTGTATTATTGTATTGTAACTAGTTCTAATGTTTCTTTATGTCATGTATTTTTATACATTGTTATGGTGATATTAAGTACAAATTTAATCGAGGTAATTGTGCTATTAATTTATCACTTATTAACGCTGTTTTAAGTTATTTCTTGTTGAGAAAAAATCAATACTAAGCGTCTGTAAGTTATACTCGAATGTGTATTGTCCGGCGGCCGCCATGAGGCGCTCGTAGAGGTTATGTTTCTTTATTATTTTTATTTAATTTTCTCAATAAATACTCATAGATAATTTCATGAGTTTATTGATTAAAACTCTTCGTGTTTTATTTTGCTTCGTCGCTAATTTTGATTTAATTTCTTGTTCATTTTGTTACAAAAACTTGTAAGGTTTCTCTTGTGCTAAGTGTACCTGTACCTAGAGTTGAGTTCAAATAACGGTTCTATGTATATAATTGCTGTATTACATTACCTGTCCTCAGGTGGAATAGATATCTGTGACATAAAATAGTGATACAAATGGATAAGCATATACTTTTCAAATAAATTGCGATTTGCAAGTGAGTTTGACAAAAGTTTTCAACATTACCTATCAACTGTTTTGCTGTCCCGTAGGAACAATCTTTCTGATATTCCTTTTTCCTTCTAAATAACATTTTGATCGTTCTATTAATCTTATATTTTTTAAACATTCAAACCTCTCAAGACTTGTATATAAGTGCAATAATATTTGTTATCGATTGAAAAGAAGTTTTTGTGGTTAACTATTGTTTACAAAATATGTCAAACTTTGTGTATTAATAATGACAAAGTCACTTGTCATTTCCGTAATCTTTAAAACAAATCGTATGTTTCATTATTTTATAAATGCAATCAAAGTTTTATTGTTCTCAAACTGTACTGACCCTTGATGTTATAGATAAATCGATTTAAAAAAAAGCGATTATTTTTAACCTCAAAAATTTTCCGTAAATTTTTAAGTGCCAGCAGACATTCCTTTCTGAATAGATATTTTTTTTTAAAATAGAAAGGTTCATTAAATACAGATAGTCCCATGTAAACTTTACTTATGGAAGATACTTTGATAGTATGGATAGTTGTGTAGATTAACTTGTAGTATTATGATTTAGTAAATATACTTGGATTTTGTGTTAAGTACCTTTTTCCCCATTCTGATAAACCGTGAACATAATGTAAAATTATCCTTATGCACTTATACAAACCTGTAAAGAGTAAATACCTACAAAGAGGTTGGTATCAAATCTCGTAGCAAAAACAATTTAATGTAATAAAGTATAAATTACAAATATATTCATAATATTTAGTAGAAATTATTCCAGATGCATAATACCAGAATAAAATATCCCTCAACATAAAAGGATTGTTTTTTATTCCTTCTCCTGAGTTACATATAATTTGATATTGTCAACTTTAGGTATCTATATTGTCAACACGCTTGTATTACGATGCATTGTAATAGAAATTTTGTTACAACAAAACTAACAAACAATATGTAGTAACATTATCCTTCCACTTCTCTCCAATACAGCGGTGAGGTGTGCCACTCATCCTGAATGTTTTATTTTTTTATTGGCATGGAGGGTACAACTTGTGTGTTCATTACATGGAATTGGTCTACTGGCTATCTCGCTTGTGGGAAATACCTTGGGGGTATTGATAAGTAGACTCTTTGTGTCATAGATTTAAAATTTCTGAATTCAAAATATTTAGAGCTTATTGATTTAATCCATTCTGATCAGTAGCTGTGATGTAATATAATATATTATCATGTATAGTATTTTTTACCGGTTGACATCTCGTTGTTGGTTCAATGAAACCTCTTATGTGCTCCAAACCAAATTTTACAGGGGATGCAAAAAACTGTTTAAAAGTCCACAGATCAACAAATGAAATCAAACTTATTATCAAAATCATGTAAAACTGACATTTTTACATGATTTTGATAATAAGTTTGATTACATTTGTTGATCTGTGGACTTTTAAACAGTTTTTTGCGTCCCTTGTAAAATTTGGTTTGGAGCACATAAGAGGTTTCATTGAACCAACGACGATCTGTATTTGTAATAGATATATTACATAAAATAAAAGGGATACAAAATATGCTGCTTCAGCGGTACAGCTTGCACTTGATAGAACATTTAGGAAAGAGTTGTACCACTAACTGCCTTCAGTCTACGTTTTTTTGTTAAAATTGTTAACTAGCTTGGTTAAAACATCTACACATTTTGTTCCAAATATCTTCATGAAATGGATATCAAATGTTTAACATCCATTATCAAAGTCTTGGTTGGCATATATAGTTGATTAGTATTTCAGTAGATAGAAACATCAAATAGTTGGTAACTGAACATTGTTCTTGTTGGTTTAGAAATTATGAAAACCCGGATGGATAGAAATGTACCTTTTACAAAAATTATGTTATTTCAACTCGATTCACAATACATTTCCATTGTTTCAAAATTAAAATGTATCATACTCAAGTATGTTTGGTATTTGTGTACACTTAAGTACTATTATCATTTTAATATGTGTTTGTGGTGTTGGTTCCAGCTTCCCCCGCCTGCAGCCTTGAGTAGCTAGTGTGCCCTTGGCCCCCCCAACACACACTCACCACCCATCATCTAACACACCAACACACACTACCACCAACCAATCAATCAGCCCACACATCCCGACTGCTACTAGAGACCACTACTAGGACAAACTCAGCCGGAAACATGGATATCGATAAGCAAATGATGGATGAGGACTCAAAAGTCACCCTAACCATAAGACTTATTATGCAAGGGAAGGTAAGTCACCCCGATTCCTTTCTCTTACTATTATTATTATTTATATTTATCACCTGTTCTCACAAAAAAATACATATTTAGATTGGTCTAATTAGTCATGTCTTAATATCATTCCTGATTAAATTTCGTTAAAAGGCATTAGTCTTTTTTTTAAATAAAATAATAAAGCAAAACATTTTTGATAAAGGTCAGAGCTGTTCATCTTTAAATGAAAACCTTTGTGAGTGAGATTTAAGTTATACTGTATATGGTTATACCAAACTTTTACTCATGAAACAATTTGTTCTAATGAAACGTCAAACACATCAACATCCTTTTTTATGGTTAATGATAATTACTCTTTTTGAGTCAATGAAACAACATTTGTAATAGCAGTTATTCCATATGTGTGAGTACAGGTGCATATATTTATTATATTATCTACTCTAACCATTTTACTAGATGTCCTAATAATGCTTTTTTGTGTTCGCTTTGATATTCCACCTTTTATGAATTTTGTGATAGACACCCAATAGACATATTTGTAGGTTATATAGTTTTATTGTTTGTTTTTTGATGGATTCTTAAATTATTTAGTCAAAAAAACCAAATGAAGAAGTGTTTTTAAAATATGGTCATCTATGATGAAAGTGTCATATTTTAGTATAGAATACAGACATTTACTAAAGAGTTTCATATATATGATCCTGAAAATGCTAATTTGTTGGAGAAAGCCGTAGATATATTAGTTGGATACTGAGTTTAAGTACTATACAGTGAGTAATTGGAATGCTATTCTACTGTTACAATGTATCAGGAATTATTATCATATATCATTGTTGCTTATTGCAGAAATTGCATTATTATCTAATTAAGTGTAAGTATATCGATAACGGAAACTCGGATGTCAAAGGAATGTCCAATAATATTATAGACCAGATATAGCAAATAAATTTATATCTTAATTCGTATTAATATGCATATAAAGATATTAATGTAGTGTGATCTTGATGTAGATTGTGATTTGGTAATTATTGTTTATCAGCAAGATCAAATTGCGATATAAATAGGTAAATAACTTGTTGAAGGTATTTCAAATCAATGTGTTAGTCAATGCATTTATAGTAAAATGTAGGTACCTATACCTACTCTCAAAGGATTCTCTGTACCAAATGTTTTTTTTTTTTATTATTGTGTTCATACTAGAAAAAATATTCATTCATTTATTCAATTGGCATATGCTTGATTTCAATAATCTATTTGTCCATTACTAACAGTTGAAATGTATTGTATAAAATTTTTTACAATATATTTTTACTAATAGTAATGGACAGGTTGATTATTGGAACTGACCGTAAACTAGTAATGAAACATGGATTTTTTTCTTCAAAGTGCATTTTTGTAAGTTATTATACCAACATCTCAGTTATAAAATTCTAGCCATCAAATATGATAATGGTAAAATAAAATATATCGATGAATGAAATTTACTGTAAACCCAAAGAATGTCTCAAAAATGTTATAATTGTGAAAATGTTGATTTATCATCTTATTGAATGATGAATGGATAGAAGACATAAGAGAGCGATTGGTCATTCATTTGACAGTGATTTAAATGAAGGACATATCAAAAGAAGCTCATAACAAGAATGCAGATCTGTTCACTTATCTTTTACCACTTTAGGTTGTATATAAAATATGTGTCTTAGTAGTAGGTTGCTCACAGGATGTTCATATACTTCTAGACTGATTTAATTGATTAAAATTACCCCCTGTAGGTACGTATTATATTCCTGTCTATACCAAGGTAGGCTCTTTGGGAGGAAATTGCAATTTAGTTTCTAGTTACACTAATTACATACTGTCAGCAGCGTTCACTTGTTCCACTAGTATTACAAACTGTATTATATGCAAATGCTTCTCTGCTTAGTATGCATTTGCATATTTTGACTATTTTTATAGTTTTTTGAATAATCTATTCTAATTATTTTATGACGTGAATGTAATGTTTTAGAATTGATGAATTGTAGTGTCTTTGAGGTGCTTTGGCACGTAAAGGACACTTAAATAATGTCCAATAATAATTGTACTGGATAAAACGGTATCTCGGTATCTCAAATTTGTACTCTCTTCCCCTATCGTATAAAAATCTTGCAATCCTTATAATATAAATGGATAAATTGCAATTTTTTCTGGTATATTGTCAAATTTATCTTTCATATATTGAGGTGGTAAGTAACCTGGTGGTGAAACTCTGAATTGAGAGATTCTGTGTGAGCTCAACCCTCAGCACACAAGCATATTGAGGATGTATTATACTCATTACAAAGCCAGATTCGTCTTTGAGTGTTGCATATTTTCAACACATATTTTATGCATGTTTCAGTCCTAGGTACATATAATCAATTCTTTATTATTATTTTTACATTGTCAGATGCAGTAAACCTGGTAGGGTAGGGCGTCCCTGGGATGTATGTTTATAGTACCTACTTATGCCAATGAGTAAATTCCTCAGTAGCGATGGCATCAAGTCATGTTGAATATAATTAAATTTATTATTAAACTGGTGGGTGAGTGAGTGCTTTGCCTAGTGTACCTTCCATGTGCAAAATCACCGTTCCTTTGGGAATTGATAGGCAATCAATATGGTATAAGAGCAATTTGCTATTGTTTTAAACTGATATTGATTATAGGCATTCATTTTAAAGATATTAAAATATTTTATTTTCAGTGATGATACTTGTTTTCCATTCCATACATGTCTATGACTTGGAAAAAGACATTATATCCTCTGTATTTTTTTTTCATCTACAGTATTCATTCATTGACAGACTCATTTTTGGGAATTACTGTTAATAGATTAGTTTGTTTCAACATCTTTTCCATTAGAAGGTTACATTTTTTTATGTGGAAATGTTTTTGATGTACCCATATTCATTGCAAAATTTGTCTTTTGAAAATTAATAGTGAGTGAGTGAATGTTTTTAATAGTATTGCTCTAACGTGATGGGGTACGGGGGATGATCTTTATGTTCATTTCGTGTAGCCTGCCAGCTGTATACCCTAATCGGGGAGATGCCTTGATGGTATAGATATGAGATTTTGTACTCTTGTATTTTGTTTTTGAATATGTTGTAAAAAACAGGTGATCAAAAAATAAAACATAAATTCAGCGATAAGGTATGACACCCTACTCTAATATCTTAGCTTTAGTTTGCACTACCTGCATGTTTATTACATGCAGGTAGTCTGCTGGCTACTCCACTTGTGGGATATGCCGTGATGGTAAAATAGCGATAGTTATTGTATACCTGATAGGAACTGTGATAAATATAAAACAAGTCGAAGTCTAATTGATCCGTATAGATAGGCATTTTATTATCTATAACATAAATAAAATATCATTGCAATGAATTCTAGTTGTTACAACTACACATTTACAATAATTTATTATATGGATAATCGTCTCTGTAAAAGAATCTTTTAAATTATAATAGTTTCTACTCTATTTATAGTATGGACTAGTGTTTATACTGGGTGTTACTCAGGGAGTTTCCAAATAAATTGTCCAAAATAGTAAATCACAATATCTTGATTAGAAGATCATCATTAGTTTAATGTAAATATCTCTGAATTTATTTATTTATTCATTCTACAACATCAAAGACTTTATCAAAATAAAGTAGTACACATATGACATCTATCGGCAAAAAGGCTCTTTTGCTTTAATGCAAATTCGTGTTTATTATAAGTAGCTAAAAAAATAAATGTCGTCAAATTAATTTCATAAGTTTAAAGATTTAAATTCTGCCGCCAACCTATTCTGCTTTTAAAATATTATCAGTATTAATAATAATAATAATAATAATAAACTTTATTGTACAAAATATTTAAATAAAAAGAATGAGATTAGGTACAACATGGTATATACAAATATTTTGCACAATGGGCGAGTTTATCGCAGGGACGCGATATCTTCCAACTAACCCAATAAAGTAAAACAAGTAAACAATGATAAAAAAATGGAAACAATTATAAAAAGTCTTTATTATTCAGTATTATTGGTTTTTGTAAAGGTATATATATTTAGGGTTATCGCAAGCATTTATCATTAGTTTTGAACTAAAGGTACTTGCAATATTATCTTTTTGTACTTTGATTTCTGTTTTGATTGTAACATACCTATTATATGTAAAAAAAATTCATACCATCACTGCATTTCCCATAAGTGAGGCAGCCAGTGGACTAACTTTGCATTTAATACACATACAGATTGTCCTCTTCGTGCTGGATAAAGATAAGACACTTAGGATGGGTGGCATACCTGATTAAAAAGGCATTTTAACGAGACTTTTGTAGGAACTCTACAGAGCCTACTTTAATGATATAGATAGATATATAATAGAATAGTAGTTTCCACATAATCTGCTTATGGTTTATCAATATATAAATAGAATGAATGAATCTTATTCATAGGAGGTATACAAGGCCTCCATTCTGTAACAGACGACGCAAAAACATGACTTCGGACCTTCGAAATCCTAGCCTAACGGGCCGTAGGAAGAAAAGAGATATAAGTAGAAAAGGATGGATGGTTGTAAAGGGAGTATTTTTTAGATATTTGATTTGAAAAGGATATCCACCAGGTGTTATAGATACATACAGTCAGACATCGATATTTATAAGATTGAACTGTTGTCTTATAATATTTTATGATTTGATGTACCTACCCAATACCTGTTTAAACTAATTATTGTCATATACACTATACACATACACACGTGCAGTATCACATACATAGTAACCATGTATGTATGTACAGGCTGTGTGAACTAGATACAGGTTTATATATAAGGAGATAATGTTATATATGTAGTTATTATAATCATATACACTTGCTGCCTACAACTACTGCAGTACACACACTGTATAGGTACTTCATGTTAGGCCAGTCACATTTATTAAACTGCGCAGGAATAAAGTGGTTCAAGTATATTTTGTAGATAATTTGAGTAAGTATTTAATTTTTTTATCGTCTTTAAAATTCATTTTGAAAATCCGACTTTGTCTTCTGTCTGGAAAAATATAGTGGATATTGAAATTTATGTAGGATGATCAGTAGATGATTTTCTGACTTATAGTTTAGAGATACTATACTATACTATACTATACTATACCCTCACGCCGTGTCCCAGGTGGGGTAGGCAGAGAGAACGGAACGCCATGTCGCTCTATCCTTACATACTTCTTTCGCTTCCTCTACATTCATCCAGTTTCTCATACATGCACGCCGATTCCTCTTACTTAACACGCGACCGTCCTTGAGAATTTGATCCACGTGGTTAAGCCACGTGGTTCTCGGACGCCCGCGCTTCCTCACACCCTCTCTTTCAGATAAATACACCCTCTTCGTCAATCTTACACCATCCATTCGTTCCACATGACCAAACCATCTCAATTTATTTACACGCATTCTATCAACAACACTCCTCTTGCATCCACTCATTCTTCTAATATCCTCATTTCTTACTCTATCACGCAATGTTTTACCTACCATTCTTCTCAGTGATCGCATCTCCACTGCATTTATTCCACTCTCGTCCTTCTTCAGCCATGTCCAAGTCTCGCTTGCATACATCAGTGTCGGTACGAGGATGGCGTTGTGCACCAGCATTTTAGCCATGTTCGAGACATTGCTATTGCTAACAATAGCTCGGAGTGCACCGTTCACTCTCGCACCAGCCACCTTTCTTTTTTCAATGTCCCTTTCGTACCTACCATCCCTTACAAACATACTTCCTAAATAAACATATTCGTCCACTTGCTCCAAACATTCATTTCCAACCTTTATTTCACACATTGTTCTTTCACTCTCTCTTTCAAATACCATCACTTTCGTCTTTGTCACATTCATTTTCATCCCATTCATACTGCAACTTTCATATACAACTGACACAATCTTTTGTAAATCACTTTCACTCTCAGCCATTAATACCAAATCATCTGCATACATCAAGGCATTCACACGGTTTCCATTCAGTTCAATGCCAACATCCATCTCTTTCAAAGGACGCATACAGTAGTCGAAAAAAAGGTTGAACAGCCATGGAGACATGACACAACCTTGCTTCACTCCTTTGGTGAGGACAAACCACTCGGAGAAGGCGTTATTTACCCTCACGCAGGCGGAGCTCCCAACGTATAGCGAAGAAATTGCGTGGATCAACTGGCTGTTCACCCCATACTCCGACAACACGCGCCACAATCTCTCCCGATCCACACGATCATATGCTTTCTCCAAATCCACGAACGCACAGAAAAGCTTCTGGTGTTTACCCAGAAGCTTCTCTACGACCATTCGTAGGGAGAAGATCTGATCAGTGCACCCTCTTCCATTCAAAAAAGCTCCTTGTGCATCCCATATCTTACACTCTGTTGCCTTTCGTACTCTCTCAATCAGAATTCTTCCATACAGTTTTCCTATTGAACTCAGCAAACTAATAGCCCGATAACTCCCACACTCAAGCCTAGAACCTTTTCCCTTATATAGCGGACAGATGATAGCCTTCCGCCAGTCCTCTGGAGTCGCGCCTTCTTTCCAACAAGTGTTGAATAGTTCTAGGCACCATGCGAGAGTCTTCTGCCCACCAGCCTTGATGAGCTCAATTGAAACACAATCATATCCTACAGCCTTACCGCACTTAGCTTTCTTCAACGCATTCGTAATTTCCGTCAAACATATCTCATCATTTACATTCATGTTATCATTTCTACTATTGCACTCATTTGCATTCACACCACCACATTCAAATAATTCTTCAAAATACTCTTTCCATCTTCTTAACACGCAATCACCACTCACTATCACATTACCGTTATTATCTTTAATCCCTTTCACTGAGTTTACTTCCACACCCGTCCTCTTCCGCTTCACCTCCTTCCAAAATATTTTCAAATTTTCTTTCGCACACGCTGACAACTTCTGGCATTCCTTGTCTTCTAGCAATTTTTTCTTCATTTCCACTATCTCTCGCACTTCTTTCTTGCACGCTCTGTATGTTTCTTTCATTCGTTCCTTCTCGCCTTCACTTCCCTGTCTCACACTCATCAAATCTTTCCATGCATTCTTCTTCTTTTCCACGGCCTTTTTCACATCATCATCCCACCATGCATCACCTTTTTTGCGTCCAACGGTGGTTTCACCACATACTTCTTTTGCACACTCTATTAGCACACCTTTCATAACATCCCATTGTTCATTCAGTGTACATTCTCTTCTTTCATGCGCGCTTAGATCAGAGATCTGGGGTTTAAATTCTCCCACTATCTCTACTTTGTTTTCACGACAATAGCATATTGTTTACCAGGAGGGTATTATAATTAGTGTTGTGGAATTCTCAAGAAATAATTATTCGAGAAATTTCTCGGTAAATTTCTCAAAGTAGAGAATTTTCCGAGATTTTTTAATTTTTTTATTCAACAGTATAATAATAATAAACACTTTATTCAATCAATCAATAACAATGTACAAATTTAATGTTGAGACAATTTATCACCAATATAGCTACAATTAATTATGGAAACAAAAAATTTTTAGGTACCTACATAGAAAAAAGTGCTAACAACTGATAAAAAATCTTGATGGTTGACTCCCCACATGCCCATATTTAAGTTTAAAAAAAAATTGCAGGTACTTACATGGAAAAAAGTGTTAATAACCTCTGATTTGGGCCTTAATCAGCCCCACAAATTTTTGGACCAATCAGGTTGGCTGCGAAGTATACTGGGCGAAAGGTAATAATACCACTAAGAAGAATTATGGAGAGAAATTTCTCTTCCATCAGAGGAGAAATTCTCGGAGAAATTTCTCGTTCTCGAGAAAATTTCTCTGGAGAATTTTCTCTTCTCACATCACTTATTATTATAATATAAAGGTATATAATTATATTTAAGATGAATTGGGAATTGAAATAAACCCAGACACCCTCGTGATGTTTTGAATAATACCTATATGTGCTTGTAGGCTGCTGATAGAATTGAACACGGTTTTCTCTATCGATAGCTCAAGAGTCTACCATCAGGCCACTTATCACCTCGAGATTATATTTGTAGTGTTGATAGGACTAGGTATTAATATTTTTTTTTTTGTCATGAACTTGCATTTGAAAAATTTAAATTGTCACATTATCCATCTTCAAATTATTAAATTGTGCCATATTTTAATTTGATTTTGATTAGGCAATGGGTTTTCTTGTAAGTTGACAATTATTCTGACTTGTCCCTCTATATTGCTATACACTGTACATATACTACATCTCAAGTCTTACAATGTTATGTATTATTTTTTTGTTTTGCCTCTTCGCAGTAAACTATTTTCTTTCCTGTCTTACTGGTTTCAGCAGCTAGATGTGGTTGTTGTCAAAGAGTACTTAATATTATTATTATTATTAGTATGATTAATACATACCTAATATAATAATGTGGGTACCAAGTAACTACCTTCCCAACTGACACTCATTTCTTTCGTATGAACATTATCAAGACCACCATTTCCTAATCTATATATCATCGTTGCATATTCAAAAAGAGACATGTGCGCAGATTTTTATTTAGGCATACGCTTTTAAAATTGTTCATTAAGGCATTAAAATTGTAGTTTGGACTTATATTGGCATGTGATATTATTCTTTAAGTACTTATTGAATTTTAATATTAGATACTAAGAATCGCTTTATAAAATGGTTAGGATATCATTATAAGCAGTTTATTCTAGAAATGTCAAAACATTTATGAATTCACATGTCCCTTTTTGAATATGCAACGACGATATACATTTATTTTCTTATACTGGAGAGTGGAGTCTATAGTGGAGAGAGAGGAGAAAATAGTCCTCTCTTTTCTGAATATTTTTGAGTGCATTGTAAAAGGCAGGTATTCCTAAATCATCATGTAAAAGACATTTAGCATTTTCAATTCAGTGACTAGGTATGCCACCCATCTTGAATGTATTAACTTTTTAGAGTATGGAATCTTTGACCTGTATTTCAATTGTCATGCATTGGGTCCAAACCCCACTTCTGGTGGATTTTGGGATAGTGTAGATAGCATGAAGAGGATGATCTATTTTTTTATTACATGCAGTAAATTTGATGGCTGCCCCGTTTGTGCAAGATGCTGTGTTGATATTTATTTCCCTACACATTTCCAAAAGAACGTAGTGTAAAAAATGCTATGATTCAATTGGGAACGATAGAAATCCTGTCATAACATTGTTGAGGCAGTTAAATTTAATAAATTAGTTTTTAGAATATTTTTGTTTATGTCATACATTTGTAACAGCTATAAATTGTAATGTTTAATCAGACCTTGAAGAATGAAAAAAAATAAGGCTCCACAGACACATCATACTTTGTCACAAAAAAACGTTATCGATATGTCAATGAGAATATACATTACTACAGTCATGTCCCGGTATTATTACATATTATGAACTTTGTAAGTTGATTATCAGTGATAGAGCAGTAATTCAGTCAAATGTAATATCATTTGATGTGAGTGTTGATCTCATTATGAATACTGCACTGCATTTGTCCATCCATCCATCCATCCGTGATAGGTAGACTGATGTAGCGCTCACAACATACCTAAACAGTACATATGTACACACTCATTGCTGCAACTTATCTACCTTCTCGTGGTATGCATTACTATGGTTGCCTTGGCTCAGTATCGGGTTTCATCCCTGTACTTAAGTAATAGGTATCATACCTATGTATCATAATGTGAGTATTCCTTACATTGAATTTTTACATATTATTGAGTTGACAGCATGTGATACCTCCTATTTATTTTTATACACACATACTTTGCATGTAGCAAATGTATCTATCTATAATGTCACTCACAATGTTTTCCACAAATGAAACAAATAGAAAATAAATAAAATTTGCTGTAATAATATTCAAGATGGTTAGAATTTCTCATTTCACAATATTTGCTTTATGGGAGAATTTTTCTAATTACCTATTTTTACGAAGGCACATTTTAATCTTTTTTCTTATCCAGTTAATATTTTTCTTTCACACATCAGCTCTGTTCCTGAGAGAATGTGATAGAAATGAGTTTCCTCCGTTTGTTGAATTTTGTTTGAATTAGCACCAATTGAATCACCTTTTTTTAAAAGAAAAATTAATTTTAATAGCCAATTATGCATATTCAAATAATTTGTGTGTATCCATAATATAATGTGTGTGTGTAAAACAATTTTCCACAAATGGGTAGCTAACTGAGACTCTTCATATATGAACACAGTAAACATTTTAAGGTGACCATAATATAGTTTGATCCCGACTTTAAAATCTTACTATTTAGTCTTTATTTTACGCAAATAATGTATTTTGTATCAATACGTAATCCTTGACTTAACGTCAAAAATATCTCTCTGTTTGCCCAGCCCGTCTCACAAGACAACAAAGAGACATTCCTCAGTTTGAATTCCATTACACGCTATTGCTGTTGCTGCCGCTCGCCAGACTTGTGCACAAAACAAATGAAAATTCACAACATTCTTTTGTCTTCCTATCATCCAGTCACCACAGATGACGACACAATGAATGTGGATAATATTGTTTTGTCTTACTCCTTTTTTTGCTCAAGGGTATTTGAAATGAAAGAGACACCATGATAATGTCATTGTGTCTTGTAAGTTGAAAACTAGACAGGTTTTTCTTTTTAGTATTCATTTGAAATTATATATTACAGGTTTTACTCATACAGTAAAATTAATTATTAGAATGGTATTTTTAATTGAATGAAAATGTATCTACAAATGAAATAACCTATACCTATATACAAACTTGAGATAGGTATCCACAAAAAAGTTATTGAGAGAAATTAAAACTCTGGAGGTTTACTGGAAGATGTTGCCTCAAGGCAATATGTTCGCCTTTTGTAAAATAATATTTTTGACAATAAAGTGTTTATTATTATTACATGCTGCTTTTCCTTGGATAATTTATGAAAGCTCACACATTTTTAAAAATATTCTGTAAAATTTTTCATGCCCACTTTCTCTGCAAAATGTTGATAAATCCACATAAAGAAAGTTTCATGGATTCACCAACAATAATATATCTGCATTATTTATGCACATTTTCCAATCATTTTTTTTTTAATTCCATTTCGCACACAGACAGCTATGACATAATTAATGATGTAAAGCAAATCAATTACAGTTAGAGAATCAGGAAAGTTTGCTGAAATTCATTAGTATTATATAATGTAACTTACATTTGGTTGACAGTACAGCCATAATGAATTCACATATAAAAATACATAAATTAATAGCATACGAAATTAATCACCACCAATCAAGATAGGAAGAAAGGTATGGGATTAGAGAGGAACAGTGTCAAATGATTCAGCTCCATATATTAAAAACCGATGCCCCTTTGAAACTTCCATCTATCAAGCACGTTAATGGATAAATAAAGATTTAATATGTTTTCGAATGTCTTATTTATTAACTAAGATGTTAGTTAACTTTTAGCCAATTAACTAGCATTCACATGGATTTGATTACAAAAAAAAATCTTGCGCATATTATTATTGAGAAGACTTAATAAAATGCTAAAGTTATTATACAAAATGATATGTAATGTATCTTACATTGAATGTAAGATACATTACAGACAGTCATCCATTTGAAGCACATGCCTACAGAAAAAAAGATTTTCAAAAAAGTGCCCCAGGTGTTTGTTCGTAAATCAAATATACTTATATGTTTTGTTCCAATCTGCCTCCTTTTCATCTACATATGGTGTAAAGACTTTTTTCAAATGTGACTGTCAAAAATGTGAGGTTTTTCCTCCCAACATATTAAAATCCAGTGAAAATAGGTTCTGAAATTAGCAAAATATTTATAAAAAGCTATTTTAATAGACGATAATATTTACTACTCTCTAAGCGATTTGGGACTTAAAACTTGTGTGCTAGAATGTTTGTCCATCCACCCATATATACCATCACGGCATTTCACTCAAGCGGGGTAGCCAGCTAATTAACTGCATGTAATGAGTCTGGTGCCCCTCTGAATTGAAGGTGTTAAATATTTTTTACGAAAAAAAAAAAAAGAATACCTGCCATTTATAGAGAACTCGAAAACTTACAGAAACAAAAATAGTTACAAACTTTTTATTGTTGTTATAAAGCATACATGCAATAAGTGTGCTTATTGCCTGGAGGCAATCTCTTCCAGCAAACTTGTATATAAGTGTGACATAGTGTTAAAAGAACAGAAAATTCTATACCTAAAACCTATTCTAAACCGGTGTCTCCACAGTTTGACATTATTACCATTTTGTTAAAATGCCTACTGTTATGCATGAGATTATATTGATACTAGTTTTTTCATTGATCAGATCTATAAGCTTACCTATGTTTATTTCTCATTGTTATTATTATTAAATTAAATGTTTACTTTAACACATGTTTGAACATTAACAGGAGGACTAAACACCAATCTAATATACCTACCTATAGGTATACAATAAATATTAATGTAAGGAAGGAACTGTAGTATTCATATTCATGTTTCTACTTGTACTCTACTTGATTGTACATAATATTGTATTGTACTACTCAGGTATATGGCTGGCTGTCTTGGCCTGGTGCCAATTAAATGCTAGTGGAAGTCTAGTACGAGTAAGATTTGGAGGTTGGCCAAGCATTATAGTGGACACTTGCCCCCCTCGCATCAAATAATCCCTGCCACCCAATCATTAGTATTATTATTATGAAGCCCCTTTCACATTACAACAATTGCAATGAGAGTAACAGTTATAAAAAAATATTTTCATCCAGAGCCATCTCTGCCATCACAGCATCTATCACAAATGTGTTACACAGTGGACTAATTGAATGAGGGAAATATGCAGATCGTCCTCTCTGTGTCAATAAAAATCAAGACATTCTGGATGTATCTTCCACATCTTATTAACTATCTTATTTCTATTTATCAAAATGAGTCCGATATTAAAATATGATCCAATGGATTTGTTTAGGAGATTTCACAATATGCTGTAATAGTTTATGTGTAGTTCCTTTTTAATCTCATGGTGGAGTCGAGTGTAAAAAACATTGACCAACATTGATTAGATCAATGATTAAAAGTGTACGACAACAAAAGATTTCTCTGGTGTAGACAATGACAATATTGATTTATATGTTCAACAATGAAATTCAAATTTTACAATAAAATGTGTATAAAACTGAGCTAGTCAGGAAGGCTTTGTAGTACATTGATAAACTCGCCCTGTGTACATTGAACTGTAAGCGTCCATTGCTATGTAAAATCATATATCTTGTATGTCTTATCCTGAATGTCTTAATTTTTATTGGCACGGAGCAGACAATTGGCATGTTTATTACTTGCAGTTAGGCTGCTGGTTACTCCATTTGTGGTAATAAATGAGTGAATAAAATAGAGAAATAATAAAATATAATTTCTAAGGTCAGTACACTATACACATAACATCTTTTGTTGTTTTGAGATTACTCAAATGTGAAATGGAAAATTTTGGTTGGAGACTTGTCAAGTGTCTCAAATGTGAGAAGTGCTTTTTATGTACCGAACTCATTATTATTAGACGACTATTATTGATTCAATCACATTACTCCTATCATTATTATCTATCTGTTTGACATATGTACGTGCTTCTTCGCTTCACTTCTCATTGTACAGAAAATCAACTTGGTTTATCCATTACTGTAACACGTTGTTGTGAATGTAAGCCAAAATATTTACCCTAATGTTTGTATTGTCTTATTATTATTTGTTGAACTGGTTGTGATATTTTATTTCGTAGATTTCACACAGTTCTCATTTCAACATTGATTGATTATGTTGTTCCAAGTAATATTATACTGTACTGTATTCTTTAATACTTCTGGCGTTTAATTTTGTTTAATAAATTTTATTGGTCGTTCATATTACATCTGTATATTTTGTCGGTAGCCTGGAGGTAGAGTCTCGGCTGCGTGAACAAGGGGTCCGTGGTTCGATACCTGGTACCAGCAAACTCCCCTTTTACGACACAAGCTTTTAGTAGCTTACTGTGAAAGGTGTATAAGGTTGTGTTTGGGTTTATAACAAACAAAACCCAGGTAAATCTTTTTTTAAAAAAAAAATATTAGTTTATTTATTGAATTCTTTGCTGTGCATCAACTTCAAGGTGTATTTTAACTACTACTACTACTATACCATCACGGCATATCCCACAAGTGGGGTAGCCAGCCTTTTAACTTGCAATACAAATTCACATTTTCAACTCAGTCTCCATAAGCGAGTTAGCCACTTTCTTCTCCTTTCATTGTTTGACCACTGTTTAAAAATGTAATAGGCGGAATCATGAAAAAAAATCATTAGAAATAAAAAACTTATTTCTGTATTGAGATATATTCGCACTCATCTTTATATTATGAAAATTATTTAAAGAAATCTGTACTGGAGATAATTCTAGAATATATTGATCTATGTTGGATGCCTTGTCTTAAAAAAAAAATTAAGCGATCATTATGATCATCGTAGATGAGAATTTTTTCTTCAATAATTCCCCACAGCTTTACAAGCTTTTATGTATCACTAGCTGGCCCAGGTAACTTCGTACTGCCTAAGAATCAATGAGTGATTACATACATACATCTTCTTCCCCCTGTCCTAGTTCGGTCGGGGGCCCATTGCCCCTAGGTATCTCCTCCAGAGATCCCTGTCCACCGCTGCTTCCAGGACCTCTGGTCACTCCAAACCAAGCCTTTCAACACACAGGTTCGACACCTGCCCTTGCCAGCTTCTTCTAGGGCGGCCCACCGGTCTTCTGCCCTCTCCCACTGACTTTATGAATGATTACAAATCAAAATACAAAAATACAAAACAAATATGAATACAAATATGAATACAATGTGAAATGCGATTGATAGTGATGTGATTCTAGGGTGGGAAATGATTTATAAGAAGTGAAATTTTGCATGTCTTGTGTATTTTTGGTTTACTTTTTCTGATAGATGTGTGTGTGTGTGTGTGTGTATGTGTGGGGGTGTGAGGGTGTGTGTGTGTGTGTGTGTTGGATGGTGTGTTTTTGGGTTAGAATGAATTGTGGTATGTGTTGGTGAGTCTTTGTGAATGATGGATGGTGAGATGATGTAGTTAAGTATGGTTATAATGAGTGTTATGTAAAATACATATATATAGGTATATAAATAGATAAATATAAGTAAATGAAAAAAGTATATAATGTTTAATAGGTGTGTTTTAATTGGTTTATACTAGTGATGTAACGAATATTCGCATTCGCGAATATTCGCATATTTCAAAGTATTCGCATTCGCAAAAAAATATGCGAATGTTTTGCGAATATTATTTTAGTAATAAAGTATCTGGTCTGTTCCGTGTTGGCCACATTTGTTGTATTGTTTCCTGTGTTCGTTTGCTTGATGATGTTATTATTATTAGGAGAAATATGCATTTGTGGAGATTTAATTTATATGTTTGTTTTAAGTATTACAACTGCTATGAGTATAGGGCCCTACAATAATTTTATATTCTATTTAAGGAATATTTATATCATACTACAAGGTGAACCACACTAAAGTATTCTCTCAGAATTTTCGGGGCTTGAAGACTAAGATCGAGGAGTTTAGAGCAAACTTATTTGCAAATAGTTATGATATAATTGTTCTGACGGAAGCTTGGCTAAATTGTGGCATATTTGACAGCGAACTTTTTCAAAACGAATATATACAGTTTACCGCAAGGATAGGGATTTCATGTTGAGTGGTAAAAGGGATGGAGGTGGGGTCTTAATTGCTGTGGATCGGACACTAGGATATTCATCCACTCTTGTTTGGGATGATACTGGTGAAAGTTTTTTTTACCAGTATTCGTTTTTCATCGGTAACGCATGAAAAAATGCTCACCGCTACTGGGTGATATGTATATACCGCCTTCCACATCCTTAGATACTTAAAACATCTTTTTTTTTTAAAGTATATCTGAAAGTTTAATCAGCTATTACGGCAAAACGGATATTTGTCTTATTGGAGATTTCAATATCCCAACAATCCAATGGGAAAAAGACCCCGATGTTGATTCAATCTTTGTTCCGTATTCTTATTCGTGTCCTGTTGCGCAGTATTTGATAGAATCTATATCTTTTCTCAATATGTTTCAGTCTAACGGAGTTTATAACAGCAATCAAGTTATCTTGGATTTAGTTCTTTCAACTATTCCGTGTTCTGTTACCAGATGTGACTCTCCACTGGTTGGTAAGGATTCACACTATCCTTCACTGTTGATAGATTATGAGTTTGAAATTGCTGAGAATTTGTCTCAAAATATGATCCAGAAATTAATATACTTTAAGTCAAACTTTTCGGTAATAAATTTTGAACTACAAAGTGTTGATTGGGTCAGTGTTTTGGGAAACGAACCGGTGAATAAGATGATTGAATCTTTTTATGGTTATGTTTTGCCAATAATTGAGAAGCATACACCTACATATGAAGAGGGTGTCACCTAATAATTTTCCCAAATGGTTCTCTAATAGAATTCTGTTATTGTTTTAGAGAAGTCTAAGGCTTGGCGTAAGTTGAAGATGAACCGTAATGATTCTGAATACAATTTATTTTTTCAACTAAGAGCTCAGTTGAAGTTGTCGCAGAATCACGATTATAGGTCTTTTATTAATAACACTGAGAAGTCACTTAAGGGCAATGTCAAGTCTTTCTTTTCATTCGTGAATTCCCTTAAAGAATCTAGAGGCTATCCAAGGGTAATGGGTGACGGTGACCAGACTTCGAGCGATCCAGAGGGGATTGCAAACTTGTTTTCGACGTTTTTTGGTTCTGTATTTTCACTGAATAATTTGCATGATTCTAATACTAAAGAATTAGAAAATATTTTAACTAACTCATGTTTATCCATGGTTAATATCTTGAAATCTGATATTCATAAACGTTTATTAGGTATAGATGAGACAAAAGGAGTTGGCCCTGATGGTCTAGCACCAATATATTAAAGAGATGTGTAAGTCATTTAACCAAACCATTGTATCTGACATTTATTAGAACACCTTGCTGCAGGAGGCAATGTAGACTATGGGACATGGAAAACCCTAAATCGACTGAGATCTGGTGTAGGAAACTGCCGCGACAATAGAGAACGATTGGGCTTCCTACAGGACGAATCCGGAGCGTGTGACTGTGGTGCAGCACAGACTATGCCACACTTGTTGGAGTGTCCATTGTGCCCTGTCACTTGCACTATGGAGGATATTTTTGATCCATCTCCACCTGCTGCGCGTTTTGCGCAGTACTGGAAATCAGTTTGATGGGTTTTTTCTCTGGGTTTCGACACGATAAATAAATTAGGAGTTTACAAGAAGGATGCTTTCCATGCAAATGGAAGATGGCTAGTATTATTCCTTTGCATAAATCTGGCAGCAAATCGGACGTTCGTAACTACAGACCAATTTTAATTCTATCACCTATTTCAAAAATATTTGAGGGTATGGTTCGTGAACAAATTACTTTTTTCCTGAAGCCGTATCTTCTTGTAGAGCAGCATGGATTCATGAGTGGAAGATCGACAGTAACAAATCTGTTTTTTTTTTCTCAGCTATGGACAATCGTATACAGTTGGATGCCATTTATATCGGCTTTCAAAAGGCATTTAATAAAGTAGAACATCGACTTTTTTCAACTAAGGTGGATTGACTCGTATATTTCTGATAGATTGATGACAGTTAAACTTAACGGTTACTCATCTGGCAGTGTCAATGTTACATCTGGTGTCCCTCAGGGGTCTTCTTTGGGTCCTTTACTTTTCACGATATTCATAAACAACATAAAAAAGTGCTTTGACCACTCAGAGCTTCTATTATTTGCGGACGATTTAAAAATATACTGTCAAATTCAATTATTGTTTGACTATGAAATGCTTAACGAGGACTTGGAAAGACTACACGAGTACTGTAAAAGAAATAACTTGCACTTGAATCTGGAGAAGTGTAATCTGATCTCTTTTACCAAAAATAGAAACAAAATTCGATAAATTTACAATATCCATAATCATGATTTAAAAGAAGTAAATAAGATTAGAGATTTAGGTGTGGTGTTTGACTCTGAGCTTCACTTTGATGATCACGTGAACAAAATTATCGAAGAGAGCAATAAAATACTGGGATTTATTCTGAGATCTACAAAGTCATTTAGGTTATATGAATCGTATTTGTACTTGTACTTATCGTTGTTTCGCTCCAAGCTGGAGGACTGTTCCTCTGTATGGAATCCACATTTTAAAAAATATGTCGATCAAGTTGAGAGAACTCAGTCTAAATTCATTCGTTTGGTTAGGAAGAGATTGCATTATCCTGTATTTATTAAAGATTTGCCTAAATTGGAATTGTGAAGAGTTTTGCTGGATGCATGCAACCTGAGAAAAATATGCTTGTCCGAATACGATGTGCCTAATATTTTAGATAGGATTAACTTTAGAATGCTTCCTTTAACAAGATCTTGTTTTCCGTTCTACATTAAAAAAAAACAAAAACGATTGCAGACTCAAGAAACCCTGTTTATAGAATTTTAAAGTGCCAATTACGTCAGGTTTGTGAGAAAGGAGAGTTGAGGGTAGAATAAGATGAAATAAATATTAAAAAAAATGTATATGTTTGATAAAATGTGAAGTGTTTGGGATAGTATTAATTTTTAGACTGTTTTTTAAATTTTTAAATTTTTGATTTTTCTTTTTTAAGAGTTTTTTTGTATTGTTATTGCATACATTAGTGAAGTGTGAATGTGTTTGTGCGAATGAATGTATTAGGTATGTGTGCGAAATTGGTTGAGCAGCGATTTGTAATAGGAATGGGTGATTGGATGTATTGTGAATTAATACCTATATCATGTGTAAGATTTTCTATAATTGTTTTGTGTGTTATTGCTGAAGTATGCACTGTTTCGATGTAAGACTATTGGAATGTTTTTGTCGCTTACGTGTTTATATTTATATGTCTTTCATCTGTTGTGTACCATGTAAATGAAGAAACAAATCAGTAATTCGGTGAAAGTACCGGATACTTACCCGGTACATTGTGGAAAAAGGTACTGCAAGAAAATATTCTTTAAGAAAACCGAGGAGTTTTGGAATATTTCAAATTCCTATACCATTTTCAAGTCAATATTCGCATTCGCATTCGCGAATGTCGGCATGAAATATTCGCATTCGCATTCGCATTCGCGAATATCCAAAATCAGACATTCGTTACATCACTAGTTTATACTCCCTCCCTATACACGAGATATCTCTAATAGGGAGGTAGTTGTAATATTATTGTGATTGTTTTTCATTGTTTATTGAAAATAATATTGTATTGTGTACCTACTTTTGAAATAAATATATTTATTATTATTATATTATTATTATTAATATTATTAATCTCTTTACAAACTCCTGTAATTGTCCATGTGTGTCATCGTAGGTATAGTGTAAAAAAATAAAATTCATTTGGAACTTTCGCAGTTTCGCAACCACCCGTTTTCGAGTACTTTTTTCTATAGAAAAAGTAATATTTTCGAAACTTGAGGAAATTGTTGCCGTATGTAGAATTATGGGGTGGGGCCACTAAACTGCGAAAAATCCATTAATTTTTTTACATAGACAATTCACACATCGAGCTAGTCCCAAACTAAGATGAATCTTGTATTATGGTTACTAACGCGACGATACACATATACAATGCTCTATACACATATATATGTAACACCCAGACCCAGGACAATTTGAAAAAGGTTATTCTTCACTTTGCCCTGGCCGGGAATCGACCCGGGACCTCGTGACTCAAAGGCAAGAGCTTTACCTCCGCACCCCACCAGGCGACATGAACAATTTATGTTGAACAATTAACTTAACTCAGATTTGTTGATAATTTATCTGATGTACGTAATATAATTATGTAGGTACTAATTTTAGGTAGATACCTATTCATTTTAAATTTATAAAAAATCTTTCCATGATTTTTTCAAAATTGAAATATTAGAACCACAGATGTTAAATTGTATGGATAACGATTGTAATTTGAAAATGTATAGAAAAATTATTCTATAAAAAGGCCAATCTATAAAAAAACTTCATCGTTGATTTTGTATATTGCATTATTTATTGAAATTAAAAATGTATGGCGTAAATAATTTTCTTCATAATTTTTCTTCCCGCGAATTTGTAAGATATTTTAATAGCCTATCGGCTATTCCGGGCGGAGAAGAATCCAACAAATCGGAGATCATTCAAATCGGTACAGCCATTCTTGAGTTATAAATGGTGTAACACACACAACTTCCTTTTATATTATTAGATATGTGTTTATTATGAAATAAATGAATTTATCAAAAGCATTGTAAATAGAAGCAGTATCAAATAAAAAAAAAAATATAATATTTGCTGTGTAGCTTAATTCGTCTTTGTTGTCTGAAAACTAAAACTATATAAAATATAAAGTACCTAAGTAGTTGTAGTATTTTGACTGTGTGGACGCACATCACATTAAATTTGTAAGAGTTTCACTATCAATAGAGGAGAATAGTGGAATGTTAGGGTGTGGGGAAATTTCAATTAGATTATAATGGATCCATTAGAGAATAACCATAAAACTACCACAATATACAATTATTTATTAGTTCTCGGTTATTTTTTAGTTGTTTCATTATTATTTCTCTTATTTCATTCACTTATTGTGAGACATCCCGTTGTTAACATTTTATTTCTTTGGGAACCAATATTTATTACCTACTCAATTTTTACTCATAATTTTATTGCTATAAAAGTGTTAAATTTATGTTATTCTTGATTGAGCACATGTATGGTGATGTGCGCTAACGCACTCAGCAAAGATCTCTCTGTAATAAAGGGGAGACAATGATCCTGACTGGATCTTGTGTTACTGAGAATGACTAATGATAGTTTGTCAAAAAGAGCACTAATCTTTTGTCCACGAAGGTTCCAACAACCCGGACATCCCTCTTTCGCAATACACTATTCCTGTGATAATTAGGAGGATGGTTTATGCATTATGCTCCTGGAAGCAGTGTTGAAATGTGATTGATCTATCTCTATCTATACCATTGAGCATCTTCACGGAGTAAGGTATCTAGTAGACTAACTGTGTATATTAAATATGAAAAATACTCGTTGAAGTAAAATCAAAACAGATTGACAATATCCTTGGTAGACCAAATATGTGTCTTTAATCAACATTATAATTCAATAAAAACAAGTATTTTTGATTTCATTTAATATAAAATTATACTAGTTATGTTACCAAGACAATGAATGCTCTCATTACATTAAAAATTTGCATTGCAGACATCTTATTAAACTGTTGTATAAGATTAAACTGTTGTTCCTGTGAAAAAGACTTATTTTGTCAATAATACAATCAACGACAACAACATGTCTACTAAACCAGTATGCGGTGGTGATCTATTTCAAGCAATTCTTCCGACACATCTTCCACTGTTCAAATTGATTCTTATTATTAATTTAGAATTCTACTAACTACACATTACCCTTCTGTGCATGTCGCTGGTGTATCATCTCAAATTAAAGTGATGTTTTTGTATCCCGAGGACAATGACTGATTGAATCTATGTGTTGTGAAATAACAATAATGAATTATATATTATCCAATCACAATTTGCACTCCAAGTATTTGTACACATTTCGAGTTGACTCTTGTTTTCATTGTCTGATGTCTCGTTGTTTTGTGCCAGGGAAGTGAATATTTGATTTGTTGCATCTCTCCATCTCAGCCAATGAAACTGTTGTATTGAGAGATTAATTACCTCACGTTTTATATATTAAGCTACTACAATTTATTCTTCACGAAGATAATATTGTCTAGTTGTATGGGCAATGCCTTGTGAAAGTATTGAATAATCAAAAAATGAAAAGTCAACCAGAATGTTATTGATTATTGTAAGTATGTAAGAAAATTGTTGAAGATTTTACTATTCTCTTTAGAAAAATGTTGATGAAAAAGTAAAAAAATAACTTAGTGGAGTTATGCACATCATCATATTTCATCTTTTCCATAATTTAAATGTGATCATTTAGATGACTTAAAATAACTGCATTCTATATTGGGTTGGTAAAAGATAAAAAAATCGGCAAAATATTTATCAAAACTAGATTTTAGGACTTTGATTGTTTACTTTTCAGGCAAACAATAAAATTCCTATTTGCACATTATATTACATATATGAACATTTAGTACGAAAGAAATTAATTGATTTTGCGCATTTCAATCCGTAGGTAATGCCAACAAATGTATCTTTCCTCATCATAATGTCATATGTACGCGTATATCTTGACATGATATGCACAACAGCATGTGTGATAGTTTGCAACTCGAGGCATTGTGCACATTGTTGAATACAGAGATACTGATGCTAGTAGATTGACACGGAGAGCAGCAGGAACTCAGTTCTAACAGTATGGGTCACTCAACCATCTAGAAGGGAGGCGTGCCCGTCTATCTATCTATTTAACTGACTGTCTATATTGCAACATATTGTAATAACAACACACTCTCCTGTCATCTAATTGTAGACATCATTGCAGGTGTGTGATACCAGTACGAGAGATGGTGTATGCATATATTTTTCTTATTTATTTTTCAAACATTAGCCTCATTCATTAAGAGCTAAATTTCTGTGTCAATTGATTAAAATCTGATTTACCTAGCTGTCATTCCGATGTTTACATCCTTTGATGCCCCTGTTTGAAATACAAGGTATAAAGCCTTCTCTTTTCGGAATGATATTGTGTAACTATGTTACCTATGTCTAATGTTGTCCTAGAAATGGTGTATTGCAGTCTTATAGACTACTAAGAATCCATAAGCATATACGTTATATGGACACACTATCACAGAACTTTACCAAATTCCCCAATACAAAAGAACATCAATTACTGTCCCAACACATACATTTAGTGTAGTATTATTGTATCCACTCTTGATACAATATCTATGTAAGAATGTCACTGATTAGTAGACAACAATTTCCAGTCATTATGGAAAGAGCTCATATTGTTGGCACTAAATAACTATGAAGAGGCTAATTTCCTCCTTAGAGGAAGTTAATTTTGTTTTTGATAACATACTATTAGGATAGAAATATTCACTTGGATAAATGGTATTAGGTTTTGTGTGATCGACTATGTGCAAAAAATGCTAATAAATTACATCATTTTATTTCCTTCGTGTATTCTACCCACTGCTATTTGTATATTGAATTATCAAAATTATTTACATTCATACGTTTACTGTAGGTAATAATATTATATTTAGATTTTACTGAACTTAAACAGGATAGAATTCAATTACTTTGTAATGTATATCCATGTTACATATTTGAAATAAACCATGCATTTTCGTATACTCTAAAAGAATCATTCATTAAAGCATTTAAATCATTTGTCCTTTTTCTTTTGCCTTTACCATTCCTCTCAGGAGCACAAAGTATACACAAACCTTTCTTTGAATCTGCACCAATCAATCACAACTTTCCTGAATCTCTGATGTCATTTTCTGATTATGAATGTTTAATATTGATTGAAGCAATGATTTTGGTGTCATATTTTGTTCACACAAGTCATTTTAAATATGTAACATCAATATTGTGTAACATAATTGAAATGGTTGTGCATCACTTTAATAGCATGCAGCGTGTAACTCACGCAGGAGAGTTTATTGGACGTGGATGGCCTTATTGTTTTATTGTGGACTGAATTAAATTAAGATTAAACACACATAACTGTCTCGCTGAGTACCTGATGATATTATTTGTCAATGTTAACTCGTAGATACTACCACTAACTCTACGCTCTAACATAATGCAATGTGATGTAGTCTCACTGAGTATATTATTTGTAATGAATTCTCTTTATAATACCTACATGGCTCAGACATTGAGTAAATGGATATGTGTCAAGAATCAAACTTTTAATTTCTCTTTCTTTCTCAAATTGCGCTTTTTGATGGATAATTGAGCTTTTGAACAAATTTTTCGTTCATTTCTGATGCCCTGCATTTGAATGTTTTTTTCTTTGTCAAATATTGTATTAATCAGATTGCTAGAGTAGGTACCCTATGGACAGGAGATACCTACCTGGTGAGTAGTAATTGTCTCGCTTGTGGGAAACGCCACAGTACAGCCTTAGTAGTACCATTAATATAGGTAGGTGGTATATTTGGTTCAACAAAATGAATTTAGGGTTTGTACTATGAATATCGTAGTTTGATTTAATGATGTTAATATCAAAAATACCAGTATTACATACTTATATTTAGATTAGAATTGATAAATAATTATTGGTCACCCTATTTTATTGTTTATTTGTGCATTTGTTTTTAATGTTTTTTATTTATTTTGTTGCAGGAAGTTGGTAGCATAATTGGAAAAAAGGGTGAAATTGTAAAACGCTTCAGAGAAGAGTCAGGCGCTAAGATAAACATATCAGACGGCTCCTGTCCAGAGAGGATAGTCACAGTAACAGGAACCACCAATGCAATCTTCAAAGCCTTCACACTCATTTGCAAGAAATTTGAAGACGTAAGTATAATTGTTCTATCTTTTTTCAAACCTTAACATTTCTCGTGAGAGTATAAAGTGGAAACATGCCTCTTCCTGAATGTCTTAATTTTTTGTTAGCACGGAGAGGACAGCTTATATATTTATTGCATGCAGCAGGTCTGCTGGCTACCCCATTTGTGGGATATGTCATGATGGTATAATACTAGTAGTAACAACCCTCTTTCTACCTGAAATGTATATTTACTTTATCGTCATTCATTCACTCCATATCCCCAAACTCATTTACATTTATCCAAGTTCTTATTCAATTTTCATTGTTTCACTTTATCCTCATTCATCTTCTTCGCAAACCAAAACAGTGAAGTTTATTTATGTTCATCCTAGTTTTCACTCCAGCTTTCATTACATTTTCTTATATAACCCAATATAGAAATGAGGTTTTCCACTTTTTTCTATTAGTTCCTTGGGTATGCTGTTAATAGATAGGTATTCAACTCATTTAAAATCTTTTAATTCAGCAATGAGGTGTTCTCTGCAACTTGAATGCCTTAATTTTTATGACATGGAAATGATGATCTGTAATTTTATACTTGCAGTAAGTCCACTGGCTAGAGAGAGATGCTGTAATGTTACATAGATAAATATAAGATCATTGAACCCAATTTGATAAAGCAGATTGTTATATTATGAGGTTGATGTAATGTCCTAGGTTTGATAAATTGTACAGTGTCCTTGACGTGCATTGGCACATAAACAACACTAATGTTTTCCAGAAATAATTATGTTCGAGTTCATCGGTAGCCTGGGGGTAGAGTCTCGGCCTTGTGAACAAGGGGTCCGGGGTTCGATCCCAGGTGCCGGCAAATTCCCCTTTCACGACACAAGCTTTTAGCTTACTGTAAAAGGTGTATAAGGTTGTATTTGGGTTTATAACAAAACCCAGATATATCTTTTTAAAGAAAAAAAAAAAAAAAAATTATAACAATTTCTTCTAAATGAATTCCTTTAAGATCTAATACAGATGATACGTATCTTCATAAATAGTATTTATACATCTGCTTTTAAATAATAGATGTGTGAACACAGATGTTTCACATTTGCTTGTGTTCTGTTCATACACATATACATCAACTATTTTTTTTTCATACATACTTTCCTGTGTGTACTGATATTCCGTGTTCAATATATTATTGTATTATTATCATTATATATTTTGATATAATACCGGACCGATTACATATTTTATTAAGATGTTTGTATTTTTTATGTTTTTCACCCACTACTTTGTATGTCACATTATTACGTACTAGTTTTTTAAACCCGACTTCATAATTTACTGAAAAAGTTTTTAAATCAATTCAACCAAGTTTCTGCATCATATTATATGCTGACTGTTAGAATGCTGGATGAAGGAATGTCACATTTTTTAGGAATGCAAATCTGTAATATTTCTCAGGAGTACAGGACAAAAACGAGTCCCTCTATTTAGGGGAGTCCTGCTTCAATTAAATTACCTTTTTCTATGACATGATACCTTGATACCATTCTCATGGCAATAGTGTATCCCAGACCATTAGACATCCCTGTGGATGCAAGATCAGTGATTTTTTCATATCTACAATTTAATTATCCCGAAACGTATATATTTATTAGAGATGTGAGTTAATATAGAGGTTATTAGTTACCCTGTAACCAACATGTCTGGCAAAGGTGTTCACAGTGGAAATATATAAAAAAACAAACTGAAAAATGGACAAATGTAATTTATAACATCAACCTGTTATATTTTCTCGTATGTTATTATTATTACTAAAAGTAACAGATGTTATTTTTTCACGAGGCATATCTCTCCTCTCTGATCAATTTACAAAAATTAAAATTTACTGAAAGACATTGTTTTCTCCGATTTTTTAATTAATTCTGTCAGTTTTATTGCTGACAAGGTATGTATTATTTAATTAGAATGGATAGAGACAGTGATTGTATTAATTCATTTTCAAAGGCCTATTAGTTCTAACATATATCGAAGAGACATTGTTTCTGGTTGACTTATATTCTGAAAATGTTTTAATGATATTAGACTCAATAAACAACTGTGCCTTAATTAGGCTTCTGCTGGTTTTGAATACTTTCTATCACATTTTTTCTACAAAACAATAGGATGTAAATCTCTTTCATTGTATATGTTGAACAGTGTTTTTTTTTTCTCAAATTTTTAAGGCTCACGGTTTTTATGGTATTATAGTAGAAATTTCATATTTTGAAAAAATTTATTCCAGAATCTAGAGATTCTAGTTGGAAACAGCGCTATCTAGCTTTCCTTGGAATAATACTGCAAGTTAGATTTTCTATGAAAATCCTATTTCTGATGTGTGGTTTTGTTTCAAATCTGAATGGCCCCAAATTGAGCGACTATAATTCACACATAAATAAAACTTTATTAGCATAATGAACTTTGAGTGACGCAAAGGTAACAACTGTCATGTCACTCATTGTTGCTTATATATAATAAATAAATAAATAATATAGTTGAAAAGCACGGTATATGGTTACAAAAAAAAAACACCAAACACGGGCTTATTGCATATGCGATTTCTTCCAAGCAACCCAAACAGGTTACATAGAGGGTATTAGATATATTATACACTCATGCTGTATCCCAAGTGGGGTAAGCAGAGAGAACGAAATTCATATTAATCTGTCATTTCATACTTTACTATATAGCAATGTATGCTGTATTGATTTTTCTATAGATTACGTATTTATTATTATCTTGATAATTATTACAATATTAGTAAGTATTCACTGTTGTTGTTGTATTTCACTGCCATCACTTTCTCACTCACCGTGACAATTTATTGCCTCTGAGATATTTCCCCTTGATCTCTTAGCATCACTAATATTGTTTTGTTTTCATGTGTTGTTTTTTCTTTGTTTTTATTGCTACGTCTTCCGTTTTAATGGCTGTAGTTGTAATACGCTCATGTAGTCACATCTGGATGGTATTGTGCAAAAATGTATCAACCAATGTAAAAATACAATTTAGCATTCAAATGTCATAATTTGCCTTACTCTGGGAAAGAATAGATCTCTCAATATTCTCTGTAAACTTTCGTATGTCCTGTAAAAGACAGGTATTCTGAATGTCTTTAACCCTCATTGGCATGGATGGGACGACCTCTACTATGCAGTTTGTCTACTGGCTACCCTAATTAATTATTTATTTCAACATCATAGCTTAACGCCATTAACAAAGCTATTACAAGAAACATATGGACATTTTATGGAACACATAAAACTCTACCTATCATTAAATCGATAAGCAAAACAGAAGAACAACTTCAAAAACAAATTTACAAACAATAATATACCTAAGTCTTGTCAAATTATGACATAAACAAAAATCACAGATAGAAACCATAAGCAATATTTGGTAAAGTTTTCTTAGAAATATATATTATGGGATGGAGATGCAATTTTGGCATAAGTACATATTAATTCAAACCTTTATCTGGGTTTTGTTATAAACCCAAATACAACCTTATACTCCTTTCACAGTAAGCTAAAAATTTGTATCATGAAATGGGAGTTTGTCGGCACCTGTGATCGAACCACAGACCCCTTGTTCATGAGGCCGAGACTCTGCCTCCAGGCTACCGACGAACTCAAAAATATATTCCTGCTTTGTTACAATTATTAAGTGGCTAGCCCAAACCACTGTTCTGTAATACCTCCATTTTTTAAATCAACAACCCATACAACTGCTGTTAACTTATAACAAAACATCAATTATCTCAGTGTGAGGTATTTGGTATCCCGTGGAGCACCCGGTAAAGAATTGGTCTCCCACTCTTCTGCGTAAGTTTTCGAGTGTCCTGTAAAAGGCAGGTGTTCGAAAAAAATAAGACATTTTACATCTTAAATTCAGCGATGAGGCTTGCCACCCATCCTGAATGTCTTGATTTTATATTGGCACGAAGAGGACAGTTTGCATGTTTCTTACATGCAGCTGATCTGCTGGCTACCCCACTTGTGGGATATGCCATGTTGGTATAGTAGTATTTGGTGTGGTTTAACACATTTTTGCATAACATTATAATACATCTGTCATATTTAGGAATGTCGTACAAACACATGGAAAAATAAATGCAATAATTAAATTACAATATTTTAATTGAATAACTGAATTTGTTTTCATTTCAAAACACATGTTTTTATTTCTACTTATTTGTTCTCCACGTGGGAATTGTTTTATGGTCTTATGTGACAGCTTGAGTTGAGATGAATATATTGAACAATTATGAAATATTCATAAATTATTTAACTTTCCTTCATAAATACTGAAAATCTCATACAAAATTGTTTATTTTTTTATTAATAAATGTTTTTATTTAATTTCTTTATTGATTTAAGTAATAATATACAGAAAGGGGGTTTATTGCAAAAGCGCGATTTATTCCAACTAACCCAGTTGTCTATATTTATAATTTTCTCTTTTTCATCTTTTAAATCTCACGAAAACAAGGCGTTAGCCAACATTCTTTCATTTAATTACCAAACGTAGATGACAATGTCAGCTAATGCAAAATTGGATTGAGGATGTTTTTTTTTGTAATGCCAGTCACTTGAATTCCTCGCTGTATAAAAGTTGGAGAGTTATAAGAGTCTGTAGATGTTTTTGATTTAACGCTTTGATGATATAAGGACATCAAGTGATCAGTCCAGTGACCCCCAGCTGGGATACCTCGGGTTATTGATAAACCTGTACTTCAATTGGCAAAAAACCCTTCATAATTAATTGCTGTAATTCTATTCATATATCGGTGTATCGCAACATAAGATTGTATGATGGCATTGTCTATCAAAGTAGCAGATGATATGAAATTATTACACGGTGCAATTGTACTGCCATCCACCATCATAAAGTAATTGATTACTATATTTTAGTTGCTGCTTTAAGTTAGGGCAAGGCTCGGCAACTTGCAATAACAGTTTTTCATACTTAGAGTAAAATCCTCTCTTTTTCATTAATAAAAAATCTAAATACCTCAGTGACTTCTCTTGTGTGAATACAAGCTGTCAAAACAAGTGTTGGATCTTCAGTTGTAGCAGCGGCGTGCCTTCCATACTAGCAAATATGCAGCACAAGCACTAAAATAAATATATAATCTTAAAATCAATAAAGAAACTTTGATATTCTGTATTGCTATATTATGTGATTTTTAATATTATTTACTTATTTTAGGGCATGCGTTGCGTATTTGCTTGTATGGAAGGCGCACCGCTGAGTGAGGTTATTTGTCTTCTTTAATAAAATTAAATTCTTACACAAAACTCGTTATATCTATTGTGTTCCAATTTTATGTATTTTCTATTGAAACTACTATTAATACAATCTTTTAAAAAATGTCTGTCTCTTTTGATCAGCTATTAATTAGTCTGTTTCAAAAATAAACCAATGGGCATCAATAGCTCTTGTATACGCAGGAAAAAAAAACACAAGTAAAAGTAAAATGTTCAGTTGTATCAATTTCTGTTACATTACCTACATTTTTTTTTTTATATTTATTCGAAGTATCACTTTAAGTTTGTATATTGTATCTATACACTAGTCATTATTACAGAAATGTATTTCTGTAGTAATGTAAAAAAATAAAATAATGTCTATAGTTTTGTTTTCCACATTCTTATATTGTCAATCATCCATCTGTCTACTATACAGCTCTGTAGTCCACGTGTGGGGAAATCAGCAAACATTTATGTGTAGGAAATAGTTTATTTGTTTGTAGTTTGCTGTCAGTATAAGCTGGTGGACTTAATACAATGAAGTCATTTAAAAAAAATACGTTGATGATTACTCGGAAACAATGAATTTTTAATTTTATTTTGTGGGGTATTCTATACTATCCTATTGAGGCACCGGCAAAGAATAGCTCTCTCACACTTCTTTCTCTCAAATTTTTCGAGTGTTCCGTAAAAGCAGATTTTCGTAACAAATTATATAAGACATTTTAATGTGGAAATGTCGTGATGGTGCGTATGCATGAATGTATTTAAATATTCTATACACTGCAACCTATAAAATTTGTTATATTTCTCCCATTTTGCCTACCTGGTTCTGCCCAGTTAAAGGATTTCTCCAATCCCAAACATCTCACAAAGTTTAGGACTTTGAAGGGTTCTAAAATGGGCAATCACTTGAAAGTCCTACAGCATCACAGTCTACTGAGATCTCCACTTTCTCTGCCTAAAATCTTCCAATTTCGGAGTCAGACAAACTAAAAATATAGAAAATACTCTGGTGATGTAGTAAAAATGGAAATTCATTTATTACGCATTAGTTTTTATTTATGTGAACTTGATTATTTCCTGAAATAACTATTAAATATAAAATTAATGAAAGAAATGTTAAAATGTTCAGCTTACAACACGGCTGTTGGCATAATGAATGTGGAGTCATTTGTTATCCGTTTAATATGTATTGTGTTATGAGTAATCATATATATTATATTAAATGGTCTCCGAATTTTCGACAGAGTTTAAAAATCCCATTAACACATCAAATATTAATATTATGATATGTATAATTTTACAGTCGTCGTCACACTATGTCATCTGGATCACGTTTCTTTCATCTGCGGAATGATAAATTGATGTTTATCATAAATTGATGAATTGTCTATCTATAGTAGATACTGTTCACTAATAGATATGATAATAAGCCTCATTGCTGAATTCAACATAAAATTTTCACTCCTATTATGTTTTGATTTATTTCTAACAAACATTTGAAATAACGTAAAAAATCACAAATAAAACATTTAACGTCTTCAATTCAGTGATGATGCATGCCACTCACCCTGAATGACTTAGCTTTTATTGACACGGAGAGGGCAACTTACATGTTTTTTCGTGTAATTAGTCTGCTGGCTACCCCGCTTGTGGGAAATGCCGTGATGGTATGAATGAATAAAAGATTTTTTTTCATTTGCATATGTTTGAGACATTATTAGTAAATTACTAATCATCTTTGTATCACAACTCAGTTTTTGACAAAAATAAATGAAAACAATGTCTGATATTGAAGTCCGAAATAAATAATGAAAACAGAAACATTGTATTGGCATCACATATTAAAAGAAATGCATTTATGTGAATGAAAAAAAAGGTAATCTGTAATCATCGAGTTCATCTCACGTTATGGAATTTGATGGTAATTACCCATTTATGACTTAATTACAATTAGCTGTGAATTTATACCAATAATAATGTGTAATATTAACTTATGTTGTATTCGTTTTAGACATATATTTAACTTTACGATTCATTAAGTCAAATTAATCGCTTGTCAAATTGTTACGACACCTACAAACGCATGTTAGTTTTTTCTTACAATTTGGCCACCCGCCAACTATATATGCTGTTAGTTCAAACACTCTAGTGTCTAAAGTGTTACATTAGTGTCATGTATGGAAGTATTAGGTCAAACATATATTAAATCTATTGTATAACTTATTTAACTTTTCTTACAGTGGGGTAGCCACTGTATATTATGTAAGCAATAATATAAAACATTTTTATATCTTAATGAAGGAAATTCCATGTTGCTGCCCTCAATAATGCAGTGGCCATCAGACTGAACGCTCTCATCTTTTAGGTCACAGTATTAACTTCTGTCTGAATTAAGTTATAGATTTTTTCACAAGGATTTCTTAATTGTGGTGTATGATGACCCTGACTTGGAGGAATTATTTTCTTTATCTGAGAATATTGCGTTTTATGTGATTGCCAAAGCTCATTTTGCCAAAGCTCACTTGTAAAAAGTACTGCGATGATTTATATTTGTTTGCAAATGGATTTTTTGTCCATTATTGCTAAACCATAATTCTATTTTACTTTGTTTTTTCAGTGGTGTTCCCAGTTTGGTGATATGGGTGGAGGGGGCTCAGGTCAGAACCGCCCCCCCATCACTCTGCGGCTCATTGTGCCCGCCAGTCAGTGTGGCTCCCTCATAGGCAAAGGGGGCTCCAAAATAAAGGAGATCAGAGATGTCAGTGGGGCCAATATACAGGTAATTTACAAATAAATGTACATTTTTCATAGAAAAAGTGGACATATAAAATTTTGGCATATAAAATATAAATTTAAATTATAAATTTTGACATATAAAATTTAAATATGGAAATAGTCAGTATGTTTGTTATAGAAAGTTCATCGCAATATTCTTATTGATTCCATTGAAATGAATTGTATTTTTTTATTGTAACCTCATTATTTAAGATATCTGGTTTTGTTCTGAATAAATCTAAATTGTTAATTTGTAAGTATACACAATTTTTTTTTTTTGATTATTGTGAATTTGTTTAGTTTGTGTCTAGTTTTTTTGGTTTCTTATTATTTTGTGTTGTATATATTCTAGGTTGCAGGAGAAATGTTGCCAAATTCAACGGAACGTGCAGTGACAATAAGCGGATCTTCCGACGCAATAACACAGTGCATTTATCATATTTGCTGTGTGATGCTCGAGGTAATCATAAATGCTAAGTGTATTTACAGTCATTATTAAAAAAAATACATTGCATCACTGGTTGTCTGGAAAAATTAAAATAATGATCAGCTATATAGGTATATTATCATGATCTTGAATTTAATCTTCTTCAGTCTCCACTTCTATCTATAGTTATCTTTTCCGTACTTTTCCATTTATTTATCTTTTGAACCATTCTCGCTTACCTTGGACTTAATGGAAGGATTATAATTGCTTGTCATTGACTACTGGAAAATATAAGCCGCATTTTTTTTTGTTTAACAATTTCAGAGTCCTCCAAAAGGTGCCACAATTCCATACCGACCAAAACCACAAGTTGGTGGTCCTCTTATATTAGCTGGTGGACAAGCATACACCATACAGGGAAATTATGCTGTACCGGCACAAGATGTAAGTCACATTATATTTTTTTTTATCATTATTAATCTAATCTGCTGCTTTGTTTCAAATCTGTGTCTATTCTTTTTGTCAAATCTGTCGCTTATTGTGTATGTGTATACTTATCTATAATTTATTTACGTATCAATATATAAATGTAATTTTTTTTTAATGTTTGTTTCGTTTTCTTTTTGTTATTGTGGAACTGTTGATTTTATTGGGAATTAGTTGCTTCATATTGTTGTGTGTATTTATTATCATTTTGGGTAATTGTTTCTGATATTTTTATTTGTTACTATCGGTATGTCAGTTAAAATAAAAGGATTATAATTTTGCAATTCTACTTCATGGTTTTAACAAACTTAGATTTTATTTAAATAAAGATAGTATTTGCCAGCTCAAGATGGAACTTATGTTCAAAGTTATAGATGAAAAACATGATTTTTTTCTTTGTGGAAAGGATTTAAGATATTAGTACAGTGTGGCTAAAAAGAGTAGAAAATAATTCAGGGCGCTGCTGACGTTCATATGGCAATCTTCAACAGAAAGTCAGGGTCACTCTACGGTTTTACAGTAAACATAGGTAAGCGCCATTTTTTTGTTGTTGATTAAAAATAAATCGAATATCACATTTTTATAGAGTTTCTGTGTAACAAAAATAAATTGAGACAATACCAGAGGGATTAGATTAATTCAATAACCCGGCAATATATAAAAATCTTTGGGACAAGTTTCTCATGCTTATGAGGGTAGGCAAAAAAACACATTTTTTTTTAATTTTAAATATACCTAGTCTCCTTTTAGCTCGATACATTTAGTCCAGCAGTATTCTTACTTTTTTTAAGCCATCCTAAAGAGATATTTTGTCGAATTCTGTAAAATAGGTCACTGTTTCGGCGATGATTTTCTCGTTTGACGAGAATCACTTCCCGCGAAGCCATTTTTCCATGTTGGGAAACAATTAAAAATAAAAGTGTTATGATTATAATAATAATTAAAATCTTTATTGCATGATAAAAGAACAATTACAAATTTAAAAAAAAAAAAAAAATTAATGCTGTGGGCGAGTTTATCGCATGAAAGCGATATCTAGAGCTGTGTAAAGCTTATTTAAAAGAATTTGAAACTGAATTGGGTCGATTCGGCACGTAAAACGATATGAAGAGAAAATATACGCAAAAACTATTCAAAGAATCTATAAAGGACATTGGGTATACCAGACCCTAATAAAACTCAATTGGTGCTTACATTATTATAGCCGAACTCCATAGATTTTCGTAAATGTCATCTAAATAAACATAACCTATACTTTATTGAGAGGTTATTAATATCGCGGATTTATCCGTAAAAATAACATCGTAAACATATTCAAATGAATAATACTTAATTTAGTATGAATTTGTTGTAATACTAATCGGTTAGAATCGATGTTCGTTTTGTGATGATCCTACCTATTTCAAACCATTCTAACTCCGAATTTGCAACATCCTAGCTTCTAAACTATACCTACTGTAATAATTGATTCCCAAACTAGAAGTGACAACCCTATTCAGCTAGCTAAGAATTGTATGAATTTTCGCATTGTTGCAAATATACGCACGAAATATCGCATTCCTAATTGAATTAATTAACGAATTTTGGCCTTCCGTGATCGTCTAGATTTATCTATTAACTATTTTCATAGATTTGGACCCAGTACGTTGTGTTTTGACGATAATTTTACCTACGTTGTGTATTTTTAAAAACGCAAAATAAGTCACCTGAAATATACATTTCAATAATCAAAAAGAACAACAAAATCACAAAATCAATAAAACAATTTAAACATGAATTATGATACATATTAACTCTGAGATCAACTTTGACGTCAGATCACTTACCTTGAGATACTGTAAAATAACATAATAAAAGTAGTGCACAGTAAGACATAAAATACAACTTAACAATCATTATAACATAAAATTCAAATAATATTATTCTATATCATTACGAGAATGTTGTATGGTAACTGGTTGCCGATCTATGTCCCTACATAAGATAACCATTTCATAGTTTCTATAGCCGATGTATGTACATATGTTCTACAACATACCTACTAATTCGTTGCGTCGTAAAGGACAGTGGCGCACCCCAAAACATTACCTTATTACTTTTGAATATTAATTAAATTTCAACACAATTGCTATGACATCATTTTCAGAGACTAACTACCATGTTAGTGCATGAAAAGCATGCTGTGTCCATGCTGAAAGAGCGCCGCCTCCGCTCCCTCACGTCTCAAACTGTCCCATGCCGCATTTTGAGCCCGAGTGCACTAATCTACACCCCGAATATATAAAATAATATAAAATATGTATACTCATTTGAACATGCAGCTATATATAATAAGAATAATTATAAATATATGTTAAGAAGCTTGGTCATGGACCCTGGCGGGAAGCGGGGCAAGACCCGCATTGACCCTTGTCTCGAAAGCTGAATCGAAGAGATAGGAGCAGGGCTTGCTAACGGTACACCTACATTTCGAAGCAGGATTAGGACTGAAATTGTTAGTATATAGTATATGTTTCTACAAAGTACATAATACGTCTCGTGCATAATTGTATAATAATAATGATAAATATGTGGTTACGAATAGATCAAACCCACACTATAGACACAAGGTAGCTAGTCTAGTGTCGATAGGCAGAAGGGATCCATATCCATAAGGTAATCTCGACAAGATTTAGCTATAAAAGACTACATATTTATGGTGAGGTGAATTTAGGTATCATGTAAGTCAAATAAAAATATATTAAGACCAATAAATACATAAATATTACTTATGATTAGTGTCATGCAAAATATCAAATTTGTTCCTTCCATGATATCGCAGCAATTACAGCATGTTGAACAAGTAGAAAAATCCAGTAAGTTCGTAGAATACAAATGATATTCGACGATAAAATATGTAATTAAATTAATAATCAAATAATATCCTTCTCAACATATAACTCCTCTTCAAACTGTATACTCCATCGTTATGGTAAAGTAAATTAAATAAAAGTATAATATTGGGTAGAGCGGTGCGCCACTGTTATTAGTCTAGTTCTAGATGTGTCGGACCGCGCTATATAAAATCAGCCACAGGTACATACATACATACAATAATACTGAAAATAAATGTACATATAACACATAATTCCTTCGTTTTCAAAATCCGTAAAATAATAAATCCTTGAGTACAAATATTGCCTTGTAGACAACAGACATCCTGAGAGTATCCTAACACCTAGATATAAATAATAAATTAATAATATTAAAAGAAAATCTTATCTTAGACAGCTGGCAGCATCACGGATTTTAAATGCTAATTAAAAGTAATTTAGGATGATCTTTATATATTCCCAATTGTGGAAATATCACTAAAAAATAATGTACTAACTACTACGAATGTGGGTAAATAAATATTAAAATATATCGAATTCAAACACTGAGATTAATATGATTGAGTCCCACCTCTCCCAGGCTCAAAACTAAAACTGCCACGAGTAATAAGTACTCTCTCTTCAGACCCTGAAAATGTCGACCCAAAGCAACAAAAAAAAACTACATCCATCTCTTCCTGACACACACCGAAATATACCTGTATCTGTCCCCTACATAGATAGTTGTGTTCAACAACCACTTGAGATTGCCTCATTCCCAAATTAATTACCTACTACAAATACACGATCTAGGTATATAAAAATAATATATACCGTCTTGTATATATTCATTTCATGACATCCCCCCTTTGAGATCATGCTGAAGACAAAATGGATGAGGCATTATCTCACAAACAATTATTTACTTTCTAATTATTTTTCATAATTATTTAATTCCAACTTTCGAGTCCGCCACTGTATATTCCGATAGGTCGTAGGTACCTCGTCAGCTGTGCTCCTCTATTCAAGTCATCAATAATAATAATACATGCATGCACATAACACACCGATGCGTCCACTTGAGAAATTCTCGTTCAATATTATTGTCCCAACATAACATAATATTTTAATATTCTGTTATATTTTATTATTTCGAGTTTTGTTATTATTTTATGTCATCACATCTATAGAACATAAAATAGTAATAACAAGTTTATCCCAATACTTAAATATCCAAGTTGCATTTTGTTAAAATTCGTTTCATGTGATCATATTCACACATCATTATAATTATCCATAGTACTTGTGGTTCCCTATAGTCCATATATGCATTCTTCAGGGTGATCCAATTCGCTGGTAACACCAATCTTGTACTACTCGCCAGATGTCTCATATCCATGATTCCTTTGCCGATGCAGCCAGTAGTCCTGCAGCACACAAATAGATACGCAAATCGTCCTCTCCGTAACGACACAAATTCAAGACATTCAAAACGGCGGCAAACCTCATTGTATCCAAGATGCTAAATGTCTTAATTTTCTAGAACACCCGTCCTCCCACAGGACACCCGAAAACTCACGGAAGAAAGTGGGAGACCAACTCTCCACCGGCAACCCATCCTAAATAACCATTCATCTCTCAGCACCATCACGCTGCGTCTCAGATGGGGTAGACAGAGAGAACCAAACGACAAATCCTTCTATCTTGGCACACATCCCTCGCCTCCATCACTGCCTTACAATTTCCCACACAAAGCATACCGATTTCTCCCACACAACACGCGGCCGTCCATAAGAATTCGATCCACGTGATCAAGCCACATAATTCTACAAGTAGTGCAACATCCTCCAGCTAACCAACAAAATTCGTGATAATATGTTGACAATGTGCCTAAATAATTTCAAACGCGAACAGCTAACTCAAAATACCTATAATTACGTACCTAAAATAAATCACCCATAATAATACCACAAATAATTAAGAGGAAGATAACGTACTATGTTCTTGAACATCCAGGGGTAAGTGGTGGGAACCCCTCCCTCAATGTGTTTACGCACATTCACGCATATAAGATACATGACACAATATTTAAACGAGTTGCATTGACAATATCTACATAATACATCCCAATATGTTATTCTATAATAGGTAAGTAGAATTATAACAGTCACCTAATGTATATACCTACATATTAAGTATATATAAATAAATCTTCCTCATTCATTTCAAAAGTCCTGAAAAAAAAACACTTATCTATTTCAAAACTATCACACACACAACCAAATATAATACACACAATTGTAACTCCATATGCACATATCATAATATTCGTTCCACTTGTAAAATAATATTAAAAACTAAACACTTCATAGTTCACATTTAAATAACTTTACTCTAACACTATTGAATAATATTATTATAATATTTGACACCACAATTTTAAAATTATAACACATTAAATAGTTTATTCCATTTGTGACATCGATAGATTCACAATCGATTCTCAAACTGTTACATCATAGCGTTGTACTTTCTTATCAAATTACTTCTCTTCAGCGATTTATGTTATTGTACACCACTCTCTTTTGGGTTAACAGAGAGGATCCAATGCTACATAATCTCATCACATCACCCTTCTGGCCTCCAATAAAACTACTATCATCGCTGTCCAAACTTTTCACCAAGTTTCTTGCAAGTAAATCATGTTGGTATCCTACCAACAGATATTCAACATCAAATATTTCCTATATAACCTCGTATACTTTATGTTTCAGATTTCCTTGTTCCATTCAGACAATATCATCAAATCAGTCCAAAAGTTTAACAACCACTGATTTTATACATCCCGTTAGGTACTATAATATCCCGTATACCTTTCTGCTTGCATCTTTATTTTTTTTGTCATTCCAGTAATAATATTATTTCCACTCTCGTTCTTGGTTTTAAATATTATAACGTATTAATCAATATCTTAGCATTTATAGGTTGTACTTCTTATTTCTCTATTTGGAAGACATGATGTGTTATATCAGCGAACACCAGTCTTTTTTTCTTCTTAGAATATTTTCATAAATGAGTATTCTCTTGTCCTCAATTTTGAAATGATAGATACCACCTTTCAGGGTATACAAAGAGTTCCAACGTTTCCTAAAACTCCAGATCCTGGAATGCCCCTCCTGGTTTAAAAGAGTCTGCTTTCCGTGTAGACTGTCTTTCCTCTAAGCCGATCATTCCCCCCCCCCCCTAGCCTGTAACTTCTTCCAGCTAACCGTTTAACATATAACCGTAATCATAATCAATAATCATTCGGCTATCGCCTTCTCATCCGCTCCATGCATATATTGTATTATGTATGTTATCAGATACTCATAAACTCTGGTCTAATATTATTTCCAACTCAATAATATATTCACCATTCTTACCCCGATAATAAATTTATTTCACACCCCAAATAATTAACTTGACAGAATTCTAAAAGTTTAAAAACAAACACTTAACTTACAAATACTGTAAAATGTTAAGACCATATTCCTCAAGAAATAATAATACCTATTATAATTAGGTACAATTCTTGTCCCTAACAAACATCCACTTGGTACATTTAACTAACACCAACCAATTATTTATCCATCTTACCCAAATACTATAATATCTAAAAATCCTAAAAACTCTAGTCATATACCTACCCATATACATAAAATACACTTCGCATACATAATACCCATGTTTACAAGTCTACTTGGGAATATAATATTCCATTTTTCTAACACCCAATCCTCTTATGAAAGTACATATTTTTGGTACCTACCTATATACATTATTGAATAAAATAAAGAACTATTCAGGATTTCAACATATATATACCTATCCAATTTTATACCTGAATCACAAGCGCTCTTTATTAGACTATTCATAAGGACATAATTCCGAATGAACTCTTAAGGGTTCACTATTCTTATGCATAATGTAAGATATATACCTATAGATAGCCAAACACAAATATAATATCATGTTGCCTAATTCGACTAACACTATAATCCATGGGTAACCAACCCGCGGTTCTCGAAGTAAAAATCATCAACCAATTTTCTCACTACATCTCCCAAGAATAAATTTTATTCCTCCCCTCAAAAACCAAACACATTCCTCTGTCCATAACCCAGTTCTACTCCTCAAAACCCATTTATGCTCTCCCCCCCTCCAATATTCATGATTTTAGTTATTTATCATCGCAAACCCAAAACCCACTTCTACTCCGTAAAAACCCAGTTTATGTCTGCAATGACAGACATAATATCCTGATCTGAGGCACCATTTGTGATGATCCTACCTATTTCAAACCATTCTAACTCCGAATTTGCAACATCCTAGCTTCTAAACTATACCTACTGTAATAATTGATTCCCAAACTAGAAGTGACAACCCTATTCAGCTAGCTAAGAATTGTATGAATTTTCGCATTGTTGCAAATATACGCACGAAATATCGCATTCCTAATTGAATTAATTAACGAATTTTGGCCTTCCGTGATCGTCTAGATTTATCTATTAACTATTTTCATAGATTTGGACCCAGTACGTTGTGTTTTGACGATAATTTTACCTACGTTGTGTATTTTTAAAAACGCAAAATAAGTCACCTGAAATATACATTTCAATAATCAAAAAGAACAACAAAATCACAAAATCAATAAAACAATTTAAACATGAATTATGATACATATTAACTCTGAGATCAACTTTGACGTCAGATCACTTACCTTGAGATACTGTAAAATAACATAATAAAAGTAGTGCACAGTAAGACATAAAATACAACTTAACAATCATTATAACATAAAATTCAAATAATATTATTCTATATCATTACGAGAATGTTGTATGGTAACTGGTTGCCGATCTATGTCCCTACATAAGATAACCATTTCATAGTTTCTATAGCCGATGTATGTACATATGTTCTACAACATACCTACTAATTCGTTGCGTCGTAAAGGACAGTGGCGCACCCCAAAACATTACCTTATTACTTTTGAATATTAATTAAATTTCAACACAATTGCTATGACATCATTTTCAGAGACTAACTACCATGTTAGTGCATGAAAAGCATGCTGTGTCCATGCTGAAAGAGCGCCGCCTCCGCTCCCTCACGTCTCAAACTGTCCCATGCCGCATTTTGAGCCCGAGTGCACTAATCTACACCCCGAATATATAAAATAATATAAAATATGTATACTCATTTGAACATGCAGCTATATATAATAAGAATAATTATAAATATATGTTAAGAAGCTTGGTCATGGACCCTGGCGGGAAGCGGGGCAAGACCCGCATTGACCCTTGTCTCGAAAGCTGAATCGAAGAGATAGGAGCAGGGCTTGCTAACGGTACACCTACATTTCGAAGCAGGATTAGGACTGAAATTGTTAGTATATAGTATATGTTTCTACAAAGTACATAATACGTCTCGTGCATAATTGTATAATAATAATGATAAATATGTGGTTACGAATAGATCAAACCCACACTATAGACACAAGGTAGCTAGTCTAGTGTCGATAGGCAGAAGGGATCCATATCCATAAGGTAATCTCGACAAGATTTAGCTATAAAAGACTACATATTTATGGTGAGGTGAATTTAGGTATCATGTAAGTCAAATAAAAATATATTAAGACCAATAAATACATAAATATTACTTATGATTAGTGTCATGCAAAATATCAAATTTGTTCCTTCCATGATATCGCAGCAATTACAGCATGTTGAACAAGTAGAAAAATCCAGTAAGTTCGTAGAATACAAATGATATTCGACGATAAAATATGTAATTAAATTAATAATCAAATAATATCCTTCTCAACATATAACTCCTCTTCAAACTGTATACTCCATCGTTATGGTAAAGTAAATTAAATAAAAGTATAATATTGGGTAGAGCGGTGCGCCACTGTTATTAGTCTAGTTCTAGATGTGTCGGACCGCGCTATATAAAATCAGCCACAGGTACATACATACATACAATAATACTGAAAATAAATGTACATATAACACATAATTCCTTCGTTTTCAAAATCCGTAAAATAATAAATCCTTGAGTACAAATATTGCCTTGTAGACAACAGACATCCTGAGAGTATCCTAACACCTAGATATAAATAATAAATTAATAATATTAAAAGAAAATCTTATCTTAGACAGCTGGCAGCATCACGGATTTTAAATGCTAATTAAAAGTAATTTAGGATGATCTTTATATATTCCCAATTGTGGAAATATCACTAAAAAATAATGTACTAACTACTACGAATGTGGGTAAATAAATATTAAAATATATCGAATTCAAACACTGAGATTAATATGATTGAGTCCCACCTCTCCCAGGCTCAAAACTAAAACTGCCACGAGTAATAAGTACTCTCTCTTCAGACCCTGAAAATGTCGACCCAAAGCAACAAAAAAAAACTACATCCATCTCTTCCTGACACACACCGAAATATACCTGTATCTGTCCCCTACATAGATAGTTGTGTTCAACAACCACTTGAGATTGCCTCATTCCCAAATTAATTACCTACTACAAATACACGATCTAGGTATATAAAAATAATATATACCGTCTTGTATATATTCATTTCATGACAGTTTGTAAACATCACTGAAATCAGACAATGATATGTTGGACATGCAATCCGCCAAACACTGCACGTAAACATTGTATACAATCTCTCTTGCTCCACTGCGAATAGTTTTATTACTCATTTTATTTATTGCCACTGATTTTAAAACAAAAATTCACTGCCTTTTTTACCAATTACGGCCGATTTAATTAAAATAATGATGTTAAGTTTGTAAACTATGATAACAAGACGTATAACCTTGGATATGTCAGTGAGAATGACCATAAATATTAGTGTTGTCAGAGTGATAAAATGTTAGTTCACCAATAATTAATTTCTACTCTTTTTAGCCGGACTGTACATATCTCGTAATTTTGTTAATGTTTTAACTTTCTTAGTTAATAATTTTATATGATAAAGTTATTGTGATACTTTTGCAAAATCAAGGATGCCAAAAACTTGTTAAGTAAGTAATTTATCAGTTTTTAGAAAGTTTTCTTTTGGTCTTTGTGTGTAATGTATATTCATTATTATTAACTGGTGTCATAACTGATTCGGTTATGTTCTGTTATCATCTCATTATTAATTTACGACTGGAAAAAAGTAGTACAAAGACATGGTAAGAAAACTTTCTAAATGCAATGGATGAAAGTTAATAGTTCAATGTTATATAATTATGTGTTGGAAATGTGGGGCGTGTTTGTATGTATGTGTGTTATGTACACGAAGGGTGGTATGTATGGTGTGGCGATCCACCCAGCTGGCAGTGCGGAAGTGCTGATGAAGGGTGCCCCCCCAGCGCCTCCTCCGCATCTGTTGGCGGCTCTGCCCCCCCCACACTTGGTGATGCCGGCCCCCCTCCCGCCGCCACCTCCACATACGGCAGCACAGACTCACCATCAACTACACCAACTACACCATCCGTATCACCATCTCAGTCAAGAACACATGGCCGTGAGGATACAACACACACTATCTATATTATATTATATATATTCCCCTCATCCAATCCTGTATTATCATTAAACAAACATATTGTATGGACGCTTACATGACTTAAACTTTTTTATTTTTATAAAAAAAATGAAAAATTAGTTTTAGGTATACCTACCATAATTGGTCCAGTAAGCTATTTGACTGCTTGCAGTCGTGACCTATTTGGTACAATTATCAATTTACCAGACACATATTGTTACATATAAAAAGATAATAATTTAGGTATGTTGTAAAAAATCTCAATATCGCAATAAACTTGCTCACTGTGCATTGTAATATTTTTTATTTATTAAGCTGTTTATTTTTGTTTACAGAAAATAGTAAAATTTATTCATATTCATCTCCAAGTTACTTTTTGTTCATGTTTTATTTTTTGAATAATTGACTAACATTCTCTATATCCAACATTCTCAAAGAGGGTCTTGATTCTTATAATTGTGGTTTACGATGCCATACAATATGTTTGATGTTTCGAACCACTGGGACATTTTATATATTCTTTTTTATAATCATGTATTGAACTTCTACACTTTTGAAAAATTAAATATACACCACTGATTAATCAGATGTTGAAAACTTTTTCTCATACCTGCGCTTAAATTTATAAAACTATGTCTTGTTAATTACTCAGTGTTGTATATTTAATGCTTGGTGCTACCCTGTACTACCCCCCATCCACTTTTATATTATATTGAGTGTGAGCCCCCCCCCCTACACTGTGATGACAATGGTTGTTTATAATATTGTTATTGTTGTTAGCACATAGATATCCAATGTATGTAACCCCCCCTTTTTATACCACTACTTATTAATGTATGTTATCTAGGATTAAGGGTATGAATAATAATAAATATTAGGGAATGGTAGCCCCTGTAGTGTTTCCTACCCCCCCCCCCTTACTCTTTGTAAATTTATGGTGATTTTATAGTATTATTATTATGAATAAAATTTGTAATACATGGTTAAATTATTTTAAATCACGTTTTTTATTTTCCTTATAAAATCTCATTAAAGTGTATTGTTTCTTCACATTTTTTTCATTGTTAAGTATTTTTTTTTAATAAAATAATTTTGATATGAAATTTGAATGTGCACAAATATTTTTATTTAAATTTGTTTGTATTAAAAGTTTAATTTTTTTGTCGTTGTATGCTTTACTCAAAAGGTGTGGCAAATTGAAGAATATATAAAAATCAAATTGTGTGTGCAATGAAAAATATTTTGAAACATTAATTATTGTTAATTATGAGATGTTGCACGTGCGACTTTCTTTCATTCTGAAATAAATCTCTCTTCCTGCATCTAACATACTATTTATTATATTGTGTTTGTATAACCCCCTGGCTCTTGTCCCTCGCTTATTAAAACTGCCAGTAGAATTATTATATTGACAATTTTAATAATAATAGTTTTAATTTAGTTTATTGTACTTATTATTTGTTTTTTTTTTATCCGTAGTTGTTGTACTACTTCAAATTATATAACAAACGATATCGTGATTGACTGAGAGTATATATATATATATATTAATAATAATATTTAGCAAAACATTCCGCAGTCACAATATATTTATATTTGTCGAATATGCAGCTTGATTTATTTCTTCTGGCACTGCCAAAGAGACAACCCAACTTTTTGCGTGATTTTGTTATCAACAAATTTCAATTACAAAAAATATATTTATAAAAAATCGCATTGCTTTGAGCAGAGCAATGCGAATCATATTTGATTACATTATTAATATGTATTGTTGCATTTAGGTGAACCACGCAAAAAGTGACATATCCTTCAAATTGCATCCAATTTTCCCGAAGCCACTTTGCCTTGCCTTTTTACTACTTATCCTTCATATTATATAATATATTTTTTTTATGTAAAAAGATAGATGATAACTAGCTGAAATTTAATTCTATATATATATTATCATTTCGTTTATAATTATTAATAATAATCGGGAACAAGTGCATGGCTTTGCGACAGTAAATGCACAACTACGTCTTTTAATTTTTTTATATCTCTTTTGGTATTGTGTAAAAATTTGCTAATCGTAATCCATACTTTTTCTTTTCACTGTTCTCTGCTTCACAACTTTGTGTAAAGAAGTTCACCGGGTAGCACCACCCCTAAAAAGACAACATTAATTAAAGACACTTGTTGATTTTTTTGTTTTGTGCCCTGTGGTCTCGAATTTGTATCCATTTTGATAATCATCCACCAACACTCACGTTCGCCCCTGCTCCACTCATTCATTCATCCATAAGTTTTTCCAATGACAAAAGAGAATATGAAGATTTTAGAATCCCTCTTATAGAACAGTTAGTGTGCGTGGATGTTTATCGGCCATGTCGACTTCGGATGGTGTATGTCGGTTTTTGAAATACTTTTTTTTTACATTGAGACATATTCTCCATGTTCACAAACACTTCTTTACCTCTTTCCAGCTCTTTTCCTCATCCCAGCGGTGCCAGAGGAAATCACGCGGAAGGACACACAACTATACAAATAATTCATAAACTGTTTCAGTATCTCACTCAATGGTTGTCACATAACTCTGTTTATTCTAATAATTTATATCTCAACAATGGAAGTAAAATATGGCTCTCTTCTGTAGCCCAGTACAGATTAGACTAGTAATTTAGTTCAGAGTGAGTAATTTAGCAACTAAAATTAAACTAAACTACTCAATATTCTTGCAGTTTGTTCACTCACCATTTGCTAGTAAATTACTTGACACTCGACTAAGTTACCTGTCCAGTTTATACTAAGTTTTGGTGCTTAGTAAAATGTTAAATACTTTGTGAGTTATTTTTTTATGGAGGATTTCAACAAACATTGGGTGAAATATGTAAACAATGCTGGCTTGTGAATGTATATTCTCAATTGTTACATATGTTTGAATGTCGTATGTGTGTTTCCAGATGGGGGCTTTGGCCAAAAATCCATTGGCTGGTCTGGCTGCTCTGGGATTGGGAGGGCTTAATCCCGGAAACACTGGAGGTCTCAATCCAGCAGGTTGGTGAAGAATACAATAAGTTATTTAGGAGCTAAAGCAAATACATGCAGGCGTTTTATTTTGGCAGCTTTTTTGCTGAGATGTTATAGTACATATAGAATATTTTAATCCTCAATACGAAAATTAAAGAAAATCAAGTTTTTTTTTTAAATTTTATGTTGTACACCTTTCAACAATGATTAATATTTATTTTTCGAGGTGAATTTGAATCCGAACAGTGATAAATTTAAGAAATTATAAATATATCATTCATCGTGCTTTTTTTCTTCTGAAAATCACATTCATTTACTTATATATTGTCTCATCTAAGAATACACGAATCTTGCACTAACTTAAATTGCTTAATCAAGTTCTATCAAGCTAATATTATGAACTATATAATGTATCTATCTGTATCATCATGTCGTCTCCCACAAACCTGTACACCAACTGCATGTTATGAACATACTCCTTGCTCTCCATAATGACTCATTTAGGATGAACTGCATACATGATCAATACATTTTATGAACAACATAATGTAATAAACAACATTGATTATTGTCAATGTAAAGTGTTTATTTGTACTTAAATTCTTGATCATTATCTTGGTCGCTCTTGAACACATGCTTGCTTCACTAACATCACATTTCACGGATCACATCTTGGCTGGAATGGGCTTTGGCTGGCTACACGAGACATGGCATCTGCATTGTGTGCAATCACAATCATCTTAGATGTAATGATCATAATAATATCAACAGTGATTGATGTTATAAACGTGGTTTTGGTTTGTTTTTATTATTTACTCAGCAAATGTATTGACAGCTCTGGCGGCACTGGCTGGTTCTCAACTGAGAACGTCGCAGAATCGCAACCAGCAACCAACCAACCAGACTGCACATGAAATGACAGTACCGAATGAACTTATCGGATGCATCATTGGAAAGGTGTGTTTATTTATTTATTTTAATTACATTTAATTATAGATACAACGTAAATAAACCTACTAATATGTGAAACTGTATTGATATGAAGTAGTGTACATCGTCTCCAATAATCCAAATCTCCCATCATATAATTTCATTTCATTTTGTTTTATATACCTACTTACTTTGATTAACTGTTATTATGAAACAATGCTTCATCAAAAATAAATAACATATAATCATCTGTTCAGACTCTCGACTGACCATAGAATTTTAGTATAAAATTTCTTTGCTTGAAAGAATTTTCTTTTCTGTATTAAAAAAAAAATTAACAGAAACAATTTATCACGAAAATTGTCTAATTTGTTGTATTGTTTGTGTCCAGGGTGGTACTAAGATCGCAGAGATCCGACAGATATCCGGCGCCATGATTCGCATCTCCAACTGCGAGGAGAGAGAAGGTGGAGCAACGGACCGCACCATCACCATTAGCGGGAACCCTGATTCCGTGGCTCTGGCACAGTACCTCATCAATATGAGGTCAGTCACATATTTATTATTCACTTTAAAACTTTTATTACTGTCGACTATCAAAAGAATACACTTAGCAAGTTGTCAATTGATCTCATCAATTAAGCAGCTATTAAGTTTCTCAGATCTTATTTCGTAACAATTTGTACTTTCATACATTGTTTTTATTCAGAGCTGTCAAGTCCACAGCCAAATTTATATGTACGTAAATTTTTCTCAAAGGTCTGCAAACATAATTGTAAGTGTATTCTTTTAAAAACCAGTGTTTTGTAGAAGTCCGAATCACTAGTATTATTTTAGGCTTCTGGAATGTTGTTTCTTTTTGCCCCCCATTTGTGCTACGACAGTATTTTCAGCAAAGAAGATAACCGCATCAAGGATTGTGTCTTCGGGAGATGAAATCATGAAGTTTGTCCCCTGTCCTCTTTATAATTCACGAGTCCTGAGAACACACTCTCCTGATATTCATATCCAGGGCACTTCCGTCCAATCTCTCCACCAATACGCATTCATTGTATCATATTGTTTAATTGTTGCCTTATTACAGCACTTACACATTCAGTTTTCCTTACCTCTGAATATAGTATAGTAGAGATCGAGCACTTGAGCTAACGAAACAAAATTCATTCTACTATATGTATTCTTCGATTGGAATAAATTAGTCTGCAGATGTCCCCTTTATCTTTATTCCTCTTTCACTCATTCTTCCTTACTAATGTTTCTCATATTTTACATCATTTTTAACAAGCATTGGGTTTTTCCTTTTCTTTTTCCTTATTTTTGCTATCTATAAAATAATCCGAAATCCTGTTTAAACTTTTTTTGAGATTCTAAACGATGTGAAAAATATTCACATTAATGAAATTTGCTCTTGATCATCAGCTCATGGGTCTAATACAGTATTCGGTTTCTCTACCTTGTTCCTCAAGACAAGTCAATTATTAAATTATTTTCCATTCCAATGCTATTTGTACATTTTCTCAATTTTTATGTAATCCCAGCATGGAAAAATAGTGGTGAATAATTATGCAGAATGCAGTTTCGAAATCGAGTATTAAATATTATTATCATTAAGAAATACACAAGACAATTTATTATTTGTATGTCAAACTGAATTGTATCAAAGACCAAAGACTTTGTAGTTCTCAAATGATGTTTTTTATAAGGATATTGAAGTGATTTGAATCAATTCAAATATGAGAGCAGAATGATAATGTAGATCTCACCACTGTTTTTCCTCCATTCCTGTGTTTGCTTTTCTCCTGTACTCTCGATTATAACCTTAGTTTTTTGTGTGAATCAATATTTTTTTACAAGGGTATATCATGGCATAAGGCCGGGAATAGACAATATATAACAATTATATATCAGGCTCTAATCAGTATACTATGTATATAACAAAATATATCAATTTAACCCAATTTTCTTTATTTTTGACCATTCACACCTTTTTTTGTGATAATTCTCATTAACAAAATCCATGTTTATTTGTTTCTGTCAGCCCCTATTTGTTTTAAAATCCATAAATATTTTTTTAGTAGAATTGCCAATCAGTTAATACACTCTTTTTAAAATGTCTGAATACATATTTTTATCAGTAGATTCATATCTAATGAGATCTTCCAATAATTCTTAGAATCCTATTATCCGTTTTGCTTATAGCTTTTTATGAAGCAGCAGTGTTTGACATTCTAAATGTATGTTGAAAACGTTATTATTGAATGTGTATTTATTAAAAGAAATTTCCAATCTTTTGGGTGTTTACAAACACAATATGTGAGTTGTTAGGAACTGTTTTTTGTCCCAAAGTCTAACATAATGGGGAATATGAATGTTAGATCCATGACACAATACTAGGAACCTCTCATCACACATTCCGTAACTGATCATCTTTATTCCATCATAATATCAAATGATATATGCCTTGCCTTGCCGTGTCCGACCCTAGAAACTCTTTGTCCTTTACTTGTTTCCCCTTACACCACCACCTATTGTTCTCTTCCACAGCGTTGAACTCCAGAAGGTAAACCTAGGAGCACAGGGCAACGGTGAAAGCAGCGGAGAAGGCAACAGTTCCGGCTCAGCAGGACCTTTAGCATCAGCCATACCATTGGCACAACTCCTTTCCAAACCTGGAGCACTAAATGCTCTTAGTTCACTCACAGCTTTGGGTGGACTCTCAGATTTACTGGGTTCTGGTCCCATTCAAACGACTGGTGTGCACCGTTCACATCGAGGAGGTAATAGATCACGGTCACCCCAGTCTAGTTCTGGTGACCAACCTGGAAAGTCTAAGATCGAAAGAGCCAAATATAATCCTTATTAAACAGAAATATTTTACAAAGTCCCTACGACTTAACTGTGTGTTACTAATGTATAAGAAATGTTTCGTACCTGGCAACATCATCAGATCATGAAAATGAGTAAAATTTATAGACTTGATATACTTTATGATTTTTTTATATATACCTATTAGAGTTTTGCACCTTATAAAGGTAGAGCCAAATACAAAAATTATTTAAAAATTTCTACTGCCAGTATCAGAAGCAAAATTATGTCTCAGTTCTTATACATCTGACATGGTTTTTCAACCAATGATGATTTCAGGAATCAAAAGTATAATTTTGAATTGTACAAGCATCAAAATCATGATGAATATAGTGTTACTAAACGAGAAAAGTTTCAGATTTGTATCTATCGAGACTGTAAATACGAGTGTGTGTTTGTATGATGGTGTGGACATTGAATGCATTTTCAATCTTTAAGTCATACGATATATAAACATATTATTACTAGGTGTAATTATGTGAATCTAGTTTGTAACTTTAATATGTAGGAATATAATATTTTTACAACATTACGTCTTATTATGTAAGTGTGATTAATGATAGCTCATTACTGATTCATTAGAAAGGCTCCAATAAGAAAATTTAAGAATTATTTTATACATACTTATTAAAAAATACATCAATCGATTGTGGACATCCTGATTTAATAAGCAATAGCCATCTTATGAATAAACATTGATCAAATTAGTCAAGTAATCAATAAGCAATCTGATAAAAAATGTATTTATGATACATGATGCCGCACACCCATTTGTTTGTGTTGCCAGCAATAATTCTGTCACTGCAAATGTAATAGACAACTTGTGCATATTCAATCTGAAAATTCCCACCACTATTGTGGGTGAAACATTGGGATATAAATTGTCCTCAAAACCTTGGCTACTCAGCCCTGAAAAAAAAACAACCTAGCAACACTGGTCATGAAAGCCTAAGATCATGCAATGTACTGATAAGTTTTGGTTTTTCTCATCTGTGTTAAATTTTATTTAATTCATGTTTCTTAAGAAATCATTGAGCTTTTATGCTAGTCTTTTTTAATAGTTCTGCTATATAAACTTATTTTTTCATAGCCTATCATAATGAATTAGTATTGAGCTATTTAAAAGTAAATTTGTATTATTTTGGTCGTATATAAACTAACAGTTTGTATAATAAATTTTGTTTCATATTTTGATCTGATTTATTATTGTATAATAAAATCACATTGTAACCCATATCACGCAATTTATTGAAAGACACATTTTTGCCAATAAAGTTTGTATGCGTATATACATGAAGAACTTAAACTTTTATTAATTCTTGAAATTTCTCATAATATTTTCAATTTAAATCAATACTTGCAAACTAAATGTAATCAATTAAATTGCTTTCTCAAATCTTCTATAATAATGTTTCATTACTCTTATTCCTTTATAAAGACATTAATAATCCCTATTAATCAAAGACAATTAACTGGCAAAGTGCTTTGACATGGACCAAACAATTTATTAGAACTTGAATTTTTGTTTTGAGTTTATTTTCTTTTGTTCTCTCGTATTATATTTATTGTAACTATTATTGGAGTACATGATTTCAATGTACAAAATAATATACTACAAATACACAAGACAATATGAATACAATCTAAATAATTATTATACTATATTGTAGAGAGGTACTGTTATAGAAAGATATTTATCTTGTAGATTGTACCTATACAACTCCCAACCAGTGACATTGCAATAAACCTGATAATCAATTTAATCCCCATTGCAACTAAAAAGCCAACTTTCACACCTAAGATATTTTAATGATCGACTTAATAACTTAAAACTAAATCTTTCTATGATTGACTTTGTTAGCACTCCAAATATCTTAATCATAAATTTTTGGCGCTCAAAATATATTAATGTCCAAGATATTTTCTCCAAAATATACAAGATATACATCTAAGATATTTTATGATCAACTTTTTCACTCAAAACGTTTCATAATCAAATTTAACCCCAGAGGTTTATTATGTTCCAACACATTAAAAAAAAATGTAATAAAAAAATGTAAATGTACCAAGAAAGTATATATTTATTATCATTATGTATAAATGTTCTGATCCTTATAATGACTGATCAGTCAGAGACATACCACTGGTTTAATTCCAGGTCATTATGTATAATTTTTGGTTGGGAGTAGGTAAATAGTTTTGTGTGATTAGTACGCCACTGATTCTAAATTTTACTTATCCTTTTTGTTCTGATTATCAAGTAATGTCTTTCATTTTGTGGATAAAAATTTATGAAGTGTCAATTTGGGATCGGATGGTAGTTTTTTTTTGCTATATACCAATGTCTAAGTTTGTATAGATTGTGAAAAAATAGGTATTGTGTGAAATTTTTGTACACTTTATAGTTTTAAGGCTATTTTTTATAATATGGTATAACATGTCTGATCTATGTATGTGTTTCGTATTTAATCAAATTTGATTTGTTGTTTTTTATTTTACATATGTAATATAAAAGATAATCTTCATGGAATCAGATGTGGAAATCAATTATGCGTTAATTCATTTCACAATAAGTTGTGAGAAAGAAATATGTAGTACTTATTATGACTTGAGAACATAGGTTTTTTTATTGACAAATCTCATAAATTTATATGTTTCAAAAGTAAATCATGCTTCCTTATGTTGACCCACCGATTAACATAAAACTTTTTTTCTTTTTCCTTCCCTTATACTCACTATGATGTGTTTTCAATGTGAAACTGAACTACCTATTTCTTTTGTGGTAGAGATGGTTCACTCGGCAAAATCTGTTTCTATTTAGTTATATTGTGTTTTTTTTTAGAAATATTGTAGATTTTAAATAGATTTATATAATAGCTATATATATATACTTACACATTTTCAACTATATATTATGCATTCAGTTTGTGCCATAGAGTTGTTTATTATATTAGATATTTACTGTGAAAAATGTAATTTAATTTCAACAATTCCTTTAATGATACAATACCATATAAAACATTGTTCAACATTATATACGTTTTCATTGTTTCTCCCTTAATTTTTATTTCGGCATAGCACCCAATACCAGTTTATTAATTAATGTCAATCACCCAGTGATCAAAGCAAAAATTTCATTCATTTTTTCCCAATTGAGTTGATTCCGTGTTTAATTTGATCCATGTATCCAATCGTAAATTTCGCACAACTCAACTTGTATTAGAATTTACTGTAAACTTTCTAGCGGGAGTTTTAAAGTACAATCAATGTTGTGAAACTCTTCTGATAAACGGCCCTATGGTTACTTTGGCAGACTGAAAGTGTTGGAGTGTTTGTTTAAACTTTTTTTTAGTGGATTTATTATATTTCATTTGTATAATCATTATTATCTATAGTCACATATTATTATGTATTATCATAACTTGGCTAAATAAAAACATAAAAAAAACAATATTGTGTTTTATTTAATTATTTCTAATATTATTTATCCATTTACGTAATGTTTTAAGGTATCGTAAATTATGGCTAACTTTGTTTAATTTTAATCACACTTAAAAATATTTGTGCTTAATATTTTTTTCTTGATGCAGTTGGTTATGTATTTTATTGTATTAAGCAGAATAAAAAATATAAGTTAAAGCTTTCCTTGTAATGGTTTTATAGATCTATAGAAAAACTTAAAAATTATGTAAATTTAACACATGACATATAAGTTGTGGATTCAAGTCCAATCTGTGGAACTGTCAAATAAGAGGTGGCATATCTTTCTGAACTTTGTTGTATTTTTATTCCTTTTACAGTCTCGAAAGGATCGTTCATGACAACAGTTATAATGTTATTTAAAACATTTATTTCTATTTAATATTAATAGTATTAACATTATATTTTATTACTAGATACAAAATATATGCTTTTAATGTCTTAATAAGCTTTTAACGTCTTACCACGTCGAAATCTTGCGAGTGATACTCCTCCATGTTTGGCATTCTACGACAATGTGTTAAATTTACGTAATAACCTCGTACAGCGGTTATTGGAACGAATAACTTAGGTTTGTTTTATATTTTGTTTAACTGATTGATTTCAAATGGAGTTTTTATTTAATAAACGTTACTATTTGTGACAGATTAAAGTATATATTTAAAGTTTTGTATATCCTTGAATTGTTATAACCTTATGATCCACCTCAAGATGTCACACACTTTATCCACCATTTTTATTCCGGAGAACCAATCAAATCATTCCAAGTGCTATCCAACAACCAATGGGATGTCGTCCTGGTCCAATATTCACCACAGTCCCTGCCCACTTGGAGATCATTATTGTTCCTGGTAAGCCTACCTTTGCCTTTTTTAATTCCCTTTACCTGTGTTTTTTTTTGTTTTCTAAGTTCCGACGATCACGCAATATTTCACACAATAATATTGTCGTTGCATATTTAATTTCCTTTAAATACACAACAACAATATTTTAGTATAGACTACTTATATTCCTTTTTTTTACTTCTTTGAAAGTATTGTGCAATAAGTCTCCGGTTTAAAATACTATTCAACGCTATTATATGTCACATAATTTGATATTAAAATGTATTTGTACATATTTGTGAATATATGGAGAGTATTTATTTAAATAACTAAATAAGTATTAAAAAAAACTTACAAATCATTCTTTCACTTAGGGTGAATTGTCTCCAAATTATCCATAACGTAATATGGCCCAAAATTACAATCAGTTGCTTATCGTAGAGCTTTGGTGAGGAGGCTTAAAAGTTAAGTCGAGCTTACTGCACACACGAGAATTTCAATCAATATTCGACTGCGACTTGACTAAGCCACAAATATGGTTAAGTTTGTAGCCCTACTAGTTGTTTTATCGTGATTTTGTCTATGCATTAACCTCACATCTGTCATGTTATCGGGGGCGCGCGCCATTTTTCGTGTTGTTGTTTTGATTTCGTGAACGCTCTTGGATTTTTTCGTTACCGACGAAACAGGGTCAGTAATGAAAAAATCCAAATAGAAGCGCAAATGAAACAACCTTAGCAACAACAAACAAAAAGCGTAGTGATGGCGCGAGCATATGACATTAATGTAAGTTTGTTCTTATTGTAACTAGTGGCGCCTCCTGGTGATGAAAAAATTAACTGAGTTTAAGCGAGCTTAACGTTGTTGAGGACACCCCCGGGTATTCCTTAACTTAAGGAATAGGTTAAACCGCAAATTCGAGCTAAGGAGACATTGTAATTGGCGTAATTTTGGTAAGCGAAGCTTTATGTGTTCCTTAAGGTTAAGGAGGATCTTAAGCCTGCATTGTAATTTTGGGCCTTAATATTTTTATTAATGCTCAAGAGATTTCTTACTGATATAGAAAAATTATATTATTTAACTGGTTGCTTTCAAAAGCCGATATTTTTTCATCTACCTTCTTCCAATGTGTTGAATAATTATTCCTATAAATGTTTTGAAATATTTTTTAAATGAAATAATGATGTCCATTTTACTTGAAAATTTACTTATATCCTTCTAAATCCTGGGATAACTCCTATCCTTTCATAATTTTTAAATCAAAATGACTTTAATGAACAATTTTAAAAATAAATGTTTATAATTTTAGAGTAAGCAAATTCACATTAGTATTACATTAATTTAATCAAATTTATTTATTTATTAAGTTCATACTAATGAATACATTTTTTCAATTTTAATAAGTACATATATCTTTTTAGCCTTCATAATGTAATTCAAAATCACTACAATTTCATTTCCTCGTATAAATAATGTGCAATTTTTAGGTTTTTGATTTGTAATTAATAGTTGGTAATTTTCTTACTATATTCATGTCTAAATATGAAACTCAAACCACCAATCACTTTGTTTTATTTGTAAATTGATTTAGTTCTCAATGTTGTTATTTTGCTTATCATTTATAAGGTCTACGTATACAATATTTACTTACTACAGTTAAATAACAGAACTAGAAGTCTTGATTATTATTTTTCTATTTCATTTCAGTTCTAAAAGTGGATGGCCTTGAGAAGAATAGCATAGAATTTAATTTCAACTCTTAGGTTTTCATTGAATAATTGTTATTTATGCTAGCTATTGATTGACATAACAATGTTGTATTTATCGTGGATTGTAGACATTTTAGTAACAATACTTGTATTATTTCAGAATTTTCATGGAAACTGCTGGACAGCAGATGGCCGGATACCATTACCTGGCACCAAACCACATCGTAAAGGCACCAATTCATTAGGATCCTTTCGAGGTAATACAAGAAAAACAGCAACGTTCTTTTGAGTATCAACACAGCACTCATCATTTGATTCCAACACTTTGTAAAGATTTGATCGTAACAGCAATCTCAGATACCTGTTTGGTGTCTTAATATATTGTGTAATTTTTTTTAATATCTATTATAGTGTGTATTTTTAGAGGTTTTATTAATATTATTTTTTATTATGATGATTATTATTAAAAATATAATCAGTAATGATGACATTGGTATGACTGGTTTTTTTGATGACATTATTTTGATCTCATGTTGTTGTTTTTTTTTTTATCAAAATTTGAACTTAAAATTTTACGGGTTTATTATAAACTCCTGTGTGTTTATGAAGACTTGTTATTAATATTATTATTGTTATTATACAAAGAAAGAGATTGAGAGGGATGTCTCAGATATCTTTTAAAAAAGACATTTAAAAGTTTGCGATTAGCTTTTGCGAACATATTTGCTATCACTATGTTTAATAGAGAAATGATGAGCCATTGTGGATTAAATCATGTAGCAAGTAATAATATAGGAATGTGCTGATTTAATTCCAATATAGAATTGTTATAATTTTGTTAATTTATTTGTTAAAAAATTGTTAACTTTTGTTTTCTAGTTATATTTCGTTGATAGAATCTCTTTTAAAGTATGTGGAATATAGTAATTTTTCTGTTGTTGTCACATTGGATCATAGATCTTTTTAGATCATTTACAATGTGACAGTGATAGAGACTTTAAGTTCCATAATATCTTATAATAAGCGGTGGTGATTTACATACAAATTTTCGGTGTGCAAATATTTTTTGAAATTAAACATTAGATGAGTTATAAAAAAAATACACTGACTGCATTTGTTGAGTCTTAATGAATAGTGAGATTTTGCATATTGCAAAATAAAAAAGTATATTTAATATTTATTGCAATGGTTCAAGAGAATCAATTTAATTGAAATCTGCATTTGTCAATCAAATATAATTTTCCCCATAGAGATTTTAATTTTAATTTTAATATATTGTAATGTCATTTAAAATGATGGTTTAAATACCATTTTAATTTTTGAATGTGGAAAATTATGTGTAATTTTTTTAGGTTCATATATCTGATATGAAATCATATTAACTCTTAGGAAATTTTACAAACTTGCTCAATATTTAAATCAAAATAAATACAATTTGTCAAAAGAACGTTTATACTAAATAGGAAATATTAAATTTATTTGAGAAAAAAAAAATATCAAATATAAAACACAGTTACTAGCTTTATATATCTATACAATTGTGGTATTTCCCTCTAGTGGGGTAGGCAATGGAGTAACTGCTCGTAATGAACATGCAAGCTGGTTTCTCCATGCTCATAAAAATATAGACTTTAAAAATGGCTGAAAACATCTGAATAAAGATACATAATACATATCCATGTGCTCTTGATATTCAGTTGAATTCTTTCCTAACATGCAAAAAAAAACACCGCTAGTCTATAATGGTGTGATTTTCATTCATCCAACACATATCTTAACAATGGTATACAGGACTGCAAATCTGTGACCTAACTGGAAAGATGGGATCTGGTTTTAAAATCCCTAAATAAAAATGAAAAGATTAAAATAATTTGGAGACGGAGGGGTAGAAATATGTGTAAAAGTGGAATAATTTCTTTATTTCTGGCCCTTCAGTCTTATAAAGTTGAATGTTTGTAACAGATCAACAAATCGGACAATGCAGATCTCAATTAATAGGATTGTATGTAATCTTATTATAATAATTATATGAATTAGTTTAGTTGGAGCAATATTATTAGTCGCTCAATGACAATATAATTAGGAAAAGATTACGGAGGATAAAAAACAAACAAACAAACATCCATTAAACAAATGGATTATGTATTATTAATATAAATCCCAAATAAGTAAAATATTAATTATTATTATTATTGAAAAACATAAATGAAACTAGTGGGAACAACTCATTTTGATTATCATTATTAAATCCTTTTTATTTATAAATCAATTTAAAAATTAATTTACATCAATTCACAAGTAATAACTAAATGTATATTAATAATGTTAATGTTTTAAATAATATAAATAAATTATTAAAAATTGTTTGGTAATAGGGAACAACCAAAGATTTTTTGTTTTCTTTTTTTTTATTTATATTATGTACCTATGCGTGTTATTTATTTTTGAAAAAAATATTGTTTATTTTTTTTCAAATGTCAAAACTATTTCTTATAATGATTATTTATTTCGTGCATTGTAAAAGACTTATGTAGAAATTTTAATTTTATTGTACTTTTTGTTTTAACGTACTATCCCTATTCCTTTGTCACATTTTGTATACCTTAATTCCATTTTATATCAATCCTGTCGGAATAAATCGACAATATCATTATTAGACCCATACAATGTAAAACCTAACAATCACTTTTTTAAAACCCTTTTTCATTACCTTATGTAATAAATAATAATAATAATACAATAAATAAACAAATAAAAATACTGTATATAATTAAGTAAAATAATAAATAATAATAACAACAAAATATTATGTATAATGTTTCAATTGATTTTTATAAAAAAAATTATACATTTATGTGCCATATCGATATGATCATATTATAAATTTCCATATCAAAATCTTGATAAATGTAATAATCCAATGAATTATACATACCATGTCAATAATATTTCGGTCTTCCTCCCATATCCCATAAAACATTCACATATCTATCGCTGAATAATCGTGTGTGCCAAATAGCATTTCACTTTATACACCTTTTATAATTATTGTGTATTTATTTTGTGTATAAAATGTGTCAAAGTTTAATTTAAGTCATTTTAATAAGACTTAGGTGTGCCAATAAACAGAATAATAATAATAATATTGTCTAAGCAATTTTATTATTAAAATATTATATTGATTCAGTCTGTCAATATTATTAATTTGTAATTCAACAGATTGTCATATTTTTAAATGTATTCATATAAATATTTACTTATCGTAATGCCATAAAATGTTATCATCAATATTGTTTTAAACATACGAGTTAATCTATTGATTTTTGCTTTTTTTATTCACATAAGCTTAGTATTTTAGAGTATAATTTTTTTTTCTGAATAACTAAGCAGTTCTTTTTTACTTATTTTAGACAAAATAAAAATGCTTTGAAATCATCAGATTACAAATTTGAATACATAATCAGATATTTCATATTTATTATCCAACATTAGTTTTGATACAGTTCATATTTTTAACATTAAAATTTTATAATAATTATTCATTCTAGAATATCTATCATTTAAATATTATTCCATCGAAAAGATGGTGATTTGTTTATTTAAATAAATATTTCTCGTAGATATATCTATGAATATTTTATTGGTTTATACTATGTTTGCAAGATGTTTTATTCATTAGCTATAATCTATGTACAATTATTATTATTATTAGTAATTATTTAATATGATTGTTCAAAAGACTATATATTATTAATAATATTTAATATTGTTTTACAGTATTTTCAATTATTTTCATGTATGTTAAAAAGTTTAACTATAATTTGCTCACTTTATTAGAGATATAAAACTTTTATTGAAGTATAAATATATACGTTTTATAATTGTGTGGGATATGGTATAATATTTGATATAATATTTTTATGCAATCTCTTTTTATATGTACACATTTTTTGTAACAAACATGATGTTTGATTTTAAATAATTTTAAATTATTTATCAATATCTACACAAGCTTTATTATGTAGGTATACAATTTTTTTTGTTTGTTTTTTTTTTCTGCATGTACACATTTTTTGTAACAAACATGATGTTTGATTTTAAATAATTTTAAATTATTTATCAATATCTACACAAGCTTTATTATGTAGGTATACAATTTTTTTTGTTTGTTTTTTTTTTCTGCAATATTTTATTGATTTCGGTATGCCCAGCAAATATTAGACCAAATATTAGTTATTTATTTATTTATTGGAAGTAAGACTTCCACGAATTATAGAAAATATTTTAAAATAGTGCTCTTTATTCTTTGCACTGAAAGATTATGAATCTCTTGGGTTAGTTGGAAGATTGCAATAAACTTGCCCTCTGTATATTGATTGTATTTAAGTTGAATGTATTTCTCTATGAATTTTTATGTAATCAATGTGCAGTAAAAATGATAAAATAAATTTCTTTTTGTCTAGTCAAATTTTAACACCATCATTCATTTCAAAATATCAGTGACTGAAAAAAATCATTTAGATTTTACCAAATTTGTGTTTATTTTGGAGATGTTGTACATACTTTTGATTAGTGTAGAACTTATAAATCACATCATGAATAAAATATTAAATAAATTTTTATATGCATCACATGGCATGTAATTTTAAATTTTTCTGTGTATTCTATAATCATTACAGGTTGTTTTTTATCGAACCAATTATTGAGTGTAAACACGGCAATCAAAAAAAAAATTGAGCTTTCTGAATAAATATATACGATGTTGTTACTAAATCATTTCTAAATATGATAGATAAAAGTGACAATGTGTAAACTGTGTAACATTTTTATTATGTGCCAATTATCATTCATATTTCATAATCGCAATAATTTATAAAATGTCATTAATTATTATTCATAATTATATAAATATTATATTAATTAATATGTAAATGTAGAACGTACCTGTTTTATTAAATGAAGTAATAAAATATAATAGGTATAGATGTGTTATACTTTTATTAAACATTTAGGGGGCACCACATTAAATAATATTCATCACATATTTACTATTATTCCTGTCATTGTGAGTGTAACAGTGTTGCTAGTTGTAATAAAGAAATATATCATTATTATACTGAATTATTTTAATCATATGGTAATGTCGTTCTTTGATGGATGGTTTATTTGAAAGATGAATGTTTAAAAAAAGAATACAGTTTGATTAACTTATTGAAAATAGGTTGTCAGATCTGAGGTGTCTCTTTATTGTGCAGGTAAAAGGATGATTTGAAATTTAGGAATGAATTCCATATTTAAATGTCTTCTTAAATAATCCATTCACCATCAATGTGTTGCTACTGAGAAACAAATTTGAAGTACATATATTATATTAGATAGTAGGGGTAATGAAAACAAGCTTAAGCCGAATTTAATGCGTGAAAGGAAAGTGTTTTTCTCTAGCGAAAAACAACAAATATTAATTATTAGCCTTTAAGTAAAACAGGGTCTGAAGTTTTTTCGTTTAATATCATAAATAAATAAATTATGATAAATAAATTTTGCATAACATAAATAATATAAACTTATATGCAGCACATTAAATTATAAATTTGCGCACTTAATACATACCTAAATCAAAAATTTTAAATATTTGTTGTGCACATCTTTTTTCTTATCATACTAATTATTAACTCACCCAGTGTGTCATTTTTAGAGAATTATTCCAAAATTATTTTTAATATTACATTTATTATATAAAATGTGCTTTTTAGCATATCTAAAATTGTGATTGATGTTTTTAAGTGATAAAATAATAAAGTTTAAAGAGTATAAAAAAAAAACTTAATATATAAGCGAGTATATTATATTTTAAATTCTTATGAGAGACCGGATGGGCTTGTGTGTCAATCAAAATATACACTTATAAAGTTATTATTAAACAGAATAAATAAACGGGATCGGTTTCTACTATTGAAAGGTGCATAGAAGGTAATGTTAAATGATGTAATATTATTTATTAGATTCTTTAGGTTATAGAAGGATGGTGGGTGATGATTCTAAGCTGAGAAATCAGGGTAACTTGTTTAATCCCCTGATAACACTTGTAGATAATTATGCTACTTTGTTGTATAATGTTGAATTATATTAACAAGTTCAGTAGAAACATTGTCATGATAATGTTGGCTTTGTTTTGTATTTGACTCAATTATTATTGTTAAGTCACTAAGATATTATTATTCTGAACAAGTATTGCAGTGTTTTTTGTTTTGTTTTATAAACTATTGTGTATTATTTGGTGATTGTATGTTACATATATTGTTGTAAAGAGAATAAACTGAAAAATTATTACAAGTGTAGTGTTTTTATTTCGAATTGAGATGAAAGAAAGATTATACATTTGACATTAAATTAATGTCAAATTGGAGGATTAAAGGTGTGTAAACATTGCTACGTAGTATTGAATGTGTGACATTTGTCGATTATTTTGTAGTGCTCAAAACAAATGTCATTTTTTAAGATAAGCTTGATGGTAGGAGTTTGTCCACATAATTTAATTGCATTAAAATGATATCAAATAATCACCTATTATCATATTGGTGACATTTAAATCATTACATTCTCAAACTGTAATTAAATCACTGTGTCATTTTATATATCATAAATAAATCATAATTCAAAATCATTCTAATTTAACACACAGATTCCGACAAATTATAATTCAAAATATTTGAAAAAATCAACCAATCACAAATATTGTGGTTGAAAATTTTTGACTTTCAGTAATATTTGAAATAAGAAGGAAATAAGTAGGTACATATAATTAAAAATTAGAATTCTGATTTTCAATTGATACATTAATATTAAATTGTGTGGTGAATGATATAAAAGATACAAATATGTCGAGAAGTAGATGTATTGTATAGAGTAAATAATTGTATGTAATAATTTGGTATGAAAACAAAGAAGTATTTTGGCTACTGCACTTAGAATTTTTTGATCACAAGAGAATGTAAGTAAATATGTGTTAGACTAAATTATCATATTAATAATATCTATGTTTTGGATATTTATCAAAGTAATTAAATTATTAATATAACCGAATATAAAATAAATTGTACACGTATACATAATAATATGTATTAACACATAGTGCATAGAGAAATTATTTTATGGATTGATGGAGAAATTATGACTGCTTAGAAGAAAAACGGAAGCTATTTATGAACAGCAAAAGATACTTTTGATGTCTTTTTTTTGTAAGCAATTTCTGTCCATTTTGTGGGTGGGTTTTGAATAGAATTTGGAAAATTTCACAACTCAGCAATTGATACATCTGAAAATACGATTTTCGGAATGAAGGGGTGTGAGAAAGAGTTGGGAGTCTGAGAACTATGTTGCTTGATCACGTGGATCAAGTACTCAGTGAGTAAGAGAAATTGATGTGTGTGTGAGTAATTAATTGTATGAATGTAGAAGAAGTGAAAGAAGTTTGTAAGAATAGATCTTAGGCGTTTCATCCTCTCTGCCTACCTTTTTTGGGATAAAATGTGAGAGTATTATGCTCAGTATGCTCCGAAAGAAGCACACAATTGTTTATATTCATTTCCTCTCTTTTTCCTGTTACAAATATAGACAAAAGAAAGAGATTGAACTAATTGTTTTCATTCTCTTTTCTCTTCTTAACAGAAAAGGAAGGTTTAGAGAAATAGAACATTTGTCCACATTGCTAGTTGGGTAAGTTTGGACTGGGCTGATCATAATTTCTCTGTAATAAAATGTGGGTAGTTCAGTATGTTAAATTTTATTGAATTTGTATTAAATGTGACGTACATAATATATTATTATTATATTCATTATTACATAACTCATTGTGTGGAATCCGTTTTAAGACTGAATCATTTTGTTAAGTTTTCGAGGGAACATATTGTGGTATTCAATATATGGTATTTAATGAAATGTGGATCCCTCTTGATATCGCGGAGAAGAAAAATGGATCCCAAATATATATAAAAAAAATTAAGCAATTAGGTTAATCGTTGTATGTACATTCACTGAGCTATAGAATACTGGAATAAAATTAAAATACTTCCAAGTATTTATAAAATGAGATATTTCTACAAAGAAATATATTTAACATCGAAGCTCAGTTCAGTGCTTGTATACAAATAGTGGAATCTAGTTTGTGTACAAAGAGTAGAATCTAATTTGTATACAAATAGTGGAATCTAATTTGTACACAAATATTGGAATTTAATTTGTATACAAATAGTGGAATCTAGTTTGTATACAAATAGTGGAATCTAACTGGTATACAAATAGTGGAATCTAATTTGTATACAAATAGTGGAATCTAATTTATTAAGCGTGTTAATTAATAAAGCTGATGTTTGGTGACAAAATTGATTGAATTTGAGCTGAGAACAGTATTGAATGCTCAATGCTTAATAAATTGATTAGTTTTTCATTATTTAAATTCGCAAAATAAATTATTTTCCATATATTTTGTGTGTTGACAATCTAATCTTTCAAAAACTGCGATTAGGATGTCAGGTGGGAAACAATTTATTATGTGTATTTAAATATTAAAATATTTAGATTTAAATATACTATGAATAAAATAATGATGGATGTTATAATCAATTATTCTTATATTATTAAGAATTATTATCATTAAAATTATTTGGTATAAGTGAATAAATAATTAATACATACACTATTTTAAATGTTTACTCTGTAACACATTGCAAAATTTGAAAAGATCAGTTACAGTTCCAAAAATATGAGTTATTAAACTTCAGTAGATCACTTAGATGATTGTGGATATTTCGCATTGAAATTTCTTTAGGATATGTCATGTGAGTAATTCAAAGGGAAAGAACTGCATTCTGAACTAAGTTATAACCAAATTGATATTTTTCAAGCATTTGTCTATAACAGTACATACAAAAATATGAAATTATTTAATTAGATAATATACAAAATATAAATGGCAATAAAGTTCACATACATACTATCACATTAAAATTTATTTAATTATTTATAATTCTGTGTATTAGATCAATTATATTCAGATGATTTTATTAAAAACTTGTGGTTGATAAGATTTTGTCAATGTACTTACTACAAAATTATTATCAAACAGTTTGCAGCTGTTAAAAAAATATTTAAAATTTTGTGTGTAAATGCGTGTTTTCGCAAAAAAACACTGAAAACTTTGTCTATAATTTTATAGATACTTATACAGAAATGAAGTAATTTTTAAGAATTGAGTAAATATTTAGTGTGTCTGATTTGTGCCAATTTTCATTGAACTGCTTGGAATGAGTTGTAAAATTATGTATAGTCTATGGCAGTGGTTTCCAACCCCCGGTAAGCGGTACCAAAGCCGTAGAAGGAACACGATGGTCAGTATTTTTTTCACAAATTTGAAGAGATCATGAAATGATTCAAATTCGTATACATTTTCGAAAATTTGATGACAGGGTGGTAATTTAGAGTGTAAGGGAAATCATCAAATTCTGGGAATCTGTGACCTAAAAAAATCCTCACTTTCATTGTAAACAATCAATGTCCCACCCCTCAGCAGAGCACGGTAATATTATCAAACATTGACTGGTCCGCAGTGATAAAAAGGTTGGAGACCACAATCTATGGTATAAGTCTTCTATTGAACAATATTTTGCCAGATTGTATCTTATTTATGGTACTGAATAGTTCAAAATGGTACAGAGTTGTAAAAGTTATATAAGAAATAAATATGAATTGTTGCTCTCTTCTTTTTTCTGCACGTTGTGAGAATAATTATGTATGTAAGTAATTATTGCTATTGTAGGTTGAATGTTTTGTTGAATCATTTGTTAAGACATTATATAGCCATCTCAGTTTTCTTGAAACAATCAACATATAACATCACAAATCTTTCCACATATTTTTATCAATTTGACTTTTTTGTATCACATCAATTCGTATGGGACCAGTCGATAGTTAATCAACCCAATATAAAACTCATCCACACACACTCACATTATGTACTTTACATTAATTATTTTTTATGATAAAATGTCTGAATGCATGTATTAGTCATTGTTTCTAAATATTCAGTTTTCAATTTAGAATAAATATTAAGAATCTAAACATCTCCATTTTTATATTTCTATGGAAAAATGTCATTTGCATAATACCTATGGAATAAAAATACCCATCTTTTGTCTATGGCAATGTTGATTGTTTTGAGGAACTGCCTCTAACTATTGTGAAGCTAGTTACATTTCATTACTATTCTTATTGTCATTATAATATTATTATTCACTATATTGTATATTCTATATTATATGATTATTAAGTTTTTTTTTGTTATTTTTCTGTTTAGCAATAATAATACTTAAAAAATAAAGTGTGTACATAGTACTGGACTGCATTTTCATTGAGTCAACCTTATCTATGAAACAAAAAAGAATGTCTAGAAAAAGGAGTAAGTATACTAAAAAATGAAGTTTTTTATGCAACAATAATATTATGTACATATTGAGCTAAAAACCGAGAAGAATACTGTTGTAATTCTATTCTATCTTTAAGGGCCATCCACTTGGGCTACTATTTTAATTCAGACCAAGAATTCTCGATTTGCTAAAATGGTTGAGTAACCAAAGCTTTCCTAACTCTTAATCATCTGGTTACCAGTCAAACTGTTCAGGAATATTGAAAATTGTATGTATTAAAAATCACTTGGTTAAAAACGAATTTATATCTTATGCGGAAATTATTTTGGAAGGCTTGTTTTAAGAAGGTGGAATGAGAATTTCTCTGCTGAAGTCACTCACTGTTTGATGTTTTATTTATTTCCGGATTTGAATTGTATTCTTGGCTGCAATTTTTATGTTTAGGACTAATGGTTATAAAATTGAAATAGGTGCTATCTATATTTTATTATTATTAACTTTTGTTATGATGTTTATAAATAAAATATTAGTTACAACTTCATAGAGTTTGTAACATGCCCCTAAACTGTGGATATCCTTGTAACAAACACATTGGCCTTCCTCAAAAACGGCAAGAGGCATATAATTAAATTCACCAAATATCATTAAACAATAATATACACATTCATTGTAGGTACTCTAAGAAAAATTGCAGGGCTCTTCAATTTAATTTGGTAGTAAGAATTAACATTAGAGAGTGGACCGGAATCCGAACAGTGGATGACCTGTTCAGAGCAGCACAGGACATGGCACAGAAAGAAGAAGTAAGAATGTCAGTATGAAATATCTGTTATTAGGATCTGCCTACTTTTACAACACAATCAACATGAAAATAGACTCCGGCTGTCGGAATGCTTTATAATGTAGGTATTGCAAATGGACAAATTTATGTCACTCTGTAAAAATAAAATATTGAATTCTTCTTGTTCTTCTGAATGCGCTGCCTAGGTCGTCCCCTGACGTTGTTGATTACTCTAGTATAGGCTTCTCGGTCCTGCACTGCCTGGAACAACTCCTTCACACCAGGGATGTTGCGAATATTCGCATCCGCATCCGCAAATGCGGAGCTTCCGCATGTATTTGGACATCTACACCCGATAACTAAGATAGTTTCCTACTTTTTGTTTCTATAACATCTTAAACATCCGCATCCGCGGATGTGAGCCTTCAAAAATCCGCATCCGCATTCACATCCGCGGATGTGTAAAAATCGACATCCGCAACATCCCTGCTTCACACCTCTCATTCTAGTCCAGTCTCGTATATTGCGATGCCACGATGTTTGCCTTCTGCCAGCCCCCGGAGTCCCTCTATTTTGCCTGTCATAATCAACCGACATTATATGACCCAGATACGAAATCTTACGCACTTTGACATTCATTGAATGCGATGATGAAATCGAAACACAGTTATGTAATTCCGTGGACGGGTCCAATGGGCTATTCGTATTTTTTTAATAACTGTTATAATTTACAGGATTTACTCCTATCAGCATTGAACATTGTTTTACCATAACAAGTAAGCACCTGATTGAGGCATTGATAGAAATAAAGGAAGAACCTTGCGCTAAAATAATCGATAATTATTTTCGAAGAGTATCCCACAGACTGCACCTTGATACTTAAGGCTAAAAACTTCCTTGGTTAATGGCTCTTGGCAACACTGCAGGCTTAAGAACTTGTTATAAGATAAAATTATGTTAGTGGGTACCTATCTACAATATTCTTTTGTCATCTCATTATATACTGTCGCAAATTGTGTTAGTTGTATACATTGCTAACATGTTTCACTTTATGGAAATCCACCCATATTATATTATCACGGCACATCCCACAAGTGGGGTAGCCAGCAGATCAGCTGCATGTAAGAAACATGCAAACCGTCCTCTGCGTGCCAATATAAGATCAAAACATTCAGGATGGGTGGCAAACCTCATCGCTGGATTTAAGATGTAAAATGTCTCAATTTTTCGAACACCTGCCTTTTACAGGACACTCGAAAACTTACGCAGAAGAGTGGGAGACCAATTCTTTACCGGGTACTCCACGGGATATAATTCACTCGATTATGGAAATCCACCCATAATCGAGTGAATTATACATTGCTAACATGCTACGTGATTATTATATTTCTTTCGAAACTATAAAAGGAAATGTATCCAGTGGTTGCATAAAAACAGGTGTACCTATCCAACAGACGACTGGTCAACATTTCAAATTCGTGAAGATTTGATTTTGATTATAGGTATAACAATGTTAATAATATCATATTATGTAGGTATGCGTTATTGTTGGCCGTAGTCTATCTGACATGATCGTTGTGTGCAAAGTTTGAAAAAAGAACAAAATATGTTTCCATAGATGAAAGCAAGCAATTTGTTAGTGCTGGGATTGCAGAACAAGCGCCTACCCAAGATATTTACATCAATATTATTTTTGGACCTGTACTGAGGGGTGAGCTGCCTATTTCGTTATTATAACACAATTCGAGAGTTTTTATCGAGGGGGAGGGACAAATTACATTTCAATTAAATAGTATGTATTGAATGTTATTGATATATCTCCTTTTATTCAGCATAAATTGGGTCATGTGCGTGCCCAGTACAATGTGCAAATTAGGGCAGTTACATTCCTCCCTCCCCCCCCCACAGGATCACAAAAACAGTAAGAAAGTAGACAAAAACAGTAATTGGAATCGAACTTGGAAGCTGTCCCCTCTAGAAGAAAAGAAGAGATAGAGCAATGTTTTTGAGTTAGGTCCGTGGAATTTTGCAACGAAGCATAGGGGAATAGAAATTTCCTATTCCTGTGAGAGGCTGCTTGCTCGCTTCAATGATATTTTTTTTATTCTTCAACCATTCAACGGCTCATATCGAGCGTTGAACTTCATCAATTCTTGGCTTCAACTCCACAGTTTTCCAACTCTCTAGTCCTTCACCTGTAAATTGGACAGCATCCCTCGTTGCTATTTCCCTTACTTAAATACTTTTTTTTACAGCGAGAATTATTAGTTTTATTACCCAATGTTTTTTTATAATAATGGACTGTATTACAAACTCATTTAGGTAACTAATATTTGTGTATATTATAATACTTCAAAACTACATTGTATTTCAGCATGTAGCATTTTAATAGTTAATTGTATTCGCATTCAAATAAACAATAGCGGGGTTATTACTCCCGCACAGGGATCTTTGACCAACATCGAACAAACATTATAAAATACAATGTTGTTTACATGTCAAACTTGATTGTTTTGTTTCGTGATAGATCAACAAAAGCTACACAGTAAAATGGGCGTAGGAATTTTGCCATTAAATAACGATAAAAAACTGTTCAAACATTTTATACAAACTACGGAAAAATTCTCATAAAACACATACATGTGTATCTTGTACAATGTAGTTTCTGTAGAGTGTTACGTAAAGTTAATTATATGTACCTACCTATATAAAGCTCATGCTATATAAGCGGCAGCACGAATGCTGATATATCGGACATCCCCATTTTCCACGCGGATTTTTGACGCCACCTGCGATAGTCTGCATGTCCTCAAGCTCCATATTATATATCCATATTACAACCCACTGGCCCTTATATACGACTAAATACCAATAACTATCCTTCAACAAAATCTCCAACCAAACAAACTGCTTCATATAGTATAGAATAGCAAATTCTTTGTTCCTTGTTGCTCTCGACCACACCGGCAAAGTAGCTAAGGGTAGAAATTAACCTGTTTTCGTAGAACTAATCGAGTGCGCATGCCTCAACAAACGTCAGAATACCAGTTGATATGGATAGTGAGGTGAGCAGTGAACCATTTTGAATTCGAAAATTCTAGTCATTCAACAGTAATTGTTAATTTTAAGAAAAAAGATTTGTCATTTTTTTTCACAAAGAAATGTATTTCAACTTAGGTGGACGGCAAAAGACACATTTTTTAACGATGAGAACATACGCGAAATTCAAATAAACTTTGAACATTAATTTTTGTGTTCTACCAAATGTATTTTTTTTTAATTTCGTGAATATTTTTTTTAATACCGAACATTTTCTTTAAGCTACGTCATAATACTTCAAACGAGTCCTCCATTATAGTGAACAAAGAACAAAAGTAATTTGCAATTAGGTATTGTCTGTAATATAAATGACTTAAATATTTTTTTACAATTAATATTCCAAGCTTTATTACTAGTTGATTTTTATAAAAAAGCAAATAATTATGTTACAGTTCCACATACAAACTTTTTACATTCTTGTTTGTGCTCGAAATACATACACTCATCACCGTAACTTCGTTAATTTAGTGTAAAATAATATGATAACATAACACCCTATACGATTTAACATCATTTGGCTCAGTTAACTTTAAGTCTGAATGGTTTTTTGTTCTATAATTTTTGCATCCAAATCCAGTCCAATAAATACGAGTCTCTTCTTTTGTTTTCAGTTTGTAAGAAATTAATAGGTAAAGAACGATGTGTGTTAAATAAAGCTGGCTAATTTGTTATTTTAGCAATTGGCGTGGAAAACAAAGTTATAAATCATTGAACACTTGTACTTTATCATAAACACAACACACCAAAAGAATTTATTTGGCGATTGACGTAGAAAAACATACTTACAGATTATTAATAATTTGCCGTAATTTATACATAAATTACGGCAAATTATTTTGAGTACGTTTTAATGACTGCAATAAATAACTACTGAAGTGGTTAAAAATAATATAAATCATCGAAACCATCTAAGTGTCTATTAAAACATTAACATCTGTGACCTATTTATATTTTGTCAGATCGTAAAATATTGCAAATCACAAATTTGTTTATAAAATATGGCCGATTGGTTTGCTAATAAAAAGTGAGACATTCTTGGGGCCGCAGCTTTGTTGCGTAACCCCCCTCCACAGCACTGTCCTCTCAGCTCGCCTCCCCCCTCGCCCTACGACTAGCACACAGACCGTAGCGCCATGCAATAGTGTTCTACGCCGCACAACCGGTCGCAGTACTAACTAATTCAAATATAAAACATTCCCTCAACAGAGTTAGTGAGTGCGCTCTTATATGTGTGTGAGTTCTTGTACAAGTTTTTCTGTCCAGCTCAACAACTGTGTTTTCTGTATATTTTTGTTCGAAAATTCAAACGAAAGACTTTTATTTTTAATTGAAACGTCGAACGATTTTAAAAGAAAATTTTAGACTGGTTTAACTTCAGAACACTACGTAAATTGTGTCGAACTGTTGAAATAGTATTTTGAAATTCCTTTGTGTTGTAACTTTTTTTGTAAAATCGAACTTCATAAAATATTTTCAAGGAAACTATTTTACAGTAAGAATATCATAATTGTGTTAAAATTCAATTGAACAACTTGGAAAATAGTATATTTTACCTGAAAAAAGTTTAATTTAATTTTCACTTTTCGAAACGCCCGAAAAAAGTTTTGTTCCGATATTTGACTTTTTGATTGTTTATTTTTGTGTCATAAGCCCTCCTCTTTCTTGGGATTGACAACGAACGCAAACAAGGTAAGTAGTTTTTTTCATAAGATTAAATTTTTGATATTATAAAGAATCTAAATATTTAAAATTATTTATCTGTAAAAAATCGTTAAACACAACACCCATTAGATATTTATCGTAAAAACATTTATTAATTCTACAATAAACAACAACTAAAAGACTTTGTTTTTGGGGTAGTCAGCGATGGAATAATGTATTGATTATTTGATCGTGTAAGAGTTTCTTTGTGTTTGTTAGCTACGTACTGAAATGGTGAACTTTATTATTTTTTAATATAGTTTTTTTTTAAATTTCTGTTACATAAAATATTGTACAAAATATTTTCAAGATAATGTTTTTTTAAATGCGAAATTTTATCTTTAAAAATAAAGGTGAAAATTATTATTTAGGTATTTTGAAGTAAGTATATAACTAATTTTATTACCTTGAAGATGTCATAAATGTCTCAGCCGAAACGTTTTATATAAGGAAAAATATGACGCGCGTTTTTCATGAATATTTTTTGGTTTTTGTATTTTCTTTGTAACAACTGCGTACATAGGTAGGTACCTAACATCTCATTAAACAACACATACCTACATGTTTTTTTTTTTATAACTTTTAGTCTTTTTTATGTTTCTATATTCTTATTTATTTATGTTGTAATAATAACTTTAAGGCAGTTACATTTTCTCGCTACGTTATTTTTTATATCGTGATTTTACGGCATGTCGTTATGTAAGGTCTTTGAAGTAGAATAAATGTTTATTTAAGTACAATTTCAGAGATTTTCAACTTGAATAATAATGTTATCTTGTTAACACTCAAATTAGGAAGGGAAGAGTGTGAAATTAACGGCTTTGAACTCATCATCATGATTAATGAAACGGATATTATTGACTTGTTTTGGAGACGTTGTAAAAATAAGTAATTTTTGTATAAATAAAAATAAGTTAGTAAAATGTAAAGATGGGCTAATATGGAGTCTCGTTTACTTTGTCTACCCTACTTGTGATACGGTGTGAGGGTATAGATAGACAGATCTAAATTTTTTGAAAAGATATTCAAACAAATACTTGTCTGAATAGATATGTAGGTAAAAATCATGATTCACTCATTTTCGGGTGCTTTGCCTTAAAGATAAAGAAGACTCTTAAAATATTATGTACTGAGTATTAGATTACATGGCTATGAGAGACGCATAAAATGTGAATATTTAGGTTAGTTGGAAGAAATTGCACCTCTGCGATAAACTCTTTTTCTGTATATTGATTTTATGATTGAATTTGATTTGCATGTAATTTGTGTAAATTTGCTTGTAACTGATGTAGAGAATAAATGTACGAAATATCGAGTTGGTAAATATAAGTATCGAGTCAAGAATACACAAAATATATAAAATACACAAAGAATATACAAAACTATTTGTCATTTTTCAGTTGCTAATTTTACATAAGTATGTATTCTTTCTCAATAAGTATTTAAAAAAAATTCTTCAAATATCCCTAGATAACCTTACGTAATGAACTCATGATTTTAAAAGGAAAAGCAGGATAAGTCTTTACGATCGAAAGTGGAAAAATTTAAAAATATACGTTTTTTTTGCTTACGACATTCTTCGTGTCGAGTTCAAAAATACCTACTATATTTTTAAAAATACTTAAATTCTATGAAATTTTTGTGAAAAAGAGCGGAGAAAATGAACGTTAGGTACTATGGACATTAGTCAAAACCTTATTAGTTGTTGGACTTTATCGTTATTTTACTGCAAATGGATTTTTTAGTCTTGATACCAAACCACACAATGAGATATGAGTTCAGACAGTCGGTAGTTTGGTAGTCTCAAAAATTTTATCTAATGATTCTGGATGTACTGTGATGATATTTAGGAGATGTATTTGAGTTCACCATGGACCTAGATTATTTTTTTTCAAGTTGAAATGTTAAACCTTGTTTATTCGACATAGAAGTGGTAAAAGGTTACTATAATACCCATGGAATTCCCGGCAAAAATTGATTTCTCATTGATTCCTGTAACTTTTCAAGAGTACCTACTGTAAAAAGCAGGTATTCGTAAAACCTCACGTATAAGAAAATAAACATTTTTAATTCTCTAAAGAGGCATGCCACCTATACTGTATGTCTTTTTTTATTGGCATGGAGGAAATAACTTCTTTATTACATGCAGTGAAAAAAATATACGGTAATATACAGTACATACCTACCTATTTTATTTTGATACCACTTAATTCCAATATATTGCCTCAATATGTTTATTTGGTTAATGAATACGAGGACATACTTTTAATAAGCAACATAAAATATCCAAACCAAATTTATGCAATATAATTTATGTATAATATGTATGGCAATAGTTAAATTTAACCCTCTTCGCTACATTAAAAAAATGTATGGTTTTTCAAGCAAATTTCCAAATGTTATCCATACATAATGAAAACATTTGACTGACCTGCTAATAAAACATGTTGAAAGCCCTAATAAATGGCTTTTAAATATCAAGAAATAGGGGACGATCTACATTGGTAAAGTTATTTATACTAATTACTTGCAGCTCTTGAGTAAACACTGTCAACTATTGAAACAGTGTGTTGATATTGCATAGTTGGAAGAGTGTAACGGATTTGTATTAGATGATCTAATGAGTTTACTTATCCATGTAGTATCAAAGAGATTCATCCATACATACATAGCATTTCCCACTTGTGGGATAGCCAGCGGACTAACTTCAGGTAATAAATATGCAAGTTATCATGCAAGCATGGAGCATTCTGCTTTATGGTTGTGAGACGTGGACCATCAGCAAGAGTGAAAGCGGACGGTTGGCGGCCTTTGAGATGTGGTGCTACAGACGCATGCTTAAGATCCATTGGTCGGAACACGTCGAAAACGAAGAAGTATTAACCAGGGTAGGCGAAAAAAGGCAACTTTTTAAGAGAATCGGCCAACAACGAGCTAACTGGATTGGCCACAATATCAGGCACCCAGGACTACTCATCGCCATCGCGGAGGGTAAGACCGAGGGGACAAATGGCAGAGGCCGACCAAGAGATGCGTATATGGACCAACTGAAGGGGGACATGAACTGTGGCTCATATGAAAAGACTGGCTGAGAATATATATACATGCAAACAAAACATACAAGACATTTATGTTGATAGGTATGTATAGGTATACCACATTACTGAATAACAGATTAATGATCCATGATATTTAGATATTATAGAGGACAGCTTGCATATTTATAACATGCAGCTACTCCACTTGTGGGATATGCCATGATGAAACAGTATTAGTAGATATTTAAATATTTATTTATCTTCTACCTAAGTGAACAACCCACTTTTTGCATGTAATAAACTCATTATACTGTCCTAGCTGTGTCATTGAAAAACGGAAATTCAGAAAAAAAATCCTATACCTTGAAGCTGAATTTAAGATATCCCACAATAAATAAAAAAATAGAGTTTAAATTTTTTTTGTGTATATTTTATCGTAAATTATTAATTTTTAAAAAAAGCAATTTTAAGCTGTATATTTGTGAAAAAAAGAAATCTATTGTGTAAAGCTTGTACCTAATAGGTACTTCTACGTTTGAACATTTTCTCTACTGAAAGCATAGTAGGTAGGTACTGGTATTACGTAAAATGTACATACGAGTATTATAGTAGGTATAACATAATTTATGTTGTGCTGTGTGGATAGCTGATAGGTACGTGCTTACTCATTGTGATAGTTGAACAAATTAGTAAGCTAGCACACATAACGGTTTACTCTACCAATGTAAACAAAGCTTGAAGGGGAAAATGTTGAAAGTAAAACCCTACTTATGTATGTATGTACCTATCATTAACTCTTCTCTGTGTTTCTCAATATTATAACAAGTATATTAATACTAGTAGGTACTACGTTCGACCTTGTTCCTTTTATATTTTATGTCTCATGTTTATAACGCAGCACGATATCAAAATATAATAAATATTAATGTAAGTAAATTCGTAATAGTGTTTGTATGTATATATATTTGTTATGAGATAAAGAAAATCCCCTGCATGACGATTTAATCACATTCATAAAATGCTGGTGATTGGGTGCAGGAAGCGCAGGACCAAAAATCCTCGAGAGTTGTGGTGAATGTCTATGTTAAGCAGTTGACTAAGATGGGTGATGAAAAAATTAAGGAACAATAAAAGGTATATATTTTATGGTATATCATCAGCTATGGTATCTTAATTTCATCGTTTAGCGATGTTTCATGATGAAAACAAAAGTACCTTCTTAAATGATTCGGATCATGTGAAAAATCTAACTTAATGAAGCATATAAAAAATAAAGCCCACAGTTTTGTCATTGGCGGCGACCACACAGCTGGATGCGAACGTCAATCATCAATCGAACAAATGCCTTCATTACATCTCATGGACGGGTAACGAAGGCATTCCTTCTAATATTTCTTCGGAGAATGCTCCAAATTGTCGCTGAAAGATTTAAGATTTTGCGTGATGATTGACGTTCGCTTCCAGCTGTGTGGACGTCGCCATTTAGATTTATTCTTTTACGAAATTTCTCAAGTATTTCAAAAATATTGTACTGTAATATTTTTTGTCAATTTATTGATTATTTCCTGGACTACGCCAGGTTTAAAGAGTAATAATATAATAATAAGACCATACACAATATAAACAGAACTTTTAGTAGCTGTAAAAGAAAACACAGTTCTAGCTTTTTATTATTTCAACACTATTAAGGAACAGTCACATTTTGCGGAATGGATGGCAATAAAGGCTATGATATATTTCACAAGAAGGGTAGTAGCCAGAGAACCAACTGCACTGAGTTTTGAATATATTATCTTGATTAAGGAAATTACATTATTGCGCATACCTATTATATTTTTATCATGACGTAAAGATGATAATAAGGTTCATTTCATATGGTTATTCTCCCAGTTGTCACACTAGTGAGAAATGCTGTAATATTTTGTATTATGCAAAAATATTTTCTTGTTTGCAAAGCAAGGACAAAGAAGTGGAATGTGTTATCAAAAAAATGATAGTCCAATTAACTATAAAATAATTAAAACCTGAGAATAATACGATCCTAGGAGATAAGCCATTGAGCACCCGGCAAAGAATTGGTCTCTCACTCTTGTCCGTAAGTTTTCGAGTGTCCTGTAAAAGGCAGGTGTTCGAAAAAATAAAGACATTTTACATCTCAAATTCAGCAATGAGGTTTGCCACCCGTATTGAATGTCTTATTTTTTTGTTGGCACAGAGAAGACGGGTTGCATGTTTATTGCATGCACCTGGTCTGCTAGCTATACCCCACTTGAGGGATATGCCATGATGGTGTAGTAGTAGGTATTAGTAGTAGTAGATACTCAAAATCATTTCAACATCATTATCAAGTTAAAATTAGATTATCGTTATTTTAACCGGGCTTAAAAGAGTCTGATATCAATTATAGGTATGTTTTAAAATAAATATGTGTTTACATAGGTTTGTCTGTGTCCTAGATCCATAACATGCGATACTTCCTTTTAAATACTAATCTAATGCATTATAACAACAGCCACTTACCTATGCAGAATAGGAAATTATAAATGCACCAGCAAATTACATAAAATTCATGAATACATTATTAAACCATGCGTTCTCGGAACAAAGCAACATTTTCAATTACTCACCAATAACTCCACGGCGTCTATCTATTCTTACTTTTGATTTTTAATATTTACCTAATGTTTTTTTATTAGATATACCCAATTTTATTAAATTTTCTCAAAGATTAATTCCTCAGATGGCTCTACCCAAATTGGGATACAGAAAATACAAGTTAATTCTAAAATTTACCAATTGCTTTTGATGTCCCTAAAGGCAGTGAGTTATAAGAATATGGCAAATTACATAATTATATTTGCCAAATCTTAACCCTAGGATGGTAACAGGGGTGACGCATCACCCCATCTGCTCATTAACACACCGATATCTCGAAAATTATTTGTTGTTTTGCACTAGCATTTTATGTACCTATTCTTTTCTGGTTTCGTGCCATATCAGTAGTCATTGCGCATTGGCAGTGGAAGCACGCTGATTCCAGATACAGGTACGTATGGGGTGTTGCGTCACCCTTGTTACTATTTACGTGTGTATTTTTTTGTAAAGATTAAATTAAATTATTGCTTATTTTCGATATCATTATCATTCAATATGGCTTTTTTTGATGATGAAGAGATCGTTGTGCCTTATGCCTACGGAAAAATGACAGAAATGTAATTTTTTTTACTCAAAATGTAAAAAAAACCCGGTTGCCCGGAAAATCGTTAAGTAATTTGTCTTATTATTAGTGTATCTGTTACTTTAAAAATTTAGTAGTTTTTTTTGTATTAATGAAATTACTTTCTTCATTCTTTTCCTTCTTTTTCTTTGATTACTTGCTTATTTTCAGTTCAATATGGCTTTTCTTGATAAGGAAAATTTTGTTGTGAAAAATAACAGAAATGTAAAAGTTTTTACTCATAATGCAAAAAATCTGGTTGCCCGGAACATCGCAATTTTTTGTGTGAATTGTTATTTAGTAGCCATATTGTTAATTCTAGTGGTCCTGCTACTTTAAAAACTAATTTATCTCATGCTAAAGGTTTCATATTGTTTGTTTTTCTAATAAAAAATATATATTTTCTTTGTAAAATTCTAAATTTCTTTCTTCATTCCTTCACTGGGGTGACATGGCACCCCTGTTACCATTTATGATCGTTGAAGATGTGTTACCATCCTAGGGTTAACCATTGCTCTCAGACATAATTTATAATATCATTCTGTTAACGCAATTTTAAATGATTATCTTACCTGGTTTTGGCTGGTCGGTTTGGTTTGAATATGGAAATAGGAGTCTATGATTTCTGAGATATCTAGTTGCGAGGTGGGTATCTCCTTGATGTTATTAAAAAAAATCTCCCAAAGTATCAGTGAATGATATTCTCGATGTAGCATTATATTAACGAGGTAAATTTATTTGTTTTCTATCAATTCTGAAATAAACCTTCTAATGTCCCACTTCCGTCCAGTGAAAGGGACTGAAAATAGCTTGGATAAAAAAATAATGCCTTTACTAAGGGCACATTAGACACTCTTATGGTTTAAGTAGATAACCTTTTTTATACTAGAACTTAACTAGGGTATGTATTAATTTCTTATTTGTTTCGAGAAAGTAATTTTTTTTATATATTTTGTTTTGAAGTTATTACTAAAAATATTGTTCTTTTTATTATTCACTTTGTTATTATTTTGTATATCAGTGTGCCACCCATCCTGAATATCTTAATTTATTTGATACCTGATGGACGACCTGGTTGTTGATTACACGCACTCAATCTACTGGCTACCCTTTTTGTGGGAGATACCGTGATGGTAAATATATATTGATGAATAATTCAAGAGTTTTTGTGTTTACGCTGTGGAAATCCATTTTTAATTTTAATAAATAAAATATAAAAATATATTATTGAGCACTGTTTAATCTCCACTATGTTAGGTTAAATACCGAACGTTTTCGCCTATACTTGTAGGCATCTTCAGGGAATTCCCTGAAGATGCCTACAAGTATGGCGAAAACGTTCGGTATTTAACCTAACTTAGTGGAGATTAAACAGTGCTCAATAATATATTTTTATATTTTATTTATTAAAATATATTGATGAGTTGGTAGTTTTTATTAAGTTAAAATTATTTGGACATGTTGAGAAAATTATGAAGTGAGTGGATATTATAAATATACGCATATTAATATTTATGTTGAGACAAATTCGAATAAACAACTTGATTCAATTCAATCAATCAATAACAACGTACAAATGTTATTTTAGTTGCAGCAGCCTCACGTGGTTGTCCTGTATCGAGGCCTGCTGCGTATAAAAAAACAACATACAATTTAAAAAGTATTAATACATCTTACCAAAAAAATCACCATGAATGTGCTTAAGCATTTCACTCATATTCTGCGAAAATGCAATTTTTGCACAAAATACACTCTTTTTAAAATACACTCCTGCCGTCATAATGTGTCACTCCAATCAAGATGTGTATCTACTCACGGGCAAATTAACTCGCTCTGAAGGTCGCAGCGCTATTGCACCTCTTTGCATTTTTCGCTAGCACATATCGCAGCGCAATCGAAATCGATAAGTGGAGATATTACAAAATATACGTAAAGACAAGTGTGGAGAACTGTACAAATATAAAAAAAATAAGCCATTTCAGTTAATAGGTATTCCGTGGAGTCTCTCACTCGTTTCTGTTGGTTTTCGAGTGTCCTGTTAGAGACAGCCAAGCGAAAAATATAATTATGTATTAGGACAATGAACATCTTAATTTCAACAATGGGGTAGGTACCACTCCTGAATATATTGATTTTTATTGGAACGGAGAAGATAACTTGCTTGTTTGTTACATCGCGTAACTAAACCCACGCAACTAAGTGCCATGAGGGTATGAGAGTGTTACTTAATTTTAGGTATTTTCTTCTCTGTCAACCCAACAAAAAATGTGAATGGAGTTTATAAATATTAAAAAAAAACACATCTTTGTATGTATCTGAAGTGGTGTTATGAGTGGGAATTTTGTATAATAATTATTTAGAGAATATCTCTATTTATCTGTTTATTATGAACTCTTTATTTTTACTTCTGTGAGTATTATTGTAAAACAATTTATTTTCGTTGTTATTGTAAAACATGTTTAAACAACTTGTAATGAATGAGTTTATAATGGAAATTTATTACTTCTTTTCTACAAAATAAACAAAATTTGCAAAAAAAAACTATTTTCAATCATTGGTTTTAACAAGAAAAATATACGCTACTGTTTGTTTGAATATTTTAATGTAAAATAACTATAAAATGGTCGATCTCATGTTTTTTTAACTACGAGTACATTCTTAAGAATGTAGTGAAACAAATCATACCTTTAATCTTTTAACTTATTTGCAACAAGACAAAATTAATTTACTACATATTTGGTCATAATATGCATAGACAATTCACACAGATCTAGCTAGTCCCAAACTAAGTTTGAATCTTGTATTATGGGCACTAACGCAACGATACACATATGCACTAAACATTTATATACATGTAACACCCAGACCCAGGACATTGAAGAAAAATCCACCTCACACCCGGATATCTCAGGAGTCGTTAACTCCTACTTATCCGCACATTCAAACCACGGGCGGGCCATTGGACAATTTGAAAAATTCCAGACCCAGGACAATTGGAAAAAGGTCATTCATCATTTTTCTCTGGCCGGGAATCGAACCCGGGACCTCGTGACTCAAAGGCAAGAGCTTTACCTCCGCGCCACACCGGCTGACATAGTATAAAGTATTTAAAAAAATCTTGGTGCTAAGATGAATTTTAAAAAATTTATGCAACATACATTGTTGCTTGTGTCAGCCGGTAGCTTGAATAGTCAACAATTTCGCGAAAGCGATATTGTTGATTTTTTGCTTTAGTTAAATTCGTTTTCGAAATTTACCCTTCTCTGCTTATCTTACTAAGGATACACTGTAAAGAGATAGGTAAGTATTTTTTCATTGAATGTGACCATTACGCTACGTACTGGAACTTGTAGGTTCTCCGTGTTATGATGATCAAGTTCACCTATTATAAGTATTTAACACGTAATATCATAGTATTACATCATATTTAACTGGTTAATATTATGTATGGGGAATAGTACCTACATAATAGTATGGTACTCACATATTATATCATGATATCATATATATTTGTTGTTCAAAACATAGTATCTAGGGATCTTTATAATATGTACGTATATAACGTTTGAAAAGTGCGCAGTTTTACGAGAAAATAAAAATTTATTGCATGAACTTTTTCGTGGAAGAATGAATCATAATAATAATAATATGAAATGTATATTAGATTTTACATGGCATACCAATCAAGTAATGTATGATAGGAGGTATCTATGTTTTACATTCGTGGCTTCATATATTTTATTATATCACTAACTTTAAACCCGTCTGCTTGCAGGGAATAAACAAAAAATAATATCTGTCTTTACCTCCATGGTATTTTTTATTTACAAAAGCAGATCGTCCTCTCTATGGCATAAAAAAGTATTCAGGTTAGGTGGCATATATCATCTGGAACATCTGAACATTTGTTTTATAATACAACATCAAGTTGTATTATAAAACAAACCATCCTGCAAAATTTGTTACAAATATTTCAATAGACAATAGTCTTTTACAAATATTTTTATACGCTCCGGTAGAATAAAACTTTAAAGTAAATTTTAGACAGTTTTCAAAATAGATGTGAATTTATAATACACAGTTTTAGAGTTTTACATTGGGTTGATAGAAATAAATCACGCCTCTGCAATTAACTCGCCCTCTGTTTAATGATTTATTTAATATTGATATATACATGTGCAAAATTGTTTGTTATTGATGCACAGTAAGTAATTAGTAAATAAATCTTATACTAGTAGTGTTCAAAAAGTTCTTCGTAATTATGTATACCTAATATGCCTTCACACTGATATATTTGTTGATAAATAATATATGAACACGCCCAAAGCATGCTCGTCTCATAGGAGGCATTTGTTTTTCTGTAGCTTACCTAGGTAAAGTGGGCATAGAGGACATGTATGTAAACTTATAAAAACACTGAGAAACAAATTAAAAAAAATATGTGAAGATTTGTAGACGCACGAATGTAAAGAGCTGCCTTCAAACTGCCACTTAATCAGACATACCTACATGTAAAGGTATGATGTATCTCATGTTACGAGTGAATACTTGTCTATCGTGATTCGTGTTTCATTTATTAAATTTCATATTTTGTGATACCTACTTCTGAAATTGAACGTAGTCTCATTATCCATAATGTTATCTTGTTTCCAAAATGATGGCATGAAATGAAATTGATGGTTTGTAAAATGCTTCCAAACAAATAAATGGATAGATTTTTCAATTTTTTTCAAAATGATAGTTTACAATACTTCATTCAATCATTTTGACATTCCCCACAACTGGTGTAGGCTGCGAATCACTTTCATGTAATTGACATGCAAATCGTCCTCTTCGTGCTAATAAAAATTAAGGAGAGATACTTGTTTTTGGAATTAAATTAAAAAGAATCAAACTTTATAAGCCCAATTATGTACCTATTTCATTCTGTTGAGTCTTATATTCTCCTTTAATTTTGAGAATGGAACCAAGAAGAATATGAACACATTTATTTAATTAATCTAATAGGTTATATGAAGAAACAAAAAAAAAAAATCGATAATAGATTATGTACTCTCTGTATTCTTATAAATATTTAATAGTGTGTACTTGTACAAACTCATGATGTGGAATTATCCGCAATGCCGTTTGCAGAAAACGGATGAAATTCATCTTTACAAACCATTGAATAATTTTTCATAAAAACTATACACCGAATATAAGAAGATTGTAATTATTTATATATTTTAGTACAGTTATAAAGATGGGACATTTCGAAACACCTATATGAAGAAACCATTTCATATTCAAGTTAACATTCCCTTAAAAGTATATAATTGAGATTCACGGCGGTCTTATGGTAGAGTTTCAAACTTACGGTCGAAATGTCGCGGCTTACACATTCCCACTATATTGACTTACTCTACCTTTGCAACACGGACATTATGGTTGCTGTGAGAGTTTTAGGGAGTATTTTTTTTAAAGAAAATATGAAATACATTCAAATGTGTGATTTGAATGATTAACTTAACTAACTTTTGCCTGAGTACCTACCTATAAATAAAATATTCTTATCTTTTTTGAATAATATTGTTCAAGTTGTATTCTTATTACTAATCAACCTATTTTCAATAGTTTTACTTATTTTTATATTGTCAATATCCAAAGAAACTTTCACTAATTATTTCACATGATTAAGACATAAAAAAACTTAAGTAGTTTGAATCAAAAATAATGAGGGACATTAAATAAGTTCGGTTAATGTGATTTTTTTACAACTGTGTAAGTATTAAGAGTTTAATTGACCCATAGGTATAGGGTCGTATGTTGATAATGTAAAATCAATACATACATACATTAAGAAAGAGGTTTTAAGGCTGTAATGTCAGGTGAAAAGATCTACATTTCGTTACAATTTGTTTTTTTATGTCTCGTCTGATAAAATAAAATATAAACACATCTATAAAAAATCTTTTTAGACGTATTTTAAAAATAAATGAATACGGGTCATACCACAACAGTGGTAGCCGGTGGACTAACAGTGTGTAATTTACATAATTACCTAAACAATTCATGGATAATTGTAAAATAAACACCTCTTTCGAAATTTTTATATTTATTTATTAACTCAGCAAGCAAATATACAGTCATATAGCACATTTTACAAAATAACACATTTTATTAGTAATTTAACAAAACTGATATTACCTGCAAAATTATCAGTGTGCTCACAAATATATATCAGAATTCTAAGTTAATTTTTTTAATTTGTATTATTGTTAACAATGCACAGTGAAGAAAAAAATTATTAAATAAAAAAAACATGAAATGAGATAATCATATCCATTCAACAAAAATTTTAAAGTTGTTAGATTGGTCACAAAAAACTTTTTTTTCCTAATATATAACAAAACAAAAAAAATACTTAAATACGAATGTTTGGAGTCAAAAAACTTTACCACTAAAAATTATTATACGCGCGACCAAGGTTTCAACAGATAACCTGTCATTCTTAAGCCTAATATTTGACTCAAATATTGCGCTTGAGAGTGACAGAATAATGTTTAGTGTTATTAGTAAAGTTTTTGACTCCAAACATTCGTAATTATATTTAGAGACTACCACAACTTTACCGCCAAATCAATAAATAATTAAAAAAATACTTAACTACTATAAAAATCTACTAACTAAACATTACCCTTATCTAAATACACTTATTCTCATTTCAATTACAGCAAATGGAATTCACTACCTCTCTAGACTCGAGTGTTTTCTGATATTCATGATATTTTATCATCGTTTGTTTATTTTCTTGCTTTTAAACTATAAAACTCCTTTGATTTTCTGCAACAATTTGATTAGTTTTGCTTCTAATTATGTAATCAGTTTTTAACATTCACTTTATCGATGTCGGTGTTTAGATAGTAGAATTCTATAATAAGATTAAAAACAAATGTTTTTTTTATTGAGAATGAGATTTATTTATTTATTTTATTCCTCTTAACCCTAGAGTAGTCGCGCCTTTCCGTGAAACGTGAGTGCTCGCGTGGGGAGCATTTTGCCGCCCGTACTTAAAATGATTTTTTTTTTGCAAATAATGGTTAAACACATTTGCAATGATTTTAAATGGATAGAATAAAACATAAACTATCAGAAAAAGTAACATTTATTATATATTTATATTTAGTATTAGAAAAAAATTGCTTTGGTAAAATTTATTGAATTTTAACAATATTTTTATCTTAACCCACATAAAAAATAGAAAAATTAAACTTAACAACAAAATTCAACGTTTTCATCATCTCCGACATGTATTTCAGCAAAACAGTCCTGACACATATATGTACATACAATGTTCGTTGCACAGTAACTTTGCGCATCTATTGCACCCTTTTTTTGTCCTTCTGTTTTTCCTGGATGGACATACTGCGCATATACACTCTCTACCTGAAGGTATATTTTTATATTCCAATGGCACAAATCGGGTGATTTGGTTTCTTAGCTGTTCACCAGCTTCTTCAAAATAGATTCCACTTCCAATCACGATACTATTTGTGTGTCTTACTTATTTAACCGCCCGTCGCTTACCTAAAAAGATCAAAAAAAAAACCTAAACGATTAATCAAACACACTTAATATCAATTTTATTACGATATTTAAATCAAACAACATTACTGGCAATGAAAAATAATAATATTTCAACCGAATTAAAAAAATAGACACACGAATTTTCACTGACGTGAGTAGTCGCGCAGTTAGCAATTTGCCGCCAAACGCGACACACCAGCAACAACCGATGGTTCCTACAGTCACCCGTGAACCAAATTTCTTTAAATTACTAAAACAAAGAGGTGAAGTATGGGGGGGCAGCTACTAAAATTATTGACCTTGACAAATGCATCGTGTAAAAAATATCACGATTTTTTTGCTGCGGGCGGCAAAATGCTCATAGCGCGAGCACTCTAGGCTTAAAGGACACAAACAGTTCAAATTAACAAATATTAACAGTCATATTTTTCCAGAAAACAAACCAATCAAGGTCCCGCAAATTACCGAAGCGTATGACGAACAAGTAAAGTTGCAAGTAAACAGTTGTAACACAAACTCCCCCCACCCATATCAAATGCAAAAATCAAAACAAACCTCGTGAAAATGAGAAGCTTAAAATTACACTACAATAGAATTTATAAGAATATATAATAATTAAGAATTAAAACAATTGACATGATTGACAATGTCTTTATAAGATGAAAGACGTATCTCTTATTCAAAAATATTTTTCTTTCAATTCAAGTTTTTAACAAACACAAAATACGGTTAGTTTCGTATAATCAGATGGCTAGTACAAAATGCATAAAACTGCATTATTATAATAATATATTAAAATATAAAACAAATAGACTCGATACAGATTGACAGCTGTTGTAGTTAATACATAAGATAGCTACAAATATGAATGAGTCAGCTACAAACTCATAATCGCTCTCTATAATTAGGCAATCAGTATGTATCATATTATAACTAAACTACTTGTGTAATATTATAATATATAAACTTCATATAAATATAGATGGTCAGGCATAACTATTATTATACTGTCTTTGTCAACTGCATGTATGTATATGAGTACGCATATAGCGACTTACAACATCGTTTCGATGTAGTTTGACGGTCTGAAACAATAGGAAGCAAGCATATCTTTCATCTCATTCAGCTTGTTATAAATAAAATTTTAACGAAATAAATAAAACAAGCGTATTATTTTACTAATGATTCTTTCGTCTTATAAGGACATTGTCAATCGGATTGACAATGTCCTTATAAGACGAAAGACGTCTCTCTCATCGAATAAATCATTAGTAGAATAAAACAAGCGTTTTATTCTACTAATGATTCTTTCGTCTTATAAGGACATTGTCAATCGGATTGACAATGTCCTTATAAGACGAAAGACGTCTCTCTCATCGAATAAATCATTAGTAGAATAAAACAAGCGTTTTATTCTACTAATGATTCTTTCGTCTTATAAGGACATTGTCAATCGGATTGACAATGTCCTTATAAGACGAAAGACGTCTCTCTCATCGAATAAATCATTAGTAGAATAAAACAAGCGTTTTATTCTACTAATGATTCTTTCGTCTTATAAGGACATTGTCAATCGGATTGACAATGTCCTTATAAGACGAAAGACGTCTCTCTCATCGAATAAATCATTAGTAGAATAAAACGCTTGTTTTATTTATTTCGATATGGAATTCTACTACCTAAACACCGACACAGTGAACAAATAAAATTTTAAGTTGACATACTTTTATAACAGTTAAGTTACACCTTAAAAAATGAGCATTAAACAATTTTCTGTCCAAATATTCTTTAATTAAATTCGCAATATTGGACAGTGACAAAAAGAGGTAATATTTATATATTATTGCAATGACATAACTAGGCATTGCGAGAAGACACAAAGTAATTATGTAGGTAGGTACCCGTGGCTCGTGGCATTAATAATAATTTATTTTATGTGTCAATGAACCCACCAGTGTGATGTGATATTCCAAAAATAGAACGGGACACGGGGACAATATCCTCAAGGGAAAATACCTGTCAGAAAACATCTACTCGTAGTCCTGTGGCCTAGTTTAACAAGGGGAAGGAGACATTATCGTATACCTATGTCTTCTATCACGGCACATATTGACAGTACTGGGTATTACATAACGTGATATTGTGTCTACAAAATCACATCACACAGACTGCTCTTGTGACGGTTGGACATTTGTTAGACACAAACATTTGAATAAGTATCTTTATTTACGAAAGTTAAGCATTTCGGACAACTTAGAATACAAGCAAGTGTATGTCGATACTCATCTATCTGTAGTTATAAAAAAAATCACTAATGTATCATTTCTGTATTCACTAAAACCATTATCTCGGTTGTTCTAAGATACTCCCTGTAAAGAATAGGTACCTTTCTCACTTTTTTCTGTAATTTAGATCTATTAAATTCAGCGATAATGTTTGCGTTCTATCCTGAATATCTTTTATTGGCATGGGCAGGACAACTGGTTTGTTTATTACATGCTATAAGTGTATTGGCTACCCAACTTGTGGAAGATGCCGTGATGATATTTATATGTAGATAGGTAATGGAGAAAAAAATACTTTTATTTTACTAATCTTTCTTGTTTTTGCTTGTTTGTTTTATAGCTTTTCTATTTATTAATAGCGACAATGAAATAATATGGAAGCATTTTAGATGAATATAAGTACAATGTTAAACCTATATTTTATTGTAAACTAGCTGGCCCGGCGAACTTCGTACCGCCTAAGAATCAATGAACGATTTCATACATAGATACAACTTCTTCCCCTTGTCCTAGTTCGGTCGGGGGCCCATTGCCCCTAAGTATCTCCTCCAGAGATAACTGTCCACCGCTGCTTCCAGGACCTCTGACCACTCCAAACCAAGCCTTTCAACACATGTTCGACACCTGCCCTATCTTCTGCCCTCTCCCACTGACTTTATGAATGATTAATATTATTAATCTCTTTACAAACTCCCGTAATTGTCAAAGTGTGTCACCGAAGGTATAGTGTAAAAAAAATATAATTCATTTGGAACTTTCGCAGTTTAGCGGCCCCAGCCGTTGTCGAGTACTTTTTTCCATAGAAAAAGTAATATTTTCGAAACTTGAGGAAATTGTTGCCATATGGTGAATTATTTTTTGGTCACCAAATTTTTGGAAAATTCTTTTATAGGAAAAAAAATTCGCAACTATGAAACTTGAGCGGCCCCACCCGTTGTCGAGTAATATGTACGGAATTTTAGGAAATTAATTTTCGAAGTGGATTTTTTTTGCCGGCAAATTAAAATAATTCTACATATGGCAACAATTTCCTCAAGTTTCAAAAATATTACCTTTTCTATGAAAAAAAAGTACTCGACAACGGGTGGGGCCGCTAAACTGCGAAAGTTACATTCATTTTTTTTTACATAGACAATTCACACACATCGAGCTTGTCCCAAACTTAAATGAATCTTGATTATGGGTACTAACGCGACGATACACACATATACAATGCACTATATACATATATATGTAACACCCAGACCCAGGACAATTTGAAAAAGGTCATCATTTTTCACTTTGCCCTGTCCGGGAATCGAACCCGGGACCTCGTGACTCAAAGGAAAGAGCTCCGCGCCACACCGGCCGACATGAACAATTTATGTTGAACAATTATACTTAACTCAGATTTGTTTATAAATTATCTGCAGTACGTAATAGATAGAAATGTATAGAAAAATTATCATATAAATAGGCCAATCTATAAAAAAAACTTCATTGTTGATTTTGTATAATTCTCCATATTGCATTTTTTATTGAAATTAAAAATGTATGGCGTAAATAATTTTCTTCGTAATTTTTCTTCTCTGTCTGCAAGTTTCACTACACAATCTTGCATCAGAACTACCTACATGAACACATTCTTATTTTCATCTTTAATAGCACAATTTTTGGTTCAATAATAATTTTCCATCTGCAAAAATAAAATACAATTTCAAATATATTATAATCTGTGCACGTCCACATTTATGTGACAGAAGATCTATCGATACATAAATATTAGTCGAATAATTCGGTAGTTACATGGCAATAGGTTGTATCTCGCATTTTTTGCGTTTTCAAGTTTGTTCCATAAAATGCTCAAAATAGTGTAATATTTGATGTGGCAAAAGGATATGTCTCTTTATAGTCAGAATAAAGAGAGAAAGACGTAACTTATTGACATGTAGAAAGATTGTTTTCATCAACATGGCAAAAAAACTCAAATATTTTTAAACTGCAAGAAATTATTTAGTGAATGTTACATACATCCTGTAGAAGAAATTATTAAGAGAATGTTACATCTATCTTGTAGAAATAATAATTACCTTCATTTTGATATATAATGCTCGAAATTTGGCTGAAATATCTCTTTTGCAAACTTTGTTTTTGCTCTCCTGTAAAATTATGTTTTAGTGAGATACAACCTATTGCCATGTAACTACCGAATTATAGTAAACAAATATTAGTACACATTTCGTTCATATTAGTGTTATAGTAATTTGGTTCTTAATATAGCAGAACCTACGGATTATTTTAGCACAATGCAACAGGCGATGTGGGGGCGCTAATAGCGCCATAAGTCTCCATATTGTTTTTATTTTTGAAATTAAAAATGTATGGCGTAAATAATTTTCTTCATATTGTTTCTTCCCGTGAATTTGTAAGATGTTTTAATAGCCTATAGTTTATTCCGGCCGGAGAAGAATCCAACAAATCAGAGATCATTCAAATCGGTACAGCCATTCTTGAGTTATAAGTGTTGTAACACACACGACTTCCTTTTATATATTAGAAGATTTCACTACAGTTATCATAAAGAGCAAAAGGTGAATTATTTTAATGCCTTAACATAAATACGGGTAATTAAAATTAAGATATTGAAAATTGAAAGGTATTATGATTTATTGCCGGATTGAATAATATTTATTGTTTTTAGAATAATAATTACAATGATTAAAATAATTTTGACTAAAATAATAACTTGAGCTATGTTCAATAAACTACACGGTATTATGACTTTCAAATTTGGAGCTCCAGTATTTCGTAACCCCAGGGTTAAAAGCAATTTTTAAATTACCAAATCCATAACGGATTCAACAATAATAACAACAAATAAGTAAATAAATATAAAACTTATAAAACAGTATTCTTTTTTATGGATTTCCTCCATAATCTTGTTTTTACATTTAAAATTTACTTAAATATTAGTTACATAACAAACACAATTCGTATGGCAGATGCCTTGGCTGCGCGAAATTCTAGATTACACCAAATATGACTGTTGGAGGAGTAGTTCCGGGTTACGCAGGATAGAGTCCTTCTTCATAGTGATCTCCAACGTCGGGGAAACCTAATACAGCACTCGTAGAAAGTTTCGTATGATTTTAACTTTAATAAAGAGAACGGATGGTGTAGATACTGTCAACTATTTTTTTTTTGGTGCTGTTGTATAATACTGTTTATGATGAGGTGATAAAAAATTTAATAAGAATTTATGAGATGATGAATTTTGCTTGATGAGAACCTAACAATCAGCCTTTTTAAAATTATACATCTGCGCAAACATTATTATGTGGGTAGTTTTTTCGTACTTTAAAATTTAATATAGCTCGCATCTTGAAATGATAAGACTTAAGTGTTTCAATATTCATCTATTTCAGAGGAATGTTCAAAAAATAAGTACATTAAACAGGTTTACAACAAAGTGTTTATGGTTTTGTACACTTACAACAAGATGAAAACATCTGTTTCCAGTTTGCCATCTAATTCTTTATGGAACAATTTTGACCTGAACAAACATCAAACGCCTTTTGTTAAATAATGAGAAGTATTTTTCTTTTTCAAAAATAATCTTTTCAGTCTCTTTCTCTTTTATTCAGTAATATCATTTTTCCTCCTGCTTCCCCTTTAAATTCACTGTCTACTGGAGACAAATATTTATTCCTTACAGGCAGGTATCGACTTTACACCACTTAGTAAAATGAGAAATTCACTAGATTGCTTGTAAATTACATCGTTGAGAAAAACAACGGTACCATAAGCTGAAAAACAACTTACTTTACGAGTTCACAACAGTTCTTATGTATTATCAAACACAGACTTTGAGAGTTTTAGTCCAATTACATTCTTTGAACAGGTAGAACAAAAATTTTAAGTGCTACTTATATTAAATTTTCTTTACAACAAACAGTCCTCCTAAGAATCTTATATTCGCTTTAATTTTACAGTTCTGAATAATCCGGAATATTCAAGTGATATTCAGCGGTCAAAATCCATTTCATGTGTTTTTAACATAGTTTTTATGGAGTCGATGTAATTATCAAAGTTTGTAAAAAAAATGTATGTAACAGTTAAGTATATTCGTTTTTTCTAATTTGTATAAAATTTTGAAGGTGTGTCGTGTGTTTATTTATTGACACCTTTTAGTTACCAAGTATATTTATTGGAAACCATAAACATAGGCAGGTGCTATATTTAACTATTTGATTAATAAATAGATACGTTTTATTAGATTACTGAGAAAATCTTTGATCTTTTACACTTTTCCAATTCATTCATTCATCTACATTAATAAATTCAGTTGAGTTTATTTTCCCAGCAATAAATAAACGAAATTACTTTATGAACTCTCGTAACTATTAAGAAAACTCATAATCAAAACTAAAGTATAATTGGGTTGTAAATTTACTTAAAATAATTGTGAAATTCGGTCCCAAAAAAACAAGAAGATTTAATGGACAGGCGGAGGTCTTCCTGTCGAAATTTTAACTATCCGCTGTAAGGGTATGTTTTCTGTCCCAACCCCCCCAGGTATATTTTATGATTATAATGCGAGGCCTATTTTCCATTCTCAGGTTTGTTATGAACTTTGCAAAATAATGGTCGTGAATACTTTCTAAAGGAAGTGATAGCGATTCCAACAAAACCCGAACTTTTGCCTGGTTCGTCTTTCATAAATTCCAAGTTTGATTTTACATTTTTTTGTTTATCATGTAAATTATTTTTGCCGATGTTAATAAAAATCAAATAAAAATATGTATTTAATTTTATATTTTCAACAAACTCTTTTACAAACTTTTAATAGAAAGAGAAGCATGGTTCATTTTGGGAGCAAGTATCAAAATTATTTACATTTTATACAAAAAATATTCAGAAACGAAATTATTTATTTCCTAATTATGTAAGTTATGAAATGAAAAGTAATCCATTAGCCATATTATAAATAAGTTATAAAGTTTTCGACATCTTAAAAATTCATCTTTAAAATTTACATAATGAAACGAAGTATTTCAAGTTTTATATCGCAGATAATTTATTTTATGACAACATAAATATTTATATCATTTGCTCTTGAAAGCCTCAAAGAATTAATTTCAAATTGCATTATTTTTATTAACATTTAGTGGTACGTAATTATTTGCATTTTAAAATGAAAAAAAAAACATTGTGATCAGGAAAAAATATTAAAAAATCAATAACAGATAGCGTTAAAAAACAGTTTCGAATTATGACTTGCTAAGCCTTTGATGGAGAAAAAAATCGCATTAAAGTAAATTAAAATTCCCTCTCTCTTTACCACCACAGTTCTTCATAATTACTTGCACTTATAGGATATACTAGTCATTGAAAAAATTGGTCAAATACTCGTTTTATTTTAATAACTTTTAATTTTAATAGAAGTGGAAAGACGAGGGCAAAAGGAATAGTTGATTGCTTGTAATCAATGCACACGTCATCAGTATCAAATTTAGTGGTAGTATAAATATGTATTTTTACCTGCAGTCTATGAAAACTCTACTATAACGGTTATCTAATAAAATAATAATAATATATTTTCATGGCTTTGGTTAGAATCTTGTGGAGGGTTGGATTTACATAATATCTATTATTTCAATAAAATACCCGATTACATGGGTTGTAACACTTTCAAAATGTCATGAATTAATCTGATGTTGAATCAATATGCAAATCTTCCTTGAATATTGTTATTTCTACTGATAGAGATGTAATTGCGAGTGATTTTCTCGGAAACGAAACCAAGTATCCGGTGTGATCCTAAATTGGATATCCGCGATTTACTGCCAGTATTGCGATTTAATGCAAAGTTTTCATTGGCTACTAATTTCAACATACCTAAAGATCGCATATTTTGAATTATTTTGAAATAAGTAGATTTGTTGCGTTTAGTTTGTCGTATTTTGTACAATTTTTTTGCAATGGTGAAGGATTTTGTATGAAATATGTCTGCATGTTTAAATAAACATACGAAAACGATTCATTTAAAAATGGGTGCTTATATTATCTTCAATCAAATCAAATGAAATAAATTCTCGCTTTGTAATTTTTTTATGCTACCTATGCCTTAGTAAATAAATATTATTTTCTATATGTGTTATTATGTTTTGATTTTCATTAGAATTTTGTACGTGCAGGTATATGTATCCGGTTTGTTTATTTTTCAAGAGTTGTTTCTGAATTTTTATATAAATCGAGAGTAGCAATTTCCGGCTAAATAGTAATTTGAATTAAAAAGTAATTTTATTTCATAAAAATAGTAAAGTCCGATACCGGATATTTGATACATCTCTAATTACTATCAACATCTCTAATACGTATGTAGGTACAACAACGGCTGCAAGTGTTACAGGAATAATTTACTTTATAGGTACATACGATCGGTTTCTGTAAATTGCTCTTGTGTTGTTATCGAACACTATGAACACTTTAATCTCCGCCCCACAGATAGGTGGCAAACTTTAGGTATACCTACCTTGTTGTACATATATTTTCATTTTGATGACTGCGGTAGAAAGATATTACTTATATATTATTATACTACTATGCATATATAGCTAAATGTTTGTAAATGTATTACAAAATACAATAAGCAAAGCAAGTTTATTCCTTCAGGTTTTTATCACTATGTAAAGATGGAAAACATTTCTCGTCTACGTGATCTATTAGCACATATTTGCATAAAGTACAAGAAATTTAATTTAAGGTATCTAGATAGGAATAAGCAGAATGTCTTAAAACAAACGTTTATTATTTTAGTAATTAATATTTTCTGTATCCAATCGAGTTGATTATAAAAAGTACATATATTATTCAAACTTCAAGGAAAAATTATTTCAAAAGAGTCGTTTTCAAAATGTAATTTTCAACGTTAAATTTATGTAAGTATTACGAAAATTCTTATATGTCTTTCCAAGAACCTCTTTCACAGTAGGTTCCTATCTCATATTATAATGACAGTGATTTTCAACCATTGAGAATATCGTATAAAAAAACAATAAATAAACTAACTTTGCCTTAAAAAAACAGTAAAGTTTAATTTCTTCCAGAGAGCTTTTGGTGTTGCCGGACTTTTTCTGTGAAATCACCACCAGGTCTACTGAGAAACAAAGTCATCCATAATCATCATTAATTTTTCTTCTGTTACATCAGAAGATGATAAAAATATAAAAAAAATACTTATCCTAATCATATATTATTTTAATATGTTTAATTAAGGGTTTAAAAGTGGAAATTTCAAAATACACGTAGGTATTTACTCTGCTGTATAAAAATAAACATTCGGATGGTTTTATCTTGTCAGTAGAACGGATAAAGCAAGTAAGGAAACACGATCATACAATAAATTCTCCTGTAACCAGAATGTCTGGATATGTATATAGGTAATAATATATAGTATTCGAATGCATAAGCATATAATATAATATATGTGGGAAATCTTTATCTTAGTCCTATAATATGAAATGCGTATTACTCGTACAGTAGACGCATACAGAAGTGAAAAACCCAACTCAAGTAAAAAGGTAATTTACTTTCACTAGTTAAATATATATTTTTTAGTCTTACTAGTCTGTCAAGTATTGGGTTTTGGAGATGTATGTAGCTATGTTTGAAAATGTAATAGGTGAAATATTTGTCAAATAAAGCATAATACGTGAAATATTTGTCAAATAAAGTATATTTATAAAAAAAAAAATTCATGTTGTTCTCTCCGTTCAAAGAAAGTGAAGACATTCAGAATGGATGGGATACATATTCTTGATATAAATGCTTTATTTCTCATGTTCTATGGGTAGGAGATTATATTCCTTACAGGGGACTCTACCGACTGAAGTGGTTTTAATGTCTTATTTGCAATAATAATGAGTAGGTAAAGTTTAGTTTTAAACGGATGTTATGTTAATATAATACGTTATTACGATTCGTAGCATGACACTCTCAATTATTATTGTTTGCCACACCTGCCACTGTGGTAGTAGATATAGGTACCGATACACCCTAAAGGGCTTGTCTGTGAAATAATAAAACTTCAGGAAATCTTTCAGAAGGGAGTGTCGATGAATGTATGAATGACGTCACCACAGAATACAAAACCTTTAACTGGTAGGTACCACATGGTGGCTACCTAGACTATCAGGGAGACCCTAGGAGGAGAGATTGTCATGGACAAATTGACTCATTTGTATTATGAAATGTTCTGCTATTATTTAACAACAAAAGAAACAAATGTAATAATAAAATCACTTGAGAAAAAAATATCCCACAAACTTCCGGCTAGGAGTAAAACAGTGTAATGGAAAACAATATACTCATACAATAATTCGTTCTCACAACTTTACGGTAAAATGCTCTATCACGGGCTTGTATTATTTTTATATTAATATTTTTTATTGCGTCTCATTTATATTCTTGTTGTATTTTAATATTTATCCAAGCTCAATTCTCGACTTTCATCCAAGAAATACAACGCGTTCTATACAGTACGATATTAAAATATACCTCTACCATAACAGTATAACAATTGAAAGTGTCAGTCGATTTTCTGTGTTGTTCCTCTTTTAAAGGTGAAATTGAAGGGAAAAAGTGATTTGAAAGACTTGAAAGTGTGATAAACATTGAAATAAACTGTGGTTAGCAAATTAACATAATTTTCACATTCGTTTCTTAAGGAAAAAGATACATACAAGCTAAATAATATGTGCTGTTGATATGTTTTAGTTAATTGTTTTACATGTCACAATATTGACAAAGTGGGTAGTTATATTATTCATGACCACTATAGCAATTAATATTCACAATTACTGACAGTTACTGCAAGTACATGGTTGGCTGAGTTGGTAAAGGCAATAGTATTGAAATACCAGTGCATGTGTTCAAATCCTAGACAACTCACATCAAACTTTTCTCTTTTTTTTAATGAGTAGAGGACTCATACTGTCTACACAATATACAGAGTATAGTATATCATTGATTCGATATGAATAAATACCAAACTAGAGGGGTAAATTCAAAATCACAATCTCCAGTACCTGGAATAACTCAAAGTGTAAATAAATCTCCATCTAGCGAAAAAAACAGGAAACAGAGAGATAAATCAAGTATGAATAATCTAAATGAGGATATAAAGGTATTTATCATGGAAATATTTGACTCATTTAAACAGGAGATGGCTCTATCATTTCAAAACATTACCTCATTAATGGAATCTCAATTTAAGTTGACTAGTGAAAAATTGAATAAGCTTGAAAATGAAAACATAGAATTGAAAAATCGTTTATCTAAATTGGAATCAATTGGAATTAATAATCTTAATATGAATGAAGATTGTTCCCATGATGTACTGGTGGAAGTGGAGGAACGTATGCAGCGTCAGAAGAATCTAATTATATGTCATTTGGAGGAGAATAACATTATGAATAATCGTGAGGCTGATAAGTATGATCGAGTGGTTATTGCATCTATGTTGGGAGAAATTGATACTAATCTGAAAGATGAACAAAATATAAGATGTATAAGACTTGGCAAAAGAGCTGAGGGTAAACATAGACCCATTAAATTACTTCTTAAAGACAGAGAACAAGCCTTAAATATTATTCGAAAAAGGCGTGAAATAAATGATAAGAATATCAGAGTTTTCCCCGATCAAACGCTGTTACAAAGAAAAGAACTGAATAAATTAAAAGACGAGATTTCTGAAAGGAAAAAGAATGGAGAGACAGATTTGTATATAAAATATATCTCTGGTCGACCTAAGATAGCTGAGAGAAAGGCTAATAATACTTCAAAAAACTTTGTAGAGAAACCGTCAACTGCATATACCAGAATGTAAGGGGAATGGGCACGAAATTACAAGAGTTACGAACGAGTGTCGCAACATTATCATACAACGTCATCTTTATAACTGAGACCTGGCTACACTCGGGAATTCACTCTTCTGAGCTGGGTTTATACGCATATGATGTTCATAGAAAAGATAGAACATTGGAAACAAGTAGTAAAGTAAGAGGTGGAGGCGTTTTAGTGGCAGTGAGAAGAGAGTTCCCATCAAAGCGACTAGAATTGAAGCATTCAGATGTTGAACAGGTTTTTGTGATGGTTAATGCTGGTGGTCATAGGTTCATTGTGGGCTGTGTATATATACCACCATCTTCACCGTTAAGCGTCTATGAGCATCATTTTGAAGAAATGGAATATATAAGGAATAGATATCCTGAGGAAATATTCATTGTTACTGGAGACTACAACCTGCCTGATCTCCAGTGGTACCAGGAGCATCTGGAGGGTCCAATCAAGAGTAATGGACGATCTTTAAACGATCTTGAAAGTGTCGTCACTGAGCAGTATAATTTTCTGAATTTATATCAGCTCAATTTTGTAAAGAATACTAATGGCAAAATCCTGGACCTTATTTTTTGTAGTGACCCGAGTGTGATTGTTAGTGAATCCTGTGAGTGTGTTCTCCCTGTGGATGTTTATCACCCTCCATTGGATATAGTTATGAAAACTACACAGATTGCACAAATAAACAAAAGTAAAACATTTATTAATTATCAGAAAGCAGATTATAGATTAATTAATGACAGGTTTTATAATATAGATTGGACTTTCTTGGAGGTCCTTCCATTGAGCAGTGGTGTTGACAGGTTTTATGAGATAGTTCGGGGGGTGATCTCGGAGTTTGTCCCTTCAACTACTTATTGTACATCGGGTTATCCAGAATGGTTTAGTCATGAGTTGATAGAAAAGATCAAGGCAAAGAAGGTGGCACACAAGGCTTATAAGATCTCTGGGGAGCACCATGATTACCAACAGTTTCAAATGTTGCGCAGGGAGTGTAAGAGGATGGCTGATTCTTGTTATAAAAAATTTATAGACAACATAGAAAGTACCATTAGTATAAATACCAAACACATTTTCAAATACAGTAACTCGCTTCGGTCGCAGGACTCGGGAATCCCGAGATCTATGGAATTTGGTGATACGGTGGTAGACACTCTCCCTGGAATTGCGAATTTGTTTGCGGACTTTTTTGGTTCTGTCTATCATGGATCCCATAGTACTGGACATGGCACTCATGATGAACTTACATATGACCTGCATTTATCCTCGATCAATATAGAAATCAAAGATATTGTAAAATATATCAGAGGCCTGGAGCCAAAAACTAGTAGTGGTCCTGATGGTGTTCCTCCTTTATTTATGAAAAAATGTATGCATAGTCTGTCCTACCCATTGTTTGTTATTTTTAATAAATCATTGACATTAGGTTCTTACCCAGAATGCTGGAAACACAGTTATCTCGTACCAATTTTTAAGACTGGTAACAAGCAGAGCGTCTCTGATTACAGACCTATTTGCATTCAATCGTGTATACCAAAGTTACTTGAGAAGATTGTCTTAAGTAAGATATCTCCCTGTATCACAAACATAATAGCTGAGTCTCAACATGGTTTCATGCCCTTAAAGTCTACTCAGTCAAATTTAATGGTTTATGAGAACTTCATATCTGATTCGTTGGCCCATAAAGCCCAGGTTGATGCGATCTATACGGACTTCAGCAAGGCTTTTGATAGGGTGGACCATGGGATTCTTCTAGAGAAATTAATGGCGATTGGAGTCACTGGTTCGCTGTTTACTTGGTTTGTAAATTATCTAAAGGATCGGAGATTATCTGTTAGAATCGGTGACACATATTCGTACGAGTTTCTAGCCCTGAGTGGGGTGCCTCAGGGTTCCCACCTCGGTCCCATCCTATTTAATTTATTCATAAATGATGTAATGAACGTGTTCACTGATGTGGAGGTTCTTTTGTATGCCGATGACCTCAAGATATTTAAAGCAATTCGTGATGAAAGTGACAGCCGTATTCTTCAGGAAAATCTGAATAGATTTTATGATTGGTGTACGAATAATAGATTAACACTCAATGCAAAAAAATGTCACGTAATGCGTTTTTATCGAATAAAGAGTCCAATAGTGTACGAGTATAAACTTGATGGTGCCTTGCTGGAGTCCGTGGATGAAATTCGCGATTTGGGTGTCGTTTTTGATCGTCGTCTTAGTTTCATCAGCCACATTAACATCACTTGTAATAAAGCTATGAGGCTTTTGGGATTTTTATTAAGAGTGTGTCAGCAATTCTCCCACATACACACTTTGAAATTGTTGTATGTTTCTCTGGTACGTAGTGTCTTGGAGTACTGTTCATCAGTCTGGTCTCCGTGTTTCCAGGTTCACATTAATAGCCTGAATAGGGTTGAACGAAAATTTCTGCAACATATAAATTTTAGACTGGGAATACCTAGACAACATTTGAACTACAATTTTCTTTTAAATTCTTTGAATTTATTGCAGATATCAGAGAGAAGAAAATTAACCGATTTAATGACTCTGTTCAAGTTAATACATGGTTTTATTTACTGCCCAGATCTATTGCATAAGATAAATTTTCATGCACCATTGAGAGTTACTCGACAATCCTTACCATTTTATGTTGATGACTCGACCACTACGTATGGTCAGAATTCATCTCTAAAAAGAATTCAGCGTTTGGGAAATGAATTTGCTGAAGGGGTTGACATATTTCACTCATCATTAGTCCAATATAAGTCACATGTGACAGAAGCCATGTTGAGAGTCCAGAGGATGTGAATTTGCAAGTGTGAATTGCTGTAGTGTTCGGTGATAGGGATTGTTCTGTGATGTCGTTTTTATTGTTAGCTATGATTGATCCATCTTCTTGTATCCAGTCTGTCTTGTTATTTTTATTGGTAACTATAATTGATGATAGTTTACACGTGTTTTGAATTTTGAATTTCATGTCTGACATTGGATTTGTTTGTGTTGTGGTTTTAAATTAAAAAAAATTATATTCTGTAATTTTATTTTTAAATTTAAATTTAAATTTTAATATCTTTTATATAATTTCTATTACATTGTCTTTTATATGTTTTTATATCATTGAGATTTGAGTGTGTTTGTGTTGTGTTTTCAATTTTATTGTTGTGGAAATTGTTTATATATATGTATCATGTAATAAGGGCTTTTTGCCGTAGAATGAATAAATAAATAAATAAATAAATACCTGTTAATATTAATTTCGCGTTACTTACTCAAATATGAAAAAAAGACGCCGCTGCGTGTCACAAATATTTTCTTGCCAAAGCAATGTCAACGGTGCTATTCTACGTTCAAACATAAGTCATATCATATTGTCAACATTTCAATTTTTTTAAACTAATATAATTATAATCTTCCTCTCAGCATTCAACCTTTCATGCAATTCCTAAATTTATCGAATGCAAGTGGATAGCCACACAACGAATTTAATAGATAAATATTTCCATTCGTTTTCTTACATTTTATTAATAACTACAAATAATAGGTGCAAAAGTAACCAGTGGAAGTGGGGCTTTTTGGTTGGAGAGGACGCCAGCTCCGACTGTGGGGAGGAGCAGAGTGACTCTCACCAATTGCAATGTCCGCTGATGCGGAATACATGTAATGTGAGTGACCTGATGATGGCGAATGACAAGGCGATGTACGTCGCTACATACTGGAGTGGCAAGGTCTGAAGTCCGGACCCGAAAAGTAAAGTAAGTAATTAATAACTATTTTTGAAGGAATTGTTATCATAAATATTATTTTAAGAATAAAACAGACAATTATTTAAAATTAAAGTGCAGATAAAAGTTACAAAACCTGTCAGAAATCTGCTATCATCCAGCGACTTGCACCACAATTAATAAAAAAATATTCAGGTAACATTCTGATCTTTTTAACATGCGTACATAAAACATTGTCTCGCTCTCTCATTCATTTATTACATTGGCATCACCACATTAAGGCTGCTTACTACAAAAATACAAAAAAAAAAAACAATAATTGTTTATCATAATGTTTTCATTTTTAAATTATATTGATATTATATTATTTATATGTGATGACCAGACAGATAAAAATATCAAATGTAATAAACATAATATTAAGTATTGATAACAATAATATATCATTGTCTGGTTGTTAATTAGCAAAGATTTGGCAAGTGTTTGCATTGTTTCACGCCAGATAAATACGGGTCGCAATATGTAAGTGTATCTATTTAATACACTGAGTAAGAACTAAATAAGTACACATTAAAATAAAAGTTATTTATTTATTTATTTTATTCTTCACTGTACATTGTTTACAATAAAACAAATTAACATAGAAAATATCATTTATACAATTCAATGCACAGAGGGCGAGTTTATCGCTAAAATGCGATGTCTTCCAACTAACCCGGTTATTAAAATCAAAAAACAAAACAAAAAAGAAAAACCAGACATAAATATACATATCTACAGTAATATTATAAATATAAAAAAAAAACAAAAATACAATATAAAGCAAGCAAATGAAAAAGGCACATGCAGGCAACAATGTACTCATGGACATATAATAATGAAAAAAAAGTACATACACACACTGCCGCGTGCACATGCATAGGGGAAAGGGTTATAACAAGGTTTTTATATATTTATTCAATTTACAACAGTTTAGGGCGAAAGGGTTTCTTTCGACGTGTCAGAAAGAAGGCAATATACACAGCTTTCCACATACTAAAATGCGATATCAGGGCATCGATTTGAACTTAAATAAGTGAAAAATGTGATATTTTTCTTATCAAAAATGTCACATTAATATTTGCTTTGTAACTTTAAGATTCACTTATTTACTACTTAGCTGTCTTTTTGTCTTCTAAACGTCACAATCTACATTCGTTTTCGTCCCGCGATTCTAGTTATTAAGAAAGCGCGAGCATCCGAGAATTATGTGTCTTGATCATGTGGATCAAATTCTCAAGGAAAGGCGTTTGTGTTGAGTAAGAGAAATTGACGTGCATGTATGAGAAATCATATGAATGTGGAAGCAAAAAAAGGTGTAAGGTTTATTCTAAATGTCAATCTGTCCTCTCTGCCTATCCCACATGAGATACGGCGTGAGGGTAAAGTAGTACTTAACAGTAGAGTGCGATTTATATTCATATCTCGTCTTTAATTACTAGAATAAAATTACTTGCATGTGTTATCTTTATAGTCCTAAGTCGGTAGAAGATTCAACTACTGTCGTTACGTCGATATTATATATAATAAAACTGGCACTTATTAGGTAGATCTACTTATTACTTGTACATTTCTAAGATAATGTTCCAAACTCCGATAAAAGTGAAAACATTAATTTCAAATAATGCACTCAAATAAAATTTCCAAGCTACATACAAAAAAAAAATACCAACGTCATTATCACTTTTATATCAGACACATTTGTCTGTTAATGAACATAATATCTGTCTGCTGATCTGCGGCACCATAGCTTCACCGTCAGCGGGAAACAGAATGAAAGCTGTCTTTTTCATCAACGCCCTAGATATGATTAAAGGACCATAAAACGACACCAAAGACACAAGTCATCCAACATCATCAACATATTCTTTCTTTGAAAAACCTCTTACTCACAAGAATACAAAATTCAGATCTCACGGGGAGGGTATTGCAGCTCTGAAGGCTCAGCTCTGCCGCTCCCTATGCGGGGTAAGCAGAAATGTTCGAACGTCACTTTCTCCAATCCTTCACTCGCTTTTTGCTACAATCACATCTATGCTATTCCTCATAATACTCTCCTATTCATTGTAGGTACTCAGTGCGTATTCGTCTGGCCCCAGCTAATTAATTCTAGCTAATTAAACCTCTGCTGGCCACATCTCCGAGTACCTTTTTCCTCGGCCATTTATACCTAAATAAATAAAATTGGTCTGAATGGAAGATTCTTGTTTGTATACCTTGCTCTTGATCAGAGATGTGAAAATCAAAGGAAGAAAACAAAATATTACCTGCCAGTTTACTTTTTAATGTCAAAATATTATGAGTATTGGTATGGTAGGTAACCATAGTAAAAGTGTTAGGTAATGGATTTATTGTATCTGTATGCAATATGTCGACTGTCCAGTTCCATAACCCAACAAGTCGAAAATTTCATTTTTTTTACTGGTAATGCACACAACCAACGCCACTCTTTCAACTCTACAAACAAATAACTTTAAAAAATACACCGTTTCCTTTGTACCTATATTCAATATTTAGCTATGAAAAAAATGGTGTTGGTAACTATGTATTTTCAATTCCACAAGTAAATATTTCGATTTAGTTAACTATTGAACGGAACAAAGACACCGTATGTCGTTGACAGTGCGATTATTTTATACCTAGTCTATATCACTTCCTGTAGGCCTAGTCAAAACACATTTAAGTGTTACGTTTTCGTTCAAACGAGACGAGGTTGCGAGAACGCGTCAATTTTCGGAGCTACTTGTGTATTTTAGCTCCGAAAATTGACGCGTTCTCGCAACGTCGTAAGCGTTTGAACGAAAACGTAACGCTTAAATGTGTTTTGACTAGGCCCACTGTTGTATTTTTTAAAGCACACATAATATAAATATTCCAAAATTCGTTTTTTCGATTATTCGATCCCAGGTGCCGGCAAACTCCCCTTTCACAGCACAAGCTTTTAGCTTAGTGTGAAAGGTGTATAAGGTTGTATTTGGGTTTATAACAAACCCAGATATATCTTTTTTATTAAAAAAAAAAATGATTTCTCGAATGCCTATAAGACATTTCTACTTGTTGAGTTTTAGAACTAGACAGTCGAATTGTAATCATTCTATCTGTTGTCAAATTTATAATTAATTTCAAATAATTTGTTACTGAATATTAATGTATTTGATTTGATAATGAAAGTAGGTATTTAATTATTAAACGAATCAATTTGATTCATTTTTATTAATTGGAATTTATAATGAAAAATAAATAATTCACCGAAGTTTATTTGTGCCGACGATCAATACGCTATTGAGCTTTGTATTAAAACTATGTTTGAAGTTCCAATTTATTTTGCATTCAATTTCTCTTTGTGCCGAATAAATAGTTCAGAAAAAATAATTGAACTTTTTGGTGGAAAACTGAAACCTTTTTTATATTGCTTCAAGTAGTACTGAATACAAATTAAACGTATGTAGTGGTATCCCCAATAACTATCGATGTTCGATTAAAGTATGTTTTGTAAATTTCCTCCTTCATGAATGGACATAAACCTTCTTCTTTAAGAGTAACTCTGTGCTAATAATCAGTTCTTTTGACAAGCCATAACGTACCTACCTACTGCGTTATGAACACAAAGGTCGTCCCCTTTGTACCATAAAATCTGTCACTTTCAAAGGTATACAACAAAATAGCATTTTTTTAGTAGAAAGTATACATGCAAAACTATTTTTTAAAAGCTGTTCAAAAAAATAACGTAAAATATATACTAAGTAGTGGTGCTTTTTTCTGATAATTATGAAAAATGTGAAGGGGAAACGGTCCAACAAAAAAACAACTCTTGATGAAAAAGTATACTAACATCACTTTGTACTTTATACAAATGTACCGGCATCCATTTTAATACTACCTATGTGTCTATGTATATTGCATTAATATTACTTATATACCTACATAATATATAGAACCATATACATAATATAATTAATGCATATATATTATGATGTTATATATTTCTACATACCTATACAACTACTATAGTTACAGCTGATATGTAATGTTCACTAGTAAAATATTCAGTACGTAAAATATTTATTTAATTACGGCTAATTACCCTTTTACACAATATTTTACATAGGTACAATTTCATAACAAAACCTAGGTACCAAACACAAAATTAACAAATCAATATTACAAACATACATCTATCATTACAATTTTAAAATAAAACAACAGAAGGCGACCAAAATAAAATATCAATAGATAAAATTAACAGAAATTTAACAGAATCTGATAAAATTATACTTCAGAAAATGAAATAATATGAAATATGAAGTGGTAGTACAATGATACCTTGCTTTCAGTGATTTTCAGTTGTAGTTGAATATTTACATGAAATATTTCCATTAGATAATCCATTGGATTGGTCTACAACGTGTTTGGATTTTCTTCTCCATTCCTCCCTATTTTCTGTCAGTCTCTTTAATTCTACGTAGGTGCCACAGTTCATGTCCTTCATACAGGCAACCGGTGCGGCGCGGAGGCTAACGCACTTGCCTTTGGGTCACGTGGTCCCGGGTTCGATTCCCGGCCAGGACAAAATGAAGAATGACCTTTTTCAAATTGTCCTGGGTCTGGGTGTTACATGTATGTATGTGTGTTCAGTGCATTGTTAGTACCCATAATACAAGATTCATATCTTAGTTTGGGACTAGCTCGATCTGTGTGGATTGTCTATACATGTTATGTTATGTTTACGTGGTACATATATAGGTCTCTCTTGGTCGGCCTCTCCCATTTCCGCCTTCGGTATTGACCTCCGCAATGGTGATGAGCAGGCCTGAGTGCTTGATGTGGCCAATCCAATCAGCTCGTAGTTGGTTGATTTTTTTAAGGAGATGCCTACTTTTGCCTACACTGATTACAATTCTAAAAATCCTGGGTTTGAGTTCCGTTACCTAATCCATTTTGCTTACATGACTCAAGCGTGCTTCCTTCTAGGAGGTTTTGTATGTATATTGTAGATTCATAAAGGAAAAAAGACAGAATAATCCATGACACCAAAAATCAGACTAACACATCTTTAATATTTTGTATTAATTTTGATAAATAAGCGTAAGAATATTAATTAATGTTTCTTCGAAATATTACATACTTATATATTCCGTACGTTAGTTTTTCTTAATTTGGCGAAAGATCTGAGCCAATAAATAAATAAACAAAAAAGTAAGTTTATATTTCGATAGTTTATTTTTCGTGGACTTTTCAAATGTGTAAAGTTGTCACTCGTAAAATTTAAAAATAAAAGTGTGAAGTGACAAATGGCGAGGTACAACTGTACACATACTGTAATAATATAAGAGAGAGATGGTAGACACGTGATATTATAGTGAAACAACATAATCGAATGCCTTGCGCTTGCGTACACTTGGACATCCACCAGCAACTTGCTGACAAATTATTACATAAACACTTCTGTTATTATTATTATACCTAACTATTGTTAAAATAATATTTGTCGTACATAACAATATAAAATAATAATAACAATAGTAAATATCGATTTATTAATAGGTAACACCCTGAACTCAATGTTGTACTAAGACTTACTCCAAACATAATGTTTCGAGCCATTCTTGAATGGGCTCTTGCGGTGGTTTTTCCACAAAACGGCGCATCTTAAAAAAAGTTGTCTAGTTATTATTATTTGGGACGCATGAAATATAATGATAATCCTAAACCTCTGATAGAGTTGTATAAAATATATCTTTTTTATCTATTTGTAACACTTAAATGGAAAAAATATGTTGAATAAACATTGACTACAGATTTTCGAGCGTCTCGTATGGTAGGTATTCATAAAATATCGTGCATACCTATTTTAAGATATGTTCAACATCTTCATGACGCTATTTACGGATGTTCTTGATATGTAAACGTTTAGTTATTATGTATACAACCTTTAAAAGTACCTTTGAGACAAACGGAAAATCGTAAAATGGCGTTATCTTCAATCTCAACCAACGATAAGATTTATTTAGGCGAAAAAAGGCAACTCCTTAAAATAATCAACCAACAACGAGCTAACTAGATTGGCCACATTATCAGGCACCCAGAACTGCTCATAGCCATCGCAGAAGGTAGGACCGAAGGCACAAATAGCAGAGGCCGACCAAGAGATGCTTATATGGAACAACTGAAGAGAGACATGAACTGTAGTTCATACGTAAAGCTTAAGAGACTGGCCGAGAATAGGGAGGAATAGAGAAGAAAATCCAAACTCGTTACAGACCAATCTAATGGATTGTAACCCATTATAACTAAAGTGAATTTGATCAGTACGGTTATGGTTTCCTTTAAATATTTGATTATGACTTAACAACATTGTGCTGTAACACGTGACCTTAGAACTATACCTATATATATATATACATATCTGACCAATATACCTACTACCCGTGCAAAGTATGTATATAATGTATAATAAATAAATACTAATACAATACTTACCTATTCCTTATTTGACATAACACGAAGTAACGAGCGTGGATGCGGCTAGTGGCATGAATTAGTGGGTTGCGGTTAAATTATGAAAAAAGAAAACTTTTAAGGTTTATTAGGAAGACATCGTTTTTCTAGATTTCCATCTGTGATACTAAACGAAAATGCATTGTTTTGTTTAAAAAATAAGGAGTTCATTTTTTGAAAAAGTTTCCATAAAAAAAAGATATATTCATTGAATTGACAATGTTGCTAGAACATGAGCGCATAAGCCGAAAAGGAATTTTAAAATACAGCTATTTAAAGCTTTTCATTATGTCTCGATAAATTATTGGTATTACGTATATTACTACTGAATTTATAGTTGTATAAATGTATAAAAATATAAAAATTTGATTTTGGTAAAAATATTATTTTGCGACTAACAATTGTAAAGCTGAAAAGCCAACAACCAACATTCAATTCAACAAGCCACATTCAAATCTAATGTTGAGTGATTGTGCTATTATCTACCCTTAAAAAATATATTAACGTGATGAATCAAGGTATCATAATGTAAATTGACGTAAATACCTATAGAAAAGACTCAGGGGTTCTGCATTCTCCAAATAAATAAAAGCCTGTGGGTTTTTAGGCTCTTATGCAATTTTTCTCCTCGATTTACAAATGGATTAAGTGCGACTCATCAACGCTCGTAAGAATGAACCGCTGCTGGCTTACGAGTAACTAACAACAACAATGGATACACAAGATACCAATACAATATAAAACAATACAAGTACGTATTAAGTACACGTTTGTAATAGGACATCAGCGGCATATTATGATTCATATCAACATTAGATATTACATAAAATATGTAACGCTTAACATGTGGGGTCTTTTTGTTTAAATAATTATCTATAATCCTAATTATTTAAGTCTTTGATTATTCATTTGGGAATACGCTAATGAACGTTGGACTGGTTAATTTTCAATTGTTACCTGAAAACTATTGAACCGAACACTTATTATTTGCACTGCTACAAAATTACAAATTTGCATTACATAGTTGGTAAGAATTTGCATTACATAATTGGTAAGAATTTGCATTACATAGTTGGTAAAAATTTGCATCAGGTACATAGTTGGTAAAAATTTACATTACATAGTTGGTAAAAATTAACATTACATAGTTGGTAAGAATTTGCATTACGTAGTTGGTAAGAATTTGCATTACATAGTTGGTAAAAAATTGCATTACATATTTGGTAAAAATTTGCATTAGATAGTTGGTAAGAATTTGCATTACATAGTTGGTAAGAATTAGCATTACCTACGTAGTTGGTAAGAATTTGCATTACCTACGTAGTTGGTAAGAATAATGATTATCCTTAAAGACAAAAAAAAACAAAAATGTCAAATCTTTTTTGTCTCATCATACAGTTTGATACGAAATTTATATTATTAGGAAAATTTAAGATTAGGTAGGTACCAAATTTTAAAGGGTGTTTGAAAACAAAAATGATATGTACATAGGTCTTTCCGTAGTGATGTGAGAAGAGAAAATTCTCCAAGGAAATTTCTCGAGAACGAGAAATTTCTCCGAGAATTTCTCCTCTGATGGAAGAGAAATTTCTCTCCATAATTTTTCTTAGTGGTATTATGACTTTTCGCCCAGTATAATTCGCAGCTAACCTTTGATTGATCCAAAAATTTGTGGGGCTGATTAAGGCCCAAATCAGAGGTTATTAACACTTTTTTCCATGTACCTACGTACCTGCATATTTTTTAACTTAAATATGGGCACGTGGGGTGTCAAACATCAAGATTTTTCATCAGTTATTAGCACTTTTTTCTGTGTAGGTACCTAACATTTTTTTGTTTCCATAATTAATTGTAGCCGTATTGGTGATAAATTGTCTCACCATTTGTACCTTGATATTGATCGATTGAATAAAGTATTTATTATTATTATACTGTTAAATAAAAAATAAAATAAAATCTCGGAAAATTCTCTACTTCGAGAAATTTACCGAGAATTTTCTTGAGAATTATTTCTTGAGAATTCCACAACACTATCTTTCCGTAGAGCACTCGGCAAAGAATTGGCCTTCCACTCTTTTCTGTTTTAGAGTGCCCTAAAAAAAGGCAAACGTTCGAAAAATAATGCTATTTTATATCGTCAATTCAACGATGAAGTTTACCACTCATCCTTAATGTCTTATTTTTTGGCATCTAGAGGATAGTTTGCGTATAAATTGCATACGGCTGGTGTGCTGGCTACCCCACTTGTGGGATATACTGTGATGGGTTAGTAGTAGTAGATATCTATAAAAACTGAATCCCAGTCTTTTGAGACAATATCACCCGGATGTAATAATTTCTCGGTCATGGTTACGTAGGTACGTGTTGCTTATATCTTAATATTTCTCATTCTAATAAATTTTTATTTTCTTTATATCAAATTTAATGTCATCTTTTAATTTAATTTAATTTTCGCGCAAGAATTTATAAAAACGAAACTAAAAAACTTTATTTTCTCCCTGTAACATTCAAAACTTACTTAAAACATCTTTTTTCATCAATTAACATAGAGCTTAGTTAATAGTTCAACGAGTTTGTACATTTTCTCGTTACGCTTCAGGCTAAGGAAAATGTTCAACAAAGCTCTGAGAATTAATAGCAAATACTTCATGTTTAATATAATATACTGCCAAACAACTAAGTACTAAAAACAATATGTACGGATAAGATGGCAATCAGAAGTTACAAAATTTTATTTTTAGGGGAAAGTCAAATTTTTCATTATTCAAAAGAGTGAGCTGTAAAATAAGGTATTCTAAGTGATTGAAACTGAAAATAATTTACAAATAAAGTGAACTCCCTGTCCAACTATACCACGGGACATTTTCGGAGTACTTATGACCCAGACGGGTGTGAAAGGTCGAGCACCTGAAAAACTTTTTTTTAATCGTTGGTGAGTCGCGATAGAACATATTATATCATTAGTGTTGTAGACATAACAATTTGATAAAAAATATATCATTTTGACAATTCACAATAATTGACAAATAATTGTTGTGTCGTGTTTAAGTGTTTTACAGGCAGATACTAGAATTTTATCCGACACACCCATACTCAACTACTGTAAATTATTATTCTTGCACTTGACACGAAACTGTGTACGTCCCCTAACGAACACTATAATTATTAGGTATACAGAATAAAACATTGTTGTTAATTTTATTATTATATTTGTTAAAAAAAAGCATTTCATGTAATACACATTTGTGAATACTTGTGTGAATTTTAATGGATTAATTATAAGGTAATCGTTTTTATTTACTAATGTGAACTAACTATAGCCCATCCTAAATGACAAATTTTTTTTTGTCAATGATAGAGTGAGATATTTTATTCCAGTGAATTTTTCGATAGCCTGATGATGGTTATAAGAATGGTGGAGAGGTATTGGATCTTCGAGCGTTAAAGTCAGCGGTTCGAGTATCGTTATTGATATTCTCTACTTTTACGACACAAACCATCACTTAATATGTAAATACTTAAGGGTATAGGTATTTGGGCTTATCAAAAAAAAAATTAAAAAATCCTATATACATAGTTTTTCCAGGAAAAAATATTGGACGCCACCCATAGGTTTTTCATTTAAAGGAAAACCACCAAACAGATGAAGAGACAACTAGGAATCACCTCTGCAAATATAATAATAATAACACTTTATTGCTAAAAAAAATCATGAGCAATTGGCGAGGTTATATTGCCTGGAGGCAATATCTTCCAGCTTACCAAAATAATGTGTGGTATTGTGTTGACAACGTGTGTAATTAATATCTACTAATTGCTATCCTCTCCGTATCAACAAAACATTAAGACATTCAGGATGGGTGGCAAACCTCATTGCTGATTTCAAGAAGTAAAATGTTTTAATTTTTTCGAACACCTCCCACTCCTTTCCGCAAATTTTCGAGTGTCCTGTAAAAGGAAGGTGGCCAAAAAAATAAAGAAGTTCACATTTTTAATATTTAGCAATGAGGTTTGCTTTCCATCCTGAATGTCTAACTTTTTTGTTACCATAGAGAAGATGGCTTGCATGATTATTACATGGAGCTAATCGGCTGACTACCCCACTTATGGGATACCCACACCAGGATAGGGTAGAAGTAGTATAAGAAGTAATTGAATTTATTAATAAATAAGCATTATTTCCCTCTCTTCAATTAGTGGGTACCTAGTAGGTACTTACATAAATATTTTTTTATTATTTCTATTGTGGGTAGAATCGTGATAAATGTTTTTTTTATTTACTAATCAAAGTTGTTAAGATATTTAAAAATACAATTTCAGCTGAACAAATAGTAGTCAGGAATAATAGTGAAGTAATGGAGCGAGCTTGTTTATATATAAATAAAATTAATTTACAAAGTATCGTGTTGTGACCCAACAAATCCCTCGGCAAATAGTTTAATTAAATTTTCGTCTCAGCGAAATAATAATACTTATACACATACATACATACATACATACTGAATACATTCACTTTATTCACATTCTACTGACGAATACTTAATTCTGTATAACGACTAACGCAAAATGTGTTGAATGTTGTCTATTTTTTTATATATCTTTTATATAAATCAGAGTTGAGAAGAATATACATTTTAATAACACGATGTCCGACCTATTCGATGTGTTGAATGTTAACTATTCTTTTATGTTGAATGTTGACTACGACCTATTCGGTGTGTTGAATGTTGACTACTCTTTTATATAAATCAGAATTGAGAAGAATATACATTTTAATAACACGATGTCCGACCTATTCGATGTGTTGAATGTTGACTATTCTTTTATGTTGAATGTTGACTACGACCTATTCGGTATGTTGAATGTTGACTACTCTTTTATATCTCTTTTATATAAATCAGAGTTGAGAAGAATATACATTTTAATAACACGATGTCCGACGTATTCGATGTGTTGAATGTTGACTATTCTTTTATGTTGAATGTTGACTACGACCTATTCGGTGTGTTGAATGTTGACTACTCTTTTATATCTCTTTTATATAAATCAGAATTGAGAAGAATGTACATTTTAATAACACGATGTCCGACTTATTCCGTTTAGTTTTATTACTGGATAAATAACCGAATTTGATGAATTTGTTTCATGTTGTTTTTTTTTATCCTTTTAAAAGATTTGTAAACACCGATAAATTTGTAATATCTTCAAACTTCATTGGTAAAATACTGAACTAGTTTGTAATATGTGCCAAATGACTGTGTTTTGCTTGGTTAATAAATAAAAAAAATAAAAAATAGTTAATTTAATGAGCCGGATAGTATAGCTAGATCAATGTCCAACCGGATAAGTTATTGTGCCTATTCCAAAGTAATATAAAATCAACACAAATAATATACAATTCATAGATATACAAGACATTAAATATTTATTTTGGCTTACTTGTACTGAAAGTAGGTGAAAATTATCATCAGTATTTTCGGTATTTTTTTTATTTCATTCAAGTATGAAGCGATAATATAATTTATTTTATTTAAAAAAAATTATTGGATTGTATTTGGAGTAACTTTTTAAGTTTATTTTAAGAAAATTAAAATAGAATACAAATAAATTAATGTTTAAAGTCGTGAATATTTTTTCGTGAATTTATAGAACTTACGTTACATTATACTATTCTTAACTGTAAACATTGTTTTTGAATTATTGTTTCATTGTTTTTTTGTAATATTGCACACAGGATAACTTGCTTCAAATTATGTAGGCAAAAATATCATGGCACGGTTGTATCCGGCTACTTATTAAAGTACCTACCAATCAATCGGATAGTGCAGTGGTCTGGGGACTTTATTTATCCGAGTATCCGAAAAAACTCTGCTTAATCACTTGTATACCTTATTAACAATTGTGATATAATATGTATTACACATTATGATTGTATGAACTGTGTATGCTTGACCGCCAAACGATTAGTTATGCAAATGTTTTATCCTTTTAAAGAATCACCACTGTATGTAAGTACGTAATAATTGGTTTACGACATCGTTTGCTGTCACATTATATGAGTAATAATATCACTCAATATCAGCTATGTATCGGAGCATTGTAATTCAATAAAGACACTAATGAATAATGATATTGGCACTAACCTCGAATTTATTTGTAATTATTACAAATCAAAATTTGTGGCAAATCATTTTGTTAATTAAATATTAGTCATTTTACTTGCGCATTTATATTGCCTACTTTATGTGTGAAAATTTTCAGTCTTAATTTTTTTTTTTTTATTTTACGACTGCATACGGCGTGAGCCTTGTTCAATTGAAAGAGAGAGTACAAAAGCATACACAATGTTAGTTCACATATAAACAAGTAAAGTTTTTAAAATCACGCATCAAAATCAGAAATAATTAGAATTATTAGTACAAAAAAAAACTTAAGGTTTAATAATTAATAATAAAAAGAAAGCCCTTTTTTGAAACCTTTTACAAAGTAGAGCATAAAATGGGACTGACATTATGGAGTTATTCCATATGGAACTAAATTCTTTCTCTTTCTGTACGTATACAAAACGACTGTCAGTCAAACTGAATTTAATTTAAATCATTGAAATATCGAATGCGTGTACACTTAATTATAAAAAAAAAAAACAACCGAAAAGACTACCGTGAAAATACTGACATTCAACATTCCTTTTCTCTTGATTTTTATGTAAAAAAAAATATGCAACCCCTGCAGGTGCATCACGATTTAATTTCAATATTGGATAGAAAGTAAGTAGTTCTAAACGAGAATATCCTAAATAATATTAGATTTTTCAGTTGCTGGAAACAGTGAGTTTTAATCAGATAGATAAAACTCAAACTACACCAGACAATTCATTCATACAGATAAAAGTCTGTGGCGAGTATGTGTTTTTAGAAGAGGAGTTATAATCTTCATGAACTCACCACGATGACATTACCGCGATGTCGTGTATGTTTTCATATAAAATTTTTGTTTTTTACTCATTCTCATACTTAAATTTATATTAAAAATACTGTACTCAATTTTCCACAACGGTTATATTATTTCCGCTAATCCTACGCATGGAAAACTTTATTATTTCTTTGCTACCTCCCAAAACATACCGAACATACCTAGTATAACTTCATTCAACAGGGAAATCTAACGCAATAAACCATAAAATATGCTCTACATTTTATTGTAGGAATACTGAGACCAAAAAAAATGACTGTTAAGTTACCAATGTCTTTACTTCTTCTATCTATACCATCACTGAATCTTTCACACTATTGTGAGGTATTCTATAGTAAACAATCAAGTTATTTTCTCCGTGGCAATAAAAAATAAGACGTTCAATATGCTGACATACCTCATCGCTGAATCGAAGGTGTTAAATATTTTATTGGTGATATTTAACGATAACCATATGAAAAATAAATGTATTATTTTTCAAGGCCAATGGTTTCAAGTTGAATTAAAGGAGTTTTTTTATTACAAAATAACAGCAAGGGAAAAACAAACTTGAAAATCAATAATTATGAAAACTGAATAAATGCTCTTACGTTCATAAAAAAATTAATTTGTTAGGATTTTAAAATTTTTAGATGTATTGGAAGTGAATTTGTGCGTAGCAAACATGACATATTCAATTGGTTTTAGGCTTCAACTATTGCAAATACAAATTCTATGCAAAATTTATTGAACAATTGTGACATATAATATTTCTCCGATATTTTCATCCATCATTCTGGGAATAGGTACTTATGTCCATTTTTTTTCAATTAATTTTAATTCGAACGAGTAAGTTTTTATTGTTAAGTCCGGACAAAAACTCTTTATTCTTTGTGTTTGAGCTTATTCCCAAGGGTCATGTTTTGTTTAAGTGTTTGTGTGTCGTTGAACGGAACAAATCTTTATAATAATAATATGTCTACTTTTTCCGGACACAAAATTAGTTTTGTAGAAAACCATTTCAAACGGTGACAGTTCTCATTCAGTTGAGGAATTCCCCAGGGGGGCAAAACAGTAATAAGATAAAACACCGCACTTGTACATTTAAAAAAGGAAACATTTAATATTAATTCTAAATAAAAATCTGGTAAATTTAAATCGTAATCTCATCTCGCCCTCTAACGCTCCTCTCGAGAGCACCGGGAAGAAACCAGCCTCCTACATTCATACATCTCTGCGCCATTTGAATCACCTCTTCCCACGACATATATTATCTATCTTATTTGTCATAATATATAAATATGTGCTGACAGCAACGAATGTAGGAATTGATAGAGCATGCCAATTATTTAGTGGATTATTGACCCGATTCATTGGCTACGTAATTTTACTCAATGATCCGGATTCACGATAATGTCCCATCTCTATGAATTTTTTAACCTTTAGATTTTTATCTCTCTAGCTTTTTCGCCAATATTCACTCACTCCCGAGTTTTAATATTCAATACGCAGTCACTGGACGATTAAGATCTGAATAGTACCTACGTACTAATCATTATAATACATAACAGGATCTCTAACAAGTAACAACCTTCTCATTTTGTTAAAAAATGTAATTTAGAATGGGTGGCATACCTCATCGTTGAATTGAAGGTATTAAATGTTATAAATAATTAATACGTAATTACCTTTTAGCTTGATTTTTATATTATCGATAACAGAATAAATGCAAAACTAATATGTGGGGCCTTTCATGTAGGTATATAGCTATAGCTGCATGGAGTTAAAGGATATATAGAGAATATAAATTTACTCAGTATTTTTAAATAAGGCCTTATATTTTTTAGTCATCGACTTTGTCGTACGGCAAAAATTATTAATTAAAATCAATTAATATTTCGCTATATTGCGCGGAATAGTATTAATTTAATATACGTGAATAAAACCACAGCCATATTATACATAGGTACTTAGGTATATTATAATATAGACATATTTTTTCCTCCCGATGTGATAATCTCAATCATCATTATTATCTTGGTACCGTGGTATGTAATAACCGCAAAGTACAAAAAAAAAACAATGTTTCTAATATCGTGTCTGTTTCTGTTGGAAATTATTATTTGGGTATCTCACGCGAAAGAGTCGTCATATTATTTTTCATAATAGTACATGTAATAGTACATGTAATAGTACATGTAAATGTATTATTTTTCATAATACTACATGTAATTATAATATCAGTTTAGATGTGAAAACGGAAGCACATACTCTTCTAGATAGTTCTGAATTATATCGAGAAAATTAATATTCTACAAGGACTTAATTTTTTATTTAAACCACTATCAGCTTTCATCACGAATAAGACATTTTACAGATGAGTTAAAGCACCCATCCGGAATGTCTTATTTTTTTTATAAGTACACGGAGAAAATAACTTACATTACGTTTATCTAATTGAGGGTAGCCGCGATGTGGGAAGGCGGCAGATGTCCTGGTTGAGAAACATCAGAGAGTGGTCCGGAATCTAGATGGTGGAAGAACTGTTCCGGCTAGCACAGGACAGAGAAGCCTACGCCAGGGTGATATCCGGGGGACCTGACACGACACTTTAAGAAGAAGAAAAAGTTTAATGACTGTCTTATAAAAAATGCAGTGTTGGTGTTTTTTCGTTTTAGCATTCTTGCACATTTTTTCCACATTAATGCAATGCCTAACGCGAGCGCATCTATTTATTATTTTATTCATCACGTTTGTTCACGGACGCCCTTTTACTACTCCTTTCAGAATAACGTGTGCTCTTTCTTCATTATTTATCCATGGCTCGTTCACTTCACATACCCACAAAAATCTTCGTAGATTAGAAATAGATAAAGATACTTCTGGCTGTAATTTCATTTCATAAGATAGTGTTAAAGCTATCTCTCTGGTCCCAAAGTGCTTAGGCTATTTAGAGAATCTAGACTTGGAAATGATTTCACTTGTACGCAGTGTTTACGCCAGTGTTTTGATTATATTGAAAGCTATTGATTTCGTGAGTGTTATATCATTAATGGTGTCGAAGTACTTCATATAATGTTGAATATTATTTATGTTATCATTAGTATGTTCCGTTATTGAGAATATTACTAAATCTCCACAAACTCTCACTAGCAGTGCCAACATAAAGGTAGTTTATGATAGTGGTTATTCCATATAACATTATTATGACATTATTATTACGTATAATATTTCATACTTGAGATAATGTAATGCTAGTTACCTATAACACTTAAACATTATGACTACACTAAATGTCTCGCACGTGCATAGCAACTAAGGTATAAGATTGAAATAAAATCGAAATAATGGCAATAAAGTTGGAGAGCTGAAGATAGTATATCAGAGAGATCTATGATTCAAATCCCAATGATTTTTTTACTTCATCTTCGCTAACAAAATCATATTTCTCGTACTGAAATTGAGTGTGTTTAGCTTGCTATTCATCCTATTGTCCTACATCAAGACATCATACTGTCTTGTAGTGCATGCAGAAAAATCTTCTTTGACTCTTCTGCTCCCTCCACATCAATACATTTCTTTTTAAGAATTATGTACGAGTTTTTTGGAGTTCACGTTATCTTGTACTCAGTTTAAAAACATGTAATGAAATATTTGCTCGTCCATCTAACTTATCTATTATGTAGTCATTCATGCATATTTTACATTATCTTTATAATTTCAAACTTGTATTTGTTTCGCAATAATGCTAAAATGTAACGTCTCATTTCTTCCTCTATGACGTTCTCCTCTCCAAGCTTTATTATCGGATGTCTGCTTTATCGGGTGGAGCTGTGTTTCGTTTATATTCAATGCATTTCCCAGCCAACGTAGCAGAGTCAGAAAGAATAACGTTATTGATAAAAGCTGACAAGTTTATTTTGTTAACCATTGTTCTAAAACAGTGCAGGTATATACATATTTTTTTAATATCTTTTATACTATGCAAATCATCGTCGCTACATATTCCAGGGTGGAATTAAATTAACTTTAGTTTTATATGAGTCCTGTTTCTTACTTTAAATTTATTATAATTTGTTATTGTAAATGATTATTATTCCCTAGAGCACCCTAAAAAATGATCTCCCATCATTTTCCATAAATTTGCTGTAAAAGGCAGGTGATAAACAAAGATGTTTTGCATCTCAAATTCACCGATGAAGTTTGCCACCCATCCTGAATGTTTTAATTTTTTCTTGGCACAGAGAGGACACCTAATATGTTTATATCATGCAGTTGGTTTATTGGTTAACCTACTTGTGGGATATGCCACGATAATAAAGTTGTAGATAATATAATTATGATTGTTTATGTTGGTATAATTCATTTTTATATTTTTACCAATTCTTAATATTTTTGCTGTTTGATATGTTTGCTAAGTATTAACATTGTTAAGTACTACCACGTATGGTCAAATTTTAAAAAAAAATCAACTAATCTAGACAACCAGAAAGTCATGAAGTATAAACATTTATAAAGCAGGTATAGGTAAGTCGAATTAAAAAAATCTCGTTTTTGTTTCCTCTGTGAAAGATGTTTTCTACATTTGATATTCTGCAAGATCACATTCGATACTGAACGCATTTCTCATAAAACTTTTATCTAGTCATATTGCATACATTCAATAGATACTACGTAGATTATCGTACAGATGCATGTCGAATGTGAAATGAACAAACAGCAAGAGAATTCAATAATATATATGATTCGATACTGCAAACAAAATACAAATAAGCAATATCAAGTTTTCAATACTATTATTCTAGACATCAGTGTGTTGTATAATAATATATTGGTCTACAGATACATGAAGTAAATTGTCTTCGAGATTTGGCATGTATAGTGTATACCTATCATGACTTTAATCTCGCTACACCATCACGGTATCTCCCAGAATTGAGGTAACATGTGGATAAGCTGCATTTAAGGAATATGCAGGACATCTCCTCATCAGTTCTCACCAGAATAAGCTGGATAAATTGCTGAACTGATGATAATATCAAGCATCGTTTACGTGATTTTTTACGAATGTCTGTCTATTGGAAGACACTCGACCATTTGTAGAAAAAATTGGTAGACATATTTTATATTGCTAGCTTAACAAACAATAATATTAACCAATCAGAAGTAAGTAGTAATAAGTATCTGTACGTATTTTTAAAACATAAAATTAAGCTATATAAATAAAACATCGATAGATACCTACATTTCTCGATGACAATAATTTCGTTGGGCATATCAATCCATTAAACAAAATATGTCAATACATCACCCTTTAAAAGACAGTAGGTAATTGATATTGGGATAAATATCCACCTTACAGTTGATAAAGGTAAACAAATGGCGGTACTTTTTGAATAATTGGAAAATATGTACCTGTAAATTTCGTGCAGAGATAGTTTGTGAAAATGTAATGTAGCATAATATAAAATATATAGGTATATTCTATTTAAATTTAGCTAGATCACAGAAACAGATTTTGAAACTGCTACTAAACTCCATGTCTTACATAAGTAACATAAAATAATTTTGTACTAAAAATAATGCAGGTTTTTATTAAGTATCCACATAATATAAATATATCTATCGATTGTTTATTTTATATTTAGATCCATTAAAACTATAATAGAGTAAATCATATTATAAAGATGAAAAGAATCAACTCATTCACACTTACAGTTTTTATTCAAAAGCCACTTTTGATAATATTACCGTCAATATGAAAAAGGGTACATTACTATTATATTACATTGTGACACGAATTTTTCAGCCAAAATATTATGTCCCATAGAGAGCGTACGAGCATTTGACACGACATTTTCATCGGACAAGTCGTCATTTCCGGCGAGGCTCACATGAAAGGGTTGTAGGACAATTCTTATTATTTGTCATGAGGTTGAATGTGACAGGGGATGAATTGGGGATCAAATATAGACATACATATTTGGAAATAAAACGAATGAAAATATATTTACAATGTGTGTAACCCTATCTTGTCATGCGTTCCAACATTCAAAGGTATTTCTGAATACGTCCATCACTTTTGGAAATCGTCAAATGCTGTCTTGAAATAACAATTTTTATACCAAATAATACTTTTGTTTTTGTGGTAGGTACATGAAGCAAGAATGTAATTTTTTTATAATGAAAAGATAAATATGTGTAAAAAAGAATGTGATGATGATAGTGGAAAAATATAAAGTAAGGAGATGTTTATACGATAGTTTTGAGAAAAGTAATTTAATAGTGAATCCAAAGAGTAATTTAATAGTGAATCGTTAGCTACTGCGAAGACCACTAAAAAGTTTAAAGAAATGCAGTTAAGTTAGAATCGACATCGTAGAAAAATATCTGTATACAACATGCACACCGGATCTACACAATGAGAGAAAAATATGAATGCATACCTAATCCTCTGCTTCTAGCACATTTGCATTATTTCCGTGATTTTATAAATGTTTGAATAGAATATTGTAACAATAAATTTTGTTTTGCAAATGTCTTAGATATTTAACTATTTTATGAAAAAAAAAATAAGAACTCGATAATGATGTTACATGTTTAATTTGTTCGAAGGTACATGCTTTCAACCGAGAATCCCATGTAGTTTTTGTTATCATGTTTTTGTTTTCAGTGCATCTTATAATTATGTTGATTGTGTTTTGTTTCAAATGTGTTTTTTTAAGTTATTGTACTGTTAAGGCTATTTCGAAAGGCCGTGTATTATGTTAATAAATTAATAGATAATTATTATTTATTTAAAAATAAAAGAAACTCTATATTTTCCACTAAAATAACTTTATGTAGTTATAACGTTTTCAAAACTACTTAACATACATAACATACGTAGACAATTCACACAGATCGAGCTAGTCCCAAACTAAAATGAATCTTGTATAATGGGTACTAACGCAACGATACACACATATACAATGCACTACACACATATACATGTAACACCCAGACCCAAGACAATTTGAAAAAGGTCATTCCTCACTTTGCCCTGGCCGAGAATCGAACCCGGGACCTCGTGACTCAAAGGCAAGAGTGTTACCTCCGCGCCACACCGGCCGACTTAGTTCGTTCTTAACTTGTTCCATCATCAGTAACAATACTAAACATAAATTAATTTCAAGGAAAATCATGTTTGGGTGAAGGTGAAGAAGTGGTAAGCGGGGGCGGGGGTGGAGTATAAAAAAGCATACACAAGAGTGGAAATGTATGGCTGGGACTTGGATATTTTTAATATTTTTATTTTTTATGCAGCAATTATTTATTTCTATTGATTCTCATATACCTATCCAATTTTCTTCCTTTGTCACAGTTATAAATCAATTCTGTTTTAGAAGAAGTAAAACTATGTAAAACTTGAGATCTCTTTATATCATATAGAATTCATTATACGTACCTTTTATCATATTTGCCTATCTTTATACACTTCTTTCGCTTCATCCACAGTCATGCAATTTCTCATACTCAGTACGCGGCCATCCTTGAAAATTTCATTCACGTGCACCAACTACATAGCTCTCGGAACAAAAAAATAAAAAAGTTATCTTTATGACGATGAAATCTGAGCAAAATAATATGCGGCTAAGAAAAAAATCAACATCATCTAGCCCTTCAAGAAAAAAACTCGTCTTATGTACGATACTCACCCACCGAGTATTCAATTCTAATGCATGCGATAACAAAAAAAAATGAAAAAAAATCCTTCATTTCGTTTTATTATCTTTAAAGTACCTACTTACATTTTTAAGGATACTGTGGTAAATAAAATTCCATAATATAAAGAAATATATATGTCTTTGTCTGGGTTCAAACTAACACGATATTGCCGCGATCAAAGCTGTCCAATAATCATTTTGAATTCGATTTTTTTCCGCACAGCACTCAATGTCGTTCAGGTACCTACTTTCTTCTATAACGACAACAATTTTATTAAAAAAGTCATCAAGATAAAATACACTTTTTTTTAAATTATCTTTTAAATATTGATTGGACCAAAATATTGCCTTTGTAAGATCTATTTAACTTTATTCATATATTTACCATATTTACCATCAAGACATCTTCCACAAGTGGGGTAGTCAATGAACTAATAGTATGTATGTATGTAGGCAATAGCCACGTAGGTTGACTCTATGTGCCAAAACCAATAAAAGGTTCAGGATGAATGGTACCTATTCTTCGTCGCTAAATTAAAGATGTTGAATATTTCACTCTGATGTTTTAGAAAGTTCTACGTTTTACAGCACACTCAAATGCTTACAAAAAAACGTGAGTATTATTTCGAGAGCTCACATTATTTTTTTAGCATGAACTGACAATTCGCACAGATGGTGTTTGTCTCAAAATAAGATATGGATCTTGTTTTACGACAATAATACACATAATTATATACAATACACTATATACATATACATGTTTCACCCAGGCCCAGAACAATTTGAAAAAGGTCATTGTTCATTTTACTGTGGCCGAGAATCGAACCTGGGACCTCGTCGCTTAAAAGCAAGAGCGTTATAGCCTCGCTACACCGGCCGCTTTTACAAGGATGTTTGTTTTGGAATTTCAAAAAATAAACATTTTTTACCGCGTAAGGCATTAAAGAAGTTTATTTATTTTTCGTTATATTCACCTAATGCACGATCTTTTCGTGGCGATGACTTGCTAAATTATTATACTTTATTTTGTTGTACTAAACCATACGATGATATTACGTTTTCATATCTTGCTTATATGTACATACACAGTGTAAGCGCATACAGACTTCTATTATGAAAAGTATTTCGTGAAACAAGACTCTATACAATACACATACAAACACAGAAAGAGAGAAAGAGAATGATGCTAATGAGAAGTCAGTGGTACTTTGAAAATTACAGAGTGGGTCCTGAAGAATACCGGTAGGTACGCACCTAACACTAAGAAAGTATATAACATGTTGGATAAATACACGTAGAATACCTACAATATTCAGTGTATGTAAGTAGCTTAGTGTTTATTCATATGTGAATAATACCTAAATATTTCTTTCCAACATACAATGAATCTCATGTTATACTGATTCAACGAGGGGATTTTGTTCAGAATGCCTAGTAGAAAATCCACCCAATAGAATGATAATACGCGCATACTAATGTATAATGTTTAGAGATAATTTATCATTGTACCCACGTACTAGGTGTTTTGAGAACACACTCAATAATTAATATTGGTCAATGAAATGTTTCAATCTTTTAAGGATTTGATTATTATGAAAAGAATTCACAATTCAGACTATGTTAATATAAAATCAAGTATTATACACTTTTCATATTAATGTTAAAGTCATGATAGCATTATCTTGAGTCTATCTATTCCCTCACGCTATATCCCAAGTAAGAGAGAACGGAACGCCATATAGGTACCTAGATCTATCCTTACTTCTTTCGCTTCTTCTACAATCATATAATTTCTCATGCACGCACGTCAGCTTCTCGCTTACTCAAAACACGACCGTCCTTGAGAATTTGATCTATATGATCAAGCCATGTAGTTCATTATCTTCAGAACAGTATATATTTTCCGTCCCGTCCCGTTCGAACAGTCCCACTCTTCTGCGTAAGTTTTCGAGTGTCCTGTAAAAGGCAGGTGTTCGAAAAAATGAAGACATTTGACATCTTAAATTCAGCGATGAGGCTTGCCACCCATCCTGAATGTCTTGATTTTATATTGGCACGAAGAGGACAGTTTGCATGTTTCTTACATGCAGCTGATCTGCTGGCTACCCCACTTGTGGGATATGCCGTGATGGTATAGTAGTAGTAGTAGCAGTATATATTTAATAACTGACAGTATATATATATATTTTAAACCTGATCAATCGTTGTGGATCTAATGGACAAAAGGAACATTGCTTCAGGTCAATTTTTACCGACTATTGTCAGAATATGATCTTGAGGCACAATTGTTTCGCCCAAAATATAGAAACTTTCAATCTTTGCATAGTGAATTTAACTGATTGATACCGTTTTCCATTTATTCAAAAGCAGACGAGTACACAACAATAATACTAACAGCAATATGTTTATTCAAAGGCTTAGTTAGCATTTTGTGTAAATACATTATCAAGAAACCATAGATACTCTGCGATGTGATTAATAAAGACTAACGAAGTAATTACCTTCATGCGTAATTGTATGTACCTACTAACAACTACCGAGATTATACCATTCAATTAATATACTTACTATGTAAATACATATTCTGTACGTACCTGCTCCCTAAATACTTTGTTTACATATGGAAATAATGTAAATGTATATGCTACATCTAAGTAAATCATCATATTTTGCATATTACCTATCTAAAGGTCCGTTTCCTTACTTCGCGGCAGCCGATGTCAGGCAGCAATTGCAAGACAGCGTTTGGTTAAGTCACACCTACGACAGCGATTCATTTGATTGCAAGCTTGTATATATAAAATCATTTCTGTTTAATATGCTTCATCTCTGAAAGTGTATATCATACAAGGGCACAACTGCAAATTATGTGCCACATTAGATTTATTTATTTAAACATATTTTCACAAGTACTTCTTTTTTCATTTACACGAGTATATAACACTATTTATAGATTAGCCACACTAGCCTCATGGCTGTTCAAAACAAATATACAATGAACAAATACAATTAGAAAATCTCTAAAAAGAACTATCAATAATCTATCAAATTTAAGATGTAAAATATACCACAAGACGAAATATACCACATGCATTGAACAAAAAACTATGAAAAAATATAATATGATCATGAAGTGGTATTTCATCAGCTCGTAATATTATGATAATAACGATGATTCTGGATAATTTTCGTCTTTGAATCGTTTCAAAAACGCTGGAAAATACTACAATATTTAACTTGTCTCTAAAGCAAGTAACTGCAGGGCAACTCTTGACAAAACCTAAATATGATCTTAATCTAGTCTTGATCTTGATCATACGACGCACGAAGAGACTATGGTCAAAAACACCGCGCTATCGCTACTGCGCGATCGGTATGCTTGTATTTTTGGCCAATAGTCACTTCGCGCGTCGTATGATTAAGATTAAGATCGTGTTTAGATTTTGTCAAGAGTAGCCCCGCAGGTTGCTTGCCCCTCAGTAGTGCAATGTATCGCTGTTCGCTTCCGCTGTCTGCAATCTGCAGCGAGCTACAAAACAAAAAATAAATCAATATTTTCACTGCCAGAATATATAAACTTATGTTTACCTGCGTTATACTATGTGAAGAAACATAAAAAAAATCGATGCGTCGAATGATACATTGGACAAATGTGATAAGTAGATAAATCTGTCATTTTAAATTACGCAAGTAGAACGCTATAAATAGGACACGTCGATGTTTAATTCAACGACGAGGTTAAAGTACCCACTCAAATATAAAAAATAAATGAGAGAAGATAATTTTAAATAGGTAAGAAAAAGTATGAAAGATATTAATATAATAAACACATTTCAAAATATTAATACGTATACTAAAGTTGGTAGTTATAGATATAGTTCACTCGTATTTCTATTTATATACAATTAAGAAAAAAATATGGCATTGAAAAATAAAAATAATAAACAAAAATTATGAGTGTTTGATGCCATAGATTATCTTGAATAGTGGGTGAAACATTTTTGTAGTATAAAATGTTAATTTATTTCATGGCATCTCCACTTTATATGTCGACACAATATATCACTGACTTACAAACATACCTACTAGATTTATATTGGGGGGCTATTCTCGACGCGGTTTTGATCTCAAATTTTATCTTGGATCTTTGAAATGTCAAACTAGTTGACAAGAGTAGCCTCCGTATATGGAAATGTGTATTTCCTTGATGACACACACATACAAAAATAGTATTAAGTATTGTAATGAAGGGAAAAGTTGCAATGAAACAAAACAAATCATAAAGTTAGTGAGTGCCCAAAACCAGGAGATACCTGCCGAAAAAACGTCATCGATGGGGTGGTATTATTACTTAAAAAGAGATTATAAGGTTAGTCTTCAGTTTAGTTCTGTAACATTGAACCGAATAAGAGAAGTACATTCAAATGATTAATTATTTATTTATTTATCATTTGTTAATAATGAATCTGATAAACTTTGAAACTAAAGTACTGTTTAATTTTGAGGGTACAAAAAAATGTAAATGAATTTAAATTGTATAAAATATGTGTATGTATTGAGAATGCAAAATAATTTCAAGAAATTTTTATTTTGAGGGTACGAAAAAAATGAAAATGAATTTAAATTGTATAAAATATGTGTATGTATTTAGAATGCAAAATAATTTCAAGAAAAAACTATGTATATGAATCTGAATTTAAAATAAGATTCTAAAGTAAGATAACGCGGCGCGGCGTCTGGGATTAGGTACCTTTCTGAAAACATAATGTACCCTGTATGAACTAAATGTTATTGCCGACTGTCTGGCCACTTTCCAGAAAATATTCTTCGTTTTGCTTCCCAAGAGTACCTACAGTCCTACACTTATAGATATGCTTATTATATGGTTCATACTTTGCTAACAGCTGATCTTTAACTTATTTCACTTCATTTTTACTAAGTACCTATACCCAGTGTCTTTTAACTTTTTTACATTAACAACGTTAAAGCTAACTACATATTATTCCTTTACTGAACACGTTTTACTTCTTGATTTGAATAAAAATGAACAATATTATTTTTTTTTGTAATAATTTATTTTTCCATAAAAAAAACAAGAATGTTAAAATGTCTTCTTTTTATTATTGCGAAAGAATATTAAAGTATTCGAAGTAGAAAAAGTGTAGGCAATTTAAAGCAAAAAGCCGTAATATAATTTGCACGTTACATAGTATTATGTAAAAACACCTTTGAACTTGAAGAGAATAAAGTTCATATTCCAAGAACTCCACGCCTGAAACAAACACGACCCCGCCTACCCCTACACCCTCACTGTAAATCCTAACGAACTTTTGTATTTGTTTTTGTTTTATTCAGTATAGATCAGCACCTGATGATGCGAACTCGGAGTCCGCGAAACCGGTCGTGCGTTAGTCTTACTCAACAGTAACACAAAACAAAATAATAATAAATATTTATTTTATTTTATTTGATAATTTAGAATAAAGTTCATTTAAGATTCTCAAATATTCATTTTTATTGATAATTACAAAATTATTCTATTCTAAATATCTATTATTACTTTATTATTGGTACAGAGAGAACAATTTACATGCTTGCTACATGCAGTAAATGTACTGATCACTGATCCACTTGTAGTAGATAATTTCCTACCGTGTCGATTTTGATAGATTAATTCGTTTCATAGTATAAATTACTTTGAATCTTCATTTTCATATTTTTTTCTTAATTACCCAATACATCTTCGTCATAACAAGTCTTAAATACTTGCAAATCAACAGATGTTCTCTGTAGCTCTGATTAATTAACTATTCATACTCATAACTGTTACTGAATGTTCAAGATATTATTATAATATACAAATAATACATATTTAAATAGTTTATTAATAACATTATTTTGACGACAATCACTACTTATCATGTCTCGCAATGTGTGATAAATTCAGTTGGCAGGTAATTCATAAAATTCACACAAATATTTATATACTTACATAGATATGAACACAGAATCTGTTTATCTTATTTCATTTCAAGAAACAAAATATTTTGTTTTCGTTGCCTCTCACATTATTACGCATCTTCAAATTGTTGTACCTACATTTATGTATCATTGGCCATGATTCAAATTGATAACTTGGGGTGTGATGTATGCCTGCATTTCTGTGGGGGGGGGGGGGGGTGGCTCGGTGCTGCGGGGCTGACTTGTGCCCCTTTGCCTTGTCACCGCAGATATTGAGTTACGCTTTAATTTAATTTAATTTAATTCTCTGATTGTGCATGCTGTAGACGCTCTTAATTGGGGAACTGGCCAGATCTTATTGTATGTTTGTAATTTATGTATTGTGTTGTCAGTTTTCTGTGAGTGTCTCTATGAAATAAAATAAAAAAAAAAATAACTTAATTTGAAAAGTTAATTAGATTCATAATTTCTCTTTGCTTTGTAATTTGTTATTGTTGATAAAATTATAGTCTCATTCGTGTTGGATAGATATCTATTATTGAGCATATGAGTCACGACATATGTAATTTAGGTTATACTGTATAATCTGTAATAGCTGTTTGTTTGTATTATATTAATAAAAGAAAAAAATTTAAAAACTTACCAAAAAACTTATTGTTTTTTTAAGAAGGCGGCTGTATACAATAAGGAATTAAGCAATTTAAAGAACTTAACATCTTTATCGTTTTCTACACATTAGTCTCCTCGATCCTTGTACAAGTTATTCGAGCTAATGTGTCATTTTGTTATGATCCCACGATTGTCAACTTCTGGACTTAAAGGACTTCAGGATTTTTTTATATTTTTTACAATGTTTAGTCTCTTATTCAGTTTTTTTCCAAGATTCTGATTTCATAATTTTTTAGTTCTATATAATATTATGATTTTGATCTTTACGTGAAGTATTTAATTGCTTACGTTATTATAAAACTGTGTATTTATCAATACTATTACGGCATATTTCACCATGTTGCCAGTAAAATAACTTTTTATATTAGATGTCTTTTCCATGCAAGTTAAAGTCATTCAAGAAGAATACCGAAACACTGAAGTCAACATTGTATTTAACGTGTTATTTCTAATTTATTACGAATATCTACTTACAGTATACTTGAAAACGAAGGAAAGATTGGGTACCATTGAGAGTCCTGCTCTTTGGCGGTAAGTTTACTTTACAGGCCTTATAGTAAACTTGAATGAGACGTAGGTACTCTATTGAAAAAATTTAACAAGAAAATTTAATTACTTAGGTCGATAGTACAAATAAAAAACAGGATTTAATTGATTCCGTGTTTTGACTTGATATTTTTTTTTTTATCTGCTTGAATTATATTATTAATGATTCAGAAAATTTTCTCATTCCCTCAATAATTCACTGTAAATGGGAATACCGAGACGGTTTCTCAATTTACTTAATTGATTCTCCAGGTGAAAAGAAACGGACACCCCGACCGACAATAATGTCTTGAGTTGATTGCAAATTTTTCATCATGGCGCTATTATTACGAGCATATTAAAATACTTCTGTGAGTTTGTAAAGATGGATTATGAAACAGACATTACAGAAACATTACAGCCATGTGAAATTAATTTAACACAAACTGTCGCTTTTTAAAATCTGTCATTTTTACTTACCACTTATTTGTAATCATATTATAAACTCAGTTTTTGTAATCATATTGTAATCATATTATATACTCAGTACTTATTTGTAATCATATTATATACCTTGGTGTTTGGTATATTTCCATTATTATTTAGCATTACTGTACACGGAATATTAATTAGAACATAAACAGACCAAATTTATACCTTATATTATGGCAAACCACATCAAAATGTACACACATTAAATATCTGTATTTTAACAAGATGAATTAGGTATTTGTTTTATCAACGATAACACATTATTTTCTTCTGAATAAAATACCCGCTGTTACTCCACAATACATTAATAAAATTGACAAATTCTATTTATGTCATATCGATGTCATCCTCATTCTTTTTTCTTGAGCTTTTTAATTATTTTTATTTACATTTGTATATTATATTATTTTAACACTAATTATTTTTTATATTTTTTTACGACTCTTCACTTTTTCCTAATTACATTTGATAGTTTCCTTTTTTAAATATTCCCTCCCTATACACGAGATATCTCTAATAGGGAGGTAGTTGTAATATTATTGTGATTGTTTTTCATTGTTTATTGAAAATAATATTGTATTGTGTACCTACTTTTGAAATAAATATATTTATTATTATTATTATTATATTTTTCTCTCTCATTGTGAAAAAATAAAAAGAAATACCTAATCAAAAATCAACTTTACTTAGCCTGAAAATTGTAGTGATAATCGGCTTGCGATACACAAATTAAGTTTTAGAGCAATAAATATGAATTTCCATGAAACATTATGAGTAAATTATCAGAACTTTATCTATTGTCACTGTTTATTTCAAATGCCATTTTCAAAAAGTTATAAAAGCCTTTGAACTTCATTGCGCTTAAATATTGTTTATTGACATTATTTGCACTACGTGATTAATACAGATACTCACACCTTTATTCCATAGACAAATTATTTAATATTCCACACCAGCCTTCATAGAACCGTGACCGAAATATTCTCCTTCCTTATTCCTCTACTATTTATTTATATCTCCCTCTCCTCTACATCATATCTTTGTTCTCCTCTATCTCTTATAGTGCAAATTGTATAACGTTGAATGTTTTATTACGATATATATGTAGTAATGTTTTATTTATTTTCACATTGAAAAAATCCATCAGCTTTTTCTTGCAGCTTTTCATACACTTTTTTGACCCATAGAATAACAATATGACACTTCGTTGTAAAAATATATTTTATTCAATATACGTACATACTGGCGTGAAGCCATGATTACCAGTAAACCTAATGGAATGTTAAAATATATCCACTTATTGCAGACGAGTAGAGAAAATACAACTTGAAATGATTCTATTTTAACTCTTTTGACTTTAGAATATCGCCAAACACAGATATATTTAAAAAAGAAGATTATGTTTTGTACACAGGAATTAAAAACATATAGGTAGCTCCTATATTACAAGTTCCATAAAAGGTAAAAATTCTATGAAATTAATATTGAAAACCTTGAAAAGCTTTCTTTATGATAAATGTTACAATTTTTTTTAAAAAACAATAATAACACCATTGGATATTATTTCCTGTTTTGAAATTATTTATTTAACTTATTAAATTCCTAAATACAAGTCAATGAAAATTATTGAATATCTCATATAATTTTTCATAATTTGACATGGATGATTTAATAAGTCAAAGCTTTTAAAGAGTTCTCATTAATATTTATCTTCAAGCATCTCGTATGTTCGTTGCTATTTCGAAATAAGATAACACATATACACATGTGTATTGAATATAAATTTTGTTTGAATGTTTTGGGCCTCTACTCTAAAATACAATCGATTACAAACGTTGAAGTCATACAAAATATTGACAAGTAATAAAATGTACAATAGACACGATAAAAGTGGATACAGTATAATGTGCCACGTGAGTTCCAATGAATAGTCGCATAAAAAGTTCGTGCTAAGAATAAATAAATAAAATTGAAGATGTATAGAAGAAATTTATAAGAAAAGGGATGTACCTACCTACTGTGTACGAGGTTAGATTATCCTGTCGGCAATACGATACCCCCTCTTGTGGAATTGGGTTAGGGGTGAGAAAGGTAATAATAGGATTTAAGACAAAAAATATAGAAGGACATAGCTAAGCAACGCTTTTCTACAAGTTGCTGAAATTTGTCCCAATTAAGTTGTAAACCTAATTAAACGTTAGTATCGATACTGGTGTTTGCAACTAACGTTTTTGTCTGTATTTATATTGAATTCTTCAAGCGTTATCCTTGAATGTATGATATTGTTTCTAATTGAGAACTATTTATATTTATACTTTCACCCATCTTGTTTACTCATTCATTCGTTTATAACAAGCGGTTATTTGCTGACTATCCCATTTAAAATACCGTAACAATGAGTATGAACGTGTTGATATTAATAACTTTCTACCTTTACCATAAATATTTTTTCTCCTTATCAACATTTAACATATCTTTTATTATGAGTCAATTTTACATCCGTCAAATCTTGAAACAAAGCATTATTGTACGATTGACAATATAACATATGAAAAACCACAAAGTATTCCTCCTGTATAATATGTACACAAAGACTGCTCACTATGAGCTAGACGTAAATATAAATGTAAATATTTTGAATGAAAAACGTCGGTCTACAAAAGTTCGTGTTCGACAAAAGCATGATCATTTAAAATAGTTTCTCAGATAATATCAGCCATGATGTTATCGCACAAACATTCCTTTACAAAAACTTTCTCAAAAACTAGGCCAAAAAGTTGTGACAAGTTCAAGGAGTTGTAATAATTCCCATAATAATCGTATATCCTTCACCGTTTTAACCATTTTTGGGTAGATTCAAATTTAAGATATAATAGTATAATATTTCAAACAATCCATAAATATCTGAAGGACCATTTCCCATCATACAAAGAAGACCCTTAAAATTGTCGATGTTAAATGTATGTGTCACGATCGCAAATGTGTGTATATCAGAGTGAAGCTTTATTATGTCATGAAATGACATTTTTGTATGATCTTTCGATGGTTTTTCAATATTATAATTTTGATTTATTTATTATTATAATTTTGATTTGTACTGTAATTGATATTATCTTTTTGTATGAATTACACTTTGTATTGTATTTATTGTATATTTTTTACTGTGAACAACATTATTTGTTGGTTTGATGGAATTTCAAAATTTTCAACTTGCTGACAATATCAGATTCTACATCTTGCAATGAATTTTTCTAGTTTTCTAGTTTATTGTAATTAATTAGTTTTGTAGTTATTTTATTGATAATCATGAATTTATTTTGTGTCTCTTTATATTTTTGACATGTTTACATTGATTAATCTGTGTTGTGCCATACTCGCTACCCCGTAAACGGGTGTTTACTGTACATAGAGCAGTGTAATTTATTTATTATTATTACTTGTCCGATGCTGGCGGGTCGTCATTTGATTTGTTCATGTTTTGTTTTGTATGATTTTTTTATTGAATGAATAATAACATATAATATTGTCATTATTATTAATGCTTTTTTTTCTTTGTATATTGTATGAATTGTATATAGGATTTTGTACTATGATTTTATGTAAAAGACATTAGCCGTCTATGTTTGAAGTAAATAGCCGTCTATGTTTGAAATAAATAAATAAATAAATAATATTACATTTGGTTTTAACATGTTTGCTCACACGAAATTACTGTCAAAAAGTATAATAGGTCGTTGGTATCAACTTGATTGTTCTCACATTTATTTAAAACTTGAACGATATCAAGTAAAAATCTTGTTAATTAGCTTTAAAAAACTCAAAATATCACGCTTTTTCAAGATTTATGTTAATATAATTATATACCATCAAAAAGAACATAACAAAGTCAATTCGGCAAATTCTACATGCTTTAGTTTCACTCCTACAAACAGCTGATATATCAAGTTTCGTTTCATGTGAAGCGAATTAGGTGGAAGAATTTTTACTGTATACACTAATACTACTCTGCGTGTCCCATTACTCTACAAGAAAGACGTTATCTAGAAGCATAAATCTATTGGATGTCTTTGGACTCTGGACGTGTGGATATTACGTTGAAAGTGTTCCAGATTTCTTATTTAACAGCTTGATTTAGCAGCTTTTTCTGTACAAACTGTAACCACATGGGTAATTTAATGCTGGTATATTTGCAGCTTTATATTAATGAAACTTTATTAGTATATTAATTGTGTCAGTGCACATGTAGTAGAACTCCATAATTGAGTAAATTAATACAAGTGTTTCTTTCGACTACCTATCGATCTTTAATCTATAGTAGAGCGAAACACTTGTTTCAATTTACCTAATTCATACGTATACTATGAATGATGATGCGACAAGGTATGCCAACCATCCTGAATATCTTATTTTTTTAACATGGGGAGGACGCTCGGTATGCTTTTTACATGCAATAAATCCACTGGCTACCCCGTTTGTAGGAGATATCGTAAAAGAATAGATTAATATATTTTGTATTATATATCTACCTATATTATAATAATTTACGTCAATAAAATGTCCATGTGTATTCATGTCATTACTATGTACCTACATCATCTTCCTTATATGATCTAAGAACACTTTGTTCCCTTTTTGTTATAATTGTTTTTTTTTTTACAGTTAACCATTTTATGAGGTTACATGTGTAAATTTAACATATGAAACTATCATATAAGGTGACGATGTCTTTTCTAATCCTTTTGTGTCAGCTCGCTATTATAAGTGTCTTACTCATTTTACTTTTCGTGTGTCTTGATTTGTATGCATATCTTCACTCGTGTGCTCAACGTCGTATCTTCTTAAGTCGGCGCTGACAAACGTTCACCGTCTCCGGTTTTACCTCATGGATATCCTGCAGGTCCCCGCAGATTTTTTTGAGATGACAGTTCTGCACTATGTTTCTCACCGTCTGCACATCTCCACCGTCATTCGCAATCATGAGCTTACCTTTTTCCCCACCCCCAGCTTCCATGTTCTGTCCTCACTCTATTTTCATGTACCAACCTTTCTATAAGTATCTCATCTAAAAGCAATCTTATTATTGTCTCTTGATTCGATTGAGAAAAGGGGTACTCTAGACTAGGCAGTTCTGTATAAAAATGTAATATCATTTATTAATTTCTTAGTAATAGTACCTTGTGTTACTTTAAGACATTTATCAGACAAGAGACATATTTTTTAATGGCTGTTCTAATGCAACGAGGGATAATTATACCGAGAATATAGCCTGCCGAAGGAAATATATTGGAAAAAAATCATAAAATATTTTTATTATTTACTCATGTATGTAGGTACATTAAATTTATTAATTAATTTAATTTATTAAATTACATTTAATTTATCGATTGTCTACAATAATTGATAATTAATTAATCAATTATTGATAAGGGTCGTATTTTAGCTTGAAATATTCATTTGTATAAAAAAATCGTTATGATTTAATTATTTTAAAACTAAATATAAATTTTCGGTAAAATTGAAGGTCGTGTGTTGAATTAAGTTCTGCTAGAAGCATATTATCGTGGTGAAGTTTTTTTGCGCATCATGCATAAAATAATAAATAAACTTAAGTTTTTGCACATCGTCAGGTATCTAAAAAAATATAGAGACAGATTAACTTGTATTTAATCATAAGCCATGCTTCTCCAAAACGTATTTTATATAATGCAACGAGGTGAACTTGTATTCACTTTATAATGTACTAATTTACCTTGTTATTATGTAACCCAGTAATGGAAAATGTCGTGATAGAGATAACTGCACGTATTAAATGTATTTTTTTTAAATCACAAAGGGCCTGCTATATTTTTATAACATAATATAAATCCTTATTCGGCGCATAAAATACTTCAATTAGAATTAACTTTCATTTGTATAAAACGTGACCAGATGTTTAATTTGTAAATGAATCAATCGGATCCATTACAATTCGTTACCAATTACCAAAAAAAGAGGAGTAAATAAATGGTTGTAGTGACTGAATATAGCAGCGCCCCCAATTTTCTGTTAAGATCAAGTTGTCAAAGTTGTGTTCTGAAAAAGAGGCTTCATCAATACACCATTAACCCGTGTCGAACACAAAATGCCTCCGGTAATGCTTACTGATTGATTTATCGAGGGGTTTGGCTTTTCTCTTCTAAAGGAAATAGTTCTGCTGCTATACTGAGCTTTCTTAAAATAGTAAGTGTTGACCTTGTCTTATATTAAATTGTGTTTACTTTATTTTGCGTGTGAAAAGCTCGTATTTCAGAGATTTAGAAAAATGAACTTTTGCAGAATGTTTCATACATCTATGAACAATTTACATATCAACAATATTTTCTATTCGTTTTGTCTTTATATTTCCTTTAGAGAACACAGGAAAGAAACAAATTCCGAGTAAGAGTTCACAACAACAATATCGGCCACTTTAGCCCAGTATCGCGAATGTGCAGATTTTATAACATCTTGTGTGAGAAAGGGGTGGAGGGGGTTGATATATTTAACGACTCGTTGGCTACATTTGGGAGGGAGGTGAAGTGTAATGTAAAATTGTTGACATAGTTTGTTTCGAAGGTTTCATTTTTCGTCCTTTGCCTGTGGCTTGTTGTCGTACTAGGTGTGCGATTCGTCAAGAGCCCGATTCGGGTTAATTAAACTAAAGTAGTTGTGTTGTTGTTCTATGATTATTGTTACATTATATTTTGTTGTTCATTTCTTTTGTTCTTCTTGCACATCATCGTTCATATAACAAATCAACAGAGCAGTTTACCTAAGAAAAATGCGATGATGTGCATTAGCAGGATTATCTCTACATACATAGAGATTATCATTATCGTGGCATTATGAATTACGCTTTAATTGAATTCTCTGTTTGTGCATGCTGTAGACGCTCTTAGTTTGCCGCGTACAGACAGCTGGATGCGAACGTCAATCATCAAGCATCAAGCAAAAATCTTAAATCTTTCGGCGACAATTCGGAGCATTCTCCGAAGAAATATTCGAATGAATGCCTTCGTTACGTCTCATGGAATGGTAACGAAGGCATTCATTCGAATATTTCTTCGGAGAATGCTCCGAATTGTCGCCGAAAGATTTAAGATTTTTGCTTGATGCTTGATGATTGACGTTCGCATCCAGCTGTCTGTACACGGCAATTGGGGAACTGGCCAGATCTTGTTGTATGTTTGTAATTTATGTATTGTGTTGTCAGTTTTCTGTGAGTGTCTCTATAAAATAAAATAAAAATAAAAAATAAAATTACATTCATAAAGAGAGATTTGGCGTCTTTAATTATTTTGTGTGATAATCTTTTATTATTTTCTTATAAATGGCGTGGCGTACTGTAAATAAATTATAACAAAAAATAAAAAAAAGTTAAGAACTAATAAAACTAAAACACGTATTTTTAGTCCTTCCATATTGACTTTATAAATCGTAAACCGGCTCTCAAGAGCTTCCAATCTCATCATCAGGCTAACGTAAATAAATTATATTTCAATATAAGTAATTGCGATGAAGTATAAATCCTTTCAGAAATGCGGAAATTTGGAAAATATCGTTAAAAATAACATCTCAACTCTTAGGTAAAACAGTTTTTTTTTATTACAAGGTGACGAAAATATTATTTCAAAGGTAGTGATTATTATTTAAAACTTGTAGTGCGTGAGATGTCTAAGGATAACAAGATTATTTTAAAAACGTTCGAGAAAAAACGATTAAGGAGACATGCAAGGAAGTATTAAAATAATGAAAAAAAATATTCCTGTCTCTAGGAAAAATTACATTATGATAAATTACTTTCTGTTAAAAGAAAGAGAGCCATTAATTAATTATATAATTCTCAGAGATACGCCACGAAAACCACTTAGCGGGTAAGGCTTAAGTCGTTTAGTTTTCAACTAATTGTTCTTAAAAGTTTTTCATAAAAAGCATTGTATACTTATCTAATAATTATTAATACGAATATCATATCACTGTCGCAGTATAAGTGTCGCAGTAGATAAAAATATCGACTTATTAGTGATAAGTGTCGCAGTAGATAAAAATATCGACTTATTCTTCTTCGTCAGCAATCCTCGGACCATTTTGGACAGAAAACTCCCCTTTTTTCGTGTGTGTTTTCTATATTGAACATAAGGGAGTGGACCGGCATCCGAAGTGTGGAAGAGCTGTTCCAAGCAGCGCAGGACAGGCACAAGTTCGCCGAGGTGATCGCCAACGTTGGGGGACCCAACAAGGTACTTGAAGAAGAATATATTGAACATACTGCATACTGTATCAACTATTTCGTGTGACCTTGTTTACATCATCAAGATTTCAAAATCATTTATAAAGTCTCATTGCAATTAAGTCAAAGAAAAAAGATATCCTTTAGCAATCATCTCAGAAGCGCAGAGTGAAAATATGTCTATGATTTTTTTCTTTAATAAAATCACCGATTAGGAAATTGATTATAGGTAATTTATAGGTATTCAAATTGCTTGTGAAATATCTGATTGGTTGTTAAATGTCTTTATGAAATTGAAATGTCACCTGTCCCATCACATAAATCATTCTATGGATAACCCAAATAATGATGTATGGCTTGTCGTAGTTAAAAATAACAATAGATAATTATTAGAGTATTCCATATTAAAATTTACTTAGTTACCATTTGACTTTTTTTTGAAGGAAAGAATCCCGCAAATATTAAATAAAACTCTATTTTGACTTCCGTTAAATTTCTCTATGTTGAACATCCTGTAACTAACTTCACTTGTCCCCTGCTCCTGGCCTCGGTAGCACCGGCCGACGCTTTTGCGTTGGGCGGTGGCTGAACCGAAAAGAAATAACTTGTGTTAAAAGTGCTAAACAATAATTGAAACCTGTATCAAAATAAACTGTACATAGTGATAAGTGACTTGATTAATTTTAACTTAGAATTTGTTGTATAATATTAAGTGCTTGTGTAAAATGTAACTGTGTGTCTGTTTGTGTTGAACCGGACAGTAATAATTTGAACCATGAATAAATGTTTTGTTATTTAACTTAACTTCTGTTTTCTTTTGATCTATGAAACCAAACTAAGAACTCTACAATTATCCCTGAACTGAGACTCAAGTTCTTCGACTGAATTAGCTGGACAATGTATAAAAGGGTGGACTGGAGTCAGAGAAAGTTTTGGAGGGAAGTATAATGGAAAGTAGTTGTGAATAATTTGAGAACTAGTAAATGAAAGTGGAATAATGTGTCTACATAAATGACGCCTGCAACGTGTGGCCAGATTTGGTTTCATAGTGATAAATTCAGTGTAAAAATAGATACAATTAGTTTTGTTATGTGATAACCTAATTAAAATTTCGACGCATTAGAACATTCAAGATGGCCAACGCAATTGCGTTTTGCAACGTATCTTCTCGAGCCACGCCCGAAGACACGGCTCAATTCTAAAACGACTCAACTCACACGGTCAACACAGACCACGCAACGTCATGTTTCGTCTCTCCAACAAAAGTTTAAAAATAACAACGGTTACGAAGAATAAGTGAAAGATAAATATCAATTCTAGTTTTAAACGTTTTATAATAATAATAAAATAATTAAATACAGTTTTTTGCAAATAAATAAGTACAATTGTACGTTTGGTACTCAAGTAAAACAATATTAAACAGTGCTAGATGATTTCAAGTTCCTTCGAACAATGACTTCAATGTCTGAATGAAACATAATTCAGACCAAATGTCCAAGAAGCGTTTCTCCAGTTGTTCTGCCTGTGAGGATACCCTGATACAGAGCCAAGCGGTGGATATTTTCAAGAGATGAATGAATGATGAGGCCATGTTCCAGCGTTTTTGATGACCGTAGAGCAGTTCCACTACAGATGTGAATACAACAAATTAATATTCCGATAATTGTTCAACGTTCTTTTTGGTTACGTCATTGAAGGCTAGGTACCAAGGAAGGAAACATCTATTGCGCCTGGAGAATCGTAATGTATTGTTATAGTTCTTTTTCTTTTCTCATCAAGATCCAGTGTGCAATTGGCAGTATTGCAAAGCAGTAATTGATTGTTGAAATGTCTCAAAATTGTACCAATGTTGTTGTGCCTACCTAGCTATACATAATAATAAGTTTGTATGTGTGGTAGCTTCTGATGGGGAATTTCATTTTGATGATAAATTTTTGTTTTGATTTTATCTTAAAGGTAGATTTGTGTCCTTGGTTGTGAATATTAAATTCGTTAAAAGAATTTTGAAACAATTAGAGTTGTAATGTTGATTCTATAGAGAACTTTTGAATGCAATATCATCTATGGTTTAATGCATAGTGAACTAGTGCTGGGATAAAATTATTAATACTTATATAGTGCTGGGACAAAGAGTTAAATTAATAATTAATTTTTTTTGTGGAAATAATTTTTTGAACTAAGTTGAAATAAAATAATGTTAACCTTTCACAACCTTTTACGAATTTGAAAATGTAAGTACACTTAACCCTTTGTGGACGTTAAGTAACAATTGAAAATAAATGTAAATTTTTGTTTTGTAGCAGTTGAATTTTGAACTTGTTGGTTTAACTCTTAGTGAACGCGATTGAAATTGTTAACCCTCTGCGAACCGCAGTTGAATTTTTCTTGAAGTCAAGTAATTGAAATACAACTGATTTTTTTTAATTTCAAAATGTCTGAATACTTAATTACGCCCATCCCTCGGGTGGAAAAATCAAACACAAAAACATTGAAGCATGCTTTATCCCAAAGAGGTGTAGAACCTGCGCAGTCACTTAATGATCTACGTGAACAATGTAAGATATTTAACAACAAAATTTCAAATGTTCCTCAACTTTTAGAAAATACTACCTTGCTGCATGTTACCAATTCTAGTTGTGCTATCGCTGCTGAGGAAAGTGTCCCCAGTTGCGACCGTTCCGTTACTCATCCTCATGTAACACCTCGAGCTGGATCTACTTATGCTCCAGTGAATGTAAACTTTTCATTGCCATGTAATAGACATTATTAAAGTATAACTTCAAATTTTTCTCTACATTGCACTTGACTATGCAACAAGTTCGAAAGAGTTGTTTTTTTTTTTTAATTTACAATTGATGTATTAGGTTAAGAAGTTTTAAATCACACTGACCCTGCTTGAGCTGTATGTACTGTAATGACGTCACTGTCAAATGACGTATTGAAATTTCATTGTTTGTGTTGATTAAAAACTTAGAAAATTTGAAAACTTGTAATAATATATAACTTGTCTTGTCGCCATGCCATGAAAATGTATGTACTGTAATGACGTCACTGTCAAAGGACGTATTGAAATTCCATTGTTTTGATAAATAGAAAAAGTAAAATAACTTAGAAATTGGAAAACCTGTAATAGTATATAATGAATCTTGTTACCATATCAGAATAATGTATGTAATCACTACAGCTCAGGTACGTGTAAACTTGTTAATTTTAAGTATGCCTCAGAGGATCTTCGCAATTCAGACTCTGAAGGAATTTTGTAAAAAAAAATTTAAAATATGAATTTCGTGGCGCTCAACCTTTTGTATTGTGAATTTCTCTCTTGTTTGTGCCTTTGGGTGAATGAGGTTGCCTTTCCATCTCTTAAGCTAGCCATTTCAACATGCAACTTATTCATTAAGATCTGAACTCCCCCACTGGCTCAGGCAAGGGACAATACTTGTTTAATTTTAAGTTAGGATGTTAAGAAAAACCGGATGCAATTTCGACCCTTCCTTATACGAAAGTATAATATTTAGTCGTTTTCTTTTGTAATTGGTCTCTTACCAATCTCCTACTTAGGTGGTAACTGTTGTACGTCTTATGATAGATGAAGGATGGAAGGTATAAAAGTATGAAGTATGTCAGATTGAGCCATAAATGTTGAAGTATAAAAGTGTGTGAAAGGTTGTCACTAATTGGGATAGTAGATAATAATTGTAACAATTGTATTAAAGGGTCAAGGTTGCATCGGTAAAAGGAAAATTTTGTAATGTTTAGATTGTTTCAAATTGTCTGGTTCACCAAAATTTTAATGACAAGGTTCTCACTTGGTATGTGAACCTGTTGGTCATTTCGACATTATTACTGTATAGGCATGCGTACCCTATCAGTAATGTTCAAGTGTCAAGAATGAATGTTACGGAGTCAGTTGGATGATTCGCACTCTTCCCTGTTCATCTCCGGAGTTAGGCTGATTTAGAGGTGTGACTAATCGTCTCACCCTATAGAAAGTCAAGCATAACTCGAATTTAGTTAAGTTTTTTTTTTTAAATTTGTATTTGCTCGTCTGGAACCTCTTGTGGTCGCCAGTCGAGGCTAGCCCGACAAGCCATTGTCATTGTAAGAGATTGAGGACGCTCAAATGTTACGTACAGGTTCGCTTGGAAAAGCTCCGCGCGAAAGGTTGGACACCTGATATATGTCGTCAAGCCTGTGCAAGATGGGTCGAACACCCCATGGAAATAACATGTTTAATTCAATAGGGTATAGATTACCGCCCTTAGAATAGAGGTAGATCAGGTATAATGGTAATGAGATTGGTAATTCAGGTATAATTGTTGCAAGATTGAAGGTCGGATTGACTACCCCCCTTTATTTTATTGTCAAACTATGTATTCTGAAATTACTTGGGTGTTGGGTTGTTGTTTGAGGGTTATATTGTTGAAATTGTGAAAATAATGTGTAATATTGTAATTGTTGTCTTGAGTTCGTAATGGTGTGCTTGGAGGAATGTCGAGGGTATTGTCTACGATTTCCGTATCTGCGACCTGCCCTGTCGGTACATCTTCTTGGTCCCATTATTGGTTCATGACGTGTACATTCCTGATGAGGATTGTAATAGAAGGTGAAATTAAGTACAAAAACTTTGTAAAAAAAAAAAAGTATTGATATATGTAACTCATGATTGATCATCATTAATTCCTGTAATGTCACTGTGCAACTGTAATTTTCCATTGATGTGTTGAGAGTCTCTGTAACTGTAATTTCCACTTTGTAACGTAACAATGAGACTTTTCTTTTTTTTTATTTTTTTTCTTTGTGAAATGACTTGAGATGGAATGTCGTAGTTAAAAATAACAATAGATAATTATTAGAGTATTCCATATTAAAATTTACTTAGTTACCATTTGACTTTTTTTTGAAGGAAAGAATCCCGCAAATATTAAATAAAACTCTATTTTGACTTCCGTTAAATTTCTCTATGTTGAACATCCTGTAACTAACTTCACTTGTCCCCTGCTCCTGGCCTCGGTAGCACCGGCCGACGCTTTTGCGTTGGGCGGTGGCTGAACCGAAAAGAAATAACTTGTGTTAAAAGTGCTAAACAATAATTGAAACCTGTATCAAAATAAACTGTACATAGTGATAAGTGACTTGATTAATTTTAACTTAGAATTTGTTGTATAATATTAAGTGCTTGTGTAAAATGTAACTGTGTGTCTGTTTGTGTTGAACCGGACAGTAATAATTTGAACCATGAATAAATGTTTTGTTATTTAACTTAACTTCTGTTTTCTTTTGATCTATGAAACCAAACTAAGAACTCTACAATTATCCCTGAACTGAGACTCAAGTTCTTCGACTGAATTAGCTGGACAATGTATAAAAGGGTGGACTGGAGTCAGAGAAAGTTTTGGAGGGAAGTATAATGGAAAGTAGTTGTGAATAATTTGAGAACTAGTAAATGAAAGTGGAATAATGTGTCTACAGGCTCACAATTAGTTTTAAATGATATAGGTACATACTGAAGGAAAAAATAAATTGAAGGTAAAACAAAAATTCTATCTATGGCTATCTAAAGCACTTATCATAGTGAAATAAATAAAACAAGTGTTTTATTCTACTAATGATTTAATTTATGAGAGAGACGTCTTTCGTCTTATGAGGACATTGTCAATCGATTGACAATGTCCTCATAAGACGAAAGACGTCTCTGTCACAAATTAAATCATTAGTAGAATAAAACACTTGTTTTATTTATTTCGATATGGAATTCTACTACCTAAACACCGACACAGTGAATAAACTTATCATAGTGTTTCCCATAACTAAAGAAGTGAACTAGCTGTAATAAATATACAAGTTGTCTTCCCAGTACAAAATAAGCATAACTATCGTAGCATTTCTTACAAATGAGGTAGCGAGAGGACTAACTGCATGTACTCGTAATTAATATGAAAATCATTTCTCAGTACAATTCAAATAAATCCCTTAGGTTGTGTGGCAAATCTCTTAGTTGAGTTGAAATTGATAAATGTAATTTTGGTATTCAACGTAGTTTCCGCATTTGATTAGATTTTCACACCTGCGTAGTTTTGCAAAATATAATTTTATTTGTGTTTATTTATTTGTTACAATTCTCGCAACTAAAGTAGGTAGGTGTTTTAATCAATATTTGCGCAGTTATTTATTAATAAAATCCATGGTAATTAGTTGTATTATTCATGATAATTATATTAACTTACGTACCTAATAGAAAATGTTTAATCTTAACCTTTCGTATACGTTATTTTAATAAATGTATAAGGAGGTTACCCCGTTTACAGACAGTCGTAATTTATTGATACAGTTTGTATGAGTTTTATTACCCTTACACTGACTTTGTAAAGGGATGAAAATGATACATCTACTTTTTGCCAGAACATTTTCGATGTCCATTTGTTCATTCACATATCAAATGTTTTTATTGATTATGGGAGCATTTTAAATATCATTCACGATTTTGTAGCAGAATTTAAAACTTATACAATTTAAATATGTTATTGTAATGTACTCACTCTACACTGGAAACAAATTGGTTAAAAATTAACTTTTTAGATTGGTTTTTACGATTATTTTATCTGTCTTCTCTACTACTATTTCTACCTTCTCGTAAACCTACCACCGTATTTTCCACAAGTGGAGTAGGTACCTAGTCATGAGGTTAACTAAAAATCACACCAATCAAGTAAGTCCCACATTAAGATATGAATTCTACTACGGAACCTACTAATTCTAAAACGCATATATATAAATATAACACCCGAAACCAAAAAAAAATGCTGGCAATCAAACCCGTGACCTCGTGACTCAACAAGAGCGTTACCTCCGCACTACACCGGCGTCAAACAACATAATAAATAAATTGCGATAAACGGTTCGTTTCAAAAGCAAGTAATAGATTGAGATTGAATATCGATGTAATATCATCGAACGTATGTAGAATCACTAGAATGTATTTCCAATTTATTAGGTGCTAATTATTTTGTGTTGTTTCTGTAATACGCAGGTGATAATGGGATTATTTATTCCTCAGGGGTTTCCAATTCGCTTTGTGGGGCGCACTTGGTTATAATAGGCGGTATATACCAATTTGTGAAGAAATTATTTTGATTGAAGATTACTTTGTCTTTGTAAAGTTGTTAATTAATTTACGTAATTAACGTCACTAGGTGCGGAATACCTTAAATGAAATTTTAGGAACCCTGCAACCAAAGCTCCTTTGATAAAATATAATTCTCGTACCCCATTATTGCGAATTTGAGATTTTACGTCACTTTCAATTTAGTGAAATGACGTCATGATGATGTGACTTTTTTCAACATGGAACAGCGTACCAGAGTATTTGTAACGTGAAAGTGGAAAACTCACAAAATGTATGTTAATGTGCTACTATACTGCTATAGTTTTTTCGTCTTTGGGAACATGACGTTACGAACGCATCAAGATTTACAATAAAGCAACACACTATAATTATCTACCATTTATTCAGGCTGCATAATTATGTTACAGGGTTGACAGATGAATGCAGGACAAACATGTTTTTACATATTTTTCACATCCTGCACATTTATGCGCTTCTATACATAAAGTAATAAGTAGGTAGTCATCATAGTCATCATCATCATAATCGCCCTGACGCTCTTCTTGGGAGAACAGGTCAGAAACTAGCCTCCTCCATTCAGGGCGTCTCTGTGCCAATTCGTCAACTCTTCCCACGACATTCCCTACGCTCTGGTTTCGTTGTCATAGGAACGGTGTATTGTGAAAGAGGGATTCCCAGGCCAACGGAACTCTTGCGGACAGTAGAACAGTGCTCTTTTTGACCAACTATGAATGTATTTTTGTGTAAATTTGCTTGTTATCAATGTACAGTAAAGAATAAATAAATAAATAAAAAAAAACTATCATTGGGCATTCTCAGAACATGACCCAGCCAGGACCATCGTCTCTCTTGTATCACTGAGATAATAGATCTCTGCTGAGTGCGTCGGCGCACATCAGCATCATCAAGTAGGTAGAACATGCATATTATTCGAAATATATTCAGATTAACAATGTCCTTATAAAACAAAAGACTTCTCTCTCGACAATAAAACATAAAGGAGAAGAAAACATTTGTTTTTTTTAATTTCGGTATTATCGAAAAATATTCATAAATTTTGTAAAACGTTGAATATGATAATTGAGAATATATCTTATTACGTTACCTATATTATATTTCGTTATAAAAACATTATTCACAAAAATATTATTCGAAGCGATTTGCTGTCAAGAATATTTGTGTAAAATGTTTTGATATTTTACTCCAGTGAGTCGTAAAATTATATGCATACATTTCTGTCTTTATATAATAATTTGTAGGTACTCAACAGAATCGCGCACTGCTTAATCGAAAATTTAACTGGGTTAATCATAAATCCGTTATCGAAGAGTTAACATCGTTACTCGTTAACTTTTTATTGTTTTTTTTTATTTTGGAAATATACCACAAGTAACAAAATTTACCTTTAGTTTAGTTTTGTTACAAAAGCTAAAAATAAAGATTTTCAAGGCGTCTAAATCGGACTCCGTATTAGAAAAAGTAGCAGAGTAGAGAAAAAGTAAGTAGGTATCTCACTTCTGTGAGGTTAAGAGTGTTCTGTAAAAGGCAGGTATATGTTAAACAAATGTTTATAGTGTTGAACAAATGTTTAAAATTAAACAAATGCAGGTAGTATATGTTAAACAGTTTTTAATTCTCAAAATGTTACTCAGCAATAGCATCCAATTGAGATATCTGAATGGTTTTGTCATTTTTGTAAAACATCCCACTAAAGACATTTTCATTTTCAATTCAAGGATGAAGGATAACAAATAACCTCAATGTCTTAAATTATATTTCATGCAGGTAGCTCAGTGGCTACTCCTCTTGTGGAAAAAGGCATGATGGAATGAGTAAATTAATGATTTAAATTGCTTATTATTTGAAGCGACGTCTATCGTCGTATAAATACATTGACAATCTCATCCTTTGTTGAGACGATCCTCATAAGACGAAAGCCGTCTCTCTAGATAATAAACAATATCATTGAAAAATTGTTTGTTTTTGTTACTTCATCATGGAATTCTACTAAGTACCTATAAGAACCGACACAGTGAATAATAAATTAACTTGTTAATCATGAATACCCGGCTCAGGTACTTGAGATCAAAATGTTGATGTCGGTTCACCAATGAATATTATTTTGAAACGTGATGAAACTTTTATTATGCTTTGCTTTTATAAACTTAATAATTTGCTATACCTTTATACTTGAACTATACACAATATACATACATACCATGATAAAAATAATATGCTTTTATCGACTTTCGCCCTTTAACACTTTTTAGGGAGCATGAGCGCGCTCTCTTTATTCAGAGCAATTTTCGCTATTTGGGTCAACTCTTTCAATGACTGTCTTAGTATTCCGATTTCATTGTCTAGAGGCAGTGATCGGCAAACTTATTCGTCAAAGAGCCAAATATGTACCTACATTGCACCGATCAAAAAAAAAATGAGAGCCAAATCTGTTTATTAATTTAGTAAACCTTTATTATAATTTTAGACCTTCGCTTATTTAGGAAAATTTGGAATTACTTGTGGTGAAAATTATTTATTATTGTAACGAATTTTTAAAAATTTATTTTCTAATTTCACGTTTTCATATTTTTCGTTATCTAACTAATTTGACTCTAGGCTGGGCCGTGAGAGCCGCACTTACGGGGCCAAAGAGCCACATGCGGGTCCGGAGCCGCACTTTGCCGACCACTGGTCTAGGTTAATAAAATATTTTAATTTACGGCATATTAGATTAAAACTGTTCAATCTGTAGGCTTTAATGCTAAAGAAGGAAGAAAAATAAACTTGATTTTCGGTATCTAATAATTTTCAGGTTTCCTTCCAATGAACTTTAATTTGAAACTTCAAATATTTATTTCTTCTGAGATCACCTCGACCAAAAGCTGCAAAAAAATATCTCAGTGTAAAGTATAGTTTTTTAAAAGATTACTACTATACTTTACCATCACAACACATCCTACAAGCGAGATGGCCAGCAGACCAACTGCAAGTAATAAAAATGCAAGTTGTCTTTTCTGTGCCAATAAAAAGTTAGAATTAGTTGCATGTTTCATCATTAACTACATATTATTTATTGTCTTGTTCGTGAACTTTTATGGACTTTTTACAAGACACTCGAAAACTTACAGAAAACAGAGAACCTTTTCTTTACCGGGATCTTCATGACATAGATTTTTCCGAAAGATATCACGGCAATCAAATTCCCGAGCGACTTGATAAATGTTAATTGCTTAGTTACATAACATAACATAACACGAATGATATAAAGTACCTACCTGCTAAGGCGTGTGTTGGCATCTAATTATATTCTGTCTTTCAATGTGACAGCTTCATGTCAGAATTATTTTGTGATAATATTATGATGTTGATTGCCTGTACCATATGTTTACCTTAAAGCTACGTTTCCGCTGGCTCCAGCAGTGCCCGATCACACCACAACGCCCTGGGAGTAGGGTCAATAATTGATATACTGTACGCCTCACTATAATAATTATTATAGTGAGGCGTACAGACTGACACATTTATATACTTAGTACGAAGTACTGCCATCAGGCGTCGTGGCGTGGTTGAGTAAATGTTAAACGCGGTTTTTGTATTTTACTGGATTTTACATCTGCTCGAGTGAAGATATTAAGAATATTACTCAACAGAATGATACCTCATCCACACAACCAACTGACTGCAAAAGTTATTTTAAGTAGGAAACAGAAAAGGTGTGCTGACGCTTACGAATCGGCTTATGGTGGTTTAAGTGCACTATATATATTTTTTAATTATTATGCTTTTTGAGTATTTTATATCACATTTTCAATCATTTTGCCATGCAGATATCCACTATGGAATCTATATACATTAGTTATCACGCTATTTCATTTTTCACATTTAAAACAAATAAAAAAAAACAGTCACATTTAAATTATTATTGTAATATTAAGAAGTACCTCCTAATAACTATAATATCGTGAATATAATATTACAGTTATCAGTATCAAAACATTGTAATTGTAATTATATAGTAATTTCATTACGTGTCACTAATCAGATTTTTACACGTAACGGTTTGACTGTATTCGTGTGATAAATAAAACATGCTTTTGCAATTTTATCAGTATACCATAAACTACTAAATAGTAACAGATTATTTTCATATTCTGTGACATTAATACAATATGTTATACTTTATCATAAAGAAGTGTAAATTACATGGTATGCAACCAATCCTGCCTGTTAAATTTATTTATTGGCGCGAAGACGCTGACCTGCATTTTTATTACATAAAGTTACTCTACTAGCTACATCATTAGTGTTAAATGCTGTGATGATAAAGACATATAAATAAAAGGGTCCCCCGCCCACTGAAGTGGTAGGGTCGGAGATGCCAACGCTGGCATAGTAGTACTGGCAGGCTAGAGAGAGTTGAGAGATAAATAAATTGTCACCTAAACGGATAAATAGGAGTCCTTGGGCTCCTGAAATATCCAACAACTAAAGATATTTTAACATTTTATAGATAAAAGTGAGAATTGCTTTGCTATGTCATCGCAATTTTTGTCTCATCTTAAAAAATGATTTCTCAACTGTATGATTCATTTTCATTTCGTTTCCAATTTTCTATCAAATTTTTTTATACAGAGCATGCATCGTTCAATTTTATCGCATATTTTATTTTTTATTCTATTTAGCTTAATTAAATTTAATAAGCCGCTTTGGCATAGTTCCTTTCATGACATAAATTTATTTGTTTGTATAATATCTTCATTGTTTCAGTACAGATTATTTTCTATGAATACAAAAGGTTGGCACATATTATGATCATATCATTTTCCTTTATTTTGCCAAACTTATTGTAAATCTTATTGGCAAATATATACCATTCTATATAACATCAATGACAAAATATTTTTAAAATAGCAAAAAAATATCTTAAAATAGTACAAACATGAGGCGTTCCTCTCTACCTGCAACAAAATATCAATAGAACAATGGCTTAAATGATTCGTCCGAATATACATACGTCCCTCTAGTCCGAATATACATAAATGCATGTTACGCCAGACAAGGAACTACATTGTGAGTTGACCATTGTTTGGCTTTGAGTTTGGTTAGAAGGTCCTAAATGTAAAGACCATTTTCACAGCTAAGAAAATTAGGTCTGAATTTGTAGACTCAGAACGCCATACATGTATTAAAAATGATTTTAAGAAATAAATAAGTTATTTAAAATAAATAAATAAAACTGTCGATTTTGCAAGACAATATCATGAGGTACATCGGTATTGATAAAACACAGACCATCTGAACTGTGTGAACTAATCCGCAAATGATGAATACTCTGTAATGAAGATTAATTATCTTGATGAAAACCCAAAAAGAAATAATATAATATGAAACATTTGTATAAACCAATAGAAAATAGCAATATATTTCTAAATTCAATCAATTGACCACAACTGACAAGCTGTCGTGTAAGACTGAATGATAGTCTATTCGAATTCAACAACTTGTTTTCTTTTTTAAATAAAATTGTAAGTAGGTATCATGTTGTTATATTGGTCCAGCATTTTTCAACAAAGTTTTCATTGGTATAGATGTGGATGTTTCATTTGTCATAATACACGACAAATTCACATGGGAGACATTTTAATGTGTTTGAAAAATATTTAAATTTACAACTCTGAAATATGTTTCACGAAAAACTATGAAGAATCAATTCCCTAGGATCATTACGGCATTGACTAGGAAACAGCCTCGTCATGTTGTGAAATTTGGCAAATTTCTTTTAGAATTCTAATTTATTAACAAATCACCAATCTAGATTGTTGAATGTGATATTGATAAGATGACGTTCCCGGCTGGTCATGTTTAAATTAACAATAATAGGTTACATATTTATTTACGGCTGTAATTAGCCTTTTACACAATATTTTACATAGGTACAATATTGTGGTATTTTTATACGACAGTGTATTATTATATACCTGCCCACCATTACACAACATACCCACAAAACAAATATCTTAAGAAAACCTAGGTAACAGACACAAAATTAACAAATCAATATTACAAACATACATCTATTATTACAATTTTAAAATAAAACAACAGAAGGCAACCAAAATAAAATATATATAGATTTAAATAAACAGAAATTTAACAGAATCTGATAAAATTATACTTCAGCAAATGAAAATTAAAATATTTTAGAAGTAGGTGTACACACTTAAGACAAAAGAAAAATATTTAAATTTAAAAAAAAACATGGGTTGGTATATAAAAAGAGGAAGCGTTCTTACTAAGATGTTAATTCCTGATTATTGTTTATATAAATGTGATTGTAATGTGCAAATAGATTCAACTTTAGAATGTGGATTGGATTATGGAACAAGTCTATTAAATTATTGAATTTATTTCCGAGAATGTGAAGGCGATTTATAATAGAATGTTTGTGATAGTTGGTCCTTGCCTGCGCTTCCTGAAATAACATATTTTGTCTTGTAGAACGGTTTGGTACATGAAAATTGATCATAGCAATAAGCTCTGATCAAAATAATATTATTAAAAACTCCTGTTTTTTCGCTCACAATATTCCCAACGATCCGGAAAATTATTTTTTTTAGTTCCTGTTGACTGAAGCATTACAAAATATGTTCAGAAAAGTTCTTGTCCATTTTCGCATAACAACTTAACTGGAACGGGCTTATTTCTTGCAAAAGAGTTATGAAAAAAAACTATTCATGTCATTCTTTATTTAGTATTGATGTATAGTCAAACGTCAAACTTATACGAGTATATGATTCGCTTTTTTTATTAATTGGAGCGCTATAAAGCCAATAAATAGACATCTATTACGTCTTACAGTTTTGTAGATGAAAGAATTACTAATTGATATTGTACATGAATTTCGTAGAAAATACGTACAAGTTCATTGACCAATACGCCCTGAAGGTCAGTGTTATACAATACCACGTGCTACTTCAGCGATGATTCTTATGAATTTCTTTTAATTGGATTGTAATTATTTATTACATAACATTTTAACACGAAGAAGCTTAATGTTATAAATGAAAAATGTGAATTTTCTACAGTGTTTAGTATTGGTGCCTTACATTATATTATTCAGAAGCACGTATCTAGGTTTTAACTATCTTGACTCCAAACCGCATGTTCTTTCCTCGAGATTTGAATCGTAAAATCACCTATTGTGAGTTTTAGGCTATCGGCCTTTTTTCACATCAGGCTATCGACCTTTATCACATCAGGCACATTCTTATTGGATTGGCAAAGAAACACCACACAATCCTATGATTGAGTACTAATGCGTCTTAGAAATGGTATTCGCAAAGCAGTGTATCCAAAATTAAAATATCACATTAATATGAACTGTTTTCCTACAAAGAAAAGAAAAGTTGGGATCAGCATACGCAAAAGAATAAAAATAATATCAAGTGATAATGAAATAAGCGATTGTTGATATATTCATTGGGCACTTATATGTAGTAAGTAGTACTGAAAATCACGGTCCATGTGTCACATAGTGTCCCGGTGAGCTAATTATAAAGTAAGTCGGATAAGCGGAGCAGTGTCTCTCAAAATAAATCAGATAATTCGGCCAATGTTTAACACCTAACTGACCAGCTGTGTGCTCATTTCAATAGTAGTTATTATTATGTTTATTATAATAGATACGCACATAGATACTTAAATACCGATATCAGTATCGGTGGCATACAAAGCGCAATCACACAAGTACAAAGCGATTTAACTAATTGCGCAGTAATTACCTTCCAATTAAATTTGTTTATTGTAAGAATTATATGTTAGGTTATCACTTTTACTCAATCACAATAAATAAACATGATTGACTGTACATAATAAATTTGGTGATGAAATAAAGTTTATTGATTAATTAATTTTATTCATAAACTTTATTAAGATTTTTTTTTCGCCCAATTGATCTACATCTCTTATGGTGCCTTTTTATAAGTCAAACATGAACTCAAGATTTTCTGTGAAAATTTTCGGAAGTATTCGGTAATGGAACTCAAGGACCACATGCGTTTATATGTAAGTTTATAAGCGGTATTATTACCATCGTGCCACCAAGGTTTTTCTATAAATTCATATCTAAAATAATGTTTTCTTTATACTACTCTTTTACATTACTACTTATGTAGAATAATCACATTGAAATCATTAAATATCAAACATTACTTGATCAGGTTTTTCAACCAATTTAATTTATCAAACTGTGTATCACAACTCCTCCTATACCATCACGGCATATCCCACAAGTGGGGTAGCCAGCAGATCAGCTGCATGTAAGAACATGCAAACTATCCTATCTAAACTAAACTATCACAACTCACATACAAATAAAGCAATAATTAAACATCATAACTTGTGTTTTTAATCAATGTTTCTATGAAACAGCTGTGTTGTGTGGTTCAAGTGGTTTGAAAAGTAAAGAAAATCCAGCAAATACGAGTATGTAATGCTGCAAAATAAATAATGTCGTATGTACTTAAGAGTAGTGGTAGTAGAAGTAGTATTATTCTTTTCAGCGAAGCTTTCTGTCATCATTCATTGTACTTGAGAAAAGCTTTATACAAGGGCGGCATCGTAATGAAAACACAACAGTCATAATACATCGTCTTGCAAGACGGCAGTCGGCGTGTCAGCTGAGAATAGAGACAGATAGAAAATGTTCTATCTAGGTGCCAAATGTTAGACAGAGAGAAGAGCTAGAGCTATAATATAGAAGTTGTAAAAGTAGATAGATAGATAGTAAACAGTTTGTAAAGTTAGTGACAACAGACAATCGTATGACACACAAACAACTGAATACATATTGTATATGTTATAGTTTATAGTGCAGTATGTACAAAACAATAGACATACGATTTATCGGATTTATGTTAGACGGACTGACAAATACGAAAGTGTACTACATAACTTTTTTGACCTGTGCAATACTATTCTTAAAACATATCTTACAAGATGTTCTTTACATTATTCAAAGGTAAAATTTGTACCACGAGGTGGGAATTCTAATCAACTAGTTATTTTGGGGCCTTAATGATAGATAATGAGTTAGAACAAACGCTTTCAAGAGATATTAAAGAACTGCATGCCTAAGGATATAAAAATCAAAATATGTAATATTATTAATGGTTTTTTGAATCTTATTGATGTATCTGCAAAATTAATCTGTATTTTATTGTTAGTATGTACTTGCCAAGTACTCAATACCTACTGGCATTACAAAATAATAATGTATAGTAGCAACACACACACACAATACATTTTATTATATTAATACGAATACATATTAGCGTGGTGTGGCACGTGAAAATAACGAAGGTCAGCATTACACTGAACAATAACAATTTTCATAATATCGTCTTCACCTAAATAATAATGATATTATATTTCTCTTACATATTATTATACCGAATAAAAGTCAACATTATGATGCAATATTTTACTAACATACAGGATTATTTATTTATTTATTAAAAGTTACATGTTATGAAAATAAATTATTTTGGTCTGACTTTTATGCTTGGATCTCAGATTTGATAATATTGTTAATTAAGATATGAACCAACTAGCCCATAAATGAAACTAAATATATACGAACATAGAATATTCACAGAAATTCATAAAGTTAAATGGCCTCTGCTATTACTTTTAAAACATTTTTTTCTCTAATGTTTTTCTCTTTAAAATATACAAAATAATTTCTTGAAAGAATGACTTTTGATGGAATCAATGCTATATATCTATTAAGTTTTCTATCTAGAAATAAAAATAATGAATTTCATAAATTAATTGATATAAAAAAAAACATTCAGTAATAAATATCATTTTTAGTTTAATTTTAATTTAAATTTCTATGAAAAAACGTATTGGTGTGCAGTGATTCACAAAAACAAAGCAAACCTTGTTTTCTTGGGTGGACATTAAGGAAGTAAAAAAAAGGTACTTGAATGTTGTACTTTGTTCTTATTGTATCAAAAGTTTTACATGCATGAACTTTTAATACTTTTAAATTGTTTACACTTAATATTTTGATACTTTCTTTGCCTTATATACCTATGTTGGCTGTTATTTGCTGTTAATGATTTTTATAATAAATTAAAAAAAAAACATGTCTTTCATGGAACTCCCGGAAAAGCAATGATCTCGCACTCTTATCTATTAGTTAAAAGGCAGGTGTTCGAAAAGAAAAGAGAGTTGACATCTTGAATTCTTAGAAATGCGGTTTTCCCCCTCATCCTGAATGCCTTAATTTTTAGTTGGCATGGAGAGGACGGCTTGCAAAATTTTCAATATTTCTAAACGATTAATATTAATATTTCTTAACATTTATTAATATTATAGGTATATTTTTTTTATTTTTTTTTTATTAAACAGCATCGATTGTAAATTTTGAATTTTGTGTTTACTTACATTTAATTTATGTATTCAAAAACATTTTTCTACTTTTGTTTCAGCATCTCAAATAAGCAGACAAATCTTCACGTATTCTGTGAATTGGTAAGTTTGTTTTTAAATTTGAACTTTTTAAAATTAAAAATCTGTGATGTGATATGTGAAGCAGGTTGTCTGCAATGAAAGCAGCCCTTTTCACCAGCGTCCTTGAGACTGTCAATGCATTGTTAAACGGTACCAAAGAAACAAATCTAATTTTAAGTTATAGATACACGATATGTAATACCTAGTAACTCGTATTTATATTTTAAATTCCCGTAGAAATTTACTTTTTTACTCATGTGACTACTTATATTGCCGGGCGGCGCATTAGCAACATGAAGTTAATTTTAAAAGGTTTTACGCGTTAAAATGCTTCTACAAAAGCTTTCATTAAGGTATATTGAATCACAAGTACACGCTATTTATATTTTACATCATGAGGTTTAAAAGAAATAAACAAAATTCATGTATTACATGTGCAAAACCGAAATGCTAAATTTTCTTTCTTTTCTACTTTCAAAACTATTTTTTCTCAGCCGTGATCTAGACTGCAACAACTACCACCATGCCACTATGGCATAACCTATAACCCAACAAACCAGTAGCATTTTAATAAAAATGCAAGCTGTCCCCTCGATGCAACAAAAATTTCACACAGACATTCAAAATGGTTGGGAAACCTCATCGCTGAATTGTAGATGTAAAATTTCTTGATTTTTTTTAAACACCTGCCTTTTAGAGGATTTAGATTCAGGTTGATGTTATCCAAAAGTATTTTGTCTTGACCTGCCCAAAGTAAAACCATTGTATGTGACTTTATATCGCCCTACATAATTGTATGACTATCTAGAGGTGTATTAACAATTAATAATATACATAATATCTCTAGGGTAAATTGTTACTGTTTCCAATAAGTTACAAAGTATACAATTACAAATTACCCTAGATGTTTGTTGAATATTAAAATAATATAATTCCAGTTGAATACATTCACATGTTTGTATATACAAATTATTGAATAACTTTCACTGGGTAGGTATGTATGTATACAGGGTGTGAATATTAAATTATTACTGTTTTTATTCTTAGAAATAATAATATAATAATCAATATCGCGTGCTATGGTGCATTGTTACCATATTGTGTGTATATTCACCTATTCATGAATATTCGATATTCGGTTGTATTGTAAATATTACTATTTGTTTTTAATGAATTTATTGTGTTTTGTATTTAAATTTTAATTTTTACTTTTTGACTTTAACTGGAGAATGTTTTGTCTGTTTTTTTTTATGTTTTTATATTGTTTTTGTATTTTTGTATTGTTTTTATATTTTTATGGATTGGAAAGTTTATCTGTATACTTGTAAAGGCGATTGCCGTATATTGTATTAAATAAATAAATAAAATAAATAAATTACTATACCATACATACCCTCACGTCGAATCCCAGGTGGGGTAGGCAGAAAGAACACAACATCATGTTGATCTATTCTTCCTTGCACTTAGACCGCCGCTACCACATTTGTGGGATAGGCCGTGATAGGATATTAGTAGTAGTAGGATCATAATCTAATGTACATATTTTTTTTATCTAATTGCTAGAATAAATTACAATACTTCACCCATTTTACTCATAACAGTTTGTTGTCAAGTTGAATTTGAAAAAATATATATACCATAAAAGCGTTGATCGAATAAACATAATTTGAGGTAATACTCGGCTGTACAATATTTTTCTTTCACCCATTACATACTAGGTACACACTCGTCATACAAATAATAATATAGGTACTGACACGATATCGTCCCACTAGGACGATCGCATCCTTCATTATACAAAATTATCAAAAGAGAAATTATCAAATATTTAAAGAAATGAATTTACAGGAATGGTACATAAGAAAATATATAATTTGGCTCGTAACCCCCAGCTTCGCTACATACATTTTGCAATGTACATAAGCGAAACACATAGAAAATTATATGATTGAGAAAATACATAAAGATATTTGCAAGTATAACAGATTAATATATTGGCTCAAGTTCATGTCTAGGGATGATTCTACTTGGTCTGTGCAAGAGGAATGCATTGTGTGTGGGTGTGTACATTTTTTAATTATATATTTATACTTACGTAAAGTTCAGAGAATTCCTTATCCTTTGGTCTCATCATTTTCTTATGGTCATCTTATCATTACTATAGATTATATATAGGTAATTCAAGCAACAATGTTTCTTCTGTTAGCATACTTTATATTACAAAGATTTTACTTATATCCTGTCTTGAGTAGAATTATAGATAAATATTTCCAAGTAAACGATCAAAATTTATATCAAGTGGAACAAAGATTATCATAAGTACATCAGACCTTTCCAAGAAAGTGGATATATTATTTCCATCAGTGGAGCCATTCCTTTAACTCTTTGTTGCTTTCATAGTAAAATAATAGGGTCTTTCATCCATTGGTTGATCAAGGAATTGAACCTTTGTGACATAACTACTCCAAGTATAACTAGGTTATTGGAAGATTATATACAAGGAGGCGGAGAGATGTACTTTAGTATTATTAAGAGTATTGAATCTACTGGTGGGTATACAAAATGAATTTCAACAGAAAGATATCGGATGGTAAGTGATTCACGTTTATTGTGTATACATATTATACATAACAAGACAGTTATTTTCAAAGTAAATTTGTAGGGAATATCATTCCGTCCAATATACAAAGTTATGAAAGTTATACCATATTCGGACTGAGACAATAAAACAAACAATGGCAATTATCAAATACACCATCCTTGGTATTATCAATATAAATCAATACCTGGTTTATCATGTGATTTATAAATAATTAAATGGAATCATTCATTCTTCATTCAAACTCAAAATCTTAAATTATTACACAACGGAAAATTAATATATAGTTATCATACAACGGAAAATAATATATAGGTCAGTTCAATGATGACATGAACTCTGTTACGGAACAAATACATACAATATTCAATAGCAATATAGTCACTTACGGATGGACAGGCGAACAGGTGTTGAATAACACAAAGTCGAGCATGTTACTGAAGACGTATTTTGCACACATTGACGGTAGAAGGCAGGATCGTGAAAGAAACATACTCTGATGTATCTATGGCGGTCGCTGGTCAATCCAAAGACGTACAGGGGTGCGTAGGTGTTGCCAGAATCAGATGGATCCTGTCCTCAAGGCGGAAGAGATCACTACTTCTCAAGAGACATGGGATATCTTATACGTTCTTACAATATCCTCAGTGTAAAAGGCAGAAGGCGTCACTATTTCAATATTCCTTTCAGAAATACTCAGCTAGTCTTTTAATCACTCGTTTGTCAAGGGTATGGACCGGAGAAGTTACTAGAGGATTACACAGTTCACATTGTAATGCGAGTTATATCGGTAAATCACCGCTACGCGATATACTGACTATCCGAGGTGAAGCTGTACACGCTGAAGATTTAGGAACACATTCGCAATTTCAATCAAATTCACAATACTGAGAAAGTAGAAAGAACAGTTTATGTGATTGTTCATGATTCCTAACATAGAATATTTGTTCAGAAACAATGGATTATCTAATTTCGCACGGATATGTAAAATGGCGGCAACAGCAAAAACCACGCCCAAAACCAACATATATTATTATACTCAAAACTTCCAAACATTATCATTATCACCATTAGAATCGTAGTCTATATATAACTCAAATATAATATAAGCTTGTCTATAACATTATTCTGTTTATTAATTATTATTAATTATTAATCGTTATTATTGTTCCTTGATATTGGCGGTATGATTGGTCGCGCACGTAAAACTAACACAGACTTGTAAAGTACATTATTAACGACACACAATAAGAATAGTTTTACGTACAACAGAGGGCAACACACTTGTTTATCACATTACGAAGTTAAGTACTATTACATAATTATTGTTAGTATTATTATTGTGTCGGAGTTACGCACATCGCTGTTCGCGACTAAGGCGGGAAGGGACAAACCCTTCTTTCGTCCAACCTATGCCATGGTTTGCGGGTAACTGAATTTGCTTGCAAGCGACGCGAGGAGGAACAGGCACGTTTAACGGTTATTCTTCAAGGGAATGAGAATCATACGATGTGGTGCCGTGTGCAGATCGAAGCATCAGCCCGTCACGTGTTCTTTGTAACGTACAATTATTATTATTATTACGGAAGACTCACAGACAACAATTGACTGTAGGAACATTAGCCAGTATGAACTTTTCCGCAGCGATTATTTAATGCGTAGCATTCTCCCTTTCGGCCCCTCTTGAAAATTTGAAGAGAAACGACAAATTTTCAAGTTTCCCAATTATACAAAAAAAAGTGGAGAACCACTACAAAAAAATGGTTGAGAACCACTGGTTATATGAAAAGATTGAATACCACTGGTCATATAAAAGTTGAGTACCACTGGTTACATAAGCAGTTATATAGATACCCAATTACAGACAAACAATTCAAAAAATGGTAGCTTATATACTATTACAATGTTTCTTACATCCTATAGCCCGTTCAATTATTATTAAACACTCGCGGTAAATTGTCCATAGTCAAAATAGATGCGAACTGTTTTCATATTTTGACTTACACTTCTTAATAATAACACAAAATTCACTTTAGTTGTTTTAGTACGGGGCTCCTAACAAAAGTTTGAGAGCTACAATCATAACAATACAATAGTATATAGAGATGAGTACATATATATAGACATGTGCATATGTGCATGTATATGAAAAACACAGGTTATGAAAACAACAACTTTAAACATTTTACAATACAATTTTATAAGAAACTCAGGATCTGTATTACGTTTCAATATACGGTTCGTTCTACATTGGCGATAAAATTATTCTCTTCAATTTATCAATATACGTACGTTTCATTGATGGATTCCTTTACTACGATCGACGACAAGTTAACATTTTAAACATGACAAACATATAAAACAAAAGTTACATACTTAAGAAGTTGGTTTACATCATTTTCGATTCCGGTTACATGTATCCAACAAGGGAAAAGCAACATAAAGGAATTTAAATAGATATAAACAATTTTGTATAGATGGAATTAGAGATACTACATTTACGCTTCATTTAACCCATTAAGCTTAATAGCACTCATATACAAGTGATTTCATGTACCATGTACCATACAAAGATATTGGCAAAGCACAGAAAGAAATCATACATAATAAGGACATATACATATTAGAAAAACAATTTATACGCAGACATGACATAATGGTACATCACGACGACTGCAATCACATTTACAGTAACCGATATTCATTATTGGCGTCAAATCCTTCTACGCATATTACATAGACACAGTTCTCACACAGAGACAGATTTCTCACATAGAGATAATCTCAGAGGGAGCTACCCTCACATAGGCTTAATACATGACAAATACATTGAACAACTTTCGATCTTTGCTACACAATATACAAGTTACAAGTTCAATAAATTCTTTACATACATCATTATTCAAATTCAACATTTACTTCTTCATACAGGGCTCACCTTTCATAAACAGATTCATACATCATCTTTATTCACTAACATACAATTAATCAAAATTATCCCATTGAATATCTGTAGCCAACATTCCACTACAGGTTTTATTCTGTGTCCTTCATAAGCCTTTCCGTTCAATGTCAAAATGTTCTATCACATTTTCCAATGTATTCAAGCAACATAAACAACTTTACATAAAGTCACAAAATTATATTTAATTCAACAAGGATATACCACATCCAAACATTTCCAATTACAATTCATAAGAGATTACTACGTGTCCTACACGGAATTAAACGTCCTATAAACTCAAACTTCAAAATAATAGGCATGAACGATTAGCAATCACATTGTCTACATTCATCAAAAAGAGCATTACGATTTATCTTTCACACATCCAGATAACATCGTCTCTATATCGATTACACAAAAAGTCACAAAAAAGTATTTAAACACATCTCTCCTACCACGGCTTTACATATTACATAAACATAACTCATTTTTTATCAAAGAGCGTTCGTTAGTTTACCTTAACGGGACAATTCACTAAACGGACTCAGTTCTCAAATAAACAAGGCATAGGTTACTTCAATATTTCACGATGGTAATAAGCCGCAAAAGTCACATCATTACATTTCAAGAAAATTAATTACTTCACAAAAGATAACAAATTCCGTACACGAAGGGTTAATATTCAACAGCAAAAATTCTACATCGTTACATGGTTACTTCTTTAATTTCCAAAAAAAATTTACAAAACATCATTCTACTAATTACGTTAATGTCAAAATTTTCAACGATGGTCATCAAAGGGTTAACCGTTTCTTAACTAAATTCAAAATTCAGTTATAGTTCACAACTTGACATTAAAAAAAATTCAATTACTATTTACAAAGGGTTAACAAATTCGGTCATGCTTCACAAAGGGTTAAGTGTATTTATTTTTCAAATTTCGCGAACGGTCGTGAAGGTTTAACATTATTCATTTCGATTTATTTTTAACTTTAATTTTCTTAAAACAAAAATATTTATCTAATATTATTCATCATTATTATTTCGTCACATCACTACGTACGCACATTTAAATATTCTTATCAAAATTCTACTACGCATATATTTTACACAACAACGCTCATTTAATATTATTTCTCCAAGAGTTCAATAAAGATATTTATTCCAAATGCAACATTTTACTGTTTCAAAAAATTTTAATTCAATTTAATATTTAACATCGATTTTTACTCTCATCGTTTGAAAATGAATCTACTATTAAAATAACATTACAACAAAATTCTGTTTACCGGCAAAGTTCTTTGTACACTTTGGTTTACTATACACAAACAGCATGGGTACATATTATTTCGTTTCATTCAAATAATATTTCGTTCTACCAATACTCTGGACTTCCGTTTCGCGCGTGAATATTTCTATTACATTGTTGCGGTAGGTCTGTACGCTGTCTCTCTTTCGCTTGCGACGTATAGGTACATACTATACGTTGTATAGATAGGCATACTACTGTTCGCACACCGCTCACTTCTCGCGATGTACAACTACGGTATAATATTATATCTATCCGTACGGCGTTCGATATTATAGATACACACTATATCTTCATTATGTTATGTAGGTCGGTTTTCGATGTCTTGTTTACTGCTTAATACGAGACATTTACAACAGAATATTTTCACCATACAATTCTCTCTATACGGCATCGGTTTTTTACTCCACATTATAACAATACTCGCGACAAACGTTTGCGCTATACACCAATACATTTATTTTTTAAATACGGACATTTAAATTATTTATCTTACGATTCCTGTTTCATTTTTTAAAATTGTTTTCATATACATACACACATCAAATTATTACATTTTCAATTAATATCAATACACATAATTACACAATAAAGATAAGAATTCTGAACTTCACGATTAGGTATATTCATCACACAATACATTTAAAATTTTCGGGCCAACAACTATGCGAGTTGTACGATCCCGGACGAGCCCCCAAATTGACACGATATCGTCCCACTAGGACGATCGCATCCTTCATTATACAAAATTATCAAAAGAGAAATTATCAAATATTTAAAGAAATGAATTTACAGGAATGGTACATAAGAAAATATATAATTTGGCTCGTAACCCCCAGCTTCGCTACATACATTTTGCAATGTACATAAGCGAAACACAGAAAATTATATGATTGAGAAAATACATAAAGATATTTGCAAGTATAACAGATTAATATATTGGCTCAAGTTCATGTCTAGGGATGATTCTACTTGGTCTGTGCAAGAGGAATGCATTGTGTGTGGGTGTGTACATTTTTTAATTATATATTTATACTTACGTAAAGTTCAGAGAATTCCTTATCCTTTGGTCTCATCATTTTCTTATGGTCATCTTATCATTACTATAGATTATATATAGGTAATTCAAGCAACAATGTTTCTTCTGTTAGCATACTTTATATTACAAAGATTTTACTTATATCCTGTCTTGAGTAGAATTATAGATAAATATTTCCAAGTAAACGATCAAAATTTATATCAAGTGGAACAAAGATTATCATAAGTACATCAGACCTTTCCAAGAAAGTGGATATATTATTTCCATCAGTGGAGCCATTCCTTTAACTCTTTGTTGCTTTCATAGTAAAATAATAGGGTCTTTCATCCATTGGTTGATCAAGGAATTGAACCTTTGTGACATAACTACTCCAAGTATAACTAGGTTATTGGAAGATTATATACAAGGAGGCGGAGAGATGTACTTTAGTATTATTAAGAGTATTGAATCTACTGGTGGGTATACAAAATGAATTTCAACAGAAAGATATCGGATGGTAAGTGATTCACGTTTATTGTGTATACATATTATACATAACAAGACAGTTATTTTCAAAGTAAATTTGTAGGGAATATCATTCCGTCCAATATACAAAGTTATGAAAGTTATACCATATTCGGACTGAGACAATAAAACAAACAATGGCAATTATCAAATACACCATCCTTGGTATTATCAATATAAATCAATACCTGGTTTATCATGTGATTTATAAATAATTAAATGGAATCATTCATTCTTCATTCAAACTCAAAATCTTAAATTATTACACAACGGAAAATTAATATATAGTTATCATACAACGGAAAATAATATATAGGTCAGTTCAATGATGACATGAACTCTGTTACGGAACAAATACATACAATATTCAATAGCAATATAGTCACTTACGGATGGACAGGCGAACAGGTGTTGAATAACACAAAGTCGAGCATGTTACTGAAGACGTATTTTGCACACATTGACGGTAGAAGGCAGGATCGTGAAAGAAACATACTCTGATGTATCTATGGCGGTCGCTGGTCAATCCAAAGACGTACAGGGGTGCGTAGGTGTTGCCAGAATCAGATGGATCCTGTCCTCAAGGCGGAAGAGATCACTACTTCTCAAGAGACATGGGATATCTTATACGTTCTTACAATATCCTCAGTGTAAAAGGCAGAAGGCGTCACTATTTCAATATTCCTTTCAGAAATACTCAGCTAGTCTTTTAATCACTCGTTTGTCAAGGGTATGGACCGGAGAAGTTACTAGAGGATTACACAGTTCACATTGTAATGCGAGTTATATCGGTAAATCACCGCTACGCGATATACTGACTATCCGAGGTGAAGCTGTACACGCTGAAGATTTAGGAACACATTCGCAATTTCAATCAAATTCACAATACTGAGAAAGTAGAAAGAACAGTTTATGTGATTGTTCATGATTCCTAACATAGAATATTTGTTCAGAAACAATGGATTATCTAATTTCGCACGGATATGTAAAATGGCGGCAACAGCAAAAACCACGCCCAAAACCAACATATATTATTATACTCAAAACTTCCAAACATTATCATTATCACCATTAGAATCGTAGTCTATATATAACTCAAATATAATATAAGCTTGTCTATAACATTATTCTGTTTATTAATTATTATTAATTATTAATCGTTATTATTGTTCCTTGATATTGGCGGTATGATTGGTCGCGCACGTAAAACTAACACAGACTTGTAAAGTACATTATTAACGACACACAATAAGAATAGTTTTACGTACAACAGAGGGCAACACACTTGTTTATCACATTACGAAGTTAAGTACTATTACATAATTATTGTTAGTATTATTATTGTGTCGGAGTTACGCACATCGCTGTTCGCGACTAAGGCGGGAAGGGACAAACCCTTCTTTCGTCCAACCTATGCCATGGTTTGCGGGTAACTGAATTTGCTTGCAAGCGACGCGAGGAGGAACAGGCACGTTTAACGGTTATTCTTCAAGGGAATGAGAATCATACGATGTGGTGCCGTGTGCAGATCGAAGCATCAGCCCGTCACGTGTTCTTTGTAACGTACAATTATTATTATTATTACGGAAGACTCACAGACAACAATTGACTGTAGGAACATTAGCCAGTATGAACTTTTCCGCAGCGATTATTTAATGCGTAGCAGTACCTACTGGGAATTACCAGAAGTTAGCCACATACAAGTATACATTTCACTGTATGCCAGTAGCGTGTTTTCCATACTGACCCAAAAGGCAGGCTTATTTTTTGTGAACTACGTGTAGTTAACAAACTGATCACTTGAAATTTTTCGAACAATCGTTCAACATGTTTGAATTCGATGTGATGTCGTATCATCATCATCATCATCATCGCCCTCAACGCTCCTCTCGGGAGCACAGGGCAGAAACCAGCCTCCTCCATTCAGAGCGGCTCTGTGCCAATTGCGTCACCTCTTTCCACGACATTCCTTGCGCTCTGATATCGTTGTCATAGGAACGGTGTATTGTGAAAGAGGGACGCCCGGGCCTACGGAACCCCCGTTGTCGTATAAAGTGTCTTATTATTATTATTCGGTTACGTCGTCCAAATGGTCAAACAAACCTGACTACATGCATCTGAGTTTTTCTTCGTAATTTTGTTCTACATATTTTTATGTCTTGCTCACCGCTTTTAACTTATAGATTGGACAGCGTACCTATTATAGTAGGTACCATTATAGTATAAAATAATCTCATAAAATGAGCTTATACCAACGATCATAGTGTGTTAAATACACTGATTCTGGTTCGATCACTAACGTTGAGGTAACGTTGAACGTTGTCAGTTCTCGAATGAGTGAACATTACATTGGTATTAATTAGTTTTTTTATGATTTTTTTGTTATTATAAGATAACTGTGTTAACTCCATTGCTGTTCATTCTACATACTTGGCTCTGTTGTATTATGCTGTTTATGATTAGCTTATATACTGGTGATTCACTAAGCGATTTGTATACTAATGTCAACAATATTTGTGATATTACATATGACTGTTTGAATCCCTGTTAAGATGTTAATAAATAAATAAATAACTTTTATGTTGAAATGGAAATACGGTGTTCATATTATACTTACTTACTTCCGATGGCCGAACATTCCTTGTAGGACCTTTGCTTCCGAAACAATAGATCTCCAAGCCTTTCTATCCTGAGCAATGGACTGCCAGTCGTCTTTAGCATTGAACTCCTCTAGATCTCGGTTGATGTTATCCAACAATCTTTGTCTTGGTCTGCCTAGCGGTCTTCTGCCCTCGGGTATACCCTGCAGAATAGTTCATATTATACCTAATATTTATTCAATACATATTAACTTTAACGATAGGCCTACCCAGTGTGAAAACCTTAGATACACCACTGCTATATGTGTAAGCAGTATTGAGTCAATAATAATCAATAGTAATTTGTACGTTGTATGTAGAAGTAACATTACATATGCGGTTAGTACCAAGGTAAATATACCTGGTGTGCTTTTATAATTAAGTACCACGAGCATTTATTATTAGGCAACCACACGACGGCGGTTCTTTCTTAGAAACGTTAAAGCGGCGACTTTCCTTTATAAATTCAATAATATAACATTATGTGCTTTTTTATTTTATTCTTATAAACTATTCTATAAAAATGTATACGAGGGTTTTCAAACAATAAGTTCTAACTGGAGAGATCATATGGGGAGGGTGAGCTCAGATCGAGTGGTTAGAATAGCAGCAGACGAACGCATGACAGGAAACAGACCCCAGGAAGACCACCTAAACGATGGAGGGATAGTGATTCTTTCTTTGTCGGAGACTCCACGATTAAACAACACGGCATATATTTTTTCGTTATTATGTATGAGAATTAAGAAAAGAAATTGACGTTTTTTATTTAGGTATTTTTGTTACAACTCCATCGCACTCCAGAGTCAAAACTCCTTTTAATTTATAGACAAGTGCTTCATACTGTGCACCTATAACTGTATTAATTTGTAGGTACAATAATGTCACTAGAATTAATTAGTTACAATAATTATTATAGGTACCTACGTTTTTATTGTAAGTTTTAAAATGTAATATTACGTTTGTAATGTAATATTAAAATGTAAAAGGTACGTTTATGATAATAACTGCCGTTACTATAAGGATCGTATTCGTGAAATAATGTCCGCCTCCCTCTTACAACAATGCCACTGGGAAATATTAACCCTTTAAGTTGACTTATCTCACATATTTTATTTATGATTATTGCTACACTATGAGTCATTGTAAAATTGCATGATAGTACAGAACACTTAATAAGATTGTTTTCTTTGCTGTCAAGTAAAAACTAGAATAAGTGATTCGCTTTTTAATGGTGTTGGTACTCCGAAATTGCTGGCAATTATTTGAATTAAGAAACAAAAAACAAGGAAGAAAAGATAAGGCCCCTGCATGGAGCCCTGCACATGGCAAAGGATCACTCGAGGTGGAGGTAGATGGTCTACAGAACGAGGCACGATGGTCATGATGCTTAGAATTGAGGGTCCAACGGAAGTAACATAATGCACAGAAAATGAATAATTTAAATACTTTAAAATATGTATTCCATATTTTCCATGTTCTTTGATAAACGAGTTCAAGCTTACTTTTAAGTTAATAAGAATTACGTGTAAACTAAGAACGTGTACAAGAGTCACTGACCACATGTTATTAAGCTTAGTTCCATATTATAATAAAGACGAGACTTATACCCGTCCTATGCTGAAGAATTAGAATTCAAAAGATACGTCAAGCAATAGAATATTATATGGAATTGATGTAGCGGATCGTATGTTTGTTATTTTCTATATAGGCAGCTATATAATAATTATTTATTGCACCACAACTCAGCTGTCAAAAGATTCGTCCAGAGGTTCAACCTCTGGAACGACGAGATGCCATTACTCACTGTTTTCCGGTTCCCTCTTCCGGAGAGTAAAATTAATGAGAGTCAGAGACTGAATATGCTAATTCATAACTCCGAGTGGTATAAATAAGCATAAACCACAAAAAATGTAAATTAATCAAAATTGTTCGAACAACAAACAATTCTCCTTCATCCATAAGCAATCTGAGTGTCAAGGAAAAAAAAATATATTAGATATAAATAAACCTTTTTCTTGTAACACCGATATCAGTTTCAAATATGTTGTGCCAAAAGAAAAAATCAATTTGCTCAAAATTGATGTCTATGAAAAGAGATTCTTTTCATCCACTTAAGTTGATCTTTCAGAAACATTGCGCATTGAACATAATATAAATTCAGCGATGAAGTTTGCCATCTGTCAAAAATATCACATTTTGGAAAGATAGGTACTTTGAAAGTAGGAATATGTAAAAAGATCCAAGTTAGACACAATCATAGACAAGTATATTGTTATACATATATTCGTTATTTCTCTACATTTTCAGCATATGTTATTACATATTCGCTTTTACATCATGTTACAAGCTTCGTTAATTAGATTCTGTACTTGTATGTCATAAATATTCATTTCGAGGAATGTGTTTTTGTTGTTTGCAAGTCATTAGTGATGCATTTTCCTAGCGAACAAAATACTCGTGTTTGTACTACGAGTATGTTTTTTTTATTTTTTTCATTTCACCGATACAAATAAAACTCTCACTGGTTTTTTCCACTGTGTTTTTATTTTTGACTTTTTTTGATTTTGGTTTTTTAGTGTATCGAATGAACACCTTTTTTGATAGGTACAATAAATTGAATCCAAGAATTACTTAGTTGGTATAAAAAAGATTAATATACTTAAATGAAAAAATCCTAAATATTGACAGATTTAAAAGCATATATGTCAACTTGAGTTTGGATTTTCATCTCTATTTTTTTTATAAATTTAATTCTAAACATCGAATTACCAGGTGAAAAGTTAATGAAGAATCTTCTAGAATGGAGGTAGAGAAATCAAACTCGAAGCCAGAAAAGGTCATCATTGAGATGCAGATACGACTTGTTGTTGAAATTATTCGAAAACGGTTAGTTCGAGATACCTATATCGAAATAAAGCTTGAGTTTCCTATGGCCGATAGTGGACAAGAAAATGCTGAGAGAAAATTCAAAGGCAACTCAAGTATGCACTTTGAATTTTCTCGTAAATAAAGAGGGGTTAACGTAATACAAGTAATCATTAATGTACTGAACTCAACTATTATGAGCGATGCTGAAAATGTACAAGAATTTGTGTTAATTTGTGACAAGTACTTAAGCATTGTTCTTTTGACAAAGCAAGTGTAATCTCTAGCTATGTAATAAAATATAAATGTACTTCTTATTTGAGGATCATTTTCAAAAGAACATTCGCGAGGAATTACTTACAGATGATTGTTAAAAAATTACACAACGAGAGTGATAGTGATAGTGATAGTAGCCTTTACTGCGCCTTAGCCTTCGTTGTATTTGAACTTCCAGTGATAACAATTTATTGTGTAAAATGAGCTATGTTTTTTCATCTACAGAATAGTTCGTGCAAATTGTTTTTAAATCCATCTCAAATGTATACATAATAACACATACTTGTTGAACGATTATCTATAAGCCACTACTTTCTAATTAACCGTCGCAAAGTGATACACCGTATTTTAAAGTAAACAATAAACTTTAATTTTATTATTTTACTGTTTCTGCACACTTTATACATTTTTTTAAGACTTATATTATATTTCGGCCACTCTACGCCCATGATGTACTTAATTGTTTTGTTCTAATCTTTTTTCTTTCTAATCCAATATGGCGTGAGGTAACTATAAACAACAGCTGTGTGCGCAGACGCGCAGTCCGTGGGGTTGCTATTTCGCAAAAAACATGTTTTATTTTATTTTAGTAATATGATTTTTCTGGTACTTAAGACTTGTTCACATATACCTACATTCTTTGGTTATGATCAATTTTTTATTTCAGGCATGCATTTGTTTTTCCTTTTGGAGATTCTATGGGTTATTATTTATTATGCGAAATGCTATATGAAAATTAATAAATTCTGATAGGTTATTATTTTATTTTTATGTCTTTTTTAAATTTTCGTACACACTAATTACAAAACTAGATGGATTTAAAATGACTACATCTCCTGTCTGTTCCTTTTTCCTAAGTGATGGAGATAACTGTGTTTTTTGTATTTCTCTTTACTGCATTAGTCTCAATTATTCTATTGCGGATATTTTACTCAGGTTATCAATGAATGCATAAGTGCCCTTTTCATAGGGTTTTTTTATAATGTTACAGTTGTTTATTTACACTCCATCTTGAGTTCCACATATTTTCATGTTATTTTTTTTTTTTTTTTGTGAATTATTTACCTACGTGAGGTGCAACTTGTACTCATATTTGCCTACTTATCAGTAAATTGAGTTTATATTTGTTATTATTTTATCTATATATTGAGTAGCTTATGTATATATTTATTTATTTTTATTTTATATATATTTATATTATATGTATTCATCTCCGGACGATTCATATTTATCCATTCCTGATAACCCCCCTTCCCCTTATAATTTCAGTCATAGTGATGATTCTTTCTACTCAGCTCTTTCTTCTTGCGAGTCTGATACATCTGATTATTCTGGGAACTGTCAACCTTTACATGATAGTCTTATCTCTGTATTTCCTTTAAAATCTAAAGATCTTCATATTTGTCACATAAATTCTCAAAGTCTACCAGCTCACTATGATGACCTACTAGCTAATTTCTCAGATGTTAATTTTCATGCCCTAATGGTGAGTGAGTCCTGGTTAAAGCCATCTTTACCCTCTTCCCAATTTTCTCTCCCAGGATATCAACTAATTCGTAATGACAGAACAGGTAAGGGAGCCGGTGGTGTGTGTATATACCTGCGTGATGACATTTCCTACTCTGTTATTGAACAATCTCCATCTAATTACGCAGCTGAACCCGAGTACATCTTCATAAAAATTCACATTCACGAAACATCCATACTACTCGGGGTAATATACTGCCCACCCTGTATTAATTATTTTAACAAACTGGAAACTGTACTTGAAAGTCTATTACCCCTTTTCAATGATGTCATTATCATGGGTGATCTAAATACCTCTTTACTCCTGGATGACTACCGTACCTCCCATCTCAAAAATTTGACTTACTCACTGAACATAAATATCCTCCCACTTTCACCTACACATCACACTAAAGACTCATCATCATTAATTGATCTCATTTTGACATCTGAGACCCAAAAAATTTCACTCCATGGACAGTTCCCGGCACCTGCTTTCTCTAACCACGATCTCATATTTGTCAGGTATCGGGTCAAATGTCCAAGGCCAAAACCAAAAATGGTGCTGTTGAGAAGTTATCGTGGCCTCGACATCGACAGTTTACTATCTGACTTTAGCAATATAAATTGGAACAGGTTATATTGTTCAAATTCTGTTGATGAAAAGGTTGAGATACTTAACAATTCTCTTCAATGGTTAAATGACAAACATGCACCTCTGAAATCAGTGCGTATCAAGCGAGCTCCGGCTCCATGGCTTTCGACCGAGATCAGGTGCCTGATGAGGAGACGTGACAGGGCTAAGGTAAAATTTACCAAATCTGGTACTCCCTCGAATTGGGATTCTTATCGTATCCTCCGTAACCGCTGCAACCAAATGTGTAGAAATGCCAAGCGTGCACACTTTAAGCAAATTTTCGTTAACCGGACTTCATCCGATATATGGCGAGGCCTGGGTGCTATGGGAGTGAATCGGAATGATTCGGTAGAAAGAAAAATCAGCATTGACTCCAATATTTTAAATAACCATTTTGCTACCCCACCTTGCAATTTCAGCCAATCTATAAAAAACTCCACTCTCTCATATATTCAAAACCTGCCTGATTTTGGTAAACCCATATTTCATTTCTCTCATGTATCTAATGATACCATCCGTAAGCTTGTCAATTCAATCCATTCCAAGTCGATTGGAGCTGATGGCGTGAGCGTAATATTCGTTAAATTTATCATTGATCCTATATTGCCAATACTAACTCACATTGTAAATTTCTCACTAGATTCCGGTACTTTTCCTTCCATTTGGAAGAAAGCTCACGTTATACCTCTCCCCAAAAAATCTAATCCTATAACGGAAGGAGACTACCGTCCTATCTCAATTCTTCCCATTTTTTCAAAAGTCATAGAGAAGGTTGTTCATGAACAACTTGTCCACCATCTCACTTCTCATAACATACTCTCTCCCTTTCAATCAGGTTTCCGTAGTGGGCACAGCACCACTACTGCCCTTGTCAAAGTGACTGACGATATACGAGGCGCTATGGAAGAAAGAAAACTCACCCTTCTCTTACTACTTGATTTCAGCAGCGCCTTTAACTCTGTCGACTTTGACATACTTCTCGCAAAATTAAAATATTACAATCTCTCCGACAGCACAATTCGCTGGTTTGATTCTTACTTAAGAGATAGGACTCAATCTATTAAAATGAATGATAGTCAAACATCAGATTGGTTGCCACTGACGGCAGGAGTTCCTCAAGGCGGAATCCTATCACCTCTCTTATTTTCGCTCTATATCAACTCAATTGTCGAACATATAGATGTTGACCATCATCTGTACGCAGATGACTTACAAATCTATTCACACTTCGAGTTGGATCAAGCTCAGCTTGCATTTAGTCACGTAAATGGTGAATTGGACCGCATTTCTCACTGGGCACAGCAAAATGGTCTATTACTCAACCCTTCTAAATCTCAAGCTATTCTTATTGGTAGTTCCCGCCTCTTATCTAAAATTCGATCGGAGTTATTACCCAAGCTATACCTTAATAATTCTGAAATTCCTCTTTCAAAAAAGGTCAAGAACCTAGGTTTATTTTTCAACCAAAATTTATGCTGGCAGCCCCAGATTGGAGAGGTTAGTCGTAAGTTTTTCTTTAGTCTCCATTCACTTAAACGTCACCAAAACTTTTTTCCTTTAGAGACTAAAATTCTTCTGTCCCAAACTCTACTTCTCCCTCTGCTGGAATATGCGGATGTAGCTTACCTGGACATCACTAACGAACAACAAATAAAACTTGAGCGCTTACAAAACATATGCATTCGTTTTATTTACGGGCTTCGTAAATTTGATCACATCTCTCACTATCGCAACGAGCTCAAATGGTTAAAAATGTCACAGCGTCGAAATCTGCATATTCTTTGTCTTCTCTTTAATGTTCTCCACAATCCAACTACTCCGAACTACCTAAAGTCTCGTTTTACACCTTTGGCATCTCATGGTTTGCCTCTTCGTTCTGGTGCACTTGGTACGTTGACCATTCCCACTCACAGATCATCCTTCTTTACATCTTCATTCACTATACATGCAGCTCGGTTATGGAATGATTTACCCTTATTGATCAGACTTGCTCCTACTATTTCTATATTCAAAAGCAGACTGAAACATCACTATCTCTCTCTCAATAACTCAACTTAACCATATCCCTTCCCCTCCCTCCCCTCACCCCTATATATGAATATATATGTATGTATATATATGTATGTGTATATGTATGTGTGTGTGTATGTATATGTGTATTTGTGTTTGATCTATTTATATTATTTTGTTATGCTTTTTTGTTTTTGGTGCTTATGCCTTCTTTGGTTGTATGTACCTATATATATTTTACTTGTTTTTTATTACGTCTTTTTTTTTTCTTTTGTGTACTTGGATGTGTACATCAATTTTAATTGTGTCTTGTATCTCTCTCACTTTTGGTTGGTTGGTAGAAATTGCCTAAAGGCAATAAACCCGCCATTTGTGTTATATTGTTTATTTCACAATAAAGATTATTTTATTTTTATTTATTTATTTAATATTATGATTAAGCTTTCTTTTTTTCTGAGAGTAGTTGGAAATAATTTGATTTCTCAACTGACACATAGGTGGGTCACTTACTTAATCATTTAAGAAAGTCTGTATATTGAACCGATACCAATTTAACTAATATTATGATTAAGCTTTCTTTTTTTCTGAGAGTAGTTGGAAATAATTTGATTTCTCAACTGACACATAGGTGGGTCACTTACTTAATCATTTAAGAAAGTCTGTATATTGAACCGATACCAATTTAACTACCTACTATTATTACTGTTATCTTTAACCTTATCATCTTTTTATCTTCTGATTTTTACTGTAATATGTATTAATTTTTATCGTTTGTATTATATTGTATGTATTTAGATATGGACTTGAGAGGTTTGCACACCCCACTTTCAAGTCTGGAGTAAAGATAAAATAAAATAAAATAAATAAATAATAAGGTTGGTGTATAAGGTTGTATTTGGGTTTATAACAAACCCAGATATATCTTTAAAAAAAAATAGAAAATAAAACTATTATTGAACAAAATGTTTTGAAATTTTACATAAACTGCCTAAATTGCCTAAAGGCAATAAACCCGCCATTTGTGCTACTTTATACCACAATAAAGATTATTTTATTTTTATTTTTTATTTTTATAAACTCCTATTGGTAAAATTACATTTGCCTATGGGTATCAGAAACTCGTAAATTTTAAAACTTTTTTTATGGCCAGGATATGAACAATGTTTTTGATCTTATTATAATATACATGGGAGATTTGGTTTAATAAAACTTTATTATTTTACATACTACTACTACTTACTTTTCGGGTCCGGACTTTAGACTTTGCCACTCCAGTATTCAGCGACGTATATCGCCTTGTCATTCGCCATCAATAGGTCACTCTCATTACATGCATTCCGCATCAGCGGGCATTGCAATAAATGAGAATCACATAATTTTACATAGGTATAGCGAATGATATAAGTTATGTTTTCATAGCATGTTTATATCATAATCAAGATAAAATTCCAGAGCATCATAGAGTTTAAATTCTAGTCAGTGTTTTGATTAAGTCCAAGAGAAATCTTGTACGTTTTGACGAAAGTACATACTTGATAAATCTGGTTAAAAGTTACCTATCAATTTTTCTATAATAAATCAAACTCTCTCTGGCACTGTGAAAAAAGATTTTAACATAATTAGAAAATTGTGAGTGTGCCTAAATGAGATATATTATTATCCAATGACTAATTTTGAGCATTTTTACTCCATATCTTACATTAAAGTTAATAAATAAATTATGAATATATTTCATATTATAATATAATGACAAAGATACTATTTTGTTGATTCATGTAATCCCCGCTAAAGAAAAAATATCCCATAATTTTCTGTAAAAGTTAGGTATTCACAAAACATCCTGTAAAAGGCATTTAACTTTTTCAATTCAACGATGAGCTTTTCCACTAATTCAAACTGTCTTAGTATATATTGGCTCGGAGAGAATGACTTACATATTTATTACATACAATTAGTCCATTGACGACCTACTTGTGAGCAATGCTATAATAGTCAATGTACTAATTGTGTGTGATGAAATTTTTTAACGAAACTTCAATTTCTTTCTGAAAGTACCTATAAGGCTTAGATATTTTCGACCTATTCATTTACTTTGTGGAAGGAACTACAGTATAAACAAGTTAGAAATATATGGTATGACATTTTATACTATGTATAATTAATTATTTTACAAGAACACACAAAAGCTCATTTTAATGTCACATTACGGGTTGATATATTAGAAAATGATAATAAATACAAATTTATTTCTTGAGTCTATGTATTAATATGTGTAGTACAAAATAATAGAATGAGAAATTTTACATAATGGGATAAGTATCAGAGATTTACCGGAGAACTTTTACATGGTATTTTCCAATACCTGTATTCGCATAGGTACGTATATTTAGACGGTGAAATCCTGAAAATATGTAAGCAATCTCCAAGATAGCAGTATTACAACACGCGCACAGTAGGTACTTAGGTATTAAATATATTTTTAAGCTTATCGTTTCTCAAAAATATTAAGGTACGTTTATCATTTTTGGAAATATTTAACACACCCATGATGCATTATATAATTTTAAAATTAAGTATCCGTCTGTTTATACCACTATGACATCTTCCATAACTGGGAGAGCCAGTGAACTAACTGCATGTGTCAAATATGCATATTGTCATAATAAGACATTCAGGATGAGTAACATACGATGAGTCATTTAAAAAACCTCACAGTTATCGCCATATTTTCCCACCATGCACTCTCACAGTAACCAAAATACTTTTATCATGCACACAGAGTAATTTTGCAACGAGAAAATTCGAATCCACGACCTCTTGATTAAAAGTTCGAAACTCTACCATTAAGCGACTGACTAACATATTATATCAGAAAATTTTCCTCGATGCATAATTTCCCATCTTTTGAGTATCTTACATCAGGCTACCGACAATTTCAACTTAACCAATTTATTGGAAAGTAGTCCACTAAACGTCATATCCCATCGTCTAAATAGCGCCTGATACATATTATTTGACTGCTACATCACAATGCCTAATGGCTTTTTAATTCGTTTTTCAATTATGAATCTATCTATAGTACGAACTTTATAACAACAATAATATTATCTACATATTACGAAGTATATGAATATATTACTGTACTTTTTTATTCGATATTATGAATCAATAACATAATATCGAAATAACATAGCGCAGTTATTTTGTGACAACTCGACACTAATAGTTATGAATGAGTTATTTTACACATGTATCAAAGATGATATAAAATAAAATAGTCAATTTGATATAAAGTAAAATAGTCCATTTAAAGCATCTTTATTCTATCTTCCATACTATCGTAGCATCTTCGACATCAGGCGTAGCCAGTAAGGCTGTACAAATTTACGAAGTCTTCATTCCGATTTTTTAAAACATATTCAGGATGTGGGGTGTAACACCTCATTTCTGAATTGAGGATATTAAATTTCATATTCATATTTTACGAAAACATACCCTTAACAGGGCACTCAACAACTTTTACAAAAGGGTGGAAGAACTTTTCTTTTGATAAGGGCTCTATATTATATTGTATTAAATTTACAATAATTATTCATATTTTTTTTTACAGAGTTTGGTGTTTTTAAAATTGTCGATTTTATATATATCACTAAAATAACACTTGTGTTAGGAGCAGAATACTCCAAAGAGCAAAAATTATCATTTGTATTAACCTATTAAGGTAGGTATCTATTTTATTTATAAAAAATCAAAAACCGTGAGATTTAGCAATTAGTTAAGATCAATATTAGTTCTGAATTAATAATGCCCTCTCTAATATTCTAACAAAGAAAAACGAAAGGGTTAATGGTTTGAATCAATTAGGTTTATCATAATAAAAAGGGAAATACAACTATAAAATTTTGTATTTTTTTCTCCATTTAGATGATCCAAAAATAGATTCGAAAAGATTAAGATCATAATGACATCACGAAGAGAAGAATTTTAATTTTCAATCTAATTCAAATATTCGAAATTGGATTTCATTCCGGCTACGAAATTACTAATTATCATGATTGTTAATTCATACAAATGGAATTGATTAATAAGGAAGATATTTTATTTATAAATTACAATGACAGCTTTAAGTATGGATACTCCATACTGGATACTTCTGAGTTTAGTCAAAGCAAACCTCAAGATAAAGATGAGTTGAGGGTTTAAGTCCCGTTTGGGGAACTACCAGTTAGGGTGTTTTTGTAATGTTAGTTTTATGTTCTAAATTTTTACCAATAAAGGTAACATTATAAAATAGTTTATATTTAAAACAACTTCGATATGATAAAAATATATATATAAAAATATAGGACTGACTTCAAGTTTAATATTTTTCTATTGCTTAACCCTTCAGCAATCTTTTTGGCAGCTTCAGGTGAAATAAGTATTATCTATTCAGAACGATCATGTTCAATTAATGATATCATGTTTAGTAATGAATATTGACATAAAATAAAAAAAAAATATATGTTTAAATGACTTTTTCTTAGAAAACATAATAGTATAATAACATTATGTCATAATATACCTATGTTTATGTATGAAAATGTCTTTCATGAGATATACTTTTTGATTTTTATAGTAATATGGTAATGAATTTCATAAAGTGATATTTTAATGTTTTGAGAAAAAAGAATGGAATATTCTACTCATTAAAATTTAGATTTAAGGAAAATTATTTAAATATACGTAGGTTCATACTTTTATTGATTTATCGATTGTAGGAGTATTTGTACCAGTGATATGAATAATTGGTACTATAAAATAAAAAATGTCCTTTTTAAAAAAAATATATACTTATTCACTTTATGCATACAAAGTAGCTTCCGGACTTCCTAAATTCTCGATTCAACTCGCTGTATGTGGTAGTTTTTAGTGTCAATTTCTTATTAACTTTTATTTCATGTAGGTAACATTATTACTATTATTGGACAACATTAAAGTGTCATTTAAGTGCTAAAGCACCTCAAGAACACTGTACAATTCATCAATTCTAGGACATTGCAGCCATATCATATTATAAATATAGATAAACAAATAGATTAAATGAGAATCTCGGATACATAAAGGTATGCACGTCAGAAGTAACATATTATAATTATTACATTGAATATTGTTGAGACAATATGTATCCACGTCAAGAATGTCAAACAGAATACAATATTTAATAGTATAGGAAGTTAATAAAACAAATGATTTCATGAAATTTTTGTTAATATTTTTAATTATAATAATCAATCGAGTTATATAGTTTTTGTATTAATTATTCCTATGTAGATAACATGAATTTGTGAACACGCATTACTTATTTCTCTTATATCATTCTTCATTCGTTGTCTTTACATCTAACTATCTTCAGTGACGTTATAAATATCTTAAAAATAAATAAAAAGAATGCTCATAATGCTGTTTCCGTCCTTCAATAAAATATTCAAAAATTCAGAAAATATTGAATTTGACAAAATACCACTAGAATAAAATTAAACTTAATTTCCCATGAGTTTCTACATGGGTACAATACAAATTCCTAACTTGTTTATAAAACCTCAACTTTTCGAGTAGGTACATATTGTGTTTCGATCAATATATTATTGTTCATGTCACAAAACCTCCAGAGATATTTCTTTCAATAGGTATGTTATTAGTAATATTATTTTACTACTACTACTACTACTATACCATCACGGCATATCCCACAAGTGGGGTAGCCAGCAGATCAGCTGTATGTAAGAAACATACAAACTGTCATATTATTTTAAAAATGTTTTATGTCATTATTATTTATGGAACACAATTTGAATTTCATTACACTCGATGATATTTTGAAAATGAACATAGGGACAATTCCGTTTTGTTTTTTATCGAAAAAACGACTTTCAAATTCACAACATGTAGTGAAACCAATAGGTGATTGCGTGAAATATAAATAAAACTCTACAAATTTAACCCAATTTCAATCAATAAATATACTTATTCCATTTAATCTTATATTCTGTAAGCTTAAATGCTTTTTTTGTTACTCTAAAATAATTGAAAGAGAAGTCGTCACTTTAAAGAACCCTTCACATTCTTCACGCCAACGACACTACCACTTTAGTTTAGTTTTCTCTCGACATGACTATCTGCGATGGTTTGATTTAAAGATCACTTTTAAAATCAGAACAACATATTCTACATAGTAAGCACCTCAATTTTGAGTATCGTAGCCAACGTGCCTTATGATGTATTTTGTAATACGCGTCAATAAATTGATTAGGATGCCAAATAATACAAACTTATGTACCTACATCAAAATATGAAAATTATTATAAAAATAGTATGAAGCAAAGGAAAAGTTATTTATAAATAGCTATTATTTATTACTTTCATTTTACCTAGTACTAGCAAAAATAGATTGTAGCCATAAATCACTATGAAAATAATATAGGTATTATATATTTTGTATTGTTGTAGTTCCAACACTGGATAGATACATTTTTATTAGCCGTTGTAGACAAAGCAACATAAATTTTAATATATTTTCATAAAATATCCGTAAATGGACACTAGGATGATAGATCACCAATTTACGGGAGCGATGGTACATTGCTTTTATTTTTATATTCAACGATTTTTGGAAAGAAGAATATAGGATTTTTTCAGTAAGGTTAGTAGTAGATTCTAATTGCATCAGTAGAAATATTAAAGTATGATTATATTCATGTAAATGCTTAATTTGTCTTAAACATTCTTCAAACTGAATATTGTTGAAAAAATAAAGAACATACTTTCTGTGGAGTCCAGAATGAAATGGATCTCTCATAGAATGAATGTGTCATTAATATGGCACGTAGAGGACGACATGTATGTTTAACATTTACTTGTGATTTATTAAGTCAAGTCAATGATTTATTAAGCCACATTTTCATCGCTAAACTATATTGGAATATATTTATGTATAGTTGTTTATTTAAAAACAAACAACAGTTATGGAATGCACATTTTATATGTAGTAAATAATTTATATTATTATTCGAACAGCTGTCGTTTGATTGTATTGGCAATGTAGTTAACAACTACATATTATTTTAATATCATAATAACATTAAGCACAAACATAATTTATTATTATTTATATTGCATACTAGTTGAATGGATAATAAACATTCTGATCAGTGAACATGTGCCCATTTATCACACAACTATGGTATTTACTTTAAATAATGCATATGACGGAAAATTATATACAATCAAAATTAATCAATGTTTTTGTTTGAAATATTGACAGCATAACTGAATTACGTTAATAAATAATATTCATAGGTGCTACAATCTGTGAAAGGATATTTAATTATTACTTCGAGGTACAGCATCCTTACTTCTTTCCATTTACCCCTGAATGCTGGAACTGTTTATTCACTATCTTCTATTCCATGGTTGGCCTGACCTTTTCAGCAGCCGGGCCAAATTCCAAAATGAGATTTCCAAACGGGCCGCACAACAATATATTCCATATATGAAACATTTGATAATTTTACTTCACTTTAAAATTTCTCCCCCCCCCCCCTCCCAGTCGTCAAATTTTCAAAATGGTATAGGAATTTGCAATGTTTCAAAAATCCTCGGATTCTTTTAAGAATATTTTCTCAAAATATCTCTTTCAAAAAAGTAACGGGTACTTAACCGACTTTTATTAAAAAAGTATGCATATGCTTTGCGGGCCGCATGCGGCTCGCGGCTTGCCATCCTTGTTCTATACCTTCATCATCGCAACTGAAGACACTTTTACTCTCCCGCCTACTTGTGGATTCGAAAATAGTAGATTTCTATATTGCGATTCATATTTAAATGCTGCTTATTTTTCACATTAATTAGCAGTGATTTCTAGAAAAAAAAACACCAATTATATAAAAAAGTCAAACAAATAATATAATTTTACAGTGCCTAAATATTAATTTAAAATAAATTAATACAAAGGACTTTTGGATAATCATGTCAATATTTAAAAAAATTGATACCACAATAACGAAACACGCTAAATAGTAGATACCTACTTACCTACATAATAAGTTGCAAATATAACTTTTGTATGAATATATCAAAATAAACCTTTTACTACCTACGCAGTTAATATATCATGACATGATACTGTCTGAATGATCAAAAAACGGAATACAATTCACTGAATTGGATTGAACCTTCTTGATTGAAAGATTACGCGAAATCCTAAGGTTACAACATATTGTTTTGTTCTTTTGCTATATTTCTATATTGTTGCATGATTTTGTTCCTTTCTTATGTAAAACTTTCTTTTTTATGTTGCTTTGGTATCAATATTTAAAATATTGTATCTTTGACATCGATACATAACAAAAGTGCTATCAAGGAAAAAAGAATATGTTTTTCGAAATATTTTTATGCAATCGTGACTTTAACATAATGTATGAGGTATACTTTTAAGCAAATGGTATTTAATTTATGTAAAAAAAAAAGCACTAATGGCTTAAGTATTGCCACATTTTAAAAATTGAGTTTTACAAAATAAACTTCAACTCAATCAACAAATGGTACCTAAATATTTGATTGATTGTACAAAAATTTAAATCAATAGGCTTTGCTTTGACATAACATAATATATTATACACGAACATAGTCAGAAATCCTTAACTTCAAATTCATCCATAATATATTCTAACTATTTTAAAACCTTTTATGGAAACCATGAAAATTTTTAAGAAAATGAAGTGCGTGATGAAATTTCAAATTTAAAACTCCTTTGTTTCTTTATTATGAGGAAGTTATTCTACTTTAGAATGAAATGAATTTATAAGAATTCCTTTTTATTACTTAACTCATATCATGCACGTCACACTTTTAAATCAGATTATTTCATGAATTTATTATCTACTTAAATAAATTTAGTTTTCTTTGCTTCTTTCTTAAAAGAAGAATGTTTGAACTTTGAAAAACATCGATTCTTTCTTCACATTTCAAAATATGGGGGAACTTTATCGAAATAATATAACATTTTTGTTTATGCGATATAATTTACATTAATGTATTCTTGTGTGATTTTTTGAATATTTCGACTTTCCTGTATAAGATATAAACATACAATTAAGTGTTTTCTGACAATTTGGCTACTATTTACTGATATAAACAAGGTTTGCAGTTGATTTTCAATATGGTTTTATTTCCATAAATTATCCTTCATATTTAGCATAAACAGACCCCCCATAAAGAGATTGGTTGATGACAGTATTCCAGTTGCGAAATGACAACGAATGCAGAGGTTATTATAAAATAGTGATGTTTGGAAGAGCTTGGAAGAGGTCTTTATTCAGTAGTGGAGAGATAGCTGACAAGTGAGTGATTGAATGAGTAGAAATGAAATATTCATACAAAATGGCGTTATGTTTTTTTCTGCCTACCCCACCTGGGATATGGTGTTAGTGCATAGTATAATATATTTTTTACTGCCTTTCACAAGACTTTCATTCCGTGGAGCACCAGGCAAAGAATTGGTCTCTCACTCTTCTCCATAAGTTTTCGAGCGTCATGCAAGAGCCAGATTTTCAAAAATGTAAAGAACTTTTACATCTTTAATTCAGTGTCACCTATCTGAATGTTTTTTTTCCTGGCACGGAGAGGACAGTTTGCATGTTTGTTGCATGCGGCTGGTCTGCTGACTACCCTACTTGTGGGATATGCCGGGATGGGATAGTAGTTATATTAGTACCTTTCGCAAGATATTTTAAGACTGAATCTTATAAAGAAAAATACTGTTAATCGCGAGCCGGCTTTCAAAAGCCTTTTTAAAACTTTTGGATGTGCCAAATATCAACATGTTATTTTAAGAAATTCAGCACGTAGGTACTTCCACTATGTACCGTCGGTCTATAATATTTTCATTATTCAATATAGTTTTCAGAACTTTGGTTGTGATTTAATAAATAATTGATGGCATCATGCACCTGTATTCAACCTATATATGTTTGTCGATTCAATGAAGAATAATAAGTAGGTAGTTTGGAAGTTGGTTGGTTGCTACACTGTACAATACTACTTACTACAAATACTGTAGTTGAACTGTGGCTGACTGGTTGGCTGTCGACATCACCGTCGCGTCGCCATGTTCCATGAATATTAGATGGCAGCGTCTACTGCGGGATTCCATTCAAACTGTAGGAGAGTCTCAGCGCTGCAGTATATGGAACAACACTCCACACATACTTACCTACACTGATCCTTGTTCATATTTATGGACGAAATACAGGATGTTTCATAATGTTAAAAAAACTTATTTTGACGATGATTGTGCGTTTTTTATTTCATTTGATATCATCAAATGAGCTTCTAATTAACCCAAATACATTGATAGAAATCAATATTTATGATTAGAAAATGAGTTTAATTCACAATGTATTTAAATTATCACTTGATATTTATATGTAGATCTGCGACCGGTTTCGATACGCTAGTACCATTCACGAGCAGAATATAAACTGAGTACAAAAACAAAAGAAGGGTTCGTTAGAGAGTTATGTGTGGTTAGTGGGTAGTGGGGTGGGGGTGGAAGCATTATTAGAAAAAGATTGGAGGTGGGAGGAATCAGGGAAAGAAAACATTGAAAGTAGGGGAGATTTTTGTGGTGCTATTATTTTATTAACCAAATTATGACCGGAGTTAATCGCTTTATTAATTTCTAATGTTTCAGATGCTAATAAGTTAAAATAATTATTTAAATTTGTATGACTAAAGGATACATTGCTTCTATTATGTGTATGGTCGTATTCTAATTATTTAAGTATTTAGTCATACAAATCACTTGTTTCTGTGACACTTATCACTATGATAACGAATCAAAGTTTAATAAAAATAACATCCTGTATATACTTACCTACATATATGATTATTTTCATACAAATGGACCACGTACGTACAAGGGTATGAAATGTCGCAGTGAGCTCCACGTACCTATACATATGCTGAACATTATGTATACCTACCTGAAGTATGTATGTACAGTATTCTGTCGTATGAATATGATAATTATTATATCCAGTCTAGGAAAGGTCAAGAGTTTACCCCCTAAGGGAGTTAAATTGTGTTCACCGTCTCTCACTGCGGCATACTAACAATACACGAAAATAATTTTTCTACTAATTAAGTGTTTATTAGTCACTTTAAAATATTTTTATCTCGTAGAAACCCTGCTAAATAATAGTGGTCTCCCACTTTTTTTTGTAAGTTGTCCAGTTTCCTGTAAAAGGCAGACATTCGCAAAACATTGCTTTAAGACATTTCATATCTTTAGCTCAGGGATATGGTATACCATCTATCCTGAATGGACGATTTGCATGTTTATTGCCAACAGTTAGTCTGCTGGCTACCCCACATTTGGGAGATGCCGTGATGGGATGGATAAATGAAAGATATTGTAATACAGCAACTATTATGAAAATCAATATCCTACTTATGTGATAAATTATGTATCCTGTAACCAATGTATAGCGATGAAGTAAAGAAATAATTATTTTCATATAATATTATGAATATTAATTTAATTTATAATTTCGACAATTTCGCAACAGCTGAATATGAGTTTCTTCGATGTTATTACATTTGATACTTTTATGGTTGCACTTGATAAAATTTGTAAAGATTATTGTAGAATGATAGCTTCATATTTATTTATGTTGACGGTATTTGGTGGAAATTCATGTTGAATTAATTATAAATAAAACACTTATTTAAAGTATATCCACAATGACTTTTTATTGAACGCGAGCCGGCTTTCAAAAGCTTCCGCTCTCATCATCGGGCTAGCGAAAAGTGTAAGTTTCACGAAAAAAGCTCTTGAAAGCCGGCTCGCGTCCAATAAAAAGTCACTACGGGTATACTCTAAATAAGTGTTTTATTTATAATTAATTCATATTTATTCTTTTTTTCTAAATCCATCGAAATATTTGCCGGCTTCATAAAAATATTCAAAAAGTATGTGAAGTTTAGAACCAGCCCACATTTCGTCGATATAATTAAATGACAGCTTTGTCAAATGCAATAATATTTTTCACAAAGCTATAAATTCTTCTTGTTTCAATAATCTATCTAACCATTACAATCAGTTAATATCTATTGTAAAATATATTTTGTTAAAAACGACCGTTAATAGCAAATCTGAAATTGAATTATTTACAAAAACATGCAAATCATATGATTATGTAACGTAAGTTTTAGGTTTTTCTGCACCCTACATATATTATATGCATAGATATATTTTCTATAAGGGTGTGTTTTGTATTCTTATTAGGTCAGGTCATGATATAAGATATAATTACTAACCTACATATATTTTTATGTTGACACTTCTTCCTCATAAAAATAAAACAAAAATAGCTCAAAAAAATATTTTGTAAAGAAACACGTAGTACTATAAGACTGACAATACATGACACTTGTATATACAGTTTTATGAATGTCAAATATCATCGGTCTTGTTTGCTTTTATTTTAGTTCATTCTTCTTCTTCTTCTTCTTCTTCAGCCGTCTCTCCACTGCTGGATGTAGGCCTCTTCTAATTTCTTCCATTCTTCTCTTCTTTGGGCTTCTCTCATCCACCTGCTACCCGCGTCAGGGACAATATCATCGGCCCAACGTTTCTGAGGCCGGCCTATTCCTCTTTTCATGTCCCATGGTCTCCATCCTAGGACTCTGGGTGCCCATCTGTCTGTTCCCTGTCTGGCAACATGACCTGCCCATTGCCACTTTAGCTTGGCAATACGATCCACCACGTCGACAACCTTTGTCCGGCGTCTGATTTCTTCATTTCTGATTCTATCTCTCAGACTTATGCCTAACATTTGTCTCTCCATAGATCGCTGTGTACATTTTAATTTATATATGGTCCTCGCAGTTAAGGTGATAGTTTCCAGACCATATGTAAGCACAGGGAGGATACATGTTTCAAACACTTTTCTTTTTAAATTCATGGGAATATCCTTGTTTTTAAGTATATGATTGAGTTTCCCAAAGGCTGCCCAACCTAGTCCAATTCTTCTGGGTACTTCCGCTGTCTGATTTTCTTTCCCTAATTTGTTCATTAAGTAATACATATATAGATACTACAAGAAACTGTTAGAATAAGATAATATACAAAGCTTTTTATTATTATTATATTTGTACTAAGTAAGTATGATATGTAGTCGTTGTTTGTTCCAAGTGTGGGGATGGGAGAAAGTCGGGCTAGTTTAAATTAAAAAACGGGAGCGTTTTCAACACACAGCCAACTTTATTGAAGGTTTTAACAGGAAAAGGAAATCACATAATTTTGACAATAGACATCACAGATAAAGATGTGGCAGTGTTGCCATGATACATATTTGTTGCTTAAACATCTTCCCAAGGCGGGAGAGATGAAGGTGAGCAACTGCTCGAAATGATGGCTGACATGTGGAAGCAAGTGAACTTTAACATCGATATAGTGGACTGTATTTAGTATGAAATTGTTTATTCACCGACCTTAACAATCAACCACCCTCTCGAGCATACTTAATTCAAACATTAAATCCCACTGACAAATCTCATTTAATTTTTACTTATTAAATCCCAATGATAAATCTTATTTGAATTTTATTTATTTTTTACCCCATTAACATTTTACAATTGCATTGAAGCTTAATAATTTGAACCCCAGCAATGATGTATTATTAACTTATACATTTACATATACTATCACATTTCCTTTACATATTTATAACACTTTAATAGCTATATTATATAGGTACATTGATCACTTGAGATTAATATCTTAAACTATAAACTTAAGTTATATTTGTTTTTCCCCCTAAATAAGTTAGTACTTGTTGCTACATTACATTAAGCCTATTAAATTAGGTATATTTAATGTTACTTTGAAATCAATTTTATACTTAGTCTTACATTACCTACCTAGTACACATATTTAAATTATCATGACTCTATGTTAATTATCAAAGTATTATTTTTTACATAATTTTACCAAGAATATTAATGATGTTGATCATCACTTCAACATCATCTAAATGGAGTATATTTCAATATTAAATTTCTTACATTATATTTCAACAAAATTATATAAATGATGTCAGTCATCACTCTTACATCATTTAACCTTAATTGTGTACAGAGATATATCGGGGAATAGCTAGGTATGAAGTTAAATTTAATTCCAGATCTTTCTGAGTGTGTTAATACCTGTCTCCGGTGGGTGTCAGAGGCCTGCATTTTATACAATTCATTTAATTGATTATTAGCACCTTTAAATGTGCTGGCATTATCACAATAAACTTCTGTAGGGGTACCTCGCCTGCCAATAAATCTTTTAAAACTTGCCAAAAATGTTGAGGTTGTCAAATCTGATACCAATTCCAAGTGTATAGCCTTTGTAGCAAAGCAAACAAAAACAGCTATGTAACCCTTTGATGTGGTTGTACCTCTTAAACGAGATTGTTTGATTAAAATTGGTCCAGCGAAATCTATACCGATCTTTTGAAAAGGTCGACTTATATTTACTCTATTGGCAGGCAAAGATCCCATCAGTTGCTTAGCAGTATTTGCCTTTAATTTAAAACATGTTATACATTTGTACAATATTCTTTTGATGACCCTTAGTCCATTTATAATCCAATATTTCTGTCTGATATTAAATAAAACTAATTTTTGACCAGCATGTAATAATTTTCTATGTTCCTGTTCAATTATCAAATGAGTAATTTTTGAATCTGGAGGTAAAATAATTTGATGTTTATAAGAATAATCAATATTTGCATTTTGTAACCTACCCCCAACTCTTAACAAGCCCTTTGAATCTAAAAATGGATTTAACCCTTTTAATTTACCTGAAAAATAACGATTCTTTTTCAAGTTATTAATATCATCTTTAAAATAAATGTTTTGTTCGTGTAAAATTATAATATTCAAAGCATTATCTAGCTCCTCATATGACAATCTACCAATTATTTTTTCATTGTTCAATTTACATTTAAGGTTATTGCAAAATCTTAAAACATAACACAATACATGGATCATTTTTTCCAAACATGAAATGGATGTCAACCTATCAAATACATAATTATCAATTACACAATTATTAAATACATGACAATCAAAATTATTAGCGACAGATGCCATGCACAACGTATCAGTGGAAGCATCCGATTCAAGCAGTTTGACATCACTTGCATCTAAATTACAATCTACAAAATTGTAATCCGAGCATTTTAAAAACTTAGGTCCATTCCACCAAAGTGGGTGGCCTTTTAAGTCCTGAGGGCTCACGCCTCGGCTGAGAGAGTCGGCTGGATTTTCTGTAGTGTTAACATATAACCATTTAAATGAAAGTGATAATTCACATATGAGGCTTACACGATTGGCAACGTATGCTTCTAATTTAATACATTTTGTTTTTATCCAAGATAAGACTACTTTAGAATCTACAAACAAATACACATGTCTTATTTTTAATTGTTCATTCAAAACATTATATACTCTATTCATTAATTTTGCTAATAAGACTGCTGCGTTTAATTCTAATCGTGGTACACTGAGCTTTGTTGATATTGCATTTTCTTTTATGATAGGATGATGTGGCAAAAAATATACAGCATCTCTAGTAAGATCATAATTACTGATATCAAAATATTCAGCATGTTTTAAATTTACATACTCATCAATAAAATCTTTGTATGAGTCAAACAATTTTCTATTAGATTTAAATCTTTTTTCTAAATTATTAAATCTTTTCAAAGCTAAGGAAAAGGATCCTCCAAGAAATTTATTTATTTCCTGATGAGGTACCTTGAAAGGTATAGCAACTTTAAATTTATTATCTTGTAAGGTTACACTACTTTTATATACCTCTTCAGCCCTTTCATTTTCCCTGATGTTTTCCATGAAAATCTCCGGAACAGATTCCTCCTGCCAAAACCTTGACATGTGTTTACTGATGTCAGTCTCACACTCCTGGCAGAAGAGGTTGACAGTTCCTTGACGAGCAGATCCTCGGATGCTTCCAGTGACGACGTCTCCGAACTGCGTCGGGATGATTCTCATGGCACCCGCAGCAACATCTAGGCAGCTATTGAGGGACCCCAGCGACTGAAAGAAAATATTTGAACTGAGCAACAGATCTATTTTTCCAGGTACATTAAATGTATCATCTGCCAACTTGATGGCTTTGGGCAATTCAAGATGATCTAATTCAACGAGGGTGCTTGGCAATTTATTGGCTATTATCTCATCAACGACCAAGCATTCTGTACTGACACGATAAGGATGTACTAAAGAAAACAAATTCAGATGCACAGAACCTCTTACTCTCGCTTGAGTGTTGGATATGCCATTCACACTCTTGTTGTTTTTTAAAACTTTCCTTTCTAGTGAATTAACTAAATCTTGAGAGATAAAAGTAGCTTCGCTCCCACTATCCAATATTGCCCTGGCAATAATTTCTTGATTATCTTTTCCAAGTATTTTTACCTTTATTGTTGGAAGAAAGATTTGATTATAGGAAACTTTGTTTCCAGAAATTAATGTAATAAACTCACCCTGTTCACCACTGTCTGTTGAACGAGGTACATGCAATAATACATTGTGCCTTTCATTGCAAGTTTGACATGTAAGCTGTCGCTTACATTTTTTTCCCTGATGCCAGTTCAGACACATAATACATCTGCCTTGCTTTCCAATAAACTCCCTTCTTTCAACTGGTGTAGCTAGAATAAATAGTGGGCATTCAACTAGTCTATGATTACCCTTTTGACAAAAATAACATTTTTTAATAACCCTTGCTGCAAAAGAAGCTTTATTCTTTGAGAAATTATTTGTATGAAAGTTACTTTGTCCCTGGACATGTTCGTCAGAGTTCTCAAAGGCATTTAGTCTTGTTTCCATGATACTGTAAAATTCTTTGATGGTAGGCATTTGGCTAGAATCTCTTTCAAGATGAAAGGCCTTTACTGAATTTACATCAAGTTTATTTAAAATGTGAGACAGCAATAATGTGTCCCAATATTCTACTGGCTGACCCAGATTTTTTAATGCTTCTAAATGTTGCTTAATTTGACTAAGCATTTTTCTAATATCACCAACATTTGTTCTTTTGATGACCGGTAGGTCAATAAGAGCTTTTACATGTTCATTAATTATTTTAAATTTATTATTATACCTATCATCTAACAACTGCAAGGCCCCCCTATAGCTGCCCGCTACTATTGGTAAGTGCTTTATCAAATCAAAGGCCTCACCCTGTAAATGTGATCTAAGATACAAAAACTTTTGAATGTCTTCCAACCTACTATCTTTATCTATGACAGAAAAGAAAAATTCTTGAAAAGTATTGAAGTCACTGTACTTCCCTGTAAAGACCGGTATGTTGACTTGAGGCAGCTTCAGGCGACTGCTGGGCCCTGCCTCCGTAGACTGCGATGTATCATGGACGGCGGACTCAGACACCCTGGACTCGTTGGCTTGTCGATCAATCGCCTGGAGCTGCGCCATCCTGGTCCTCAGAACCCTCATGATTTCAAAGTAGGTGTCTAATACGTTGGATTCATCCTCTTCATCCATAAGCTCCATGTTTAAGACCTCATATTTTTCATGTAAATGTTGCGCTCTTTCAATTCTCAGAGCCAAATCCTGTTCACTGGCTCCTTGCAAGAATTCAGCGTGAATAGAATTCTTCAATTTAGTAAGGCTAGATTTAATAAATCCCCTTTGGGCAATCAGCCCTTTTTCCTTCTCTTCTGTCGGCATATTTTCGCCTTTTTATATTTATATTTATTTTTAATTATATTTATTTTTAATATTTAATTACTTTAATTGTTATATTTAATTGTTTATTATATTTATTTATTATTATTTATTGTTACATAGTCCTCTTTTTTTAGAACACTTTTAGTAGGTAATATTAACCTAGTTTTTTAATATTTTTTATGGGTAAAACCCTTATTTATTTTCAAATGTAGACATCACCACATTTAATATTTATTTTAATTTTTATTTTCAAATGTAGACATCACCACATTTAATATTTATTTTAATTTTTATTTTCTAATGTAGACATCACTACATTTAATATTTATTTTAATTTTTATTTTCTAATGTAGACATCACTACATGAGTTCTTGTTAAGAACACTTTATTAAGTAGGTAATGTTAACCTAATTATTTTTATGGGTGAAACCCTTTATTATTTAAAAATAATAATGTAGACGTTACTACATATTAGTTTTGTTATTATTAGAAACACTTACTCGTTCATCCATATTCGGATGCACTTTATTTAAGTGGATTCACTGTGTATTGTCCATCTTGTTCGAACACGCCATTGTACATTGTAGGTTGACATCAATTTCGAACACTTAAATTTGCTCCATTTTTAGCGAGACCAATCCCATCCTCACACTGGTTCATTTAAAAACTCCGGCTGAAGGGCCAATGTTTGTTCCAAGTGTGGGGATGGGAGAAAGTCGGGCTAGTTTAAATTAAAAAACGGGAGCGTTTTCAACACACAGCCAACTTTATTGAAGGTTTTAACAGGAAAAGGAAATCACATAATTTTGACAATAGACATCACAGATAAAGATGTGGCAGTGTTGCCATGATACATATTTGTTGCTTAAACAGTCGTATAATATTCATAATAATAATACACTAAAATCCACAAAAGCTCAAGGAATTAATAATGTACAAGTATTAACAATAATGACAAACCAACGGAACCAATTGGAATTAAGCACACTGAAATTAAACTTATATATTAATAAACTAATATTATTTTGGTCAAAACACTTCAATGATTATAAACACGCAGAGAAAATAAAAGCGAATTAACAACGAAGAAAATGATAGGTTTGATTGGGATCAAAGGAATATGATGGAAGAAAATCACGAGTAGTGTGAAAGAAAAATAGCATTATGTGATTGGCCTTTGCCTGCTCAAAATATTACATGTTATACAATCCCTTTAAATTTTTGGTGGGTAAAGATGCACTGAGAAAAATACTCAAAACGAATCATTGGTACAGTACCTACTATCAGATTAGGACCAGAGATCGTACAAACGATTCATTGGTATAAATCTATAATATTAACTCTTTGCAAACAAATCATTGGTAAATTTACCAACAACTTGTTTGCGAAGAGTTAATATTATAGATTCGTACTAATGAATCGTTTGTACGATCTCTGGTCCTAATCTGATAGTACGTACCAATGATTCGTTGTGAAATTTCGTTAGTATTTTTCTCAGTGTGCCGGAAGTTCAAAGTAACCAATATAAATATCTGAAGGAAGAATTAAAACACACTGTTCAGAGGGTAAAACATATACATAGCTAATTGTAAATGAATTTATCGATATTATCTACCGAATTTTTTTTTGATACGACTTAAAAACAAGTTTTCTCACATCTGCAAAATAGAATTTACTTTATATCTTAATCATTAATGTTATTTGCAACGGCACCATAGCATTAACGGCACATCCAAATCAAAATAGATAGTCCAAAATATTATCTAATAATAAATAATAAACAAACGCACACATTCTTGTTGTTGTATTTTCTCTAGTGGAAACATAATGAGTATGTTACTGTTATCAGAGAAGACGTGCGGACAAAAGTTGGTATTATTGTTATTTTGGGTATGATTTACGCCTCAGAAAATAATGTTGAATTGTTATGCATAATAATCATTACAGAACACAATATGAATGAAAAAAAGGTCTTCTTACAAGATTGTGACATTATTAAAGTTCTAACGAACATTGTCGTTCACAAAAAATCTCGGTCATTTAAACAATTACGAAATTTTCCACAAAAGGGAAAGTCAAGGGACTAAATGAATGAAAATGACTTGCAAACCAACACGCAAAGCTTAAACCAAAAAGAGTGGATATATATTCTTTGCATGGGACATGGGACAATAATCTCTTAGATGTCATATGAATTTTTGAGATTAGCAATTGGTAATTTCCTTACAGATTTCTCTTGAAAATATGATCATAAAATGATGTTATAAAAAGGGTTGGTGTAGCCTAAATCAAAATTTATATTACTGAAAAAAATTGTCTAAAAGTTTTTATTATCATTGTAAATATTGTTTTTAGTAAATGTCAAAGTAATTTTATCCCGTGGAGCACCCGGTAAAGAACCTCCACTCTCTCCCACTCTTCTCCATGAGTTTTCGAGTGTCCTGTAAAAGGCAGGTTTTCGAAAAAATAAGACATTTTACATCTTAAATTCGGCGATGAGGTTTGCCACCCATCCTGAATGTCTTGATTTTATGTTGGCACGGAGAAGACAGCTTGCATGTTTTATATGCAGTTGGTCTGCTGGCTACCCCACTTGTGGGATATGCCGTGATGGTATAGTAATAGTAGTAGTAGCAAAGTAATTTCTATCAATATAATAAAATGCTTTTTGAAAAGCTCCGGCCAATAGATTTCTTATTCTTTTTATAAGACTCCGAGTGTCCCGTAAAAGCCAGACATATGATAAATATCACTCTTTTTACAATTTAAATTCAGTTCCTTATACTTGATTATTGTCATATATTTTGCTGGCACGGAATAAAATGTTTATGATCTAGAGTTTGTGTGTTCACATTGTGAAAAGACATTTTAAACATATTTGATATCAATAAAACATTGTAATTAGTTCTCTTGAAAATGCGCTTGAGTATTAGGTAATAAATCAATAGTGAAAAGTAAACAGTGTTTTATTGATATCAAATATGTTTAAAATGTTTATGTTTACATGCAGTTAATCCTCTGGCTACCCCTTTTGTGAAATATGATATGGTAGGATAAATGAAAAGTCATGTTATTATATATTTTTGTTGTATCAAATAATACTCAGACCTCAGATAATATCACAAGTATATAAGTTGGCGTTATATTTTACTCATATTTCAATTCTAACAACAAAACTTTTTGAAGGAAATCTCTCGGGAATTATTAATAACCTTAGTTATCAAATCCTTGAATTGTATGTATAAATTTGAAATGTATCATTGAAAACTTTACTATTGTCATAATAAAAAAGCTATATTTTATAGTAGGTACAAAATACTTTGTGATTCATTGTTGTGTTATAGAGAAGCGACATAATCATAGAAAATATTCGCATGTTTTATTATTTCTGAAGCTTTGTATTAATATTTTAGACAAGTCGTAAAAGTGTATGTTTAAACTTTATCCATAAGCACTGCGAATTTGATTTAATTTGGAGGGACCTACATGAGATATTAAACCACCGATGCAGCAAGCTGGCTGAAAAAAATACCGTTGAAGCTATAGAACCAGAATGCCAAATGCTTTAAAAAGCAATCTTACAATACCGTTATAAGGCAAAAAGCAAAACAAACTCTTAACAACGTTTTATCATTTATTTATATTTGGACTTAAAATAAATCCAAAACCTCGCCAGTTATTTTCACAGTAAGCAATAGGCTTGTGTCGTGAAGGTGGAGTGGGTCAACAGCCGGTGGAATCGAACTCTAAAATATTTTTTGACAGGTATCAAAAGTGACATTTTATCATGTCATCAGATTTTTTGTGGATTTAGCGTATCGTTCTGCATGTTCTGTTATAATATAAATCATAATACCGTATGTTATCGGGTACCTACGTATTAAAGTGAAGATAAAAAAATATATGGAGATGAATTAATTAATAATTATGATTGAAGTAACTATCTAAAATTTGGATTTACACTAAAATATTGCATCTAAAAACATATTACGTGAATTCATAGATTTTAGATGTTATCAGAATATGTTGTTAATTTATTTAAATCGCAGTGTTGCCAATTTTCAGATAATTTTCCCTACTTATTTTGTCATTTCTCAGATTTTTATTAGAAAATCTATTGCTTTTTCCTTGAACGAAGCCGGATTTAAAACTGTCAATTCATTTTTCATTCATACCATTACGGCATAGCCCACAGTTAGTGTAGCCAGCGGGCTAATTGCATGAAATGAACATGCAACTCGTCCTCATCGAACTAATAAAAGTTAGCACATTCAGGATGGTTGGCATACGACATAGATAAATTGAAATACCCTAAACATTGTGTTTTGCGACTCGGTCCTTTCAAATGACAATCGAAAATTTGTATCATAGAACAGTAGGCCTATCTTTGCCGGTGACATCACGGCTTAAAACTAGTTTTAGAAAACATTAGAGAAAGTATTTCGTCTTATTTTATCAATGTCTAAATATATAGTAATAGCCGTGAAATTTATATCTTGTAGGACTTACAGACGAGCCTGACTGGCGCCGATATACTCTTTTTGAATTTCTCCTCAACAAAAATAACCTTTTATTATTATTATTCTTATTCTTATCATGACCATAGTTATTATGATTATTATGTGTATATAGATGTTAATACTTCAATAATCAATAAAAATAACATCGGCTTTAGGATTGTTTACACGTTACTCGACTTGTTTACGAAATTTATTATTACTTGTAAAAAGTCGAAATAAGATATTGTATAATGATGATAATATTAAGTAACAAAAAACTTTTGTGCTAACAAATTAAAATAAATATACTCGTTTTTTTGCCAATGGCGTCACCTTTTCCCACGACATTCCCTGCGTTGAACGGTGTATTTTGAAAGAGGAACACCCAGGCCGACAGAACCCTTGCGAATGGAAGAACAGTGCTCATTTTGGCCAACTATTATTGGGCATTCTAAGAATATAACCCAGCCAGGACCATCGTTTTCGAACATTTCATTTCAGTTTTCTCTTTTTATATTTATTTATATTTTTTTTTTGTTTGACTTGACTTAATTGTGATATAATTCATTACATTTACCTGATGATACAACAACAAAAACTACAAAATTAAACTTCACAAATATAATAATAGAAGCAAGAAAGTCTAAAATTTTCTTAGTAGAGAATTTTGTTTCATTAAACATGCATGATTAGGCACAAAGAAATTATTATTATTTGATCATTTCGTAGAAAATTATGAAAATAACCTGTTGTCGCTATATGATACTAAATTGTTAAATAAGTATTAAGTTTGTTGGTTTCGTAGCCCCGAGAAATTTCAAATTTCAAGTTTTATTTAGCCATTTAGACCGTCTCGACTGAAACTTGGAGAAGTTCATTTATTTTGGTAAAAACTTTACCTCTTGCTAAATGCCTATTTGAATATTAATAAGTGTATTGATTTTTTTACTTTTTAAATAAGTAGGTACTATTAGGTTTTTCACTTTATAAAATACTCGGAATAGCGTGTTAAAAGACCTGACATTTATTTGCAAGTCATTGTAATTTTTCATGGAGTTTTTGTTTGTTTGTCCTAGTTATTTTTTTATGAAATTTTATTTTACTCTGTAATATTATTTTCAATCAACATTGTACCATTGTTGTTTATATCACTTTGTGTATTGTTTTAAAATAATACCTGATGGACAGAAAAGACAACCAATCTGTATAAGAAAATACACCCTTTCGTAAGGTTACAATCGAAAGCATGAATTATTTAAATCTAAGAATTAAAAAAAAAACACTAATTATATGTGTAAAAAAAACATAACGTCGTTGCTTATTTTAAAAGGGAAATGTGAATTCAAAAATGTTTTGAAATTTCTAGAATACACTGCTTACAATGACATTATAACCATTTTATAAAGTGATTCTGAGTATCAAATATTAAAATTCAATACTTAAAGAATAATATCACATGCCAATAAAAAGTCCAAACAACAATTTTAATGCCATAATGAACAATTTTGAAATAATATGCCTAAATAAAAATGTGGCACTTGTCTCTTTTTGAATATGCAACGACGATAAAACGAATAATTAGTACCTATTGTTGTTAAAAACATTTTAAAAATATGTTTTATCACAATGTTAATGCGAAAACACTTGAACAATTTTTTAAATCTGGTTACTAATTATTGAACATTTTAATTCATTTCATTATTGTTATTCCTTGTAAACTAATATTAAAATTATCAAAACTAAGAAGCTCAATGTTTTCATGCCAATCTATTTTACCCTTTTATTTATTTATTTATTTTATTCTTCACTGTACATTGCTTACAATAATACAAATAAACATAGAAAATATCATTTATACAATTCAATGCACAGAGGGCGAGTTTATCGCTAAAATGCGATGTCCTCAGCAGTCCTCTTAAAAAGCACACAGAGCTACAAAATCTTGCAATGGGTACAAAGTTGATAATGACGCACCCATTAATTATTAATTCATATTTTATAACAATAAAGTATGTAGGACATACCATACACGTAGTTTATTAAAAACTAAAATTCATAAATACGTTATTTCTAAAAAATCAACTTTGTCCCTTAAATGGTGGAAAAAATATTTTGTTACCAATATGAAATCCCGACGTGTTGAGCACCATACATTGAATGCATGAAGAATTATGAAACAGTGACGGAAAAATGTATGCAGGGATAGGAGAAAGTGGCGTGTTCGATCCTTCATGCCTTTCCCACGAGGGAAACGAGATGATAGTAATGATGATTAATTTTTATATAAGCGATCTGTGCAAATAATAATAATATGAGGTATGCCAATTTGCAAATCTAATTAGCGAAACAATGATAATTTACTTTCCATACAGAAACAAAAGTCGTACCTATACCGATAAAACAATAAGATAAGTATATAACCACGTAGAAACAGCGTTGAATTAATTATTACGTTATTTAGTTTCCATTTCATATATTATAATTATATGGCATTACATTATAAAGCAGTGATAGTATTGTGTTATTATAATAAAGCTGGGCTCATTTCCCTACTACTGCTACTCTTCTGTAGAGGACTCGTGAAAGCATAGGTACTACATATTATAACGAAGCTGTAAATAATTTAATTATCTGCTTGTTGGCTAATTAGAATATCGTGCAATATTTCATCCTTGCTATGAAAATTCAACACTCCTCCATTGCCAGGTGATATTGGGTAGGCAAATTCTCATATTCTAATAATAACAGCCTATTTTCGTTTTGCATGTACTAGGTACGTAACGAAATTTGATATTAATGTTTAGGTACATGTTGAAGTCTTCTACTATTACAAGTAGGTATAGCCTTCGTTATTTGAAAGCTCTATGCACCTGAATCAAATTGAAAATATTTTTTCTCAATTTCGCCTGATGGTCTGAGAATTTAGATCGAAACATCCCAGGCTCGATTCCTCCCGCTGCTTTCCTTCTAAATTTTCACGACACAATCACATTGCTTATTGTGAGTGTAAAAAATTGAGGTTCTACCACACTATACCATCACGAGACAACCCACAAGTGAGGTAGCCAGCAGACCGGCTGCATGTAATAAACATTTAGGCTGCCAACAAAAAACAATACATGGGTGTGCAAACCTCATCGCCTTAGCGCATTTGAGGATGTATTTGGGATTTTTACAAATCCAGATTTATGTTTAAAAAAATGGAGTTTATTTCATGGTAATATTAACATCAAATGTAAGTTAATATAATAAAAGGTAAATTTTAATATGAATAAGTAATAACAGAAAGTGAATTACAAAAAAAAAACGTATTTAAAAACATTAAAATTATCTCATAATGCACACATTTACGTACATCCATATACTTAAATAAGGAAACTAAACAAGTTACGAATAAGTATAACAATAAAGCATTGCATCTGGTAAACTAACTGAAAGGGTGAATGCGTGCTAGTTGAAATAATAATAATCGAAGTAATTATATTATCATCTTCTGCGTAATATCATCCCCCACCTACCCTATAAAACCGCGTATGCAATAATACATAATATTATTATATAGTATAGCCGTACTTATACAATAATTGAATTTAATATTTTCTTAGGTAATTGTATCTAGTATAATGAAAGTTTGGTCGAGTTTGCCGCTAGTAAAGCGAAACGTAATAGATACTTACGTAATTAGAAAGATTTCCAATTAGTTCGGCTATCTTTTTAATCGAATTTCGAAGTAGTTATGGCTAAATAGTTTGATATAAAAATATCAATAAAAATACAGAAATAAGAAAAGAATAAAAAAGTGACTGGAAACTAGTTAATGTAAATAAAGTTCACTTAAATTTTAGTGTATACATTTGAGTCCATTCATTATCGTTATTTTATCACCAAATGAACAAAAAAAATTATAGCTTCTATACAATGTTTCATCGATTATGCGTGTTCATAAATCATAAAATACAAATTTTATTTACTAACCAAAATAACTACAAAATAAACTGTGCCTTAAAATAGCTGAACTGAAATATCATGGTTTATTTTTTAGGTAAGTTTAAAAACGTTTTCGATTGTTGACATCACAAAAGAGTGCAAATAAACTAGAAATCTTTATTACTAAAATGTAGCCAGGTTTTGTTTTCCGTTAGGTACTAACATAATTTAAGTTTTTTTTTAACAAAACTCACGACTTGCTTTGTAACTCATTTCTATTGTTAAATATAAAATATTTCAGCAATACTGATAGCCTTAAGGCATTTAGTTAAAATGGTCAGAGAATATTTTTTCATTTTACATTTTTGCCTCTCTATAAATTTTACTTTCTTGAAATATTGATGTTAGTATGGAGCAATAAAAGAAAGATTATTTTATTATTCCTTCAGTAAGTTAATTTATTTTGTATTCAAGTACAAGGATTTCCATGATATTAGTTTAAGGCAAAAAAAACTTTTCTATGATATTAGTTTAAAAAAAAAAACTATTCATTAAGAACCAAAACATGTACCTACTTAATTTCTTCTGGTTGTCAATATAGTTTGTTTTTCGAATAAAGGGACATAATTTTATATATTTCTTTTTTCTTTTTTTTCGTTGAAACTTTCCGAAAGATTTCAGAATGAAGCTAAAGACGCATTTGTACTGAAAGATTTGGATAATTGATTCACAGCATAAAACACTTGAAGTGACGTTGCAGGTAAGCACCCCAAATTTTATTTATCAAATAAAAAAAAAAAACCTAAATTTTTATTTCATTATATATCCTGATAATATAACAAACTTCAAAATATTATAATCCCTATGTTAATAATAATATTTTAAGCATCAAGGGTCTCTCAGAGAAAGTTTGGTGTGATAATTGTGTAGGTGTTATTATTATTATTAGCAGCCTATCATTGTATAAAGTTTGAACTGTCTGTTGAATGGTGATAGTAAGATAATAATATTATTACTCTCACCACACTAATGGTGCGTTTCTGGGCCTCGCCACAGCGTCAGGCAGCAATTTCAAGACAGCGTTCGATTACTTTACAACCTTGTTGGCCGACTGCAATACAAAGCTTTGTAATAGTATAAGAAAATGTACAATATATTACAAATAAATATATTATATTTGATTTGAGTTTGTCTATTTGTAATATTTTTATTCCATTTTAATCTATTTGTAATATTTTTATTCCATTTTAAGCAAGTAATAACAGAAGTAATAAAAAAAGTAAGAATGTTAGTTTGTTTTAATTTAAAAAATATTCTGTGTAATAAATTGTGGGATGATTTTGAAGAAAGTGTCCCTCTGGCGATCTCTGAGACCTCTCTTAAATAGCAAAAAAGCTGCGTGATGAATGTGGTTGACATTAGAACTATTATTATTCCTGTGACATCTACTGGTAAGGTAGAGTACACCCCTTTAGAAAGCAAGCAATGTGGAATGAAACTGCAGATAAGTATCACAAAACTTCATGTCATTTGCTCTGTTATACAATTTTATATTGCATAGTGTTACAGTCACACGTCGTGACGGCATTGAGCTATATCTGCTGTCGCGGTCCACAATCTGCTCTTAGGGGTGAAATCGTACTTAAACACGTTCTGAAATATTTACTATTTATACGGATAATATTTTGGGGGAATTTGCTTACGTGTTGATCATATATTACAAGAAAAGTTTGCACATAGTCACTAATAGTAAACTCATTCCTAGAACTCGATATTTAGTATGAAAAAACTCGTATCATTATAATATTTAAAACAATGGGCACAGTGCTGTTTTGAGATAATTTGGTAAGATTTTTTAAAGGTTTTTTAACTAACATAATTAATATGACGTGTTTAGATGGAAGAAATCACCATAAAGTGATAATCTCGCCACTGCATATCATCACATTTTTTTCTTTTTTTTTTTTTTTTTTATTTATTTATTTTTTATATCATATCTCTCGTGCATGGCATTAACAGTATAAGTCAAAAAAAATCGATTTTTACTTTTTGATGGAACCTTGTAGTATATCTCAAACTACACATGTGTAATCGATAACAAAAGTCAAATTGTAATTATAAGACCTTAAAAACAATATTTGTATTTAATAGTATATCTTATTTATTTTCAAACTCGTATAGCATTAAAAGTATATGTCGACTTATACTCTTAGTGACCAATCATTATGGTTAGTTTTCAACATTGTGAGTGGCATCAACAGTATAAGTCAACATGTACTATGAGCCGCGTGAATGTTTTTTTTTCTTACTAATTCACTTATACTGTTGGTATCACGTGTTGTCTCTCTTATTCTTTTGTTGGCTTTCTTCCTAGCCAGAAACTGCCAAGGTAAAATTATTAGTTCAGGACAAAAAACACAACATTCAAAGCTTTATCAAATGGGTCTTAAGGAATAGGACAAGGAGTTTGAAAATACTTTTGTTTCTTGAACCCAGGAGCAAGGAAGTATTTGTAGGTAACGGAACCCTATAATGTACCAGGTTGTTAATCAAAGTTGGGTAGAAGTTATTGATCGGGCATTCGAAAAAAAAATTATCAAGGTCCTCCTCCTTCAGGCGGTCGCATAGAGGAGAACCAATAACGTGGATTCGGTAGAGATGCGATCTGGCAAAGCAATGAGCTAACTTCATTATACAGATCGTGGAGGTGTCAGCCTTACTCATTGAAATTTCCGAAAAATAAAAGTTTCGTGGACACATTGGGTTGGATTGAGGTATACTTTCTTCCTTTGAGTTGGCTTGTCTCTGACCACTCTGCCTGCCAGCACTGGATGAGATTTCGGCCGAATATCAAAGTGTAATCGGAGGCTGAGACAGTTTCCGATGGGTTAGGGAGGTTCGTTCCCAATATGACCAATAGATATACTGCCTCATTGCCCGGGATCCAACCCAGTACCACCTCTCCACCCAAAATCTGAAGTTTATATAGGAGGTATCTAATATCTAAAGATAAAAGATCATCTGGTCGGAATAATGCTGGAGAGAGAACGGCCTGGAGGGAGAACGGACTGGAGAGCGTTTTGAGAGTCGCTGAGGAGAGTTTTAACCCTGTAATGGCGTATGGTCAGAGCCCTTATAGCCTCTCTAATAACAAGACATTCCGCTGAGAAGACTGACGACTCGTCTCTGTGCCTGAACATTTTATTAGTGTTATATTAAAAAAAGAAGCCAGCCCCCCCTATACGCTCTTTGTCACTTTTCGAACTGTCTGTATAGATAGGTGCCAGTAGTGCCAATCGGAATCAAAAATCGATTTGAAAATATGAGGTGCAAATATGCCATTACTGATACCTAGTTGAGAGCAACTTTCGGTTTAAAACTTAGTGTGGGAAATGACAAATAGTATACAATAAGAACTGTGTAGCTCTCCAACAAGGGAGTTTTAATTTTTCTATAGCTGGTAACAAGAGGTGGTGGATCTTTACCCCTCCATACCGGTAAATGAGTTACCAAGTATGAGAGGAGATGAAGTTTGAGAGACATAGGGTAATCAATAAAGGGTAATTAATAAAACGCAGGATTTTGACTAAAAACCTGTTACACATAAGATGTCTGCACAGTCCAAGTGGGGGATCTGCAGCCTCCACCTGTAATGCGTTGATAGGGGAGGATTATCCGTAATTAACGGAAGAGACGGAGACCGGATCCGGTCTCAACAAGTTTTCTTGAAGGTTGGGGTTATTAAAAAGGATCCAAAGTCCAAATGGCTGCAGATAAATGCTGTATAAAAGATTTTCTGAGTCGCGGGGTGGCAACCTCACCAGACCCTGGAGACGGCTCTCATGATGTTGAGGCCGGTCTGACATTTGTGGTGTATGAGTTCAATGAATGAGGTCCATCAAATACCAGTGACCAATGTGACCTCCAGGAATCTTATTTCGTTAAAAGAATTAATCAACCGTTGGTCAAATCAAAATTTCAGGTAGACTAGACGGAGTTTTCTGGAGAATACTATGCTTTTGCACTTCTGGAAGGAAGCATTAAGGCCATGTTCCGACAACAACTCTGATTGCAAGGAAACCTGGAAGTTGTCCATGGATTTATCGAAGCAATATACAAACAAATCATCCGCAGATTTCAAAATTTGGACATCTGTAGATATTGACTGATAGACATCATGCGTGTACAAGTTGAATAGAATGGGTGAGAACACTGAGCCTTGCGGCAATCACCTGTGAATGGTCTTTCTAATAGGAGGGTGATTGCGGGTTCTGTTCACGTCCGGATAGGGTAGAAGGAATGTCCAATTGATCAAGCTTTGCACATAGTATAAAAATAATAACATTATCGAAAGCACTATTGATGTCCAAGCATACACCTCCCAAGAGCTTTCTCCTCGATAACGATACGTGAACATCTGTGACCAAAATAGCTACGCTGTCCAGGACTCCCATTCTCTTCCTGAAATTGGATAACCAAGATGGCTGCTTCCTGTTACCTTCTATGAATCAATCTAGTCGATTTTTCAACATGTGTTCTGTATTTTTGGCTATTGCTGAGGAGAGTGCAATTGGTCGATATGATTGGCCCTGGTTTGGGTCAGTCTCTGCTTTCAAGATTGGAATAATGATCTGAGTTTTCCTCGAGCAAGATATATTGCCTATGATGAAAATATTTTTAATAATGTTAAGTAAATATTCTAGAGAAACTCTTTGTATAAGGCTATACGTTATTCCATCGATTCCTGGGGATGTATCTGTAACGCAGTTCAGGACCAGCTTTAGTTCCTTGTCATTAAACTTTTTGTCAATTTCTCCAAGAGCAAAGGGGGAATAGGATTGAGATATTTCTTTATGTTTTGGCACTGACTCTTCAGGGCCCTTCTGGGCAAGTCTGTCTGCGAATTTAAGGATCCATTTGTCTGAGGATGGATGAAGTTTAGGAGAGCTGCAACCCTGGAAGATGGTAACATCAGTTGGGAGACAAAATATGAAAATAGTTTCCTAAACACTCACAGTGGATAATGAGAAACCACCATGGAAACTTGCAATCTATACCATTACAAAGCGAAGTACCTATGTTTTTTAGTCTTCCAAAGAAGTGTCTGTTTTTATGAAATTGGATGATTTTTAATATTATTTTTAGAGCTAGCCTATGAAAAAGTTGCATTTAGTAGTATACGTCACAAACAAATTACCAACTCAACTGACATCAACAGTATATGTAAGAATCTAACAGTATATGTCACTGAAACCAGATACCAACACAACTGACATCAACAGTATATGTAAGAATCTAATAGTATATGTCATTTTTATGTCAGAATCTATGAGTACAAGTCAATTTAATCCTTTATTTAAGTTATTTTTAAACTTTTGTATACACAGTAACAAAATAATACACATTTTACATTGAAATTGTAAATTTCACGTCTTTATATCAATATTTGACTTCAGAAGCTTATTTTAAAAACTTTAAAATGCTCTCCTGTAAAATGTTGAAATTTGACTTATACTGTTAATGCCATGCACGAGAGATATAATACACATTAAATACAATTATAAAGTCGCGCCAAATCCATTACAAGATTTGTCGGCGCGTTCATTTTCATAACAATATATACATAAATAATTTAAACCTAACCAAAAGCAGCAAAACATATACTTAATAACTATAGTACAATTTCAATTGTATTATAGTTATTACAACAACAATTACAACAATCTAATGTAAACTGATTTGTTGATTTTGTTATGTGAATGGTGATGTGCAAGAAGAATAAAATAAATAATAAATTTTGGGGTATGGCTTAAGGATAATTGTTCTATATGTTAAATTGAACTTCTACTACTGCATTATGATGGTATATAGGTACCACAAATGGGGCAGCATATAAAACATATAATATATTTTTTGTTGTTGATAAAAAAACACTTTTCTATGCTGCGCAAATGCATTACAGAAGAATTGAATAATATATTGAAAATGATATCATACGAAATTCTGTATTGTCATAATCTAATTTCATTCATAATACATAATACCTATGTTATTATTAAGTAATAAAGTCAAAGTACATTTATATACGTATAACAAATAATAGAAGCATATTGCTCTTTGGTAATATCCTATAAAAAATTATATTGGTTTCGCCTGCCGTCCAGTATGCTGCTTGGATATCACCTATATTATATAATATTATTCTTTTAATACATCCACAATGTGATATCTTCTTATAGTTCTGGAATCCTGTGGTGCAATGGTAATGTCATATTGCATTCACGCTGTTTAAATAATATGATGATGAAAAAATGTATATTACGAAACCTGCATGCATTCTTTTTATAATTTCATGAGTAATTGAGTAGGAATATATATATATATGAGGTGAAGGTTTTACTCCATTTCACTGCGTACAGTCGGGCAGAGACTTGGCTCTTGCCTTTGCATGTGGGACGAGACACGGCCCGTCACCGGAACATGCAGATTGGATTTGCAGAATAGGTGTTGTGTTTCTGCATTGACGGGCCGTGTCTCGTCCCACATGCAAAGGCAAGAGCCAAGCCTCTGCCCGACTGTACGCAGTGAAATGGAGTAAAACCTTCACCTCATACTATCTCCTGCGTAAAATCAAGTGATCTTTCATTAATGGAATGCATGTTGCACATGCATTTCCGATGAAAATTTTATCACACAGTCATTCATATACTGTATATATATATATTCCTACTCAACCTATATAATAACAACTAATGCGGTAGGGTGCAAAGAAAGCATGTTGCCAGCGTCGATCAGTGTCCGTAAGCGCCGGAAAAGTAAATCGCAATCGGTGTTCCTGCTTTTACTATGTTCGTGTCCATTGAAATGCATGTAAACATTCTCGGCGCCGGTAGACGCAGGCATCGGAAAGCAGGTAACCTGCTTTCTTTATGTTTGTACCCGTAGAACATATCGATAGATTAAGGGGCCCTTTTAGCAAAAACGATAAAACATTCAATTTTCAACAAGTTTGGTACACAAACTCTCAAAACTTGTTGACTCTACGAACATTTTGATTTGATAAAATATGAAAACAAATATTAATTAAGGCACAAAATACACATGTCCACTATTTAGGTAAAATGAGTTAATATATGTACAAGATCGGTTGCAAAGTTCCTGATTATATAAGAACCAATAATACTTATATGATTATCGAAATAAAAAATAAAAACCTAATCCCACAAGTTCTTAAATTATCATTTTTTGTGCACAAATGTAACAAGTCACATAAGATATTTGAGAATGCATTTATATTGAATTTCTTGATTCTTTAAAGGCACATCTCCATCGAGAACATCTTCTGAATTAATTAAAAATTAGTCAATTACTTAATTGAGAATTTCAAACTTTGAAAACCTGTTTTCTCTAAACCATCGATATACTTGCGTATCTGAAAAATTATTCTCGTCAACATTTTTTTTTCTATTTTACTGATAAAAGCCAGTACAATTGACTATGAAATAGCAAAAAAAAATTAGTTATCTCCATCGCGTACATTCAAGAATATTTACCGTTTGGTTGTTTTCATTAAAAAACATAAATAATGGAAATACATTTCAATTAAAATTTTCTAATTTTTTTTTGAAAAGATCCCATTTTGAATGGTTATTATACTTTATCCCAATAGACAATTTTTATCAGATATTCTAATATGTGTGTAACATTATAATTATGTTATATATTGTCTACTTTTTGACACAATAATATCGATCCCTTTTTATCTTCCAATTTATGAATTCTGTTCGTTCACAATAGTAATGGTTTAATTCCCATGCTGACACGTATTGGAAAATTCAAGCACGTAGTCACGTTATCTGAGTGCATCATCTATTATACCTACCTATTTTACATTATGATATCCTGTGACACGATAAGGCTCAGCGGGGTAAAGAGAATATCTCATATACATAGTTATTCATAGTATGTAAAATGGAGCATTTCTGGGAACTCATGGCGTTTTTATGTTGTTGCAACCTATTCATACGAGTATCTTATAGTATTATAAAAAACATACGTGTCCTAAATGTAGTTCCACTCCTTATGTATATTTCAAAAATATATATCTGAAAGCAGGGTGACTCGGTGGCCTATATAATAATGTGTGCATATACTCTCCTTTGATAATAAAATAACAAGTTCAGGGTGCGGCGCTGAAAGACCTTCGTAATTAAATCGTACTGACTGACTGTTATTGGTAAAATGCTGACAAACAAATCAATCTTGAATACTAATAGTATGGTAATTGATAGTAGTGTACCCATCCATCCCATTAGGATATCTCTCTAAGTGGGGTAGCCATCGGACAAACTACTTGTAATAAACAAGCATACTTTCTCTCCGTGGCAATAAAAGTTAAGATATTCAGGGTAGGTGGCATACTTCATCGCAGAACTGAAGATTTTAAATGACTTAAAACGTGATTTTTAATGGATACCTACATTTCACAATACACTAGAAATCTTACAGAAAAAAGTGGAAGGCCTATTCTTTACAGGGATATTAGTATAAAGCTTATATAGGTAATACACTGCATTCTTATACTTTACGGGTGATGAAATTTATATTTTCTATCAATTTGGCATCTCATCGGCCTTAAGTATTTACAACTCATAGCGTTATTTATTATTAAACCGAATGGTTCATTGGTCTACTCAATATTTTATGTTATTCTGTGTTTATTAGCAACGTGTCACTAAGCCTGTAACAACAAACAGAATAACAAAATATATTCCGCATTGCCACTTACTGTAACATCTGAAACCATACATACCTATACGACGAACTTTGCAGTTATTATTTATTTGCAGTCACCACAGTTGAAAATCGAGATTCGTAGAAAGTTCCATCTTATCGGTACGTAAGATCCTTACAAATTTTACCAAGATGCTTATTTGTTACGTATGTTATATATGGGATGATAACCTCTGTGATGGATGAAATTCAAAAAGGTATGAATTTTCATTTTGGTGATAAAAAAGTGACAGGACACTACAAAAACATGTGATCGTATTCAGAAAGGGAGAATTTGTGTTTGAAATTAACCTAAATATCCTCAAAATGTACTTGCGTCCTGAAGTTTGGGTTAGTTGGGAGAGATCGCGCCTTTGCGAACTAAACTAAACCCGCACTCCGTAGGTATATCGATTGTAGATATTAAATTTGAATGCATTTTTCTTTTTCATTGATTTTATTGTTACCACCACAGTCTTAGAGGTATCACTAAACATTTAAAATAGTAATAATATTTTTGATGTTATTGGTAGATATACATGATGTGATAATTACGCGACATAATTATATAAAATAGTTTTTCACTATACTTACCTATATTTAATTTTCATTTTAGATTTAATGAAAAATTGAATACTGGTCACAGCCCAATAAAAATTTAGAATAATCGTTTAAAACTGTGAAAAACTCTTTATACAGTTTTTGCAAATTTTATCAATTTAAATTGAAAATCCCACATCACCATAAATTAATTTACTCTAAAAGGACAATGTTTGAGTTAATAAAATCATTCCTGTATATTTATTCTGACTTCTAGTATAACTTTATAACTTTAAAACAAAACATAATTTAATTATCTTCATGTTTCCACCTTTTGATGAATTTGTTTATTGCTTCAATTTATTTAACTTTCTCAGTTATCTCAAATAATTTGGTTTATTATTGTTGTTCTGTCAAGCATTCACAAATTAGGTTTAATTTCATTTGAGAGATGAACACATTTCAAAGCTTATAAATAATTTTCTTCGTTATTTATAGATACTAACATACCGATTTTATTCACTGCTTTCTCATGCGATTTAATTTTGTCTATTTATAGAATACGTATTTCCTTACCAATTTTGAGCATGCCAAAACATTGAATATTTTTACTTTTATTGACTTTTCTTAATATTTTCTGACACAATAAAATGTGTTATATTACATCAATTAAAAAAATTTATAAGTAAAAAATACTTTAGAGTTTTAAATTTCTTTATTTGTCAGTTACACGTGTTTCGGGTTGCAAGCCCATATTCATACTAGTATGTATGAATATGGGCTAGTATGAATATGGGCTTGCAACCCGAAACACGTGTAACTGACAACTAAAGAAATTTAAAACTCTAAAGTATTTTTTACTTATAAATTTTTTTAATTTAAAAATGGAGTTTTACTCATTAAGTGAAAATAAAATCAGTTATATTGCATCCTTTTCCATGTGGCTGATTTTGTATTGAATGGGTAGAAATTCTACTGACGTTTCTTTTGAAAATTTTATTTTGAGGGTCAAATATGTAATAAATGTGTTTTTTTAGTAATAAGTTGTGTATGTAATATTATTAAATTGTAAATTTTCTTTAAATAAAAATATTTGAATTTGAATTTATCAACACATCCGAGAAAAATAATCTAGTTCAAGTTAAATCCCTAGGAAATACCTACTCATTGAATTTAACGAATTGATTCATTCAAAGAGCTCTCTGACAATAATTAAAAATCGCTGTCATTCTTCAGTTTAAACGTTCACTTCAATCATTTTTCGATACTGTGGTCAATTTTAAAATGATTTTTTTTTTCTGCTGAGGACTCCAAAGCTTAATTTCATCATATTATATCAATTTCAACATATGATATATACGATACCAAGAAGCTATCTAATATGGTTTCAGTAAATATTTTTTTTTAAATTGTTGAAGATAACAAACTTTATTGCGTATCGTATAGCTCCAAAAAGTATTATTTTCGCATGTGAATTAAGTGTGATTTCATTGGCTATCTAAGCTCACATTTGAGATGTACCTATAGATATACCTACCTATGATAACAAATATACTGTATTCATTGACAAACAGAGTGTTTTCTCTGTGCCCATCAAAAAGCTCAAAGTTATAATTCTAGATTATATCGATTACCGTAAAACGAAAAGTTTTAAATAAGATCAGTATCAAGTTAAAACTGTTTTCCTTTTCCACTAAACACAGTAGATATTTTAATATTATCTATCTCTACTTTTCGGGGTTGGCAGAGAGAATGGCGTATTTTATTCACGTAATTTAAGAAGTCCTCTGCAATAAGTAACATTTAAAGTTTTCATGACAGTCAAAACAAAATCTTATTTCCCCTTCGCCGGTCGTAAAAACATGAATAATATTTCTGAAATTCTACAATAATTTTCTCCCAATTATATTTTGTGCCTTGGCGGAACAAAAAAGGTTTAAAGTAGACATTTAAGTTTTCCAAACACTAGATTTGAGTATTAATTTTACACGAGAATAACTAAATTCTAATTCATAACAGATTCGCTTATTTATGTTCAAATTCTTTCAAAACCCTTTAAATATTTTAAGATCCTCAGATATACTAGATGGAATTCTGCATGTTATCTTCATATTGTTCCCACAATTATCTAAATTATTGTACATGTTATCTGACATATTGTATATAGGTATTAAATTTAACCACGCGATTGACTTCTATTTCAGAATGTTTAATCATAGTTTCAAATGTATTGCTTGGCCCTCGCTTTTTCGTCACGATATAGCTCGCAATAGTAGATTAATAAGACATTTATATTGCATATTTGGTAATTGCAGCCACTTATCATGTACAAACAAAATATAATTGTGTGGCTAAATACACGATTCAATCGCAGATAAAACCCGAATTTAAAATAATTTGTCATGATCAAGTATTTTTCTGGTTAATGTTTAACAAAAGTTGTAAGTTTAAAATAACAATAAATTGTATCTCTTATATTCGCATTCTGCATTTATAAAAGTGTTTTCCTTCGTGAAATAAAACGATTTAAAATGCAAAATTTCATACAACATGAAATAAAACAATAATTGCTTCTATCTTCAACATTATTATTTGTCTTTGTTTCTTGAATCTTTCGCAATACTTAGAAGTGTCATGTCCTCTTATTAAAATATTCATTCGGAATATACATCTTGGAATAAAAGCAGTGTTTATTACATTTTCACCCTCGTTATATCTTTCACATCCATCTCTTATCGCATCTTAAGTGATGATTTATGCAAATGTGAATGTGAACAAAGAAAAATATACTCTTGCGAATAATATTTTTTTTCTAGTCAGTTGATCTTTTCCATAATAGAAATTATAACGATGTTTTTATGTATACTAATGTTGAATAAAGTATGTTTTTATTTTCATGTTTTACCTACTCTCATGCATATTAACCTACAAATTGTTTTGTTTGTCCGTTGAAACATTTGTGTTGAAATTGCGGAAAGTTTTGAAATGTAAGTAGGAACAAAAGACTTGTTGAATTTTTAAGTAAGGATAAAATTTGCTAGATTTTCTTAGAAGCGAAACGTCTATTATAATAAATATATAAGATAAAAGAAGTCGCATACTCTATAAACCCGGCTTTTGTTGTTTTTTGTTTAACTATTCAACATGCTTAAAGTGTACACTTGATTCATACCAATTTTTTTTTTACTTTATTCGTTATTTTTTAATTGCATTTGTATTAATAATATTAATGAAGAAATATGCCTATATCATGCTGTGGAGATCAATGAGCGGAATAATTCATAAAACTTTTGAAGACAAATTGAAGAAAGAGGGTATTCGGAGAATCAGCGAATGTGAAAAAACTCCGTGAAATTTCATGTATGTCGGTAAACGAGAGAAGTATATGTATAAGAATAAATCAAATTGACATTCCGTCATTTCTGTCTACCCTACTTGGGATTAGACGTAAGGGTCAAACGTAATAAAGAGTTTTTTTTTGTCAGTAACTGCATAACGGAAGGACCCATAAACTGAAAGTTTTGTCAAAGCTTTCTGTGACAAACTTTCAACGAGTAGTACCAATTTTGTTGGCTTTGCAGTCAACTGAGATTCACCGCATTCATTATTATGTTAGTTAAATTTGGAAGCTACCTACCTACTACAACTTACCCTTTAGTAAAATGAATGAGTTACTCGAGGTAGCACTTGATTTAATGGCCAGCCTATTAATTATTTAAATTAAAGTTGATAAACTTGTCCCCAGTGGTACCGAGACTAACTAAAGGTTAACCAGAATGAAAGCTTTTGAACTGAGCGAACGTGTACGTAAAATTGCCATACTTGTTAATTTTAGCTAATTTAATTATAATATAATTAAATTATATATATATATATATATATATTTATATTGCATGCATGAGAAGTCTGGAGTAAATATAAAATAAATAAAAATATAAATTACCGCTTGATAGCATTAATATAAAGACAAACTAATGCTTTTCTACAAACTTGCATCTTTGAAATGCATACCAGGATATTTTTTTTTAATACTGGATTTTTCCCATATATGTACTTAAGTGAGAATATTACCCAACGGACGGAAAATGGAAAAATTATCATGATGATTACAAATCAGTTTGGGCTGGTTTAAATGTTACTTTGATGTGATGTGCATAATAAATTTAAATATATTCTATTTTATTTATTCAGTAAGTATATATAAAATAAAAAATAAATAATATAAAAACCCATGATTATTTAGATAGTTTGCGTACTTTGCTGGTTGTGCAGATGAGGTATTTATTAAGTAATATTCTCAAAATTTACATGGTATATTTATTAAAATATATACTGTTCCTGCATAGTGTGAAAGCATAATAAAAATGTTTTTCCCGCAAATCTGTTTTAAAACGAACATCAAAAAGTTATATTTATTATTGTATTTTAATGGAATACTTTCCTATGTATCTACATATCACACATATCTGCCACCCTTCAATCTCTTCACTGGCTCAGATGTCCGGAGAGAGTCGAATTTAAAGTGTGTTTGACAGTATTTAAGGCACTTCATGCTATGGCCCCAGAATATATCATGGAACTCTGCGGTAGACAGGCGTTAAGTCATAGACAGACAACACTTAGGTGTTGTCAAGATATTACAACTAAATTGGAGGTGACCAGTGCTGTATCGAAACCAGTGTACGTGGAACGTGCTTTTGCAATATCTGCACCTGTAGTCTGGAACAGGCTTCCACAAATGATCAGAGAAACGCAGGACTTATCTCGTTTCAAGAACCAACTGAAGACTTATCTATTCAAGAAATCTCACGAAATAATCCAGGCACAACCTTAGTTAGCAAAGAGCGCCCTTGAGGTGGATTTTTTTTCACAAAACGACGCTTTACAAATCATTCAAATAATAATAAATAATACATATGTACTAAATTGACGTAGGTACGTGGTAGAATTTCAACTTATGACGTAATTGTTATTACGAGTATATTGTTACTTACAATATATTATTCATTATGAAGATATTAATTCTCATGTGAATCAAATTTTGTTTAGATTATATTACATATACGCGATCAAAAATAAAATCCAATAAGGGTTCTTCCATTCAAGATTTTGTTATTTCATTGAGAATATTAATGATTCAACGTATTACACATATTTTAAAGATAATTAATCTATTCTTGGACACCTAATAATAACAGTCATATTCAAAGATGATGATGTTCTTCTCTCTGTTCTTCATCTTGACGTTTCAAGAGTTTTTTTTTCAAGTTTTTCAACCGAACACGATAAACCCAAAATAAAAGGAGAGAATTTTTAAATGAAGACCGCAAAAATCTACGGCATTCATATTTATTTCTTATTAATAACGAATTCTATTCCAACAATCGGAACCACCTAGTAAAAACTTTTTCTGTTAACTTTTTTGAGAAGCTATAATATCCCTGCGGCAGTTAAACCTTTTCAACCCCTTTTCTGGCACGTGATCCAGCCCCAGTAATATAAATACCTTTCAAAGGCAAACACATTCTGTTAAATAGAAAAACAATTATATAATTAAGTACAGATCTTTTCAGATGTTCATATTTCCATATGATAACATTGTTCTTTTAATACAAAATACATATTTAATTAGAAAAAATAACAAAATTGGTTAAAATATTTGTTGTTTATGTCAAATTATTAATATATAATTACTTTATGGAATTACGAAATTTTGATTTCATAAAATATGCTCTCTGATCAACATCAACTCAAAGCTCAAAGATTTACCTCAAGCATAATCCAGATTTCTCATCAGAATAGGTATCTCGTGAATTTAAACATGGCGATTTCCATTTTACACCCTTTAATTAAAAAATATTTAAACTTAAAAAAAATTATAAAATATAATGTACATAAAAATATCCAAAATGAAATTAAGGATAATGCTAGATACACCCAAACGATGGAGAGATAGCTGGGCATTCATCTCCCTGGAGTAGGCTCCAAGAAACTCAGGACATAGTTCTAACTGAAGCAGAAGAAGGAGAGCTAGATACATATACTTAGATTTATGGTTAAATTTTGATATAACTAATACAAAATAAATTACAATTGAAAGTTTTGAAAAAAAAAGATTATTCTTAGCTGTCAAATCATTGCCCTTTTCAGAAAAAAAAATCTTTTTCATATTTTATTCCCTCATCGTCTTCTACACGCATTCTTAGCAATATTTCTTTATCGTTTTTTTCCGCAATATTCACGAAGACACCAAATTTAAAGTATCATCAACGCATATGCCATAACAGCATCTCTCACAACTAGTTTTTTCAATGATCGAACTACATATTTTTGAACACAAAAACCATCTTCTCCATGAAATGATAAACTAATACAAATGTCATTGGTGACATTTCTCATCGCATGAATTGAAACTCAGACAAAGTCCCTCGTGATGTGAAACATTTTTTTTGTTTAAGTTGGAAAGTAGAGTATAGATTTGTTATTTTAAATATTATTTTTAAAAGTAGATTTATTAAGTTGTTTGTATCGCAATAGTGTGCCCTTCATAAAATATTGTCAACATGTTTTTTTTGACTTTTATTAGAATACCTATGTAGTTCAAATAAATAAGTATCTTTTACAATATTTTGTTTACTGTTTTTCTGCCAGATTCGGTACATTTTTACATCATCACGTCCCACTGATTCAACTTTTATTTAATAATTTATTGAAATTTATGCCCTCAGATCATTTTAAAATGTTTTGAATTATTTACATTTTTATTTTTCAATCAGATGTTTTTATAATATGATCAGTAAGAAATTTAGTATTTTATGTGACGTAAAACGGATATAATCTTTTTTTCGTGAGATGAATCAACGATTTTTATAAAAATATCTTATGGGAAAAATATTAAAAATCTTCAGTTACCTACACAAATGTTTTGATTGTTGGACGATAAAAAATCTTGAATAATTATGGACAATATTTTTAAATTTGTTATCATGAACAGACAAAAGATGATCAATATCAAGATTCAATTTTTTTCTACAAAAACTACCAGTGATATGTCACGCGATATTGATCGCTTTACACAAATGCCGATATTTCGCAGAATGAGCACCTGCATTTTACTTTTCCAAGAAATTATTACTAGTTGGCAGTATTAAAAAAATCAAAATTGGCATTTAGGTGCACACAATACCTCACAAAATATCAAGGAAAAAATGTTATTTATAATCAAACATTATTATTAAAAAAAAAAACATATACCAAACCTGTAATTGTCTTGTTTAAATAAGAAAGCACATTCTGTCCAACCAAATACAAGTTACAATATTTCAAGATACATTTGAGCTACTTAATAATCATCAGTCTTAATATCTTTTTCTTCCGACATGGAAATAATTAAGCTTCCATTCAGAGTATTTTTTGACTAATTGAATAACTTTTCCTAAATACTTTTGATGCTCTTAAATTGTTATCAAAAAAGACGGACTCACAATAATTTTGTGGATGAAAATCAATGTCCTTTTTTCTACCATTACATTTTTTATACTTATAAGTTATTCGCAATAGATTACTCATTGTACATAGTTTTAAATAACTTAAATGCATCCATATTATAGTAAATACATATAAAAGTACTTCAGATTTATTCGCGTTTCCAATAATTAACTTAAAACACAAGTGACTTTTAAATATTCTTATAGTTGTATTTAAATTGAATGTGAACATACGTAATCCAAGTTTGTAAATGCCAAGTCTCTAAACGTTTATCATAACGTCTCAAGAAGGTCATAAAAATTCCAATATTTATACTGAAATAAATATCTTATTTCGTTTAATACAACATCTTTTGGCCTTTCTAAGTGCTGAGACGCGTTTTCCAATAATATTCTTTTTCTCCCGTCCTTATCCAATTCCATCTAGGTATCGGTTATCTTCATTTTATCTGGCCAGAACATTTTTTTCAAGCGTCCTTAAATAAAAAGAAATGTTTTCTATTTATTAACACATATACGTATGTAATTTTAACGAAAATCAAAAATATCGCTGATGATGTTTTGTCAAAGTCGTTGAAATTGTTTAAAAAAGTACATACAACGACGAAAAATTTACAAAGTCGATTGTAGGGTTTAAAATCAGATAGATTAAAAATAACGTTTGTAACAATAATTTGTAAGATAGAAGCGTTAAATGTGAATTTTCCTATTTTGTATCAGTCAGTAATCAAAATAAAGTTATTTAGGTAACCCCATAAGACAAATTATCATTAAGTCGACGGGATTAAGACCTTTATGAGGATTAATTGAACCCATAAGGAAAAGCACAATAAGCACCCAAGAAATCCCTGCGTGATAACAATTTATTCTAATAGTTCTAAATATGTCTTTGTATTGACATAGTTTATTAATACGTATTCAAATAGAAACAAATTACAGCATTTGAAGTGGTCGGTAACCAGTTGGTTTTAATCGAGAGGTTCTGGGTTCAATCCCGCTATCGACCCAATCTAACTTACTGAAAGTGCATTAGAGGTTGTATTTGAGTTTATTGAGTATATTAATCATATTTTTTCATATTTCGTGTGACGAAAAAAAATTAAAAAATGGTTTGATCAATTTCTCCGATATTTTTCCAGTGAAAGTATTTCCCGAATTTCATCAAATTACTTTCACTAAAAGTAGGTGAGTATTTTAGATATGATAGTATAGTAATTTTTTCAGTTTTATTTTTTTTTGTTTTGTTCACAGAACTATCCATTTTCATTACAAATCCAAATACAACCTTATATAAATTTCATTATGCGTAGGAATAACTGTTTCATGAGGTAATTATCATTTTATGAGTATGAATAAAATCGTGCATTCAGTTTATTTAATATAAACATTTCCAAATATTTAGTCACTATATCCCGTATTTTCTTAATTACGTCAACATATGTAAATCCATCTCAAAATGTTTTTTTTTTAATATTGCTGTAAGGGTCGTGTGTGCCTAATAATCTACTTATTTATTCATTCAGTTTTTCGCTTTAAAGTTGCGTGTGATTTTTCTTCATTATTAATGATATTATCATCCGCAAGCTTTTATTTTCCTGTTAATTTAATGGGTGACTTTAACCCTTGCAAAAAAATATTCATGAGGATTAAAATTATGTAAGGATTTTGCCCTCAGCCAGAGGGATTTGTAAAATTTAACGTCAAAGCCAATGTTATCAGGTTATTAATAGGTACTAAAATAATTTAAAAAACTAAATATTTGTGTCTTTCATCACTCATCGCCCTCAACGCTCCTCTCGGAAGCACAGGGCAGAATTCAGCCTCCTCCATTCAGAGCGTCTCTGCGCCAATTGCGTCACCTCTTTCCACGACATTCCCCGCGCTCTGATATCGTTGTCATAGGAACGGTGTATTATGAAAGAGGGACGCCCGAGGAAGGGAAATTATAATAAATACATAAATACAATACTTATGGATCAAATGATATTGTATCTTGAAAACAGCTAACATGAAATACTGCTCCTACTATACTATAACGGTATACCCCACAAGGAATATAGCCAGAGGTTTTATGAACACCTGCCTTTTACAGGACACTCGAATGAAAAAAATACGAATTAATTTATTTATTTAATGAATGAAATTTGATGGTTCGAACTGAGTTAGATAATGTATATAGCAGTTTAACGTTAATTTAAGGTATTGAATTAAATTCAGTGTCGAAAACGACAAAAAAAGATTTGTAGTCCCACATAAATATCGTCATGTTAGTACCCATAATACAAGTTTCATATCTAAGTTTGGGACTAGCTCGATCTGTGTGAATTGTCTAAACAAAAAAAAATATGTCGTTTTGTACTACTATTCTAAGATATATTATTTGTATACAGCTTTTATCTGCAGTCCTAGCACGCAATAAAATGTAATCCTGTTCTACATTCTATGTCAATTTCATGACTTGCAGTAGGCGAGCATAGGAATGCGATGGGGATGCTTTCACGACAGTCTGACGCCTTTATGTCAGATATCGATCCTTATACTTTTATATTAAGGGATAATTTCATTTTATTATTTCCGACGTATTACATTCCCCATTAACTAGGTAGGTACTCTTCTCACTTATCTCAATCTCTCGGGCATTTTCGTTGTTTTATCACTAATTTTTCATAAATATTTTTTATTCCAAAATAAACATTTTTCACCTGACCTAAACACATAAAATCTATTATTTGACTGGCTAACTATGACAACTCTTTTAGCTGGATCCTAATTAAGAAAGTGAAAGCTCGTAAAAGCCGAATGCATCCGATAAATTCCAGTAAAAATAAGTATAATCAATCTTCAATGCATAAAAAAATACAATGGAAACATAAAAAATATATAATAATAAAAAAATAAAGTGCTGACAGTGAGTTTTTTGCATTAGCGCAATATCTTTAAGTTAAAACAAAACGAAAATAAAAATAAATGAAATTATTTATGATACCTATATAGATATCTAAATAAATACACTGATACAAAATAAACACCTAATTTGTGAATACCGAATTACATATAGTGAGTTATAATCCATTGGATTGATCTGCAACGAGTTTGGTTTTTCATCTCCATTCATCCCAATTTTCTGCGCCCAATTATGAGAACAATAAAAAACAAACTATCAGTACCTACGATACGTGACACGACGTCCTATACAAACAGGTTTTATCTTTACTAATTAAACATGAACTCCCTCTAAGTACCTTCGGTATTTTTTATAACATGTAAAATATACATAAGTTCACTATATTACATCCCCATTTCATTAAAATATCATTAATTATATAGTTGGTATATAACTCTTATCTTATAAATACAGCAAAACTCTGCACATCATCTAACTCTGGTAGTAAGATATTATTTTTCAACTTGTTTATATTTTTCAATTTTATCTTTCACCCAATACTAAGTACTTCATTCCCTCTCAACAATTTAATATTTCACCCACTAAATTATTCATGTACTATTGATATATTCAGCTGATCGTGTTGTTGTTAGGTCATCCTTTAAGTCCTTATATCGGATATAGATTACCCACCTACCAATATTATTAGTATAGCAATATTATTATTAGTACAGCAATATTATTATTAGTACAGCAATATTATTATTAGTACAGCAATATTATTATTAGTACAGCAATGATAGTATCTCTCAATGCATGCAATAATTTCATACTTGTGTTGCATCTATTCAGGCGCATACTAATACGCTCTGATGAAGCGAATACTAACGCGAGTGCTGGTCAGAAGTGGCAATAAGGTTTTCAAACTATTATTGAGTTGAAGTTTATATGGAAGTTCAACTAATTGATAAATAAAGTTCTAATTAGAAATATCATGTATTCGAGTTCACACATTGATGAATAGTATCAAAGGATTTAGAGCTACCTACTCCTATTATTACTACTTTTTTTGATTCAATATTATTATTTTGGATCCTTATGTGGTGTTCTCACTTTGGCGAATATCGCCAGGGCACCAAAATAACGCCAGCCATTTGAACCGTGTGAACAAAATGACAGCTAGTCTGAAACGATAAAAACCAGTAGAAATGATATCGTCTCGAGTTGACCACCTTCCAACTTTTTCGGCCGATGGAACGATTTGCGCATGCGCAGATGTGCGCGGCGTTCGTATCTATGGTAAAAACTTTATAACTTATAAATTTTATAATGTTTCCCGCTTCATGACAGCTGTTATCTTTGTTGTTGGTTTGTGGCGTTTGTTTCCTTAATTAAAAGGCGCCTTATAACCTCTTCTATAACATTTTCGACTAAAAATAAACACTTCGCGATCTCCATCTCGACGTCCGCCATTTTGAAAACAGTGGCAAAATCAAAGCGCATCTGACAGATCGTTTCTATATCGGTGGACTGTGTGAAAAGGTGTGACGATCAATGGATGTCCGGCGAATTTTGTTTTTTCGCCTGGCGATATATTTTGAAATTCGCCTGGCGATATTCGCCAAATGTGAACACCCCATTATGCATATTTCCTAGGGATTCAATGAAGGTTTATTTTGTGTGTTTAATACAACAACGAATCGATTATCTGTAAAGTTGCTCTTCGATTTGAATACTTATTAATAATTAATCTACTTTTTTCAATTGCACAACCAATAGATTATGCAGATAAAATATATGTTTAATAATATTCTTAAAATGCGACATGTTATTTTTACGTTTAACTTTCCATATAATAACCAAAAACATTTGAGAACACATATAAATTTAACTTTCATAATATTGAAGAAGTACTAGATAATAATATGATCAAGTATTCGGAAATCAGAGACCAATGGACTGTGCCACATGCCAGATGCCAAATTAAGTTGTAAGCATAGAGCAGAAACTAGATTATATGAGAATACTCGAGAATTCCATTCAACATGCGATGCAAAACTCAAATACCTAACTATATATAAGAAGTCAAAAGTTCATTCAATTGTGCGAAATGTATTCCAATGAAATTTTATTAGAAAAAAGAATGGAATTTTTCAAAGGTTTACTGAAAGAAAGTAGGAGAAAATATAAGAAAAAACGGAACAAACGATTTGAATTACAAAAGAACATCAAAATATTTTGAACGAGCTATCTTGTAAAGTCTTCGAGAGTAGATAATATAACAAGAAATACCTATTTGATTAATGAACTTCGACGCTTACACTTTATGAATAAGTTATCGCGGATATAATATATAACCTAGAAAACATTTAAGTTTTTCAAATTATATTTAATATGAGCTTTCTTTAATAATGTTGGTATCATCATCATCATCATCGCCCTCAACGCTCCTCTCGGGAGCACAGGGCAGAAACCAGCCTCCTCCATTCAGAGCGTCTCTGTGCCAATTGCGTCACCTCTTCCCACGACATTCCTTGCGCTCTGATATCGTTGTCATAGGAACGGTGTATTGTGAAAGAGGGACGCCCGGGCCTACGGAACCCCTGCGGACGGAAGAACAGTGCTCTTTTTGGCCAACTATCATTGGGCATTCTCAAAACATGTCCCAGCCAGGACCATCGTCTCTCTTGTATTACGGAGATTACAGGTCTCTGCTGGGTGCGCCGGCGCACAGCATCATTTGTAACATGTTCATACCATCTGACATCCAAAATCCTTCTAAGACACTTGTTTTCAAAGCTTATTATCTTCCGCTCTTGAGCCTTGGTTAAGTGCCAAGACTCGCAGCCATATAGAAGGATTGGGATGATGCACGCATTGAACAAGCGACATTTTGTCCTGATGCTGAGTCCAGACGCCTTCCAAACTTTGTTCATGTCGTTGAAAGCCCCGCTAGCTGCTCCTATGCGGATTGGTAATTCCGACCGGAGATCACCCTCTGGCGTTACGGTTGCTCCCAGGTACCTGAATTTACTAACCTGAGATATTTGGGAATTGCCAACCATATTCATATTGCCCAAAGTGTCAGCCAACCTTTATATAATTTAAGTCGAATTGAATTTTGGTGGCAGAAGGGTCGCATATTCATGTCACCCAAAATGTCTAATATTTACTTAATGTTTCAAATAAATCGATTTTTCATGAAGTATACAAATACCACAAAACCATGATTAGGTTTCTTGGTGAGAGATAATTTGAACCACAAAGTGAACGTATAACATATTGACAATGTACCTACTTAGTGGTAAATTTAAGGGTTTTGAGGGTAAATAAGTAGCAAGCACCCTTCTGAAGTTGATAAGCATCTTATCTGCATTACATTGTACTTGGTAGAGCCCATTAGTGTAACATCGTGACAACATCATGGCGGTATTAACTTTGCTAAATATAGAGACTTCTCTACTTTCTACACTCTATTATTTGTTCGAAGATAAGAAATATTTTTATAAACTTTTTATGTAGGTAATATTAAAAGTATGTTCGAGATTTTTTATAGTGAAGTTTTAAGAACCAAGAAGACAATTTTTTTTTTATTTTATACTTTATCTAGTCATCTATTTTTTTATGTATTTACACTTTTTGTAATCTTGTATTTAGGTATTTATATTATTTTACATTTACCTACACTTTATAAACACACTGTATTAGTAAATAATATTTAGCGTACTCCTCATAATTCCTTAATGAAAAGTTCGAGTATCTGGCGAACTATGGTTTACCTTTGCGATCCAACAGAGAGCGTCTTCTAGCGATTCTGTCACACAATAGAAACTTTTTGTGCATCATTTTGTGTGCATGTTGCTCACTGTTGGAGTTTCAAACTTCCTTCGAAAATTAGGGTGTTAACAATCATTTAATCTTTTCGAAAAGCTGTCGTAAGTCATTTTCTCTCAGTGAATATGGCATCTGTCTCCTGAAATCTTTTTCCTTATATACTTGTGCATGCATTGAGATGTTTTTATTCTCATAAATGAAGTTTAGTAATACCTACATGTATTGTAGGTATGTGCATGTGTTATTTCTTAATATTGTTTGCCTAAAGCAATAGCTAAGATTTTTAATTGTGTAAATAATTTTATGTTAACCGGATTAATTAGAAAATATCGCAATCTAGCAATAAACTTACCCTATGTGCATTGAAGTGTAGATATAACTGATCATTTTATGATTCTTTGTAAGGATTGATCTTATAATCAATGTAGCCTAAAGAATAAAAATTAAAAATAAAGTTTTATGGTTTCACCAATGTAAGCAATAAATACTTTTTATTGTAATATTATTTTGATTATGAGATAATCAGTAGATTTTTTGAAAAGATAACATTAAAGCGCCTATGAAAAAATATTAAACTTTTAAACAAATTAATATAACATTAGTACCTAGATGCTATTTAAATATTTAACCTTAAAGCATATACATATCTTTATCGTGTCATAAAACGTAGTAGATATATGTTTATATATATGTAAAAAAGTGTATTTAGGTAGGTATATGAGTTTTTTCCTCATAAATCTACATTTACTTTTTTTAAATTTCCAAGTAATCCACATTACGACCACACATTGTACAATACATGTGTATTATGAAAATCTGGCTTAAACCCTTTTTCTTTCAGGTAAGTAGGTATACGTTAGGTTATAAAAGTAATTTAACATATTTTAGCAGGATAAAAAATACAAATATCTTCAGGTTATATTTTTCGTTATTTTTTAAGTGTGCTCTGATAAGATAAAAATTATTTTAAAGAAATTCTACGTTTTATAACAATTCTATATTTATATCATAAAAAATCTTTGCATGTTCACCGTTTATTTGTAATTTTTTTTGTATATTTGAAATAATCCAAACTTCAGAATTTTCAAACTTTCTTCCTTAAAAATATTTGTACACACTTATATTCTATATTTGAAACTTAGGCAAAGAATGTTGAAGTGCTATGTGTAGTATGTATGGCTCGGAAACTTAAACCCTGGAAATAAACACTATGAATCGGTTGGAAGCATTCGAAATGTGGTTGCACATGAGAATGCTTCGCATACCATGGACAGATTTGGTCAGCAACTCGGAGGTTTTGAGAAGAGCGTTTAGGTCCGTAAGATTTCATATCTGGGTCACGTTCTGCGGGGCGATAAGTATAGTTTGCTCCAGCTGATACAGATGTGGAAGATTGAGGGACAGCGTTGTCCTGGTAGAAGGCAAACATCTTGGCTGCGCAACATAAGAGACTGGACCGGGATGAGACATGTGGGGGAGCTGTTCCGAGTCGCGCAAGATAGAGAAGCCTTTGCCAGAGTGATTGCCAAAGTCGGGGGGACCTGATACGGCACGAGAAGAAAATGTAGATATTGTATATTATTCACACAGAGAAGTTGACCTACATGTATTTACACGCAGTTAGTCTACTATAGTTGTGAGAAATACTGTGATTATATATTTAGAGAGACTTTTTTAAATCCTATTATTCATAAATCCAAAATTTAAAAATAACGGAAAATGCCTTAATTTTTTTAAAACACTGAAATTTTTTGATAATACTTTAACATTATTTCATTACTTGACAATGATTTTGTTGTTTATAAACACTCAATTAGGTACCAATGATACACGTACCACCTCAATCCTCTCGCGTAACTGTGAAAAAACCTTTGGGTAAATCTGTGACAACGATTCACATATAATATAAAATTATATATAACTTGCGATTGTTATATAAGGATGCAATCCATGGTTTAGAGAGAGATACTTCTTTAATACGTAATATGGTTTACATAATAGTGATACCTTATATCATTATTATTCCAACTAGAATATTGCCCATAAATAATATTAATTCAAAGTCTAATGTTATACAAAAATTTCTTTAGGGCACATAATTTTTCAAATATTAAACTTAACGGGATACATTATGGTTTAGGATGATTGCAAACTTCCGCTTGAACGAGAAAATGAGATAGATGTTTTATCACTTTTGATTACCTTTGCTATCAATAGAGGTTATTTTGTTCCGTGGAAAACCTGGAAAAGAATTGGTCACCCAATCTTTTCCGTAAGTTTTAATGTGTCCTGTTAAAGGCAGGAATTTGAAAGAAATAAACACATTCTACATCTTAAATTCATCGATGAGGTTTGCCATCCATCCTAAATGTCTTATTTTTTTGTTGGTACATTGAGGTCAGCTAACGTGTTTATTACATGCAGCTGATCTACTGGCTAACTTTGAGGGATATGCCGTGATGGTATAGTAATTATTTTAAAATTTAATTTTCATGTCAACTTACAAAGAAACATAATAGTCATGGCAGTTGAATTTTCTTCCTCATTTCAGTCAAAGTATTAGTGAACCATGCGATAAAAGTTTATTGATCAATTACTAAAAAGCTTATCAGCTGATTATGATGAGCAGAAATCTAATATTGTGAGTGTTTTTAACTTACTGTTCCTTGTTGATTTTTTTTTAATTCTTAAGTTAATACGATGAACATAAGCGGAAATTGACCAAATAATCGTACAAACCCCAAAGAGGTCATTTCAAAAAACAATCTTACCCTAACATGATCCTATTATCCTTTAATATCATACTTAAAACGAAAATATGTACGCAGTTAACAATCCCTCGAAATGTTTATATGAAAGGTTTTTCTTTGTTCGACAGAGAACAAAGAAAAACAATAATTTCAAAATTAGGTATGTTTTATTCACATCATGCATGTAAATTAGTTAGGTATTTTCAGCCTTTACCTGGTGTAATCGTGAATATTGTTATACTTTAATACGTTTTTTTATATATTACTTGTTTATATTGCGGTATTTTAATGTATAATGCTAAGTAGCGGTATTTCGAGGTTCATGTTGGGGAAATCTGGTGACTTATTATATAACGCGTACTATTATTATTAAACTGAAAAGTACTTAAGTCTAGAAGTATGCGTCTTTTTAATAAAAGCACTGTTCTCATATTAACTAAACTTCAGTAAATTCTTGAAGTAAAGTATTGCCTTTGACATTCACAGCATTGCATTATAATATAATGTTTTATATTGTTTTTCAAAACTTTTAATGGCGTTAATATAGGTTAATAAAAATATTATAACACTATTCTATTGTTATTGTTATCATTATTTTCAGTGCTTTTGTTTTGTATTTACAAATTGAATTTGAGAAACAAAGATTCAATCAATTCTCAATATAAACTGCTTTAGTTTTAATAATTTTATTATACCATCACGGCATATCCCACGATTGGGGTAGCCAGCAGACCAGCTGCATATAAAACATGCAAGCTGTCTTCTCCGTGCCAATATAAAATTAAGACATTCAGTATGGGTGGCAAACCTCATCGCCGAATTAAAGATGTAAAATGTCTTATTTTTCGAACACCTGCCTTTTACTTAATTTTAACTTTTAATTATTGTGATTTCTATCGAAGTGTAATTTTTAACTACTTATTTTCATGATTTTTGTCTTATATTTTGCTTTTGATTGGTTTAGGGTAAAGCATGTATTATTATTATTATTTACTAGCAACGTGTTCGTCATACGCTTCGGTAATTTGCGGGACCTTGATTGGTTTGTTTAATGGAGAAATATATATATATATATATATATATATATATATATATATGTATATATAATGAGTTACAATCCATTGGATTGGTCTGCAACGAGTTTTGTCTTTCTTCTCCATTCCTCCCTATTCTCAGCCAGTCTTTTCAGCTCTACGTATGAGCCACAATTCATGTCCCTCTTCAGTTGGTCCATATACGCATCTCTGGGCCGGCCTCTGCCGTTTGTGCCCTCGGTCCTACCCTCCGCGATGGCGACGAGGAGTCCTGGGTGCCTGATGTTGTGGCCAATCCAGTTTGCTGAAGATCCATTGGTCGGAACACGTCGAAAACGAATGGAGAAAAATAAATGTTAATATTTTTTGGTTGAGCTGTTTGTGTCCCTTCAGAATATAAAATAAAAATAAAATACCACTTATACTCGTATTAAGTACTTGCACAGTGAAATATAGGTATGCTATTTACGTTGTTAGTGACACAGAAAAATTGTAATATCACCAAGTACCGTCGGTCAACACTAGTAAATTCGTTAATATAGGTATTAATGTTTTGTTAATTTTATATTATTAAATATTGAGGAAAAGGAGTACACACATAGCCTAACAAAAATTTAACCAAACCAAATGAACCCTCCAATTAAGAAATTATGTCAACTACTGAAAAATTTCATCCATCCGGAATATGTTAAAGGAACGAACAAGTTACACATGCAGTTAGTTTGCTGGCTACCCTACATCCGGCAGATGTACATAGTGATGGAATCAACAGATAAACACTGTTATGTAATGATGATGTGCAAAAAGAATAAATAAATAAAAATAAATCAAATTTTACTTTCCTTCCTAGAAACTTTCACTTGTTAGAAACAGAGTAGATTTTCACAAAGAATGTTAAATATGGCGTTGTTCACAACAATAAATATTTATCGAAAGTGCATAAATATTTCACAACATAAATTCCTTGATTACTTTCTTGCTAAAAGTATATATATCACGAAGACATTTACTTGTTTGTCGTATCTTTGAGAATAATATAGATTGTTGTTTTATGCAAGATACCTTTACAGGTACAAAGGATAGTCCTCAGGTAAAACTATATACATACATTACAATAATAATAATAATAAAAATCATGTTTCTTCAGGCTGAGAGAAATAGAATCAAAGTTATTTCTCAGGAGACTCTCAAGATTTTACAAGTAGGTAAGATATAAGAGAAGGAACTGTCTGGAAAAAATAACTAATAATAATCTAACAAGACAAGCCTTCATAAAACATACAGTCATAACCTGGCACACATGGTAGAAAATAAAGAGGTAAAGATTCCGTCTTTTGGTGGCAATTTATGACATAATTATGAAACGAACAATATTCGTGATACTTTATATTATATTTTTACCAATATTAATCATAAAACCATATATTCCAGAAATACATAAATGTAACCTTAAAAATGCGAGTATTTTGTAAGTAAAGTGTTAAATTTCTTGTTCTAAACATTTTTTTGTGCCAAAGAAGATTGATTTAAAAAAGTTGGTCATAATATAAATTACGTACACTGTACAAAATATACTACATTTTTTTTTTTTTTTAATATATTTATTTTATTCATAAATACACAGTATACATTGATATCACATTAATAAAACAATATAACACACAGTAAAAATGCTCCCTCCATAAGCAACTAAATGCTTGTGCGGAGGGTCGGATTTCAATTATAACATTAACACACATAAAAGAATCAGCTAGAAATATTAATACACATATAAGAATTTGTTACAAATAGCAAACTTTCAGTTCTCGTGTACTTTCATCAAACGTTCAACAAAATCTACCAGCACAATACAAAATTAAACCAATACAATTACCCATTCACAACGTCAAAACAGCATACAAATCAGTTGGATCAATTTTCCTCTCATCAACATTAACACAAACACACATACACTGAAATACCTACATCACTTTTACGCGATTCAGTGCTCAATGATGACATCATGAGCCCGAATCTCAAAATTGTCGTTGAAAGAGTTATCCCGTAGTATCCGGCTTGAAGCGCTTCTTTATTATTTTTATAAGTTCGTCGCCTCTTGGAGTCTTTCTCACGTCTAATGGCAGGTTATTGAATTGGGTCTCTCCGAAATATGTGTAATGCTGCTGACCAAAAACTGTGCGTTTCTTAGGACGAACGAATACATATTTATGTCTGGTACGATTCTCAGTAAGGAAATAATGATATTCCGGTTCTTTGAGAACCTGCAGAATACAAAATTTAGAATAGAGGTCTCTAAATTTAGGAACTTTAAACTCTGTAAATATTTGTTCGGTAGGGTAGTCTCGTGGTATTTTCAAAATTATTTTGATTATTAATCTTTGGGCAATTTCGATAGGTATTAGACTCGTGCGATAAGCAGCACCCCATCCAACTATAGCATACTGTAGAATTGATTGAACCAATCCATAATAAATTAAGTACATTTGTTCTTTATTTAGAATGTCTCGGATTTCAACAAATATATAGATCAGTTTTCTAATGCGCTTAACGACGGTCTCAATTTGTTCTTTCCATTTTAAATTTCTATCTATTATTATTCCGAGATACTTTATGTTATCCGTGACTCTCAGAGATGCGCACTTCCCCTGGCATAAAGAGGGCGAATGATCCGGTGAGCTGTCATGGATCATCACGTCAAAGCATCGCGGCTTGTCGTTGGAGTGAACAGCAAACGGTACTATATATGTTTTATCACTATTTAAAGTTAACAAATTACGATCGAACCATTTCTTGAGCTTATTCATATCCTCATTAGCTCTAGCTTCCACTCCCTCCCAGGACCTATCGCTTACAATAAGTGCTGTGTCGTCCGCGTATGATACTACCGGACCATGTAACCCCTGCGAAAATATACCATTTACAAAAATGATGAACAGGACAGGCCCCAGTACAGTACCCTGTGGAATTCCGTACTCCGATTCAGCCATGTCTCCAATGCAGTCATGAATTCTGACGCTCTGTGGGCGTTTATGTAGATAGCTTCTGAACCATTCCAGAACACCACCAGCAATACCTATGTTCTGATTAATAAAAAAATATTAGGTAGGTATGGCAAAATTATGAAAATTAGTATGATTAATGTTTGAGGCATTCAAAATATAACAATTATGATTCATATTTGGTTGTATGTATTATCAGAATTAAATTTAACATGAAAACTGATAACAATGAAACAGAAAATAAAAAGTGTACTAAAAAATATTCTTCTTAAAAAATATATAAAAAATTATTATATCAAGTTTTCACTTCGATAATTTGAAAATATTCGCCTTGACGTGTTTCCGAGTTAACAAAGTCGTTAACTTTAGACACATTATTGTATCTGGCAGCCTAAGACAAAGGTTCGGCCAGTTGTTTGAAGATACAAAGACTTGCTATTCACTATTAAATATAATATAAGCTGAGAACGGGTAGTATAGGCGCCCTACGAAGTTTTCCTCCATAAATTTTTATTAGTCAGTTGAATACAGAAAGAATACTTTATGAAGCAGAAAATTCTCATGTTTACATATTGTTTTTGCTTTATTATTATTTATATTTCATAATATTATAAGAACGGAGTATACAAGTGGTTGTCCTGTAAAATAATAATAAAAAAATTATAAAAATTTTCAGCACTCTTTAAGTACAGAAAAAAAATAATATTAATATTTATTTTATTACAAGATAACTACACAAAGGTTTTACTGAAGATTTTCATACACTCGACATCATCTTCGTACAACTTGTCACATCTCACTAACTTTTTTTACTCATTGGTTAATATGTACGTAATGAGTATTCCCTCTGGTTATTGATACTGTTTTTCACATACACGTTTTTACAAATTTTGGTTATGTTTTCTAACGATAAATAATAAATTCGTTGATGATATAAATGTTTTGTAACAAAATAAAATTATGACAATGATGTAAGATTGCCGAACTTGTTGCATCCATTTTCTTATTTACGTGCTCCGGCTATATACAAAACTTGAGGTCTTGCGACATTTCTACTGTCTATTCTCAATTACCACTCTGGTTTTCTCACTTATCCACTGCAAAAATGTATTTCTTCCAGATAACTATCAAGATTCAAGAGAGTATAATTCAGAGTTCTTCTATCAGGTCAACGTAGTGAAATTTGCTTATTTTTAAATGTTAATCAGCAACATTAATATTTATTTCACTAAAATGTGAATAACAAATTCCGTTCTATCTACCCTTTATCAGATACGAAGCAACGATGATATTCACCTGTGCTTGCTTGAATTTCATGATAATTAAGAGTAAGCGGAAAAGTTTTCAACTCTACTCAGCAATACTCTACTCTCTCTCTCTCTCTCCTTCTCTGCCAGAGTTGGTGCAGTACCATCAGCTATTTTTATTATAAGTTGATAATCATAAAGGATTCTTCTTCTTAATGAAATAATTCCTCCTTCTCGTGACCTAAAATCATCCCGACTGCATTAAACGCGATCTTGACTTTATCATAATACTCCAACAAGATACCGAGTACCTATTTTTATATCTCAAAGTTTAGTACTGAGATATAGCATTTAATTTAATTTAACTTTTATGGCTTTGATTTGCAGTGTTTATATGAAAAAACCTAATGCTTTTGCCAAAACCTCGGATACCGATCGGAAACATAAATAAGATTAGGTTTGTAATATTTTCTGTTCTAAACTATCGATTGAAATAATATATATCTATAATAATATTTATTTGTTCTATTACACATTATATACCTCTATGTATACACAGGTTTTCCCACAATATATAGATATGCATACGTTTTATTCATTCAATTTGTCTCCTTTGAATATAACGTCATGTCTTTGAAAATAACCGTGCCTTCAAAAAACGGCTTCTGTTTCTTAAAATTGTTTTAACAGATAAAGACGTATCTTCTAGCTAATATTTAATACAGTCTATATATTTAAAACATGCGATTTTTTCTTATTCAATGTGAAATACTACTACTTTTGTACTAAAACATTTGATAGATACTTTTAAAAAATAGATATTACTCTTCTACTGTAATATTATCAAAGTCATTTGATAATATTACATAGGTACTGTTGATCTTTCTTAATAATTGAGCGAGTATAAATAATAGGTTTGTCCTTTGGGAATAATTCGCTTCGAAGTTTCAAAGATCAAATGCTCTTTAAGATGCGCTCTTCTGACTTCAACAACAAACAATAATATTGTGATTGTGAAGAGATCTCTTAAGTAACCCCAATAAATTATATTATAGGTAATTATGGGAATATTTAAAACTTTGCTATCAGAAATAGGTATTTTAATTTTCAAATTCCTTCAATAATATTTATCTACAGTAGTTCTGAATTTGTCTTTAAAATTAGAAAAAAAAAATTCAATTGAAATGATATTGCGAAAATATTTCAGTTTAAGGTAAGGTTTAAGTTATTTACATATTCTTTCTATAATCTACACTTACGTCAAGCCACCTAAGTTCACTTCAAATCAATTTATAAAGTTTTATTTCCTGATCCAAAAGAACTTTCCTCGAAACTGTTTCAGACAGTTTAACAAGATAACAATCCATCTTATCGAATATCAACACAAGATGCAAAAAAATCAAAGATAGAAAAAATTCCATTAAATCGAAAGTGATTGTTTTATTCCCAATGGTCGAATCTATTTTATTTGCTCTTTCACTTTTCTTTTAGTCTTATATTTTTTCATAGTTTTTACGAATAACGTTCCGTGATGCTCTGGGCACACAATTGGTCTGTCACACTTTTCTGTAAACTTCCGAGTGAAAGACAAGTGTTTTGTAAAAAGCTGGTGCTCGTAAAACATCATGTGCAAGACTTTTTAACGTCTTCCATTCAACGCTGACGTTCGTGACCTTTTCTGTGTGTCATGTTTACTAGCACGGAAAGGACAACTTGTACGTTCATTTTATTCATTTAGTCTGCTAGCTAACCCATATACAGAATGTGCTGTGCTGGTAAAGATTAATATTGATTTTTTCGGTGACGGGCCGAGCCTCGTTCCGTATGCAAAGGCATGAGCCAAGTCTCTGCCCGACTGTACGCAGTGAAATGGAGTAAAACCTTCACCTCATATACATATATATATAGGTATATATATATGAATGACTGTGTGATAAAATTTTCATCGGAAATGCATGTGCAACATGCATTCCATTAATGAAAGATCACTTGATTTTACGCAGGAGATAGTATGAGGTGAAGGTTTTACTCCATTTCACTGCGTACAGTCGGGCAGAGACTTGGCTCTTGCCTTTGCATGTGGGACGAGACACGGCCCGTCACCGGAACATGCAGATTGGATTTGCAGAATAGGTGTTGTGTTTCTGCATTGTGTATACATGTGCTGTATATATATATATATATATATATATATATATGTCTACCCACAAATCACTCGTTACGGGTGGATTGCCGCTAATAATAATATATATATATATATATATGTCTACCAGCTTCCAAGCATTAGAGAAGAAGCTATTATATTGGTGTCGGTGTCGATACAATTATCTTAAAATTTTGTTACAATTAAATTGTTCGTATCTCCGTTTGATTTATTTTATCTTATTACAGTATTTTGACATTCATTGTACTTATTTTTTTTTTTCAGATTTACCACAAAAAAATCGATTCCTAAAGAAAAATAAAAGAGCAAAATATTGGTATAATAAGAGCCCATAAACAGTCGGGAATTAAATAGTGGTTCGTTATATTGGTTAAGTTTTTGAAGAAGATTATCGGACAATTTTGGGAGAAGAAAAACTGTGTCTAGTTACGGAGTCTGTTGGGGTAAGTACTATTATTGATTTGATTGAATTTAACACAAAACTTTTCATTAAAGCTGCGTACAATATATCCCTATAATAGTATAGGCACAGTGAAATTAACTTATTTCGTCAATAAGTTTTGCGTTGACATGATTAAGTTTTTCCAAGTTTCTTCTAAATATTCTCAGTTCGTCATTTGGAACTTTTTTATTAATTAAGATCATATTTATTTTACTTTAGGTGAGATACTTAATTAATGTCTTTTTTTTATTTATGTATTTATTTATTTCAAACTTAATATTTTGTTAGTATGAAAAGGGCAGCTTACATATTTATTAGATGCAGATGGTCTACTGGATACACCAGTTGTGGGATATGCCGCGATGGAAAAGTAGTTGTTGTAGGTACTCATTATATTTGCCCCCAATTTACTGTCCCCATAATACCTAATTACGTCATAATGGTAAGAATTCGTATGAAAAAGTGATTCAATAAGTAAATAAAATGCGAATGATAGATTAAAAATGTAGGTATGTTTATCAATAGAACTATAAATTTATTCTGAAAATATTGTATCAATACGTCTACAATAAATTGTGAACGCATATTACATTGTCTACCCTTGTATATTGTGTGTGTATGCTGGCCGATACTTTTTTATCGTTATACATAAAACTACTTGGAAGGCACTGTATCTAATAGTTATGTTAGTAGTACATTATATGGGTTAGACTCAGGTGGTGCACACGGTTTTATGGGATACATGCGGTGAATTACTTGGAAACCTGAAATAGTTTTACGATTCGTTTTCAGTATCGGAAAATCAAAGTACAATTCTATCTATGTTTGTGCACTAAAAATGAGATAGCTGCTACAAAGTAAACCAAACATTATTTATATTCAACCGTTTGTCCATTTGTTTTGCAATTTTACGGTTGATTCGGTTTACCCTTTATATTGATCGTATTGCTGTAGTTCTGAACCCTAAAATTTAAAATAATCATTTCGTTTGTCTATGTTTATAATCAATACCACAGAATGAACAATGAAATCTTCGATTAAATATCTAAAAATTCTCAAGAAGTCACTGACCATTTGTTTGTAAAATAAATCTTTTATGTTAATTTATTCCTTGTCGTAAAAAAATAAGAAAAATAACGTCTGACACGATGTCGCAAAACTCTACGAGACCTTGTAAAAAACTCTCAATCTACGTGAATGTAAATTGTAGTCTAATCAATGAAGTAGTAAATATTACTCTTAATCACGAAAATAAAACCAACCAAATTACGAGTATTTTATAGTAACTAAAAATCATAATTTCGAGATATTTCTTTCACTTCTCTGTCAAATCGATTTTAAAATCATAAATTGATTTTAATAATTGTGTACCATGAAATGGATTTGAAAGATTTGCCAACCTTACCTTTTAGTAGTTCAAATTGTTTCGAATAAATTGAACAAAGACATAATTGAATATGAAAAAAACTTCTTTTGAACATTGTCTCAAATAATTAAAATTATTGCAAATAATATTAATTAACTTGTTTTTTACTTAATTTCACTTTCAAAAACACTACTTTTTCTATATTATATTTTCAAAACATACAAGATCAATAAAGCTTTATAATATCATGTCAAATATCATCACAAATAACATTTCATCTGCTTATCGTCGTTATTATAATTCAGTGTCTGTTATTGTTTGTATGTTTGTTCACTTTTGGAATATATTACCATTATTTATGAAAGTGTAATGAGGTTTTGCTCCATGAAACATCCGCCTCATTATTCATGAAGATTAATAATTACCATTGTCTTTCTATATACCACAATATCTTCGCACCCTTTTCATTTCTGTGCTTTTTATTTACTCATTTAAAGAAATATGTATTCAGTCTTATGCTGATGAATAATAACAAAAAAGGTCGTTTATCAATGAGACCCATTCTGACAAAACATCCCTTATAAATATTATGTATGCAATGTCTCCAGTCTAATCTACTATAAATAATCTGTAGTCGCTTTATAGTATCGTTTGATCAAATATTCACAAAATATTTAAATAGCTCTAACTAAATACACTAAGAAAATATTCTAATTCTCGCGTTATTATTTAAAATGCTTTGTATTGGATTTATGGACAATGACAGTTTTTGAATATTTTACAGAAGTATTTAAAGCAGCTATCTTATTACATAATGTAACAATCATTTAACATCTTCAGTCCTGTGATGATCATTAAAAGGAAACGATGACGATAATGGATACTTAATTTCTTTGGCGCCGTTTAACGATTCTTTAACCGTCTCAAAGACGCCGGCAATAGGCAGCTTTTTACTTCTTCTTTAGTTCATTTTACTTCTAAAGCTAATAATGTTCTTCTGTGCAATAATTTTTATGTGTATTTGGTGTAAACGTCAGTAATGACACCTGTAGTAGATGTACAATGGTGTAAAATAAATAGTATTTAGCGAACGTATTTTGTGTAAAAAAACAGACGGACACTCATATTTTTAAAAATGTAAAAAGCTCGTTCACATTATAGTTTTTATTCATATAATCTTTTTTTACTCTTCATTGGCTGTAAACTATCTTGAACAAAAATATATTTATATTCAGTTCAATCATTATACAGAGGGCGAATTTATCACAAAGGGACGACCTCTTCTAACAAGCCCAATTTCATGTCAATTTCTTCAATATAACGTTTGAAGAAACGCAGATATTACTCAGAAGGGAGCCAAATAGTGACTAGAAAACGGACGCCAAACTTTAAATGATAAATCAATTTAACCGCCCGCTTGAAGGCGTGAAGAATTAAGAGGAATTTTATTCCGGAAGACAGACTTTTTGCAATAGCAGACATCAAGAATAGAGGACGAACTCACAATAAATCCAGCAATGCTTTGGTATCGCCAAAAGATACTCGCTATTGCATGGCAAGGATGAAGTGTGACTGGACAGATACTCGAGCATTTCCTTGAGATAATAATTATATTATATGGAAAAGACTTAAAGTATAGCAATTATTACAGATAAGTGATAAGACATAGAGATCTTGTCTATTTAGTATGACGTTATTTAAAAATAAAAGATAAATACGTTTAAAGTCTAAGCAATAAATTTAAATTCTTTACATTTTACTTGAATTCTTTGCTGGTAAAAAAGTTGCAGAACTTTTATAAATTTAAATATTTACATGGTTTCAGTTCTTTTTTCTGTACTTTGAGATTAATTTTAATGTCGGTTGTAAAAATTGTAACAGTTAACAAAGTTGATTTATGTACCTACTTGAAAAACATGAGATAATATAAAAAATGGATATTTTAAGTACAAACAAACTTTCTTGTATCTTTTTTTACGTTTATGCGATATTTTGACAGGTAGAATAACAACGCTTAAAACAAATAATCATGGAAAATGTAATATTTCTCGTATAAAAGAATTTTGAAAAGCAAATATAAATTTACATACATACTTCTTGTTTGTTTTTTGACATAATCACAATATTTTTGCCAAAATAATTCAGAGGTTTTTCGGTTCATTTTTCTTACGTAACTAATAAGTGATTTTCAAACATATACCCACATTCCCAGGATGATATAGGGATATTAAAAGATGAACATTTTCTAGAAATCGGGTGAACGAGCCGTTACTACCAGTAGTTGCTAATAGAAATATTTTTATTGTAACCAAAAGGTTGGTAGGTACACCCAGAAATCTTAGAAGAATATATAGTACAAGTGTCAAAGATAAAGTGGATAATATTGTCATACAAGAAGAGTGAAAAATTTAAAAGTGGGGTTATAACAGGAAGGACAGTGAATAAACTACAGTGGTCTGGGTATGTGGAAAAAAATGATGAGAACAGAATAACTATTGACAGTCCAGTTCCATAACCCAACGATAATATAGACAATTGAGAGGAATGGTGCCTCGGAAACGTGGCCATCCGAGGGTTAAATGGCAAGATTATAATTAAGTATATTAATAATAAACCAGATCCTACAGGATGAAAAGGTGTTGAATGGGAGAGCATGCATGAGTCATTGTATAAAAGTGACGGAAGCGAAAAATATATGAATAGGTAATAATAAATTACGCTCGATCCTTTTTGCCTAACCCGAAAAGAAACATTGATAATAATGACTATGATGATTCATCCTTAAATTATATAATTATTATTTGGTAGGTAACCAGGAAATGTAATGTGCGAACAAATATTTTCGATGTTTTAAATATATTAATTTTGTAAGATAGGTACATACTGCATATACAATATTTTTTTTATATACATTTTATAATTTTCATAAATAGGCTGATTCAAGAAAGCAAATGAAAAAAAAATACTCTGAAACACTCAAAGAACATCCTAACTTTTAAAATTTCAAGATGTGTTTCAAAAAGTTTTATTAAGTTCTGAATCCTTAAATAAACTCATAAAGTTAACCTCGACCCCACTCTTGGATCAAAATAAAACAAAAAATTACTTTTGTTCTAGATGACATGAGAAGTGATTTTTCTTAAAACATCCATTGGAAACCCCTTCCCCATATATCCTGAATCTTTCTACATGATAAAAGATTCTCTGTTGGTAGTAGGTACACAAGTTGATTTCTCTTCTTAAAAAAAATATTCTCAGCAAGTAATTTTGTGTACATTTACAAGTTTACATTATCTTTAATTATTGTTATCTTACACGAATGAAAAAATGTTGTTTTATCTCATGTCAAATTTATCATTACATTGAATTATCCATTTGACCGAAATTTGTATATTTCCGAGATTTTTTTTTCTTTTTTGCTACTAAGTTGCACATTCAACCTATGACATGCACCTTTGTAGATACCTATATATTCGGTAACTCGGGCAGTATTGTTATTAAGTGAATTCGCTTGGTTCAATTTATTACTAAATAAATAAATAAATAAATAAAAACTTTATTACACATAAATTAACATGTAAAGGGCGGATTTATCGCCTATTGGCGATTTCTGCCAATCAACCCAACTTTGACAAATAAGTGAAATATAAATATAAAAAAAACGTATAATGTACTTGATGTACGTGTTAAGTATAATATATACATACATAAATATAGATAAATTATATAATATGTAATACATACGAATAAATACATACATGCATAGAGCCATTCACAGACAAGCATACATACGCACACACACCCACACATACAAATATACAAAGGAGAAAGGGAGGGGGGGAAATGGAACAGGAGGATTAAAGAAGGGAAAATCAGGAATTTTGTGAAATTATGGCGTGGAAGTAGGAGTGAGGTAGAAATGCTTCACCTTATTCTTGAAGATTGAGATAGTTGGTGCGAGTCTGATATGTAAAGGAAGACCGTTCCACAATCGAGCAGCATGTGCAGTAAACGAAGTTGTGAAAAAAGAAGTGCGATGAGTTGGGATAGATAGCGTGCGTTGGGCACCAGAACGGAGAGGTAAGCCATGAGATGCTAGTGGGGTAAAATTAGTCTTGAGATAATTAGGAGAAGATGGGTTAGAAAGGACATTAAAAAGCAGAGAAAGAACGTGAAGATTGCGTCGTTGTAAGATAGTTATCCATTTAAGCTCGTTTCTGTAGGATGATATATGGTCAAACTTTTTTAGGTTGAATACAAAACGAATGCATATATTTTTCAATCTTTCAAGTTTGGAATTCAGTTCATTGGTGAGATCCATGTAGGCCACATCTGCATAGTCTATAAGCGGTAATAACAATGAATGACACAAGATAATTTTGGTTGGTTTTGGAAGGAAATGTTTGTGGCGGTTAAGTGAGTGAAGGCTAAAGAAAAATTTACGGCTTATGTCATTGACTTGCAGACCCCAAGACAGACATTGATCAAAAAGTACACCAAGATTTTTTACTTTCTTTGAGAAAGGGATAATTGTGCTGTTAAGAGTTATAGTAGGGAGAGAAGAGGTGTTAAGCTTGGGAAGTAGGCGGTGACTGCCTATTAGTATTGCTTGGGACTTTGATGGGTTAAGAAGGAGTCCATTTTGCTGCGCCCAACGAGCGATGCGGTCCAATTCATCGTTCATGTGATGGAATGCGATTGAGGCCTGATCCGGGTCGAAATGTGAGTATATTTGAATATCATCAGCATAAAGATGGTATTGGACAGTAAGGTGTTCGATCGCAGAGTTGATAAATAGTGAAAATAATAGAGGGGAAAGAATTCCTCCTTGCGGAACACCTGCCAACAATGGCAACCAATCAGATGTCGAGTTATCGGAAGATTTGATACATTGCTGTCTGTCCCTTAGATATGAGTTAAACCAAGAGAGTGCCGACTCAGAGAGACCATAGTGTTTGAGTCTGGCAAGAAGTATGTCGAAATCAACGGAATTAAAGGCGCTACTGAAGTCAAGTAATATAAGCAGTGTGAGTTTTTTGTTTTCCATAGCGCCTCGAATGTCATCCGTGACTTTGACGAGGGCAGTTGTTGTACTATGGCCAGTACGGAAACCGGATTGAAACTGAGAAAGGATGCTGTTGGATGTAAGGTGATTCGACAGTTGTTCGTGCACAACTTTTTCTATGACTTTAGAGAACATGGGAAGGATTGAAATGGGGCGATAGTCCTTTTCTGAGGAAGGCACAGTCTTTTTTGGGAGAGGAATAATACATGCCTTTTTCCAAATCGATGGGAAAGTGCCCGTATCTAGAGAGAAATTGATGACATGAGTTATATAGGGAAGAATATGGCCAAGAATAGGTTTTACAAAAGTTAGACTTATGCCATCCACACCAACAGACTTTGAGTGAATTGAGTTGATAGCTTTTAGTACAGAGGCATTAGAAGCATGAGAAAATGTGAATACGGGCATTCCAAGGGGAGGCAGACTTTGTATATCGGATATGGTTGCATTTTTGTCGGCTAGGTTGAGAGGGCATGGCGGAGCAGCAAAATGTTTGTTGAGAGAATTTGGATCCATGTCCAGAAACTTATTGGATGTATCTCGTCGGCTCATCCCCACGGCATTCAGGCTCCTCCAGATATCGGCCGGAGTCCGACCACTGAAAATTTGATTAAAATGCGCACGCTTTGAGTTTCTACACAATTGATTGCAACGATTGCGGAGAGTGCGGTAAGACTCCCCATGGAGAAGAGATCCAGATCTGACATACCTTGACTTGGCTCGGTCGCGCTTCTTCATCAAGGACTTTATCTCTGTAGTAAGCCACGGTGCAGGAGGGTGCTTCATACGTACAGATTTAATAGGAGCATGCTTGTTACACAGACCATTAAGGAAATCATTAATAATTTGAACCTTCGCATCAACCGAGCCAGCAGAAAAGACATTGTTCCACTCCAGGTTCACGCAGTCGTCGATCAAGTGTTCAACGTCTACATTTCGGTAACTTCTTACCTGAACGATTTTGGGTTTGGGTTTAGGACATTTTACACGGTACCGAATGAAAACAAGATCATGACGGGATTACTCGGTATATCATAATTACCTATCACATGTATCGGAAGTTTTTCGTAATATTTTCATAATTTTTCACAGTACCGCAGTACGACACAACAAAGTTGTAGATAATAGATACATAGTATTTTGTGTTCGATAGAATCAACATTTTCTAACAAAATCGAAACCGAATATCAACATTTATTTTTGTTTAAATAGACCGAAACCACAATATTCTAACAAATATGTTAAAATTTTCTCGATTCCATTTTTGTAAAACGTTTGTTGTTTGCTCTAAATAAAAATTTAAAACCGATACCATAGACATACTAGATTTACAGCGCGAAACATTTTTTCGGATTTTTTGTGTTCCAACATCGATGTCCTTCAAGCATTAGCAATATATTGTCTTTCAACCAACGTCAGTTTAAAACTGGAAGCAAAATTTGATAGCCGCATGACCGATTTTTTCTATGTTTCCGATCGAGTATATCTTGAAACATACTTTTAATATAATTTCTTCAAAAATTCGCTCAAATTCATGAAAACTTGTTTACTCAAACCTCCAAAATGTTTATTAAAACCGAAACTCATGTCTCGGCAGAAATGTAGGTACTGAAATTAAAGTAGTGCCCCAACAGTGGAAATGCTCTGTGTACGAGAATGTATTGTACCTACAATGGTAGTGCTCTTACTAACGATATCCGGAGCTCTCCATTACTTGACATTTCCGTTATAGCTATACCCAATACCGATACAGAATAATGTCACCCCTGGTCATTACATCACTACCACAATTTATTTATTGCATCCTATTCATCTTTGAGGCGCTTTTCACATTCGTCAAATTTGCATGGCGAGCTTTTTCTAGATTACAACTTAAAAAGATTTTCAGGATTAGGATAAATAAAAAAAGTGAAATGAAAAATATTGTTGAATAACTGAAATGGAGGAAGGAATTGGTCCAAAATCCTCGGAACATATACATATGTTTAATGTCGTACAAAATACACACATTACACACATTAAGGGTTGCACCCTCCCTCACCCATGAATGTTACAGGAATGGCAGTTCCTATGTCATCCATACTCTTCAACCAAATTCTTTCTAAGGAAGGGCTCAAGGTTCGCCTGAAGGACTCCCCCTGACAAAACCCTTCCTGAAATTAAATACAACCGTTAATGTCCACCGACTGTCTATTTTACAATATGACTTAGAATTAGCTTACAGTTACGTATTATCTACGTACTAGTTGTTTGCTTAGACTAATACAAAGGATGAAGACTAGACACTTGGAAATTTTAAACTAAATACATTTTTCATAGCCTTCGGGTTTCTACAAACAAATAAATATTTCACGACGTAGTGGTCGTTCACTCGGTTTCTGAAATCATAAAAAAAAGAAATTTTAAGTCAATGTACAGGAAAAATGTTAAAATATTATTGTCCAAGCATAGATTATGCATATGTGCTTTAGTTTTGGACCGGCTGCCCTAAGCATTTGTTCTAAAGCTCACCTCCTGTTATAGGAGAAAAGGACGTCACAAACAGAGTGAGTTCGATCAGGTCAAACGGCCAAGTGGTCATACAGGGATGGACTAAATAACCTCAGCGGGAATGGATCCCGGTCACCGTAGGATATCCCATTTGCTCTTCCACGACTCAACAAACCTCCGAAAACTCTTGAAATAATACAAAATACAATTATTATGAACTGAGAATATTCTATAAAAACAGACCAAAAGTTTCTTTCATTACGATGTTCTAGATCTAGATAATCCTATCACAGCGTTCCTACGACAACTATTTCAGAATGTTGGGAATTTCACGGTAAAAAGTGGCACAATTTGCGTAGGATTGCTTCCAAACTTGTTTTTACTTTGGGGTTTCAAAAGAAACGTTGAAAGGTTAATGAAGAGTAAGAACAATTTAAAAGTTGTAAAATCAAAAGACACATACATAAATTTACCTTATCCCCAAATTTATTATCGAAATTGTAAGCATCCAATACATGTTGTGTGTAACGGGCCTCATTCATACATTTTACATTTGCAGGGAAATACGTAACGTCCGATTAAAAAAACTTTAAAAGAGAATCCAATTTGATTTATGATTCTGAATATTTGAAAACTTTAAAATGAATAATATTCATTGGTGAAGGGTATGGATATGAATAGAGGATATTTTAGAATATTTACAATGAGTTATTCCACCCATACTGAATGTCTTATATTGCATTTAATATACAAAATTAGACCATTAGCTATTTAGCTTATTTTAATTGCCTTATTAAATGAGTGAAAAAGGTTATAATAAACATACCCCAAAAGCTAAAAGGTTTCAATATAGCAATAATTAAAAAGATTCACTGATAAACAACAATGTGATTTTTAATAAATTGAAACTTTATCGTGATATAAAATTTACCCTAATTTATCAAATATGGTATTTACCTACTAGTTTATTTTACAATATTGTTTATGTCTTTCTATACAATTCAAATAGCTTTTACAATACAGGTAGTAAGTACACATTTACTAAAAACATGTAATTTCATAATTCTTTCTCTTATCTATTGAAATAATAAAACAAACATAATGTTAAGAACTTATATAAAAAGGATAAAGGTAAAATATCCTATGATAATATTATTTTATCGATATGTTGTCAGATTGTATGACTATATCCCATCCCTAGCAATTCAGATGATACCTAACGGACGAGTTTTCATGCAACCCTCGTATGAATTTAATATTTATACTATGAATCGTAAAATAAAACAGACATTTATGAATGGTTTTTGTATGAAAGGAAATATCTATAAAGAGTCGTGAGGTTTTACGTCTATCTACTTGAGTATCGTTTTATTTCAACGCTGAAAATAGGCAAAGTCGAATAAACAAGCTCTTAAATTTTACATTGCATGAACCTTTTTGAATGCAGAATGTTTTATTTAATTCAATTTCTTTTCAAAACGAATGGAATTCTTCAATAAATAGTAACCATACGTAACACATATTCTATGAGTTTATACCATCATAATTTTCATCATATCAAATCTTCCTTTCCGTGCTTTTATGTTATGCTAACATGTTAAGAAATACAGTAAAAGTTGTACGCCTAATCACATAGTTATTGAAGATGAACAATGATCACCCACCTATTACAATATCCTTGAAATTTTACAGCAAGGAACAGTTAGACACATTCTACTTCGTAAATAGAGACTTTATAAATAAATAATATTTAAAACAAAGAATACATTTTATTTTATCAGAAAACAGTCCGGCCATTTCAAAATTAACCAAGTCACGTATACAAGGCACTGCAAGACGGCATCTGTGTTGGACATTATTATATTACGAGTTAATTTTATGATTTTGGTAATTATTGATGGAAAATTTACAGAACTAGGATAGTAATGGTACCTTTATATTGTCTAAGGCTTTCACGTCTCCTATTAGTGACCCAGGAGTAACCGCGATGAAGTCTGACATAGAGTTTGACGTATCTTTTTTTTAAAGTTTTTTTTTTTTTGTAATGAGGGGAAATCCTTCATGGACACCTACATAAATAGGTAGTGCCGGACTCCTACCGGCTAAAACCCCTCATTCTTCTTTACAGCCCCGGTTCCCACCTTGCGGTCTACCCGGGGGTGCAATTTGTCTTAGGGTTGCTCCCTCTCCTTGATAAAAATTATCTTGTCCATAAATTTTTCAGCTGCAAACCACACCTCCGGCGACTCAATCATGCGGTCCACTAGATTGTTTAGGTCAAGGCCGGAACCGAAGTGAGCAGCTAGCTCCATTCTCTCCTGGTCCCATCTACTGCATATAAAAAGGGTGTGCTCGACATCGTCTACTTCCGAAGAGCAGTATTTACAACCTCCCGTCGGGGCTTTTGTATTTTATAGAGGTATGTGCCAAAGACTCCGTGTCCGGAGAAACACTGTGTCATTCGGAAACTGACGGATCCATGCGCCCTTTTAACCCATTTACCTACCTACATCCTTTATTAATTTATGGGTCCATCTTCCCTTTGTGGAGGCATTCCATTCTTCATTTTTCATTTTTTTTAAAGATGTGTCGGGTTTTTTGTGATAAGCTCGAATAAATTATTATACACCTTTGACAGTAAGCTTAAAGCTTGTGTTTTGAAAAGGGAGTTTGCCGACACCTGGGATTGAACCGTGTATGAGATAAAATCAAGTATTATAAAGTCGGTGAAACACGAACTACAAATCCAAACAATAGTTCCAATAAAAACTATCAATTATGTAATGTGAACATGTCGATTTCGAACTCATTGACTATAAAATTTGAAGCATTAAATACATACAATAATTATTATACAATTACAATGCACAAAATATGTATTATCATTTCGTGTATTATTGTTTCGTTGTTTGTTTGTGTGGTTTGTTGCTGGACATTTGAAATTCCTATATAAGTAAAAGTATACAATGGGTTTACCAAAATAAATACGTATACAAAATTGATACATTATGCTGAAATAAATTTTATGGTAATGGTTTGTGGTATTTTGTTTTATTTTGGCGTAAGTTTCGTACAAAAAAATATATAATTTTTGATAATGCAATTGAAATAAGTTTGCTGCACTTTTTTTCATTGAATTGTCACGCACGTACTTCTGTTGATTACTTAATGTACTTTTTAAACACTAACGATTGTTTTTTTCTGAGGTGTAAGAATTCAATGATTTGAAAAAAATACCTTCGTGTTTCTTGAAAGACTTTATGGTTCCATTTCAGAAATCAATTTAACCGTTTATGTTTTCACTTCAATGTAAAAAGGTCTTTCGTGTAAAAGTTGAAACCAATTTTAATTCATACTCTTCTAACCTTCTTTGTCAGTTCAAATCCAATTCAGAATAAATGGGATTTAATTGTCAATTCACGCCCTATTCTTTTTATGCAATTTTTCAGTATAAGTTCACGCTTCAATATGCTCCATCAAAATATTGCGTATCGAATTTAAATTATGAAAAACGTACATAAATATTTCATTTGAGAGGTGGACTTTATTTCCAACTTTACCACAATGTTTATTCATTCAATTCTGTTTCAATGCAAATAATGGGAAAACCTCATTTCTGTGAATAAATCCGTTTTCATAATACAATACTTACAATTGTGTTATTTTTTTTTTGTGTGTGGATATCTATTATTAATTACCCTTTTTTGTAAAGTAAATACCTACTCATATTTTTTAATGAATGAAAATAATCTTGTAAATGTATCAAAGTTTTTATAATGAACAGTACAAACTTTGCCATGATACAAAAAAAACATTTCAGTTTTACATAATGTTTATAAAAAAGCACGTCTATTATAATCATTGAAGCAACAACTTGAAATAATGTTTTTAAACATAAAGTCTCTTTCTTCCGTTGATTATTGAAATTTAAAAGCTTACAACAATCCATCAATTAAAAAAGGCAGAAAATGACAAATGACCATATTCTTACAATGCCGGCACATCAATATCAAATTCGATTTTTTATGTAATATAACAATGTAATCAAAAACACCTAACATGATTCATTAGGTCAGTTAACAAAAAATCATAAAGAAATGTTAAATTAATAAAAATCTTCTCCAAAATCCGACCAACAAAAAATAAATAATATTATTATAACACCAGAAACGCCTATCTATCTTTTAAAAACGACTAAAAAGTACAATATTTTTTCCATCATGGGAAACTTTAATCAGAGCTACCTTTAATTATAATTAAATAAAACAGATATTTTCATTTACTTTTGTTATTTGTAATTGATTTTGAACAATGCGTGTAAACTCATTTGATCGTTCTGGTATTTAATAAAAACCTTTGATACTACTACATCAATATAATTTTATAATATTCTCGATATTTGAAACTAAAGCCATTCAAATAACACCCTTCTTCGACAGTTTTGGTAGTGACAAATATCGTAGAAAAATATGACTTAATATGTTATTAACTTCACACGTGGAGGAAACAGCGGACTAGATACTTGTAATAAGCGTACATAATATCACCCTTTCTATGCCGTATAACTAAGCCTCTCAAGATGGATATTATTCTTAATTTATCACATATTATTCAGTAAATAAAAAAAATTCAAACAGAACCAGATTTATTCAAGTAGGCATTGAAATTAGTACTTAATATAAATCTTTTACAAATTGTCTTTCATGGTTCAAACTTTTGTAAGAAAATAATGTTGAACATTTGGTACATGTAACTATGAATAATTGTAATGTACTATCATGGTCTTATTTCGAATGTTAATATACTTGCGTGTACATTGTATGGCAGTGTTTTATTTCATTACTCTCTATACGTGACTAATTCATCTCAGTGTTTTGGTACACGTATTGAGGATGTGTCTTTATAAACGGCACGGATTATCCAACAAAATAAACCTTCATCGTGCAATGTCGGACACCACTTGTTCAGCAAGATTAACAGTCGTAGTCGTATTGGTGTAATTCATTATGTTCCTACTTTCGTCTATATTTTGTCCATCACGGCACATTTCATGAGTGGAATTACAAATGAACCCGTTGCATATAATGAAAATATTATAAATGTCATCATGTGTACACCATAAATATCATTTCTATCATTCTATCAAGAGTATACCCCCACGCCGTATCCCAGGTAAAGGAGAAAAAGATAACGGAACATCATATAAATTTGTCTTTTTATACTTATTTCGCTTCTTCTACATTAATTATCCATTAAAAATATATTTGACCAGCATTCAGGTGTTGTTGAAAGAAATTATTATGAAATATGTGATATTTTACGAACTCTTGCATTTATCTAGATTTTTTAAAATAAAAATACCTTAACTAATTTGGGGAATATAATAATAGATCGTCGGTAGCCTGGAGATAGAGTCTCGGCTTCATGAACAAGGGGTCCGTGGTTCGATCCCAGGTGCCGGCAAACTCCCCTTTCACGACACAAGCTTTTAGCTTACTGTGAAAGGTGTATAAGGTTGTATTTGGGTTTATAACAAAACCCAGATATATCTTTTAAAAAATAATAATAATAATATGGCAATTTATATACTGCCGTATTGTTTCAAAATCCATTCCAGGGTGCTTTACAACATCTATGTCGATTTTGAAAATTGCGTAATATCAATAAAAAACATGGTCCATCATACCTCCCTAAGACCTGGAGGCTGTTCCAGAGCTACTATTATACTCAAGGTTTTCTGTAGCTTTCCAATTTTTTTTAACACAAAAATTTCATTTTGCACAATAAAAACGTCTGCATATGAAAAATAATACAAATTTATCTCATTATTGGTTTTATGGGATATTTTTTTAAAACAATGTGATACTATACTTAAGCGAGATTGTCACTATGAAGTGATTTCTTCCATCAATTTATTAGGTAAACACATATTTTGAATTATTATATTTGGTATATAGGCAAAAGCTTCTCAGATTCATGTAATACAATAAGAAAACATTATTATTTAACATGTTATTTATAATGTTTTAAGTCTCGATATAAATGCCAAGCGTTTGAATATCGTGACTAATTTGATTCTTTGCCAATTGGCCAATCACTTACTTTTTAAGTATCCAAGCAAATAAAACAATTAGGTATAATTTGTAGATCAAAAGTCTCGTAATGTAAAAATAACGTTTCAATTTAGATAAAACGCATATCATTGATTTTAACAATAGTAATGATGTATCAGATAGATCTCCAACCTTTGTGTCAAATGTAAATCCTGCTACGTCAACGTACGCCCACATTGCTACATCCAACGAACGAGCACACAAATGAAACGATTTCGTCCCACCGGGACGCTCGCATTAAATGATCTACATAGTTTTTTTTAAAAGAATCTATCCAATATTATATAAGAAAAGAATTTACATTATACATAATAAAAGTATATACATTGGCTCGTAACCCCCAGTCTTCTATGTACAAAGCACATAGAGGACACATAGAATAGAAATTATATTATATAGAGAAAGTATATAAAGAAAGTTACAGTTATATTTGCAAGTAAAACAGATTAATATATTGGCTCAAGTTCATGTCTAGGTATGAATCTACTTGGTCTGCAAGAGGAATGCATTGTGTGGGTGACTGGTACATATATATACTTACATAAAGTTCAGAGAATTCCTTATCCTTTGGTTTCATCATTTTCTTATGGTCATCATATCCTTACTACAGAATATATATATGTAATTTAAGCAATAATGTTTCTTCTGTTAGCATACTTTATATTGCAAAGATTCTACTTATTTCTTCTCTAGAGTAGAATGTTAGACATATATATCTCCAAGTAAACAATCAAAAATTATGTATCAAGTGCAAAATAAGATTTCCAAAAGTAATTCATAGCTTCCAGGAAGATGGTACAGTCTCTATATCACATTAGATCTCCATTCTGTTCCTCATTTACTTCTTAGCGAGACAGGAGAGTCATCCAGCCTTAAGATGGTCGAGGGTTCGAACCTCGACGACAAGATGATTCAAACTATAAATAGGTTATCTGAATTCCACTTACAAAGAGGCTAAGAAATGCACTTTTAAACTGAATAGAAGCACAGAGGGTACTTGTAGGTATAATATGGATTTCAACAAAAAAATGAATTAAGTTATGTGGACATTTATTGTGTGCAAACATTATATAACAAAACAGTTACTTCGAAGGTAGACTTGTATGAAATAATATACTTTACAATACGAAAATCATGGAAGTACTAGAGAATTTGAATTGTGATATTACAACATTAAAATTTATAAACAAATTGAACCAATCATTCTTCATTCAACCTTAATAGCTTAATTTAATACACAAAGGAAAATTATTATATCTATTACTATATTCAAATGAACCCGTGACAGGGTAGGAAACATATCATTATCCACATTATGCAATATGACTTTATAAATACAATCACTTACGGATTACAGAACATGTAGTCGGCGTCAAACACCAAGTTATGTAAATTAATGGTGAGATGCAGTGGTTTTTTGGCGGTAGGGTCCAGAGAAAGAGGACTTACTCAAATGTCTCTAGGGCGAGAGCTGAACATACCAAGAGGTTCGAAGGTGGTGGCTGAGACAGAACATGGCAAATTCCGTCCTCAGAACGGGCGATCCTATCTTCTCAAGAGGCGGGAGAACATCTGTGCGTCCATAGGTTCATACACTGTTCTCAGTTTACTGAGTATGGGACATCACAATAAAAGCAAATACAATGGCGAGACACCTAGGTATGTATCGGCGCTATCAATCACCTGCGACGCGACATTAAGTGTTCCATATTACGGTTAGCAAATCGTCACAGATTATTATTATAGACGGTGGTATTGAAATAATTATTACATGAAACTTTAAGGTGGTCACAAGCAAGATTAATTACAACTACGCATACTCAAGTACATGAAATAGAATACTGAATACTTCCAGAGGTTAGTCGTTACGTAATCGTAAGTATAGTTCCAAGTATCACAGGAGTACAACCCGGATGATCATCACACTTTTATGTCGTACGATATTGCTTAGTCATTGCTATTCTCGCATAAAGTTTTTGGAGGCAAAAATGAGTCGCGCCCATGACGAATTTATAACACACATATCGATTACTTCGTGACATTCTTTTTAACGACACACAATTAGAATAGTTTTACGCACAATAGAGGGCAACACACTTGTTTATCACATTATGAAGTTAAGTACTATTAAATAATTATCGTTAGTATTATTATTGTGTCGGAGCCACGCACATGGCGGTTCGCAACCAAGGCGGGGAAGGGACGATCCCTTCTTCCGTCCAACCTATCCCATGGTTAGCGTGTAACTGATTTCAAAAGGACGCGTTCTATTCAAAAAACAGTTGGTCGGTTGAATCAGCCAGTCACGTGCCATAACAGATGTTTTGTAACGTACAATTATTATTATTATTACGGAAGACTCATAGACAACAAATGGATATTGGAACATTAGCTAGTACGAACTTCTCCGCAGCGATTATTTAATGCGTAGCATTCTCCCTTTCGGCCCCTCTTGAAAATTTGAAGAGAAGCGACAAATTTTCAAGTTCCCCAATTATACAAAAAAAAGTTGAGAACCACTACAAAAAATTGTTGAGAACCACTGGTTACATGAAAAGATTGAATACCACTGGTTACATAAAAAAGTTGAGTACCACTGGTTACATAAAAAGTTGGGTACCACTGGTTACATAAGCAGTTATATAGGTACCCAATTACAGACAAACAATTCAAAATTTGGTAGCTTATATACCATTACAATGTTTCTTACATCCTATAGCCCATTCAATTATTATTATTAAGCACTCGCAGTAAATTGCCCATAGTCAAAATTGATGCGAACTGTTTTCATATTTTGACTTACACTTCTTAATAATAACACAAAATTCACATTGGTTGTTTTAGTACGGGGCTCCTATCAAAAGTCTGATAGCTACAATCATAACAATATAATAGTACATAGAGGTGTGTATATATATAGACAGGTGCATATGTGCATGTATATGAAAAACACAGGTTATGAAAACAACAACTTTAAACATTTTACAATACAATTTTACAAGAAACTCAGGATCTGTAATACGTTTCAATATACGGTTCGTTCTACATTGGCGATAAAATTATTCTCTTCAATAATTTATCAACATACGTACGTTACATTGATGGATTCATTTACTACGATCGACGACAAGTTAATATTTTAAACATGACAAACATATAAAACAAAAGTTACATACTTAAGATGTTGGTTTACATCATTTTCGATTCCAGTTACATGTATCCGGCAAGCCATTGGAAAAGTAACATAAAGGGATCTAAATAATTATAAACAATTTTGTATAGATGGAATTAGAGATACTACATTACGCTTCATTTTACCCATTAAGCTTAATAGCACTCATATACAAGTGATTTCATGTACCATGTACCATACAAAGATATTGGCAAAGCACAGAAAGAAATCATACATAATAAGGACATATACATATTAGAAAAACAATTTACACGCAGACATGACATAATGGTAAATCACGACGACTGCAATCACATTTACAGTAACCGATATTCATTATTGGCGTCAAATCCTTCTACGCATATTACATAGACACAGTTCTCACACAGAGACAGATTTCTCACAAAGAGATAATCTCAGAGGATCGTCATCCTCATACAGGCTTAATACATGACAAATACATTGAACAACTTTCGATCTTTGCTACACAATTTACAAGTTACAAGTTCAATAAATTCTAATATACATCATTATTCAAATTCAACATTTACTTCTTCATACAGAGCGCACCTTTCATAAACAGATTCATACATCATCTTTATTCACTAACATACAATTAATTAAAATTATCCCATTGAATATCTGTAGCCAACATTCCACTACAGGTTTTATTCTGTGTCCTTCAAAAGCCATTCCCGTTCAATGTCAAAATGTTCTATCACATTTTCCAATGTATTCAAGCAACATAAACAAATTTTCACAAAGTCACAAAAATTATTTAATTCAACAAGGATATACTACATCCAAACATTTCCAATTACAATTCATAAGAGATTACTACGTGTCCTACGCGGAATTAAACGTCATATAAACTCAAACTTCAAAATAATAGGCATGAACGATTAGCAATCACATTGTCTACATTCATCAAAAAGAGCATTACGATTTATCTTTCACACATCCAGATAACATCGTCTCTATATTGATTACACAGAAAGTCACACAAAAAGTATTTAAACACATCTCTCCTACCACGGCTTTACATATTACATAAACATAACTCATTTTTTATCAAAGAGCGTTCGTTAGTTTACCTTAACGGGACAATTCACTAAACGGACTCAGTTCTCAAATAAACAAGGCATAGGTTACTTCAATATGTCACGCTGATAATAAGCCGCAAAAGTCACATTAGTACATTTCAAGAAAATTAATTACTTCACAAAAGATAACAAATTCCGTACACGAAGGGTTAATATTCAACAGCAAAAATTCTACATTGTTACATGGTTACTTTTTTAATTTTCAAAAAAAATTTACAAAACATCATTCTACTATTTACGTTAATGTCAAAATTTTCAACGATGGTCATCAAAGGGTTAACTGTTTCTTAACTAAATTCAAAAATTCAGTTATAGTTCACAACTTGACATTAAAAAAAAATTCAATTATTATTTACAAAGGGTTAACAAATTCGGTCATGTTTCACTAAGGGTTAAGTGTATTTATTTTTCAAATTTCGTGAACGGTCGTGAAGGTTTAACATTATTTGTTTCGATTTATTTTTTAACTTTAATTTTCTCAAAACAAAAATATTTGTTTAATATTATTCATCATTATCATTTCGTCACATCACTACGTACGCACATATAATATTCTTATCAAAATTCTACTACGCATAATTTATTACAATAACGCTCATTTATTATTATTTCTCCAAGAGTTCAATAAAGATTTTTATTCCAAATGCAACATTTTACTGTTTCAAAAAATTTAATTCAATTTAATATTTAATTTTTTATTTCCAGTTTGAAAATGAATTTACTATCAAGATAATATTATTACAACAAAATTTCCGTTTATTGGTAAAACAAAGTTTCCTGTACAATTTGGTTTACTATACATATTACAGTATAGGTAGGTACATATTTCGTTTCATTCCAATATTATTATTTTCAACTATACATTTTACTAATATTTTGGACTTCCCGATTTGTGTGTTCATTTAATATTACTGTATAACGTTGAGACAGGTTCATACACCGTCCTTCTCTCTCGCGACGTGTAGGTACATACTATGCTGTGTTCTATTTCTTAATAACGGACTTCTCCCTACGAACGGAATAACTTACACTATTTCAAAAACTGATTGCACCCAAGTGTGTTCTGCATACGCGCTCTCGATGGAACATACTACATGTTGTATAGGTAGGTATGTATACTGCGGTATAATAATATTATCGGTCTCTACTGATAACAGTCTTTTCTTAGCGCGCGATGTATTATAGATACACACTATATTATAATATTCATTATGTTATGTTGGTCGGTTTGCGATGTTTTGTTTACCGCTTAATACGAAACATTACGACGGAATATTCTCTACAATACAATTCCTTCTCATACGGCATCGATTCTTTACTTTACATTATCAAAATACTCGCGGCAACCGTTTGCGCTTTACAACAACACATTTATTTTTTAATACGAACATTTAAATTATTTATCTTACGATTCCTGTTTCATTTTTTAAAGTTGTTTTCATATACATACACACACTAAAATTATTACATTTTCAATTAATATCAATACACATAATTACACAACAAAGACAAGAATTCTGAACTTCACGATTAGGCATATTCACCACACAATACATTTAAAATTTTAGGGTCTATGATTATCCAAATCATAAAATCCCGGACGAGCCCCCAAATGCTACGTCAACGTACGCCCACATTGCTACATCCAACGAACGAGCACACAAATGAAACGATTTCGTCCCACCGGGACGCTCGCATTAAATGATCTACATAGTTTTTTTTAAAAGAATCTATCCAATATTATATAAGAAAAGAATTTACATTATACATAATAAAAGTATATACATTGGCTCGTAACCCCCAGTCTTCTATGTACAAAGCACATAGAGGACACATAGAATAGAAATTATATTATATAGAGAAAGTATATAAAGAAAGTTACAGTTATATTTGCAAGTAAAACAGATTAATATATTGGCTCAAGTTCATGTCTAGGTATGAATCTACTTGGTCTGCAAGAGGAATGCATTGTGTGGGTGACTGGTACATATATATACTTACATAAAGTTCAGAGAATTCCTTATCCTTTGGTTTCATCATTTTCTTATGGTCATCATATCCTTACTACAGAATATATATATGTAATTTAAGCAATAATGTTTCTTCTGTTAGCATACTTTATATTGCAAAGATTCTACTTATTTCTTCTCTAGAGTAGAATGTTAGACATATATATCTCCAAGTAAACAATCAAAAATTATGTATCAAGTGCAAAATAAGATTTCCAAAAGTAATTCATAGCTTCCAGGAAGATGGTACAGTCTCTATATCACATTAGATCTCCATTCTGTTCCTCATTTACTTCTTAGCGAGACAGGAGAGTCATCCAGCCTTAAGATGGTCGAGGGTTCGAACCTCGACGACAAGATGATTTAAACTATAAATAGGTTATCTGAATTCCACTTACAAAGAGGCTAAGAAATGCACTTTTAAACTGAATAGAAGCACAGAGGGTACTTGTAGGTATAATATGGATTTCAACAAAAAAATGAATTAAGTTATGTGGACATTTATTGTGTGCAAACATTATATAACAAAACAGTTACTTCGAAGGTAGACTTGTATGAAATAATATACTTTACAATACGAAAATCATGGAAGTACTAGAGAATTTGAATTGTGATATTACAACATTAAAATTTATAAACAAATTGAACCAATCATTCTTCATTCAACCTTAATAGCTTAATTTAATACACAAAGGAAAATTATTATATCTATTACTATATTCAAATGAACCCGTGACAGGGTAGGAAACATATCATTATCCACATTATGCAATATGACTTTATAAATACAATCACTTACGGATTACAGAACATGTAGTCGGCGTCAAACACCAAGTTATGTAAATTAATGGTGAGATGCAGTGGTTTTTTGGCGGTAGGGTCCAGAGAAAGAGGACTTACTCAAATGTCTCTAGGGCGAGAGCTGAACATACCAAGAGGTTCGAAGGTGGTGGCTGAGACAGAACATGGCAAATTCCGTCCTCAGAACGGGCGATCCTATCTTCTCAAGAGGCGGGAGAACATCTGTGCGTCCATAGGTTCATACACTGTTCTCAGTTTACTGAGTATGGGACATCACAATAAAAGCAAATACAATGGCGAGACACCTAGGTATGTATCGGCGCTATCAATCACCTGCGACGCGACATTAAGTGTTCCATATTACGGTTAGCAAATCGTCACAGATTATTATTATAGACGGTGGTATTGAAATAATTATTACATGAAACTTTAAGGTGGTCACAAGCAAGATTAATTACAACTACGCATACTCAAGTACATGAAATAGAATACTGAATACTTCCAGAGGTTAGTCGTTACGTAATCGTAAGTATAGTTCCAAGTATCACAGGAGTACAACCCGGATGATCATCACACTTTTATGTCGTACGATATTGCTTAGTCATTGCTATTCTCGCATAAAGTTTTTGGAGGCAAAAATGAGTCGCGCCCATGACGAATTTATAACACACATATCGATTACTTCGTGACATTCTTTTTAACGACACACAATTAGAATAGTTTTACGCACAATAGAGGGCAACACACTTGTTTATCACATTATGAAGTTAAGTACTATTAAATAATTATCGTTAGTATTATTATTGTGTCGGAGCCACGCACATGGCGGTTCGCAACCAAGGCGGGGAAGGGACGATCCCTTCTTCCGTCCAACCTATCCCATGGTTAGCGTGTAACTGATTTCAAAAGGACGCGTTCTATTCAAAAAACAGTTGGTCGGTTGAATCAGCCAGTCACGTGCCATAACAGATGTTTTGTAACGTACAATTATTATTATTATTACGGAAGACTCATAGACAACAAATGGATATTGGAACATTAGCTAGTACGAACTTCTCCGCAGCGATTATTTAATGCGTAGCAATCCATAACTCGCTCAATTTCGTTACTTGATCGTGTCAGACCACATACTTAGATTATTATTTATTATTATTAGATTTCAAGCACTGAGTCAGCCAGAGACTTTAAACATATTTTCCATAATGCATGTGATTGGCCACAATACTCTATAGGAGTGCCATGCATTGCTCAGTTATCACATACATTTCGTATCGCAAATATCTTATTGAATACCTACGCAAACTAAAATTTTAAAGAGTTTCTTTAAGACATAACACCTGAATATTGGTAGCTGAAAATTTACATGTGATCATATATTTTTATCATATATGATTACTGGTTTTATGGATGAAAGCATTAAAATATATTTGTTCAATGTGGTACCCTATCACTTAGTGAATATTTGAACAATTGTTGTTTCAATATTTTCTCAATAGATGTCAGCATTAGCACAACACGTATTTACCGTCTGTAATGTATTAGGGGTTGGTATTTTGAATTATTTATACTTGACCGACATATCGTAACTATACATATTGAAATATTGACTTTAAATACAGAGTGCACGTAAAAATCATTGACAGTGTACATCATTAAAATGCTTCTAAAGCTGATATTTCAAATAGGTAAATATTAAATGATTGAATAACCAATCAATGTACTTAATATGCCTACGTGCGAAACTATTGTAACTATAGAAGAATAATTATTCCCGAGTAGGTCGGTAACGGCAATCGAACTACCATATTACTAACTACCTTATTTCTAACTGTTCAAAAATACTTTCTACCTAAAGCTAAAAATGCATCTTTTCTATTCTATTATATTCCCTCACGTCCATCGCAAGTGATCACGCCATATAAATCTGTCATTTCATACTTCTTTCACCTCGTTTATATTCATGCAAACTCTCATACATGCACATCGATTTCTCATACTCAACACACGACCGTTCTTGAGAATTTGATCTACGTGATCAAGCCACGTAGTTCTCGGACGTCTGCGCTTCCTCACACCCCTTCTTTCAAACGATTACATTCCTCCTTGTCATCCTTTCCCCTTCCGTTCGTTCCACATGTACAAACCATCGTAATTTATTTACACGCCAGTCCAGAATACAATACAACACACAAAAATGCATCTTCCCTCAATAAAATAAAATACTCGGGTATACTAGAACAATCACGGCATGGTAGGTAGAATTACCAAAGAAATACTCTTATATTTTTGGGGAGGAACCAGATAAAATCCAATAAGTAATGTCAAGACTTAACAATATTTTTTATTGTCTGCGTATTTATTGTTTTATTATCATGTAATAAAAAACAACAACACATTGTTAATGTCCTACAGAGGTCCATAAATAACATTTATTAAAATGTCACATTTACATTATCTATAAACATCCCCTATTTATTTAGATACCTACGAATGGTATTCGTGTCAAGTTTACTCTGTCCTAGATTTAACCAGATTTATTGTAGTTATTTTTATTATTTTTACTATGTAAATCAATAAAGAAACTATTATAAGATACACGTGTAGGTTTTTATTACAATAATTTTATAACTTTCTTAACAGCGAAAGCCGCAGTGTAGGTAATATTATTATAATGAAATAAGTTTTACATTATTATGATAAAACCTTAATAGTATATTATATTTGAAAATTTCTGTCTAATTATAGTTATTATTTTACAAGAAAGCTTTCAGAGATGCTAAGATTTTTTTTTGTGTTACGTAGAATACGTTACATAGAATAGTGTGTTACGTAGAATACGTTACATAGAATAGAAAATACGAATAGAATACATACGTTAAAAATAATGAATATACCCAAACAATGAAAGTTTTTTGTCTATTAAAAAAAAGACAATAATTTTATTTTCATCTATTTGATAATTTCGGTCGGCCGGTGTGGCGCGGAGGTAACGCTCTTGCCTTTGAGTCACGAGGTCCCGGGTTCGATTCCGGGCCAGGGCAAAGTGAAGAAAGACCTTTTTCAAATTGTCCTGGGTCTGGGTGTTACATGTATATGTGTTTAGTGCATTGTATACCTATGTGTGTATCGTCGCGTTAGTACCCATAATACAAGATTCATCTTAGTTTGGGACTACCTCCATCTGTGTGAATTGTCTATGTATGTGTTATGTTATGTTAATTTAGTAGTTTGATGACACATTAATTATTTTACTTGTTTACTAATTATATAAATTAAATATCGACCAATTTTATGATGAAGATTTAAAAATGTATTTCAATTTTTTATTTAAACAATAAATATTTAAAAATTTGGCAATAATCTTTTTTGCTGAATGGATAGAAGCATTCGAAGACTGCATCTATACTATATAACTATACATACTTGTAAGCCTATAAAGGATAGATTAAATATGTAAACAAATATTTTTCAAAAATTTACAAAAACTGATGTAGTTCAAATTCTTAGATAACAGGTTCATATTACTAGGTAAAAAAGGAAAAAAATTCCAAAAATCTAAATTCAGCTTGCTTCATATAAATTTTTCAAGATATTCAAATTATGAATACATAAATATTTTCATGATTACATTGTAATTCATGAGTTGACCTACGTAAGAATATCAGCAACAAATTGTTTTCATTTTTGTTGTCCTTGGTTTCGACTACATACAAGTTTCCAATGTTTAGAAACAAACTTGTTTCAACGTGAAATGAATTTCGTTTCGTGCAGCCGCGGTAATTTAATATTGGGAGGCAAATTTACTGTCATAAAGTTTCGCGAAGGTCACAGTAAATTTATATTCAAAATAACAACAAATTAATATTATATTACTGAAGTAATCTATTACAGTCAATCCTCATAGAATATGAAGTTTCTTTTACAAGCATTATTTACACTAAAAAGACTGGCAACATAATATGTTGTCCTGATCACAGTCGATATAGGGAAGAGTGGAAAAGGCACTAGGCTTGAAGCAAACCAATCCAGCGTATTTTGACTCAGAAGAACATATACATAGATAATTTAGAGCATTAGAATGGTTACGAAAAACAATCAATGTACCAAAAAGATGTTGGCACCAAGTATAGAAGCCACTCAGTGCTCACTACACGGGGCTCTGCAATGGCAGAGAATCACATCTTGAGACGGTAGATGGTGCATGAAGCGAGGCATAGTGGTAAAGATCATCAAAATGAGCAACCGATGAATGAGAATAATAAAACAAAAAAATACTAAAATCTTAAATAAATCTACAACCGAAAAACTAATATGATTTCAAGTTTCGACATTTATAATCTGATACATGTTGAAATTTCTCAAAGATTAATAATCAAAATTATTTTATAAAAACCACGCGACTACCCTACCGAACAATTATTTATTGAGTTTAGAGTTCCTTAATTTAGAGACCTCTTCTGTAAATTTTGTATTCTGCAGATTCTTAAAAAATTGGAACTATTTCCTTGCTGAAAATCGTACCAGAAATGAGTATGTTTTCTCTCGTCTTAAGAAACGCACAATTTTGGTCAGCAGCATTACTCCTATTTTGGAGAGACTCAATTTAATAACCTGCTTCTTGATGTAAGAAAAACTCCAAGAGTATATAAAATACTAAAGAAGCGCTACAAACTGGGTAGGTTGGGATAACACTTTCAGCGATGATTTTACGATTCGGGCTCACAGCAACATTGGCACCAATTCGCATAAGAGTGGTTGTATTGCTATATCATGTGTATGAGTGTTTGTGTGGAATGCAAGATTTTGTTATTATTAAAATTCAAACCTCCGCACAAGCATTTAATTGCTTGTGGAGGGAGCATTTTACTGTGTCTAATATTATTTTGTTGTTTGTAATTGTGATATCATTGTATACTGTAGTGTATATGTTTAATTTTTTTTTTCAAAAATGGATTTAGTAAAATATTAATTTTCCAGCGCGGAGTTTTCTTCAAAAAATAAATTATTTTATTTTTATTTACAAATATTTACGGCCAAAGCCTTTAACATGTTAAACCTCTGTATACATACAAAACATGTAAACAAAGGAAAGATCTGTTACAAAAAAGACACAAAACAATTAGACTAAAGAAACTAAATTATAAATAAAAAAAGTAAAGATTCATAGATTTTTCTCAAATCGAGAAATAGAATAATAAATAAATAAAAAATGTCTAAATTTCAAAAACATTTTCCTGTTTTTTTTTCTATAAATATTATTTCAAATATTTCTATGGAATTTCGTTCTTCAATAAAATGTAAGTGTTAAGCTATGAAACGTGAGTAAATTTTATGAACAATAAACGTATATTTTATATTGACTTATAAAATAAAGTATAGGAACCGAATCGTTATTATTCCTAGAATGCCTGTATTCTTTATCCAAGGCTTTGCATGCCATAGAAATACCAATGACGCTGGTAGGTTTAAGCTTATAGCTTAAAGCACATACATTTACAGACTTTCATTAAAATTAATAATATGTTGCAGGTTTAATAGTATTAGTGAAAGCGACTTATTTCTCAATACCATAATATTACAATACCTGCTAATAACATTGTATTTGATTCCAAAATTACCTTCAATTAAGGTTAAAAATAGTTATCAAAATACAAAAGTATAGGTACGAAATGTATTTTGGGGGACTTTTTTTAGTTATTTAATTAATCTCATGGGTAAAAAATGGCAATTACACCTAGATATGTACTGCCATGGTAAAAAAATAATAGAATCCATAAAATCAGTTGTGCAAAAAACACTACAGAAAAATTTCTAGTATAGCACGTATCTACAATCTGCGTGCATATCATAATATGATCGCGCTAAAAAGTTGTTCGATATTTTGGCAAGAGCGAAGTGAACACTGATTGAAAATAACCATACGCGAGTCTAGCAATTTATTTTTAAATTCTTTTGACACTGGCTTGCAGTTTTTATTTAGAGTTTCATACGTAAAACGTGTCACGAAAATATTTCCACGTCAGCATGTGTAATGCTTTATTGTTTGACCATGGTTGACGTGAGAAAAAATTAACTGTATGAAATCGTAGCGATGCAATGTCGTAAAAATCTGCACCATTATATTTTATTTACTGACTGATAGTTTAGTAAAATAATATACTAATCAATTCCACGTTTTGATCTGGATGTATGCACTATGCAATTACTTGTTTTAATTAACGTGGATTAATTTGGACAGGCTTTCAATCGATTAAATGAGCAAAAAATGTATGAAATTTTGCTCTGATCGGTGATTCATAGCTTATCTGGTCCCATCCATGTACATTAATCAGACACATTTAAAAATAAATAGAGGTATAAGTTCTTCTCTACTGTCTGACCACATAATGAAATTTAACAATTTTGAACGATTTGTATATTTTCGTATTTCGGTAAGTAGGTACATACATAATAAAGAATATAATAAGGAAAAACTATAGAATCTTTAAGGACTATACCATCACAGCATATCCTACTAGCTGCATGTAATAATTATGCAAGCTGGCTTCTCCGTTCCTCTCCGTATCTTGAAGAATGAAAATCATAAATGATAGTTATTCATCACGGCATATCCCACAAATCTTATTCTATTATTCTATTAATTTTCTTTACATAATTTACTCTATTCTATTGTTATTGTTGTTTGTTGATTTATCTGTTGTGTTTAGTTATGTATGTTTTGTAGAGCACATAAGGGTAATATAGGGATCTTCACTGGTTTGCTTATTGCTAAATATGTTATAGACCATTGTATTTTTTGTATCAACTGTATGTATCCTGTAAAATTGAAATAAATAAATAAATAAATAAATAAATGGGGTAGTCAGCATACTAGCTGCATATAATTAACATGCAAGCTGTCCTCTCCGTGCCAATATAAAACCAAGACATTCAGGATGGTTGGCAAACCTCGTCGCTGAATTAAAGATGTAAAATGTCTTAATTATTTCCGAACGCCTGCCTTTTACAGGACACTCGAAAACTTACGGAGAAGAGTGGGAGACCAATTCATTACCGAGTGGTCTACGGGATATTATCTTATAACAATACATAGGTATTATACATAAGTTTTAGTTTTCTAGTTAGGTATAGGTATTTATTTTTTCCAGTACTACGAAAATAATTTAATATAATTTCTATTCATCCTCCTTATCCCAGATTTACAGTAGGTATCTCACAATAAATCACTAACATAAGTAAGCCGCAAGCCGTATCTCATTCTAAATTCCTAGCATAAAAATATGTATTTACATAATAGTATTATGTAAACTAGTAAAAAATAATAGCACAATACAAAATGGTATGAAATTCTTATTGGATTGACCCAGTCTTATTTAAACATAATATTATGGTAACGCTATGTATGTTGAAATAAAAAAGAAATGCTATCGATTTAGTCTATTGGCCCCATAACTTGGTATTATATAATTTTTCGTATGGTGTTTGCTATAAATACACCATGGCGCTATGCTAGACTTGGCTGACGTATCATACTTTGCCAGGTCAACAGAGTTCACTGAACGGATTATGTAAGAGAAACGTAGGTACTTTGAATTTTTCAAATAACACCTACAAAATTTCCAATACTCAATTTGTTTTCTTCAAAACTCAATTTGTAACCCTTTCAAATTTTACAGTACAGTATTAACTAAAACTTTTTACTATCGGCAAATCAACCATTTTCATGTCAACTTAGGTGACTGCCTCTATAGTAATATGAATCAATTTTGATCTTGACATTTGTTTTCGTTTGTCATTATGATTTCTTAAAACATGCAGATCATGGATATGGATTAGTTAATTTTTTTTTTGCTTCATTTCATCACCAAACGAGGACAGTAATTCTTTCAAGCCCTTTGATATGTACTTACCTACATTATATTATTTAGTTCAGTTCATTAACAACCAAGTCCAACTCAGTCACAGAAAGTATTAATTTCTGTTTGTCATTTTCTTACAAAAACTTATCCTTCACGGCACAAACTTTCTCTGTAATTACCTAACGCATTTCTTGCTCGTGTTCCATTAACCATTTGAACCATTAATTAGAAAGAAATACGTATTATATTCTTTGTGTAAGAACTTGTATTGATCCTTTTACAAATTTTTATATCCGTTTATACGTTCCTCTGTGTGTACTCGAACGATTATAATTGATGATAAAAAAATACTTTCTCTACAAACTCTAATTCTTTAAAATATTCGGTCAAAATAGTATTTTTTACATAGTTATATTTAAACGTTGAAATTTTTTAATTTTTAGCTTGTGAACACTTTTCCATGTTGCAGAGTTCCTTACAATTATGTGTTGTCGTCTTTGTGATTTTCCACGCTTCAACAACGACATGGCAACCCCTAGAACTTTTAATTCAAGAAACATACATATTTATATATATAATCATAGAAATATTAAAGCTGGTAGTATTTATGAATCAATGAATAGAAAATAGTTTGATTTAAACCGGGTTTAATTGCTAGTATACGCTAGAGTAAAGTCGAGTTAGCAATGTTCGAAATGTTAGTGCATGAGGGATTTTGTGGGTGTGTCTATTATAAAGGGTATCCAACCAACACGTGAGATGAATCACCCGTCTGACTATAAAACTTATCAAAAAACGATCAAGCAGTTTGACAAATTTTAAGTCGTAACAAATAAATTGATAGTCTCTTATTTTATTTGTCGTATATTTTAGTCAATTTATACATTATGTACATGTTTATTGACAGAACTACGAAATTGGCACCGTCTTTGCATAAGTAATATTATAAGTATAGTATAACTTGAAAAGATATGGAGGGATACTTTTGAGTCTTTTAACACTACTATAAATTTATTCTAGAGATATAAATATATGTATTTGGCTTACAATAAGCCTGTAATTATTAAAATCGTCTAATTATTCAAAATGATGAACAATTTTATTTTATTTATTTATTTATTTTATTCTTCTTGCACATCATCATTCATATAACAAATAAAATAAAGCAATATACACAAGAAAAAATGTGATGATGTGCAGTGGCGAGATTATCACTATATAGTGATTTCTTCCATCTAACCACATTTATATTTATTGGAAGATCCAAATTAGTCCAATAATCACCCATATATTATTTTGTCTTTGTCTTTTTTCTCTAAGTTCTTAAAGAGATGAAAGAAATACTTAAAATCTTATAGACATCGAACCAACATGATACATACTTAAATATTATCAAATAATATAAACGTAAATTTTGACCAACATATTTGCTCGTTTGCGTGGGACTTTCGAAACTTTCTAGCAATTTGTTAGGAAGGAATACTTGACTAAAAAGTTAAAATAAAAATATCCTTCAAGAGTAACTTTTCTTTAGGTACTATATGTAAAAGTTCTGTTTCTTTAAGGTTCCTAATAATATCACGTACAGACATACGTTGTACGAGTAGATATAACGTGATTTCTTCACCACACGTAAATATTATATATATTCTACCTACATACATACGATAGAATGCTAGTAAATTTTCTAAATTAGTCATTGGTGGCTAATATTTGCAGGAAGTTCCGTGTGAACCGCCAGCATACTAGTATTTTTCCTACAAAAATTTGTCTGTTTATTCTACTGAAACTATAAACTGTAAGAAATTATTAAGTTCTCCTCAATATGCTCATACATTTTTGTTTCTCGTATGGGATTTTTTTTAGGATTGATATTCACATTATTCTTTTTTATTCGCTCTTTGACTCTCCGCTCGGGAGCATAAGGTGAAAATATAGAATTTACAATAAGAAAGATTTTATGCTAATTAAATATCCTTTTCCCAGAATAGTCATTATACTCTTTTGGTGTTTGGTTTTAATATGACAACTTTTAATGCTTGAAATCTTATTTCAGAGATTAACATTATCGATATCATTGTCGTAGGAGCTAAAAAAGACGAAATAAAGTATAATACACAGTGTGTAACAGAAACTGATTTCATAAAATTCACTTATTACTTTGACATCTCTCATAACAATCAATCATTTTTTTATTTTGCTATGGAATAAAACTGCCCGTGGAGCACCCGGTAAAGAATTGGTCTCCCACTCTTTTGCGTAAGTTTTCGAGTGTCCTTTAAAAGGCAGGTGTTCGAAAAAATTAAGACATCTTACATCTTAAATTCAGCGATGAGGTTTGCCACCCATCCTGAATGTCTTGATTTTACATTGGCACGAAGAGGACAGTTTGCATGTTTCTTATATGCAGCTGATCTACTGGCTACTCCACTTGTGGGATATGCCGTGATGGTATAGTAGTAATAGTAGTAGTAGAATAAAACTACGTCAACACCGACACTGTAAATAGTCGTAAGAGTTGTGGAAAAGTGTCGTCAAGAAATTCGTAACTACTAGCAAATGAAAAGGCAGTATTTTTTGGCTAGATAACATAAAATATTCTCAAAATATGATTTAGCTAGAAAAGCTTACAATAAAATATGTATGATATAATTTTGTTACTGCTTAACCTAGAGACCTTAGTTCGGCAGACTGCCATAAGAAAACATAAAAAAAATGTGTTAAGTTGGTTTCTTTTCCGGTTTGATACATGAAATCCTTCTTCTAAATATAAATGGTCTACTGAAGTATAATAACACACAATGTAAGCAGCTTTCGGATTAATAATAACATTACATTAGCTTACCTTGTCCCGTCTGATGTCTTATAAAACTCCATCAGACATTTCTAGTCTAATCTTCTTTCCTGTCTCCTTATTATATTATACCTATCACGTATAGACAGGTACTCTACTCTGTGATGTAAGTAGTAAGAAGTAAGAACAAAATATTATTAGATAATAGTATTTTGTGTGCCTACATGTGTTTATAAGAGAGAAAAATAATATTTTTATAGAATGTTTCAGTTTGTTTGTTATATGTAATGTGTCCGGAAGATACATTTTTCAATTTTGTTTGGTCGCCAGTTTGATAAACTTGAATTCAACGCATTGTTTGACAGGCATAAGGAACGGGCACAGCAAATTTATTGGAAGCAAAATAGTTGATCAACATTTTTCTTTTAAAAATTGTACATTATTTATTGAAATTCTCAATTCAATAACTACCAAAATATTCGTCTAATTTTGAAGTATAAATGACGCGTCAAACCACTATTTACTGATTTATTAATAAATTTTGATGAGAGCCACTTTTCGTGTTGATATTGTTTTGCCAGTAAGAACACATCAATGAAATAAATTAATTAAAAAAAAAAAAAAAAACAAATTGCAAATTCCTAACTATAATTTGTCGCATCTGGTATATTAGTATGAATTACATCGTAAAACAAGAAGATAAAGGTAATGTACTGTTTACTCTAAAATGACCGTAAGGGCGTCTTTCGTTCAAAACTCCAAGCAAAACAGATAGGTATGTATTCAGCGTCCTCTTAGAAGTAAGTTGGTCGCACACATCCTACAATACATAAAATGATATCGGGGAAGGATAAATGCATTATAGTAGAAGCACATATCTAATTCGATAATCTAATTTACACAGTCATACATAATACTCGTATACGCAGTCTCAACCACTAGGAAACCACTTAGAAAATAATATACAAAATACACATGTAGTTGTAGTTACGCATGTATGTACGATATCTACAATATAAGGAGTAGATACTTACATTTTTTATTACCAGGGGTACTAAAAGTTATTATCCCTAACAAAAATAATATTTTATTATATTCATTTTGTAGTAGGTATCTTGAATCTAGTCTATGAAATGAATATCTTTAAAAAAAATTATAATGATTTTTATGTGCGTTTTAATAATTTGGATCAAGAATAAATAGAATCTGAGCCTTGTATATGTCGATATTGTCAATGTTTATGTGAAATTAGTAAAAAAAAAGATTAAGCCATAGTACTTCTACAGGACTTTATTGATCGCGAGCCGGTTTCCAGGAGCTTTTGCTCTCATCGTTACACGAAGTTAGGACTCCTTAAACTCCTGAAATCCAGCTAGCGACAAATAAAGCACCATATGTCAGTGCATTATATAAAGTCCCATGGAAGGACATAAGTCTTTTTACTCACTTTCAGCATAATTGTAACAAGACTTGTTTCAATTTGTTCACCATTTCAAATTCACAAATATTTTGGCCGTAGTGTGACAAGAAAATAATTAGGTCAATTACGAGGAGAATGCTCACTTATCTGAAATGAACAGTGCCCAAAATAGGTACTTATTAGATGTTTCTAAGATTTAATAAAAATATCGTTTCAAAAATGGCCTCCAGAATACTTTTAATCGCGTACATCAAAAATGCCCTCCAGAATGTAAATCTAATAAGATTTACATGTACGCAGCATTGGCCTCGTTGAATTTTGATGAAGTGAGAAACAAAAGTGTTGGAATGAGTAGGACTAGGAAGAAATATTCAAGTATACATCCTTTCTGCTCCTATAACCCCCATTAAAAAAGTAATACATCTATGTGTACCTATACAATATAATAAAATAAATTTACATTACCGATAACTTTATCATTCAAACATAATATTACGACGAATGTTATATTTTTATATCCCATATAAACTCGTTTAAAACACCTGATAACGTAAATGTATATATTTATAATGTAAATAATAATATACATCATGGTATGGTACGAATAGATATTGGTTGATAGGTTCGTACCGAGTACAAATGAAACGGATATCTAGAGACTATCTAGTATCCGAAACTGAATAAATCTCCCACTGGTATCATTCAATTAGGTACATATTTCTTAAACCTTAAACATTTTCAATTCAGCGATAAAGTATTCCATCTTATTTTATATGTCACAGAGAGGACAACATATACCATAATTCTGGTTACCTTACTTGCAGAAAATACCGTGATTGTACAGAGAGATATCCGACTAGCCACACTGAGAAAAATACTAACGAAATTAAATAAGGTAGATTTACCAACGATTTGTTTGCGAAAAGCTAATATTATAGATTCGTACTAATGAATCGTTCGTACTATCTTTTGTCCTAATCTGATAGTACGTACCAATGATTCGTTGTGAAATTTCGTTAGTATTTTTCTCAGTGCAGACTAAGATCTCTAGTTTGAAATATACGTTATCCGGTATCCATTCAAATCTCTAGTATCTGGTAGGTACTGAGAGACTCTTCAACTAGAAAGTGTGTGTTGTTTGTACATGTACCAAGTACGACAAGACTTGAGTGAGGGTTGGAGATGGATGACATACTGAGAATTGACATACTAAGTGAGCAAATGGTAAAGTGGAAAGAGATGTTATGTTGAGTAAAACATACAGTTTTGTAGATACATAAAATATTATACAAGTTAACATACTAGTGTAAAAAACCACCATTAGCATATTTTTTGTAGAGTGCATTAGTTCTCTCCATCTACCGAAGAAGATTGAAGTTTGCTTATTTATAAGTCAGTTGAGAGATTTCGCACTTCTGCGGTAGACTCGCCCATTACACAAAATATCAAGATTGTGATAATAGACTGATAATTAGAAAGACGTCTCTCTCGTGATCAATAATATAGTAAAAAAAACATTTGTTTCAATTTACCTAATTGTGGAATTGCATAAAATACCTAATTTCCTTACGTGTGCTCTGGCGCAATTAATAGTAGGTATGTTATATTTTTTTTTTTGTATTTACTTTGTACATCTAAAATGTATTTATTGAACTGAAAGACAGACAAGGCATTGTTTGAAAGATTTTACAAAATAATCTAAGGTAGATGACATTGTGAGATGAAGAAAAAAAAAAGAAGAAAATATAGGTTAAAAATGTCAAATTAATAATGGACCCACTCATAATCCCTCACATCACCCTTCACGAAAAAATCGTGGGACATCATCCACTCGAAAGATGAAAAAAATAAAGTTTTTTCATACTCACACATAATTTTATTTTTTATATAGGCACTGCATCCATTTGTAGACGATTCTGTCATTTCAAGACAGGTATTTACATTGGGTTGTATTTATTTTGTTGAGCCGCTCTGGCACTTGGTAGTTTTTGATTTCAGAGTGTTGTATATAGTAGATAGGTAGATAAATAATATATAAACAAATAATAATCTATCTATCTATCTATCTATACCATCACGGCATATCCCACAAGTGGGGTAGCCAGCAGACCAGCTGCATATAATAAACATGCAAGCTGTCCTCTCCGTGCCAATATAAAATCAAGACATTCAGGATGGGTGGCAAACCTCATCGCTGAATTTAAGATGTAAAATGTCTTATTTTTTCGAACACCTGCCTTTTACAGGACACTCGAAAACTTATGGAGAAGAGTGGGAGACCAATCAACTAATAATACTATTCAGAAATGATATAAAACATTATAGCACTCACGGGGATAATATAATGAAACATTATAGATGTTGTCACTATAGAAACAACATTATTATTTTATTACATAGGTACATCTTATGAATATTTTTTATTGAAAAAATATTATAGGTATGTAAACGTAAAAAAATATTGTACGTATGTATTAATGTGTATATACTATACTACTACTACTATACCATCACGGCATATCCCACAAGTGGGGTAGCCAGCAGACCAGCTGCATGTAAGAAACATGCAAGCCGTCCTCTTCGTGCTAATATAAAATCAAGACATTCAGGATGGGTGGCAAACCTCATCGCTGAATTTAAGATGTACAATGTCTTAATTTTTTCGAACACCTGCCTTTTACAGGACACTCGAAAACTTACAGAGAAGAGTGGGAGACCAATTCTGTACCGGGTGCTCCATGTGTATATATATTTATAAAAATATCAATAAAATGTGGAAATCTATTACTCCCTGCCGCAATATCAAAGTGTTGAGTAGGTAACTATTAATAAAAATATCTACATAGCTTCTAGCACTTTATTAGTCTAATCATCCAGATTTGCGTTATTTCTTAAAATGCATTCTTCTTAATTCTTCCCATATTAATTTGTCCAAATTGCATATTGCAATGAAATATCTTCTATGTATTTTTTGTTATAGATCTACACTTAATATGCAAACGCGTATTTTAAGAACATTTTATAAATATGACAATGTGAATATTCTGCACATCGCTACTAAAAACATTTAAATCGCATAGAACATAACAGCAGGATACATTAGAACAATATACGTATATATAATGAGTTACAATCCACTGGATTGGTCTGCAACGAGTTTGGTTTTTCTTCTCCATTCGTCTCTATTCTCAGCCAGTCTTTTTAGCCCTACGTATGAGCCACAGTTCATGTCTCTCTTCAGTTGGTCCATATATGCGTCTCTTGGTCGGCCTCTATATATACGTATAGCTCTAGTATTCCTTTGATAAATCATTATTTTAACGGGACTTTAAATCATCTCTTAAAGCTGGGATGGAAATAACAATTTACAGTATTTATATCATAAACTGTAATTATTTATACTTTTTTAAATTATGAAGAAATATTGTCTATTATTAATAATATAGTTCGCTGTGTTACTCCTATTTAGCATAACGATATACGTTAATCTTCTGTCTTCTTCTCGTCGTCGCGTCGCGTTGCTGGAATGTTAGTACCTGGTCTGGCATATTAATTTCTCTGTTATACTAATGACAGTTCTGTGTCTTCTCTTCATACATATTTTATAAACCGTTTATACCTACATAGTATAAGAAGTGATAGTAATATTAACTGTCTCAATATATCATTATTATGGATATTAATTGATAATTCATTAATTCCAAAGTAGTTTTAGAGTAACATGATACAATAAATTATTTTATTTTAATCACGTTTCCTTAAAAGAGAAGTTATGTATAAAGTACCTATGAACTATCTTTTGAATCGGGTCACCATTTAAAAACATAAATTATTTGGATTTCTGTAAAACGTGCAAAATATTATCTTTATGTTATTAGAAATATGGAGATTATAATAAATTTCTCACAACCTTTAGTAACCAAATATCTTGAGAGATTTGACTGCCTTTTTGAACTTCCAATGTCTTATGAAAGTTACAGTTTTTTACGGATTTTACAACTTTTTTATTTCTCCCGAGTACAGATAGAAAAAAAATGTAATCACATTTAAAAAATGGCACAGTTTTGAACAAATTAAGTTGGTGAGAAATCAATTGCTATTTTTTAAAATTCTGCTTTTTAAAATGCATAAGCTACTAAATTTATTTTAATGTTTCTTATTGAAAAAAACTTGAACCAAGAAAAGCGCTCTGCTTGCAATGTCTGCGATAATTTAAACTTAAATGGAATAGCAGTACTTCGCTAAACTATAATATACCTTTGTTCCAGAAGGTTTCTAGGATATTCCCATGAAATAACGAATTAAATTGTCCTCTTTTTATTACCTTAATACAATACTGAATCTTTTCTTTATACAGAGTGTATAAAAATATATTTACTAAACATATTATCATCTTACTTTCTCACTCTTGAAAGAAAGCCTCTTGAATGACAGCTAACCCCACCTCATTTCATATTGCCTGATCTTGTGTCGGCTGTACCTGGTCTTTCCATATCTTCCGTTTTAACTGTATTCCATGTTGAGAATATTATATAGGTACCTGTTATATTCTAAAAACGTACCTTCGTAAACTTGTTTTCATCATTTTAGAATTTCAATGTGTTGAATGATGTTTATGATTGTAAAACATTATTTTTTACCGCATTGATACTATACAAATCAAAGAAAATTACCATAGTAAACAAATACAATACACATTTTAATGAAATATATTCCAACATAACAAAATATTGCGAGTACTAAAATTAAAATTTACATCAGAAATAGTAACTAGAAGTAATACTTAACATTATTCATTATTTGCTAACCAGCTCCTTGATTTTGTTTAACTAGGATTTCTTGTAGACTTTGATAAGCATGGAATAACCACAAAATTCTTTTAGATGTTGATTATAATCATTTTAATCCTCCTGTGTATTGGAAAAAGGACTACAATGAAGTTGTTAAAAACACACACATAAATATTTTCTTTTCCTCTCATGGTTCTGGCTTATCAGCGTCATTTCCTTTATACAATCAGAATTAAGATGGGAAACGACGTTCTTGTGGAGTTAAAACCTCATCAAGTATTCAGAGATAGTCTTCAAGTTTCTATATCTAATACATACTACTGAAAGAAGGAGCTCTGCATCCTTACATACATAATATCCATTACTGAAAACTGATACTGTAATGGAGTGTTATATAAAAGAGAACAGTTCATGATATGGGCTACAAATTTTCTTTGAAAACACAATATTTTGACAGCTCAATTTTGTAAAAAAATTGTTTATCTAAACGGAAAATAATCTAATAATAATTTAAAATTAATGTACGCTATTGTTATCAAACATTTTATTCTTATACTTATACATTCGAACATCTAGAACTTTTTTAACGATCATAATTAAATTGTTTTTACAATTATCAATAAAAATATTGATATTGTTCTTTTTACATATTTTGACATTTATTTTTCAGATTTTTTTTACTGTGAAATCATTTGTTGTATTTTTCCAAAAAGTATTCCCTCTAACAAACATATATGCCAGGCCTGTGTACTATTCACTGTGTCGGTGTTTAGGTAGTAGAATTCCATATCGAAATAAAACGCTTGTTTTATTTATTTCCTGTGTACTATGTATAAACTTTATATAAACGGAAAGACCAACGGTATTCTCTTTAGTCAAACATGTTGTTACGGACATTTATATTTCTAGAATATACTTTTTTAATGATTCTGATTCTTCAATATTTCATAAGGGATATATGTTACAATAACAAGCTACTTTGGAGATGAATTCCCTTTGGTAAGCTTTATGATGTCCATGTTTGAATTTGATCACGTGACTAAATAACTGTTATCTTTGATCTTTAAAATAATGTACCTACCCCACAATACTATAATGGGTAATAGATAATGTTCAATAACGATAGTTGAGAGATTGTTCATAGTTTATTTGACTAGACATAACGAAACAAATATATTACTTTATCAAACTGATTAATTAATTTAGATAAATAAAATAAAACATTGATAAAATGCAGACTACTTTGATTGCTACTACATAACAAATTATACAATTATTATAAATAAAAAATATTACAGAAGCGATATTCGATCAAATTAGGTATGATTCATTACTGCTCTCAAGTTTATCACTTAGCTTCAAAGTTTAATTTTATTAGGTGTAGAATAAGCTGTTATCTGTGATATATTTTCTATTAAATACATTACTGTTACTTTGATGTACCTAATAAAATATGCGCAGATCGAAGCACCAGGACCTATTTTTAATTTTGCCTTATCAGAACATCGCTATGATACAATCCAGACGATGTCGACTGCCAAAACCATCCAATGTTATACTTTTTTCAAAAACATGCCCACGTAAAACAAGTACTGTAGCGACCAAACTCTCGCGAGTGAACTCTCACAAAGCGGTTTCGTCTCCTATTACTCTTGAGTAATATTTTATCTGTAAAGCATTTTATCTGTTTTACTTTGCAGATGTAGGGAAAAGGGATGTTAATAATGCATCGATAAATGTGTACTCACACATAAGATTAAAAACTTAAAAAGCATGGGTAATATTTGCTTTAATAGATCTTTAATATGATGTTGTAAGAATGTACAATTATTTGGATTCGTCTATAGGTAATATCTGCCAATATTTATAACTGTGTGCAAATTTTCTAACATTCAATGAGATTTTTTTAAAAGGGCAGCGCCCGCCACATACCTCGTGCCGTACCTGGAGATATGTATCTCCATAACGACACACACATGCACAAACAGGATTTAATGTCGCATTAAAGCGAGAAATGCTGCCCCGAGGGAGCACTCTAGATTTAGCGGCCACACACCAAAAAAATTTGGTGCAAAAAGGGAAGGGAAGAAATGGGAATAATGCCTTCTTCTCTATGCAGTATCGCTAGTTACTTGAAGGGGATATTAGGCTATTAGATATTAGATTATTAATTTCATATGACAGCTGATATGGTATGGAGGTAATAATGCTTGTCTTTGAATCACAATGGTCCCGGGTGCAAGTGGTGTAGCCAGTAGATTGATTTTATGTAATGAACATACAAGTCCTCCATGCCAATAAAAATTAAGACATTCAGGATGAGTGACATACCTCATCGCTGAATCGAATATGTTAAATGTCTTACACTCACGTGATGATTTACTAATACCTGCCTTTTACATGATACTTGAAAACTTACAACAAATAGTAGGAGACATAATATTCTTATACACTACGGAATAAAACATTTAAATCCATACAAAAAAAATCGATTATCTCTTTTATTCATCGATGTATAATTTTCCTCTTTAAAATGTGGAACATACATATAAAATGAAAATGAGCAAATAAAACAAAATGTTTGTAGATTTATTGCAATACTTTTCATTGCATCTCCTCTCTGCTACTGCCAGTTCCAACAGATGAAGAAAATAAGGTCAAGCGGAGCTTTGCTACAGTTGTGTTATCTTCCCAGAACAATTTAGCTTGTAGATTTAACTCCTTAGGGATATAGAACCGTCCTCTGATGTAAATGTTGAAACTATTCTTTATATTTGGTACGTAGGTATGTATGGTTTATATAATCTGATAAAACTTGTACTGTAAAATGCTCAAAATTGCAAGTTACATGTGGTGTCTATACATAGTTGAATGAACAATTTCAAAATAATTTGCACATCAACTCAATCGCCCTTCAATGCATCTCTCGGAAAAACCGGTCAGAAACCAGTCTTCTCCATTCAAAACTTCTTTGCGCCAATTAAATCACCGTTTTTCACAAGATTTCTAGCGCTCTTCTGTGCTATGAAAGAGGGATGTACAGACCGTCGGAAGTCTTATGCGGCGGCTTAACTGCCATACGGTTCGTCTATACCTAGACAAAATAATTTTACTTACCTCGATTTTCTTATGGGAAAACACCAAATGTCGATTAAATCATATTATAGATACTCGAACGTATAGTTAAATTTGTAAACAGTTTTGTATATGCAAATACTATTAATTTATTCTCTGTATAACATGCTCGGATATAATCATGCTTGGTCGGAACACGTCGAAAACGAAGAAGTGTTAACCAGGGCTGGCGAAAAAAGGCAACTCCTCAAAAGAATCTGCCAACAACGAGCTAACTGGATTGGCCACAACATCAGGCACCCAGGACTGCTCATCTCAAACGCACAGGGCAGGACCGAAGGCACAAATGGCAGAGGCCGACCGAGAGACGCCTATATGGACCAACTGAAGAGGGACATGAGCTGTGGCTCATACATGGAGTTGAAGAGACTGGCTGAGAATAGGGAGGAGTGGAGATATTATATTCTGGTAGATATATTCTGGGGTCAACCCAGGCAGTCATCCTAATAAACAAACAAGACATCCTTTTTGTCATAAAATAATGTGACTCATTCATTAATGAATCAATTTAACAGCACTCATTTCATGAGATGCCATTTCAGCTGAAACATCATTTATTTCAATTTGTAGCGATGTTTTTTATTCTTATTTTTTTATGTTTGAAGATTGTGTAATGTTTTGAGATGATTATCATACGTAAGTAAAAAGCAAATGCCGTATACTGGTTAAATAAATAAATTGATTAATATGTAGTTAGGTACACGAATTCAAATTACATTTACGCGGTATGAAAAAGCCTCATAAAGTATCTACTGCATTTACATGCATCATGCTTTATATTATTACTTTAATGGTATCCCTGTTAGTTCCACTAAGTGTAAATTATATTACTGTGAAATGATATTTATGTGTGTTGCATTAATACGAGTACAGCACTACTCAAGCGGGCTGTACCTAGTGTTACAGAGTATCCATTTACTTATTCTAGCATATTATACGTATTAGGTATTAGCATCCACTTCTTTGTTGATTTATTCTAATAGTTAGTAGTTTAAAGCTTTAAAAAATCGTGGCAGAAAATGTCTCTTAAATTAATACAATTTGCTTTGAGATAACATTATATATAGTAAAAATAAACATGAATTCTCTAAAAAGTGGATATATGGCGCTCTTGTAGCTGACTGAACCCATAACTTCTCCAATTTTTTTTAGTAAAAATAAGAGTTGAATACCGTTTAAGTTTTTTTTTCTTGCCAACTAAAATAAATTGTTGTTTTCTTTGATAGTATTATTTTTAATATTTGCTATCTTTAAATGAAGTGATAAATTCTTATAAAATAGAAATGTTACAAATTCTATTAGAAACTAAATCTAATAGAATTTGTAACAATAAAAAAATTAGGAATAAATTAAAGTGGCAAATAATAATATTGTAAATGCGCTCTTGAGGTGATTTAATTACGAAAACAGCACAATATAAGTGATACAATAATAATAATTATTATTATCTATACTCTTGTGGTAGGTATACGGTACGGTAACCACTCGTCTTATTGCACGTATCAAACATGTGTGTCGACCATTCTATATCGATAAAACAATTAAGATTCTTACGAAGCCCGATATAGTTCGGTGAATTGAAGATGCTGAATTGTGTTATTCGGGATATTTTAAGACTACCTGTCTTTTATTTATTTATTTATTTATTTATTCTTTTTGCACATCATCATTACATTACAGTGTTAACAAAATAATACAATTTTTTAAAAACTAGGACGATGTGCAGTGGCGAGATTATCACTATAAAGTAATTTCTTCCATCTAACCACGACACATTGACTGAGATAAACCTAGTAAAAACTAATTTACTTAAAAAAAAAACATACAAGACACAACAACACATTAACACACAACAAAAGAAAAAAAAAGAAAATTGAAAATAACATTTGACACACACCCAACATGAGGTAGGGATTATGGATTAGAGGAGGGGAGGGGGGGGGGCTAGGGAACGGATACTGAGTTAGAAGATAGCATTTTTTCCTTAACACAAGATTTAAAAACATTGAGCGATTGCGAAACTCTATGCGAAGAAGGAAGATCGTGACATTCTTTTACATGACACTCGCCAACTAACAGCAAAATTTTGTTGTCATTTTTTTATGCCGAGAACTCCACGGAACCCAAAATTTAATTCTTAGGCATACGTACCCTTTAACAAATTTGGAACAAAGATTGTTGGTTGCAAAACTTGAATTCCAGATCGTCTAATTAAATGTCCGAGACGTAATTGTCAAGCTACCAACTCTACTTGGTTACTAAGTTTTTTCAAATCAAGAAATGAAGAAATAAGTTTTTTTTACCTAAAAAATACCGATTGAACCGAAATCTGAACATTCAACTTAACCCAAATCTTCTATTCACAAGTCATTGTTTAAGTAATAACTTTAAAAATATATTACCAACTTCAGAGATATCTCTAATTTTTGTATCATTTACTTTTACGAGAATGTTTACTTTCACTTTTTATAAAGATAGAACCTACTACTTATGAGGCTGAATTCCAAATGAATTTGGATCTCATTACGATCTCATTTAAGGTCTATTATGCTTTATCCTAGTAGAATTTTATAAAGGTAATTTGTATACAACTATTCCTGAAGCAATTTGTGAATTTTGAACGACTTTATGAAAAGTAATTTTTTTTACACAGTTTCAAATTATCTTATTCCTTGTAACCAATACGCGATCTTAATATTTAGGTTTTATTGATTTATTCATACCTTGACGACACTTTTTTGTTGTTATTTACCTCATATAATAAGTTTTTTTTATATTAACGGTATGTTTATTTATCACACTCCCTTTCTCTTTTCCCTCCCTCTAGTGAGGTAGAAAGCAGCTTATTCAGCATTTATCACATGTATATACAACTTTATTGTAATGTTTATTAATTTTTTTATCAACGAAAAGACCGTTTAGCATTCAATCCAATATATATTTGTTTTATTGTAACGAAATGAATCAAACAAATTTTTTATTCTACTCTTAAGATCGACAATGTCTTTACAAGACGAAAGACGTGTCTCTCGTAAATAAATCGAACAGTAGAAAAAAACACTTGTTTTCTTCTACTGTTCGATTTATTTCGAATTCTACTACCCAAACACCGACTTAGTGAATATAATGTTTTATAATAGCTACAAGCAAATAAATATGTGAAGCTATAATTTTACCCAGATATATTCGCTCCTAAGTGGATTGCTGGTAATAAAAAAAATCGCTCCTAACTTTTATGCAATCTCTATACCCACATTATAAAGCCTTAAGAGGGCTCCACACCCCTTCTTTGTGATTTCATGCAAACGAATTAGCAAAATTACAACCATTTTATTTTTTAAATATTATAAATTCTGGATCACATGTATGTTATTTTTTATATTAATATAATATTTTGAACATTAATAAATGCGATTTTATCATTTTAGTTTTATTTTGCTGCAAGGAATATAGTGAAAATAATTTTTGAAGATTACCGTCGCAATGATGATACGTTGAGTGGTGCTATTTTAAATAAATTATCCTTAATAATACAAGAGTGTTAATAAAATTTTAAAACCAAGATTAATCTTAAAATATCATGAATTTTATAATACATCTTGAGTTATTTATTTACAACCCTTGGATTTTCTTAATTATTATGACAAACTGCATACACATCAAAAATAAATTTCATTATTAAAAAAATCATAGAAAATGTTTATAATTCAACCATTTGTTTTATTTATATGATAATATGGTATGTTGTTTACCGTGCATACTACATATATAACGTTATTATGTGCAATAATCAAGAATATAGCGAGTTTCACAAATTTTAAGATTCAGAAGGCCCACGGCGTGCCTAGTAGCCGGATGTGAGACCCTATTCGCTCTGATTTTGAATTAGGAAATAAATAAATTCAGTTTATAGAATAAATACAACTTAAATTTTATTTATATGTGATAACATACTATTTTTTTATACCCATGAATATTTTTGCATATAAAGTTTTGGCTTATATTTATTAATAAAACTATTTCATTAATTATATGAATAATTTTCTCTGCGCCTACTAAAAATTGTTGCCTGAAACCACTAGAGCTAAATCTAATTCGTACCTTAGGTAAGAACGGCTGTTAATAAAAAATAATTAATACCTTTACCTGATTGATTGATTCGATCAAGATTTTGTGCCAAAGTATAATAATTAGTTATATATAATGCAGACAGTTTCACTGCATCACTCAACAAAAATGCAAACACCTGCTATACAATAATTACAACAAAAGGCTTGTCATAAAGTTGTCGAGTTATTTTTTAGAGTCAAATAATCACGTCAAAGACTTAGATGAATAGTACAACTCTTACATCAAACTGACTTCTCCATTTGCTCTATTTTATTCAATCTAGTGCATCTGCTGCGTATATTAAATGTAAATAAATGTTTACAACATTAGAAGGAAAACATTCATACCATAACCGAAGATGAATCTAAAAACATTACGTATGCATAGCAGTATACAATAGAAGGTGTTGTACATTTATATATATATACATTCAAAAGTGCATTAAGTTCATTGCATATCGAGTGGAAGGAAAGCGGTTCATGAAACGATGCTATTAGGAAACTTAAACCAGGATTTCAAGCATACAAGCACCTACGAATATCAAGTACTGATGTATTTTAAACTTTCTAGGAGCTTAAACTATGTTTGATATGAACAGAAGCCCTAGAGCAATATCCAGTATTCTGTCACGTGATCGTTAAAGAACAAACTTTTGGTTATCAATTTTATTATCTTTAACAGATTGATAAGGAAAAAATACAAACCTGCATTTTGTCTTCACTTTAATTTCTCCATAGGCTTTTAAGGTGTGGCTTATGTGTCGTGACAAAAGTTCTAAACAGAGAATATACATACCTAAGCAAACGTCTTTGCTGCGAATCACATTTTATTTACTTAAGTAAAATCTCACGAACAATAAATTATCTTCATATCACAGTTTTATCAAACAACAAAATCAAGGCTTCTTGCGGAAGTGCAGAATTTAAGCAAACCTCCTCTTTTCAGAAATGTTAAGCGTTATTTATTGAAATACTTAATACTTTGATATCGTTGTCATAGAAATTATGTGTTATAAAAAAGTCATCAGGACCGTTGCGTCAGGAATCGCATTGGAAAACCTATATTATTTTTTGAATTCTCAATAATTGAAAACCTGAACAGAATTATCGTCTCTTTCATATAATAAAATTTCATAAATAATAAAAAGGAGAAATATATGGGTTTGATAAAGTGTGAAGTGTTTGGGATATTATTTCTTTTTAGTCTGTTTTTAAAAAAATTGATTTTTCTTATTTTTAGAGTTTTTTTTTGTATTGAATGTGTTTGTGCGAATGAATGTATTAAGTGTGCGAAATTGGGTGAATGGGTGTATTGTGAATGAATGTATTATGTGTAAGATTTTCTATAATTGTCTTTTGTGTTATTGCTGAAGTGTGCACTGTTTGGATGTGAGACTATTGGAATGTTTTTGTCGCTTACATGTTTATATTTATATGTCTTTCATCTGTTGTGTACCATGTGAGTAAATAAATAAATATATTACAAACACACACACAAGACCTAATTGCTAATTTACTAAAATCTTAAACTTTCTAGTGGAGTCTCCTATAAAGAATAGGCCTTCCACTCTTTTCTGTAATTTTTTTAATGTTCTATGAAGCAGGTATTCGTGGCAGTTGGTTTGCTGGCTACCCCACTGATAGGAATACTATGATGGATCCTTATTTATATTCATACAAAATTTGTGTCACTAGTTTCACCTTATTTTACAAATAATATAACATTTCATACTGAATACATCATTTAAAATTGAAAATATATTTACATGTAAGCTATTTTGACGATAGCTCAAAAGATAAAAAGTAAAAGAAAAGTTAGAAGAGCACTGATGTGGATGCACTTATAAAGTCTGCACTCTTTATTCAAGTAAAATAAGTTGAAGCTATTCATCTCTTTGTAGATAAATATAATACATAATACATACACCTGTACCTACTCACAAATAATGTATATTTAGTCCTAGTTTACTAACCGTGGCTAGTTTGAAAATGCAGTTTCCCGGAATAAACCAAAAGTTTACACATAAAATAAATTGATATATTTAAATAATCTAATAAAATGAATATTTATTATTATTGTTGAATATTACTATTGACAATAAACAATAAAAATAAATATTTATTTTATAAGATAATTAAAAATGAAGTGTTACAAAGTTAATGCCGATACAATTAATGAAAGGAACCTATATTAAATTTTTTTCTACAATGTAATTTATGAATATTTCAAATGGCATCTGTTATTTTATGGAATAAAAACAATTGATATTCGGGAATTATTTAAATAGACACAAAATTGGAACAACACGAGTATTTATTTATTTATTCAATCTTAACTTTACATTGATTACAAACAATTTTATAAAGGCTTGAGATTTTATAAAGACATATCATCACTTAGCCAAACATGACAGTTGGAATAGCGGTTATTCCATGGTTTTAAATACAGATGGTACTCTTAGTCTCTAGTTTTCCTTTGGGACCTGATCCTTTTAATCCAGAATGCTCCATCTCTTTCTACTGGACAGATACGCTCTGTTGCATATTTTTCATCTTCACTGAACAGAACGTTTCCGCTTTTACATTTGATAAATATAATATTTGTTATATGATACGTTATTTTCCTACTTCCTTTCTACTGTTATCAATGTACGGTGTACTCTTTCATATTCACAAATGGAAATAAATTACCTACATTCAGAATTAGCTTATTTTACATATATTTTTCTTTATTTATTTCTTTTACAAATAGTTTTAAGTATCAGTAAAATGCATCATTATACTTCAATACAACGTTTAGTGTGGTATAGATGCTGCACATCACTTAATTTTTCTTCATGTTTTACCGACATAACGATGGATGCCATACCACAACGCTGAACTAAAACACTTTGAATCCATCTCTGGACATTCATCTCTTCTGTAATTTTCTAATCCATTCTGTTCTGGCTCGCTACACCCATTTCCTTCCAGTAGGTTTACAGGCACCATCTAGTCATCTAGCTTATTTTCATATAATCAATAATTATCCTGCTTGTCTTAGGACCTGGCAATCTGTCCAGCTACTACTATACTGTACTACTTTACCATCACGGCATATCTCACAAGTGGGGTAGTGGTGGATTTACTGCACGTAATGAAGACGCAAATTGTCCTCTTCGTGTCAATAAAAATAAGACATGCATGGTGGTTGGCATGCCTCATCGCTGCATTGTAATTAGTATCATTTTTTTATTACGTGAGATTTTACGAACACCTACTGCCTTTTACTCATATCGCCCGCCCAGTTGAATTTAAGGGTGTTCACCTATTTAACTCTCTTTTATTCACCCACTGTGTATGAATGGTGAATTTTTCATAATTTTATTTACCACTCAATATGTGGAATGTAAATAGTTTGTTAATTTGGAGTAATTTGTAAGAATGATCGCGTGGCTGTTAACATGTAAAATATTTAAGTCGATGGTGTTAATAGAAAAACGTCGTCGTTAAAAATCGATACTCGTTCTTTGAAGGTGACTCAATGAAAAGATATTCAACCCATTCACCACCAGGTGAATATACTCTACAGACCAACTATATAGTAACGTAATTATGTATATTCAACACTACATAGATACGAGAATACCTACATAATATGTAGTATGTTATAGTTATACAAACACAATGATGCAGGCGAGTATTAATGATACAACCTATTGAATGTAAAATAACTATACAGTAAGCTTAGAAAAAGCTTTTTTACATAGTCAAATAATGTGTGATATACATATTTATTACAGTGTCATATTATGTTGTCATCTTTAAGGTAGGTACCTTCTTGTGTAAATCAGCAATTTTCAGATAGTGCTCAAGAAGGTGACAAAAATTTCATGTTCGATACAAATGTGACGCTGAAAATGTGAAAATGTGATGAAATATTTTAACACTAGAATCCATACATGCAAAAATAAAGAAAGAAACAAATTTTTATTCTGCTTTTCACGTATATTCAAAAATATAAATTATGTTCGACTATAAACCCCAATTTAACTATTAAATATTCAGAAAAATTGAATTTTTTTTTTTGTTCAACTGGATTTAGGCGCAACTCGTAGATGACAAAACCAGACATCTAGATCTTGATGCATTCGAGATCTGAAGTATGAGATGCCGAAAGAATGGTTGCTTCTATGATTTGAATTGAGTGTTTGTTTATTGGTGTACCTTATGTATATCGTGACCGAGAGAATGGCAGAATCAGTGAACGTTGTCCATGGACACTGAAAGCGATCACTTGAGCCAACCTGGATCCAATTCGTTAGCGTTGAGACGCTATTCTCACTTCTTCCGATTAGATTTCGCAAATGTTACATTGTGTAAACATAATTTTCCAACCGAGTTGTTTGTTAAGTGAGAGAGCTTTCTTTAAAACTATTAGACAAAATCGAAACATTAAAATCATTTCATTCATTCATACCATCACGGTATTTTCCACAAGTGGCCAGCGATCCTGATGATATTAACTTGCAAGTCGTCCTTTTGTGCCAATAAAATTGAAATCATTCAGGATGGGAGGCATAACTCATCGCTGATTTTAGGATGTTCTCTTTTAAAGGACACTCGAAAAGAGTAGGAGATCTCTATTTTGCCGGTAACTCCACAGATAAGTACCAAATATGTACCTAGTGTAGGTATATGTGAGTCTGAAGTCTTACTTTATACTAACATAATTTTTCTACATTTTAACTTTTTATGAAGCATATAAAAGTATTTTAATATACCCCAACTTTATGTCCATATTTTTACCATTGCGGATTCTAAATGATTTTTCTAATAGAATTTTCTTTTGTTGGTGAATGTAAGTAATAAACTTTTTAATATAAAAATATGCTTGTAGAACCGTATTTTATTTTATTTCTTTTATACCTACCTATTTTTAATTTAATTATTTAACATTAAACTTGAATTCAGTGCAATTATTTGGAGAACTATTATATTGAAATTTATAGAAATGTTTTTTTCATCTTTTTCTACGATCTTAAAATCAGTCTCATATTTTATTCGAAATTAAATACGAAATAATACTATTTTGCTCTGCTTATAAAATATAATGATCATGTAACGACTAACGCCACCCTGTGATCAAATTACATAATCGAGTTAAACAATTCATCAATAGTTCTTAAAACTTGACTGTTTCGTGGATATATTTATGTATACAGTGAGTCGTACAGTACTACATATTATTAAATTGGGTAGATTACTAACTACTAGATACTTGTGTACATTGTGTTGGCTTGAAGTAAATTGTGTTGTCGGCCGATAAATAGAACATACAGTAATATTAAGCATGCCACATATTAAAATCAATAATCTTCACTAACAAACTAACTATAATATTGAGTGGTAATATACATAAGTTATATCTATCTACCACAGTATTATATGATGAAACTAAATATTTTTACATTGTTCTTGTCTATCCATTCACTATTGTTACTATTGTTCAGCACCAGGGCGCCTTCATGGCGACGCCATGCCATGCCATGTTTAGGGTGTCTGAACTCATTGAAGGTGTGTGGACAATAGCTATGAATGAATAAATCTCATTGTGCTATGAAAATACTTTGAAAAAATACTAAAAATAGCTTTGAAAGAAGTGATTTTATAAGTTCACCTACATGTTCGATATGTTACCTAATACGCTTTTTTTATATTGAAATATTAATAGAAAGTTTGCAATTTGAGAGTATCTACAAAAATTTACTAATCCAATCAAGTAATGATTCATCTTTATGAACCAAGGAAGTAACAATATAAAGACAAAATACAGACAATACTTACAGTGTAATAATGTTCTATTAATTGACGGACCTGTTGCGAGAACAATGTCTTCTAGTCAATCATTTAAAAGGAAGAATATAATTTAATGATTAGAAAATAGGTACATCAATGAATAATAGTTTCACGTATTTTGTTATAAATTGTACGTTGTATAAAGTACATAATATTATTAATTGTATAGAGTGTAGAGTAATTTATTATATGTATTTATGTAAGTTGTACAAAGTAAGTATTATATTGTAATTAAGAGGCAACAACCGTTTATTATTTAATAAATAATTAAGTATACATGTAAGTATTATATTTATCCAATAAATTGGATCAAATATTTGCATTAAGTTTTCCAAACAAGTTGTGAATTACAAGAAGTAGATATTATATAGCACAATTTTGAGCATTTTAAAATCAATTTTTATGAAGTCATTTTAGAAAACAAGTTTTTTAAGAACAATTTCAACGTTTTGAAGGCAAATAAAAATTTTATTAAGCTTACATTAATTTAGTCTAGAAAGGTTTAGAATAATACAATTTAATAGGATTAACAGTTCATTATATACTAATGATAATAAGTCGCATTTCCTTAAAATAAAAAATAAAATGCTGCTTTCTGGATTTTTTCCTTGCACTTTCAGCTCTTTTATTTAGTTTAAAAACATAAAAGATTGCTAGTTTCTACTCTCACCCCATGGTTTTATGGAATTTCAAAAAACAACATTTCAAAACATTGTGTGAAATTTTCAAATAAAAAACATATTTTATTCAATCGCCAAACATATGAGATCGCCTAAATTGAAAATGAGACACAATTATTTTTTATAGTTTATCATATTAAATAAAAAAAATATATTACCATACATGATATAAAACCACTTTTACATTACAAACTTACCAAAGTTCATCTTATCGACTGACGGTCTGTAGTAGAAATATATTAATACATTATGTTTTTTATTTGCTATCCCACTTTCAATAGTTAGCAATTGCTCTACAACTACGTACATTTAATTACGGTAAATGTTCAATTTGGTTTGTTTTCCTACCAAATACCGGATAGGTATTAATTCCAACACCAAAATCACGAAAGCGATGCGAATCAGCTAATTGTTCGCTCATTTATCGTAAAATAACGTTTTTTTTTTTTTTAAAAAAATCTTTGCTCCAAACAAAACAGAACATGTAAATGAGTACAACATGACGTTGGTCAGTTAATGGGTTTTCCGGTTAAGGGTCTCACAGAATACCTGGTGTTTCCGTTCTTCACCTGTAGCTTAGTTTCTTTTACGCAGATAATATACCAATACCTAGTACTCATAAATGAATTTGACATACTACAATATAAATTTAAATAAATGTTATGAAAATTTTAATAGTTTTATTATTAACGTTACTCCGTAATATTTTTTATAACCCTTTAATAATGTAACTGACTTGTGCAAAATGAAAAAAATACAATCATACTTAAAATATGAAGGGTGTACACATATAAACGGGAGTAGCATGGTAGTACAATTACGGACTGAGAATATAATAATTGTGAAGTGCAATTTAATACTATTACCTTTATATTTGAAAGATACATGCACATTAAAATTTATCAAAAACCACATTACCTCAGCTCCATATATCTATTAATTAGTAAAATAATACAAAATATAATAAAAAATAATTTACAACAATAATTATAAATGACTAATTTTGAACATGGATGGTATTAAGAAAATAAAAATAGAAAAATATATCGCTTCAAAAACCACAAACCATATTAAGCAGATATTTTATTTGAATTAGTTCATCAAACAGGACATAAATACATTATTGATCCATCTCTGCATAGTTTTTGAAAATCCTTCGTTTGTGTTGTTAAAGATATGGAGCTGGACCAAACGCTATCTTGAACTTATATAAAAGCATTTAAAGATTTTCTCTTGTCTTCGTGACCGTTCCGCAAACATGTTATGCATGTGATTTCTCATTTTTTTCTTTGTAAAAATAATTTTTAAAATGAAACACAATATATAGTTATTCCACTATTGACTTTATTTATTTTTGCGAGCCGGCTTTCAAGAGCTTCCACTCTCATCGTCAGGCAAAAGTAAACTTTACTTTTGCCTGACGATGAGAGCGGAAGTTTGACTGCGGAAGAAGACGTGTTTCATTTTAAAAATTATTAATATGAACTCTCACCAAGAACCGTCGGTCTATAAATTAAACTTTGTAAAAATACCTATGAAACAAAAACACTTTAATCATTTTCAACACTCACAAAATATTAACAAATTGAGTTCTAAAAAAACACGATGCTTCAAATTGGGTACATAATTCGTGAGATAATTATGGAAAAACTAGAGAAAAATTTTGGTAATCTTTTCCTTTAAATATTTGATCATCCCTCGCATTTGGTTTTCTCGTAAATTATACCTACGACAATATTTTCCATATTATCCTTTATGCTTTCATTTGTTTGTATAACTTAATAAAATTATTGTTCATTTATTTCTTTACAGCCGGGAGGCACGGTGTCTTGCAGGGGTGGTGAACCGTCATGGCGCCGGGGCACTGCGGGCCGCACGCCGCGTGAGCTTCCGGGCTGCGGCTTGCGCGCCCCTGCAACCAACACCAAAACACAACACGTGACACTTACGGAAAGGTAAGATTTTTTATTCAAAAATCACCAAATAAAATAAATGCACATTTTACATGACTACATGAACTGTGTTATATTTTTTTATATGAATCTATCTTTTAAAAAATACCCAAAAACACCCCGAACACGCTAACACCAAAGAATTGAATCCCGGATCTTTCTATTGAAAGCCTTAAATTTTACCATCTGATAACCAAGGTATGATGCGAATGTTTTGCTGCAAGTACACTGAGAAAATACTCACAACGAATCATTGGTACGTACTATCAGATGAGGACCAGAGATAGTACAAACGATTCATTAGTACGAATCTATAATATTAGCCTATCGCAAACAAGTCGTTGGTAAATTTATCAACAATTTGTTTGCGAAAAGTAAATATTATAAATTCGTACTAATGATTCGTTTGTACTATCTCTGGTCCTAATCTGATAGTAAGTACCAATGATCGTTGTGAAATTTCGTTAGTATTTTACTCAGTGATTTGCCGCTTTCTTCACAAAAATTTATCGCAAATCTTTCTGACCCTGCCTACTTAAACATCTAAAGTACTGTGTTTTATACAAATCGTCCGATTTAGATCAGAATCCGATTTCTTATATACCTAAACGAAGGGTTCGATATCTTATGGTGCCTTTGAAAAAAGTTATCACTTGAAATTTTATTCTCTCAATAAAAAATGTTCTGGCTACCTCACTTGTGAAAGATATGTACCTCTACGGTATAGAGGGAGATTGAAAATAAAGTCCTTTTTGATAATTCCGTTGTATAAAGAAACGTGATAAGAAATGTCTCTATTGACACAATCATATTCTAAAGATGTTTACATTTTTCTTTTGTTCTCTATGTAAGTGTTTAGATAGACAATTGAAATAAATTTCTTTGAACTAGAAAATCTCTCACTAAGTATATATTTTTTTTAAGCTCTGCAAGACATATTCGTCCCAAGAAAATAAAAATGATATATTTCGAGTAGACAGAAACTAAGTTGACATAAATCTTTTTGAACATTTATGTAAATAGTTTCCTTCCTGTGTTTACAAAAGAACTGCCGAAGGTAAAGGATGAAAATAAAATAGTCCCTAAAACCTTCGTAGGTATACTTTGTAGAATAAACGTAGGTACCTATGATAGATTTTTTTTAGCAATGTTCTGACTCACAATCTGAAATTCATTTTATGGTTTATAACGTACTATTTATGTTTAAATCACTGGAATTGGTAAATTTGTAAAACGTATGTTTATTTGTAGTAAAATTCTCATGTCGGAACGAAAGCACCCTATGTCAAGTAGCATTTTTTTTTTCAATATAACCGTTCAAATATTTATCAATAAAATAAATTTTATTTCTCACTCGTTTGTTAAGAAGAAGTTACTGTAAAAATTGGTAATTGTTGTTATGTAACTGTTTTTCTCACAATTTGTTGAATAACTAAACCAGGCAGAGTTCAGAAGGGGTGTAAGGAGTACACTGAATTCCTGAGTCTTAAGAGAGACAGAGATTCGATCAATTCATAGTTTGAACTATTTTAATCTTAATTGTTTTAATTTTTAATTATTATATATTCTTATAATTCTATTGCAGTGTTATTTTTAGCTATTCATTTTCACGTGGTTTGTCTTGTTTTTTGCATTTGATATAGGTAGGATAAGTGTGTGTTATAACTGTTTACTTGCAACGTGTTCGTCATACGCTTCGGTAATTTGCGGGACCTTGATTGGTTTGTTTTCTGGAGAAATGTGACTGTTAACATTTGTTAAATTAAACTGTTTGTGTCCCTTAAGAAGAAATAAATAAAAAAAAAATACTAAGATAAAATGGTGAAAGAAAACAATAAATTGCTTTAAAAATCCATTCCTACAAATTAATATTCCCAGAATAAATTATTGTACTTGCAATACACGTGTATATACATACCTATAAGTAGATATACAAGTAAATATATAAGTAGCTACTACATAGATATTATATTCGTTGCGTTGTAACATTTTTGGTTTTATGCTCGTTTAAATACATGGTTGCGGAAAGATATTATTTTGCAATTTTGGTTTTTATTTTGTTATTTATTACGGTAAAATCACTCAATATTGGGATGAATGGCTAAAAAATAATTTAAAAAAAGTTGAAATGGTGTTATTTGCATTAACAAAGAAAATTAATATTTTTTATCTATGGACTAATAGGTATCATAGTATAGATATGTATTGTATGAACACGTTTTGAATTTTGTAGAGATGATTTATTATATAAAGAAATATAAAAAGTGATTGTTAAAAATGTAAGAATGAAGTTGTATGGTAGATGGTTAGCAGCTGAGTGTTGTTGTTCTTTTTTGTTTTGTTCTAGAAACATAGAAGCATTTGAAAATAATGTCATTGATGTGTAAATGAAATTGGGTAGGTGCGTGGCTAGTCGCCACAATAGTTAATATATAAAACTATATAAAATAGATTAATATACCATCATTAAGAGGATAACAAGGACTGCAAGATCATGTTTCTGAGTCAACCCTGCCAAAATCGGACATTGTTTCGTTTCTCTCCGACAAACAGAAATATTATTCAACATTAACGAATTTTATTTGTTTTGTTTAATTTGAGATCCACTCAGTTTTATGATGCATGAAATTGAATTATTACACAGATTATTATGGATGGTGATAATGCTTTTCAAAGCTGTGGAGTATTATATCATTGACCTGAAAACTACTCGTGGTTTTCGAATTATTTGGAACAATAATACGTAATTAGAATCCATTGTTTATTACAATTATACATACAAACATATTGGTGCTGAAACATTGGGATTACTGGTGACATACGTCATGGATTATCATGATTAAGTACTATTAAAGTTTCCTTTGATCTATACGTAATGAATGCATCATAATAGTTTTAACTATATAATTATATAATTACACTAAATTGCACTACTTAATTACACTAAAGCAATTTTCAACTCAATTTGATTTGGTATTTGTACCATCATAATTGTGTAAAATATACTTTTTCGTGAACTAGGAAAAAAAATATTTTTTGTACCCAAGAAATCTGATCAAATTTTAATATAATATAAGATGAAATATACAGGACCAAGAACTGATCCTTGTGGGACTCCTTGAGTTACAATATCTTCGTCGGTTGAGCCAGATTCTACTTTTACAGACCACCTTCTGTTGTTCAGGTAAGAGCGTAACCATTCTAATGTGGTGTTCTCACTTTGGCGAATATCGCCAGGCTCCAAAATATCGCCAGCCATTTGAACCGTGTGAACAAAATGACAGCTAGTCTGAAACGATAAAAAACCAGTAGAAACGATATCGTCTCGAGTTGACCACCTTCCAACTTTTCGGCCGATTGAACGATTCGCGCATGCGCAGATGTGCGCGGCGTTCGTATCGGTAAAGACTTTATAACCTATAAATTTTACAATGTTTCCCGCTTCGTGACAGCTGTTATCTTTGTTGTTGATTTGTGGCGTTTGTTTCCTTAATTAAAAGGCGCCTTATAACCTCTACTATAACATTTTCGACTAAAAATAAACACTTCGCGATCTCCATCTCGACGCCATTTTGAAAACAGTGTCAAAATCAAAGCGCATCTGACAGATCGTTTCTATATTGGTGGACTGTGTGAACAGGTGTGACGATCAATGGATGTCCGGCGAATTTTGTTTTTTCGCCCGGCGATATTCGCCAAATGTGAACACCCCATTAGACGGTCCCGTTAAGGTTGTATTCAATCTCCAGACATTGAAGGAGCATTTCATGTTCTACGGTGTCAAGGACCATTACCAAGCCGATGTTTCCTGATGCAACGCCCGCAATTAAGTCAGATGTCAGTCTTGTGAGGGCGGATTCGTAGTATAGGTAAGTTATTATTGATTTATACGAGTATTAAAAGAAAAAAAATATATAGGTAAGTCTTTTAACCATTCATAGAAAGTTGGCAAATGGTTCTCATTCAACGTATCTTTTTTTAAGTTATGTCATTCTATAACAGCTTTTTTTCCAGCGTATATTCGTGCAATTAAATTCTAGAAGACTATTCTGAAAATTTTCATTTTCAAATATATCCAACTCATTCATTCTACTGAAAAAACTTACTGGAAAAAAACTAATCTGTGAAAGTAGCAGTTTCCAAGAAATAAAAGTCTTTGTGTATTCTTCCTAAAGGTAATTAAATTAAATATTTACAGGAGAAAACTAGTTCCCTACATTTGACTAGAGTTAATTAAAAATAAACTAGTATTGAATTCAAGGACATCATATACACTTTAACACATTTAATATTAACAAAAACACTGTTTACTTTTCACTATTGATTCATTAGAGTAACTTCGTCAAGTTAGCTTGACATTTTCAAGAGTTTCAATTTAAAAAAAAATATAGTCACATGCAATAAGAAATTTATGTAGCTACTTAAAAACAGAAAAGAAGGGGTAAGGAAGTAGGAGGAGTTTAGAAAATGGGGGTTGAGTAAATAGTAAAAAGTGTTTTGGTTAATATCAAATATGTTAAAAATGTCTTTTCACAATGTGAACACACAAACTCTAAATCATGTACCCTTAAAATTGTTTTTCATTAATTGTTTAAAATTACCAGTCATCGCGAGTATCTCCAAAATATGTTTCACAGCGGGAAAGCTCAAATTTCAACTACGTTAGGATTTAGCTATTATTTTTTATATTATATTATTAATATCAAAACGACCTCCATTTTTTAAGTACGTAAATATAGCTTTTTAATTGCTCACGAATAAAAATAATCATGAATAATTAAAACAGTATTATCATCGTCATCATTGCATGAAATGAAAATGTAATAAAACACGAATGGGGGCTAAATTGTAATTATTTTTATTTGCAACGCAATTTGAGCATAATAATAATTATCAATATTTGTAGTATCAATGACCGCATTATGAATACCATAAATATTATGACATTGTAAAGAGAGCTTTCTTTTAGCACAATTGTAATAATCAAATATATGTTTTTTTTTTGTCAGAGATGTGAATTCAGCTTGACAATAGCTTCGTGAGTCGAAACCAGGTCACTCAATTATTTCTATAACCTTTAGTTTTAATATCATTTTTTATGTTATTGTTTTCAAAATAGATGTCATTTAAATAAATTAATGTCCTGATTGATCATTTTTTTTACATTCGTGACGCAAATTTCCAATTTTGTTTAATATTAAAGATCTCAGTAATATGCAAAACTTTATTATTTTTAAGCCCAAATAAGGCACGTTAATAAATTATTCTACCGTTAAAAGACGTTGAGTAATGAATTTATCTTTCACTACAGCTTTTGATACCAAAATAATAAATATTATCGTCATCATCATCATACCTCTAAGTAGATTTTAATAATAGGATTTGTTTACGCAGTAACTACTACAAAAGCCTAAGAACAATTTGCCAATAGAAGGCTTGAGTTTGACTTGGTTGTCGTGTATAAAGAGTAATTAATTATGATGGATTAGATAATATTTTAACGTTGTTTGACAGTCTTTCGACCGCGTCTCAAACGAGGTAGTAAAAGTAGATACATACATATCTAATCTACTGGTAACTTCAAAGTTGTTTTCAAAATTTGTATATGACCAAACTTCTCTGTTAATTCAAAGGCAATCATTTACAAGCAATTTATTTAACCACCATGTTATAACTTCTAGTCAGTTTGTTGTTTTATAACAAAATAATGTATAGGTTTGTAGGATTTGTATTTGGCGCCGTTTTATGATTCGTGAACATCTCAAGGCCGCCGTGCCTTCTCCTTAACAGAAATATTTTCAGCTTGCTCCTGAATATGGAAGTAGGTTGATTCTGTCTTAGATCCGCTAGTTATCGGTTCCAGGCAGTTGGCGCGACGAACATAGACGTTCTTATAAATAGATACCATTTTATTCTGAAATAATAAAATTAAAAATAATAACTACTGGAAAATCCGCCTCTTACTGGATAGTTTGTAATAAAGATCTGTGATTGGTTCGGATGGAGTGAAGTGTTTTTGCTTCTGAACTAATTTTTTGAACTGATTTTCACGAGGATAGAGGTCGATTTTTATCGAATTGATCAAACTACATTTTAGCCAGCAAAGATAAACATATCTGCATAGTTAAATATTTATGGAAAAATAATTGATGTGCTTTTGCATCTAAAGCCCTCATATAACGTGTGTATTGTATATATTATACCAATAAAATATGTACACAAAGTGTTTAAAAATCTTGGCCAGTTCTTATATCAATGACTTTGTTTAAATAATGCGTTATTGTTTAACATATCATTTTTTTAAATGTATGTTTTATTATCAAATAAAATAAATATTTATTATTATTTTGTTTTGTGTTACTGTTGAGTAAGACTAACGCACGACCGGTTTCGCGGACTCCGAGTTCGCATCATCAGGTGCTGATCTACAGTGGCGTAGCTAGGGGGGGGGCAGGGGGGGACATATGTCTCCGGGCGCCTCATAAGGGGGCGCCAAAATGAGTATTAAAACTATTTTTTTAATTTTATTTTGATGTAAGCTAATGTATCCCAAATACGTTTGCAAGATTAAATTTTGGAGCTCCACAAATATCTTCATTTCAAACCAATTGGCAAACACGATTTTGGCGCCCCCATTGAGCATTAAGGGGCGCCATTCTACTCATAAACAAAATGACACATCCACAATGCAGGATTGCTGATGGCGTTTTTTTTAAACAAATATCAGTTCGGGTTCAAATATTATTCTTCATAATGCTTCATGTTTCGAAAATGAACCATATAAACTGTAAAATTTCAAAAATTTCTTGGGGACTCCGAGAAGGGGCGCAGACTTTGTCCCCGGGCGCAGATGACCCTAGCTACGCCACTGCTGATCTATACTGAATTAAACAAAACAAATACAAAAGTTCGTTAGGATTTACAGTGAGGGTGTAGGGGTAGGCGGGGTCGTGTTGGTTTCATGCCGGCATGTTTTATTCGTCATTCTTTTTATGAACTATTTACCATAACTATACACGAAACCTCCATACAAAAACTCAATACTACATTATATCCAATCGTAAAATAAAATAGAATTATCTAAAAGTCTATAAGTTAATATGATTTTCATAAAATGTTACATTGTTGTGGATTCAGTAAATTGGCAAAAACATTTGAATTTCGGATTATGGAATTCGACAAGTCAATTTTTCTCTTATGTAGAGTTGAGGAGAAAGTGTTTTTTTAAATCCACTTAGGTACCTACCTCTCCTATACAAAGCAGATAAAATATGATACACATCCTGTATGTCTTATTTTTATGGTGCTGTAATAACAACCCGAATGTTTATTACATCTAATTCATCTTATTAACTACCTCACGTGTGGAAGACGCAATATCGGTACGGATATAGATAAACTTTTTTCTGTGTTTAAATGCAAAAAACCTTGTTTAATAATATTTTTTTAATATGTAAGTGAATTGACACAAAAGCATATCTGATTTCAAACCAACAAGTTCTATATTCAGCTTTATTTCAAATCTAACTTCACTAATGTAGGTAAAAAAATTAATATTGATCTAAGGGGATATCTAATACATGGGTTCAAAGTCTACAGAAGATTTTGTGTTATCACAGATTTACAAAAAAATGCGAGTTTCTAATGTATTGCGGTTAGTGGTGTTAGAATAAAGAGAAATCCGAGAATAAAAATGTATTACAAATCCCAAGTGTCTAGTTTTCTTCATAAATTCAGCATTTTTATCCTTTTAACCATTTTATGATATTATTCTACGTAGATATTTCTTATTCAAAAACCTTTACTCAATACATGATTTAAACGTAAGTATTACTATAGAAAGTAACCAACTTCAATTTTAATGTTTATTAAAATTTTATTTCTTCAAAAAAATAAAAAAATGAGATATTCAAGGTATGTATGTGGCACACCTCACTACTTTTTCTTTTCGTGTCGGTCAGCAAACGACGGTCTATATTCCCATTCCCTCCTAAATATAAGAAATCTTTGTGATGAAGACCAATAAAGACCCTGTATTTTCTAATTTCTTTTTCTTCTAAATCTACTCATAACCTCTCTTAATTAAATTAATGAGGAATAATGCATTTCTTTCTAATATGTCTTCCATCTGCATCCAGCTTTATTATTAGGATATGATTTGTGCGTCTACTCAACAAGGGACAAACAGAATTAAACACGTTTTTGTTGTAATTAAATACATTATTTTAAATAAACAGTTCAGCTTGGTCCTTCGTTTTTTAATAGAATTTTGCATTACAATATTTATTATACTGCGTCACCTTCGGTTATTATTTTTATCTTTTCCACCATGTTGCTAAATAGGTAATTTGTACTGCAAGTGCAACAAGGTGTAAAAAATAAAAACACATATTGTATCGTAAAGTGCATACCTAATAAATTACTCGTATTACCTTCATAGTCCGTGACCTGTGTAATGCGGAATAAATGACATTATAAATTGCACTATTATAAAACATTTGAAATAATCGTGTACTTACTTTTTGAATGAATTGATGCAAAATTAATTTATTTATAAAAGATAAATTGTATATATTTACAACTTTATTTCAAGACCTCACCCACCATATACCTGGAAATATTATGTCTCCTTAATGACACACATGTCGTAATAAAGCGAAAAACACTGCTCGCAGAAAACACTCTAGATTTGTAATCTACTTTCTTACCGTATCCACTCTCATGGCATTACCTCAAAATGTGCTAACTAGTGGCTAGTATTACAGATTTTCATACTATACTACTACTACTACTATACCATCACGGCATATCCCACAAGTGGGGTAGCCAGCAGATCAGCTGCATGTAAGAAACATGTAAACTGTCCTCTTCGTGCCAATATAAAATCAAGACATTCAGGATGGGTGGCAAGCCTCATCGCTGAATTTAAGAAGTAAAATGTCTTAATTTTTTCGAACACCTGCCTTTTACAGGACACTCGAAAACTTACGCAGAAGAGTGGGAGACCAATTCTTTACCGGGTGCTCCACAGATTTTCATTTTTGTCTTAATTTATGTCATCAAAATAAGTTCAGTTTTTTTTTAGCCAGTGGATTTCGAACAAAAGCTATCCGGTTTCAAAGACTCAAGACTCGAAGATTAAACATCTTACCATATATTTTTGTATTGGATAAATAAATAATTTTTGCCTAAATTATTAAAGAACGAACGGTGATCTATGAAGTGCACATTTTCAGAGATTTGATTGCATCAAACGTTTCGTCCTCATATCATTCAGCAAAATATATAAAATTGCCACAATGTGCTGTAAATATATAGATATGTCGATTATACTGGTGACATTTTTAGCGTGTAACTGTTAAAAGCAGGTCACATATTTGTAACATGTCACGTATAACTATAGGTACTCGCCTTCATTAATCCTCCAGGTTTACTTTACAATGACGTGACTGATAATATTATTACATACATTCATTATGTATTTAATAGTAACTACTTTACGTACTCTTATGATATGAAATGTAAATCTTCATATAATAACTAGGTAGGTACTTACTTATCTCGTTCCTGGCAACTATTATAATTATATAATTTTACTAATATATTTCGATATTATGCAACGCAATAAATTTTCCTAAAGCAAACTAATGCAATGAGATTAAATATTATGAATTTCTATTCGTTTAGGTGTTATGTTTTGCTGTAATTATTTCGAATATAATCAAAGTGTCGTCATTTTACATGTAATCGTAATCCTTCTAGAATTTATTAAACAATCATAAAGGTATAAATATTTGATTAAGTCCATGAATATATGTATGATGATTGTATACAGATACCTATGACATCCCTCTACGGACGCATTCATTAAAGTAGCAACAGGAAAACGAATGTCTTCCGTGCAAACTTGTATATGATTAGAGTGTTTTTGCATACTAAAATTATTAATAACTCAATTTGAAAACTATTAGCTACTACTATCTCAACAAATCCGATGATAAACTTGTTACAAACACAATGCCGTTTGTTACACGATGAACTTAACGTTGTTCACGAAAGTATGGTGTATTTGCGCGAGTCTTGTGGCATTATATATGTGTATAATACATAATATTGTATATTATTATAATACACGACAAACTAAGTAAAGGAGAATAACTGTTAAGGTCCCTTTGAGATTCCATATGTCGCATTGCATAGATGATAAACCATGACAGAATAATCGAGACAATAGTTTGTGAACACTGTCAACTGTAACTACCGTTGCTGCTCTTAGCTTAAAGCTTTTATCATTATATAAACTGAAACGTTTACTTACAGTAACATAAAGTAACAAATATATAGAACAATGTAAATTGATTTAGAATGATTTTTATATAAAACTTATTTTATGTAATGAGGGAAGTTTTTAATGTCTTATTTTTTAATAACACGAAGATTATAACTTTTAATAACAAGTGCAATTATATTGCATGCAATAAGTCTGCTGCACTTGCAGAATATAGGTACCGAATTATTGTAAACACTTGCAGAATATGCCGTGATGGTATAGATAGAAATAAAAAAAAAATTAATGAATATTAGGTTTTTTACTACTATACTACTACTATACCATCACGGCATATCCCACAAGTGGGGTAGCCAGCAGACCAGCTGCATGTAAGAAACATGCAAGCTGTCCTCTTCGTGCCAATATAAAATCAAGATATTCAGGATGGGTGGCAAACCTCATCGCTGAATTTAAGATGTACAATGTCTTAATTTTTTCGAACACCTGCCTTTTACAGGACACTCGAAAACTTACAGAGAAGAGTGGGAGACCTTAGGTTTTTTATATATCTTAAAATCAACAATTAATTAAAAAACTGTAAGTAATACAATTATGAAGCCATCAACCGCAATTTAAACCAATTTTCTAACTTGAACATAAAGAAACTTTTGTACCTACTATAAAAAAACACAAATCATTTAATTAAAATGATTTTAAAAACAACAAAAACACAAAAACATTTGATTTAACAAATCATTTAATTTCAACTTCTCGTTATTACTAAAAAGATTTATATATTATAGTCTAGTTTCATTACTAACACACGTGGTCGTAAACCTTTACAAATATTTATGTACTTCAATGGTAAAATAATTGTCAATGAAGTTAATAATAGTATCAAGGTTCTAAAAAGGTAAAGAACGTGAAACTAACGTTCTAAATTTAGTATAATTTACATGACACCATGACAAAGTCAATACCGATACGTAGTCACAAGTGGAAACTGAACATAAAATAACAGAGAATTTAACCGGGGTTTGTCTTGCATCGTCTGGCAGAGCATTAATTAGTATGGACATCAGTTACTATAATAATTCGGTACCTATATCAAGCGCATTAGTAACACAAACTGAACATGGACTAATGAAGAACAACCAGAGTGGACATACAAATATACACATACTTACTTCATTAATATGCTTAGCTAATTTACACTGAATCAATGAATTATTTATTTTATATCTTTTAAGCTAGTTTGAAAGTAAGACCAAGTGAAATATCATGGTTTAAAACTCATACAAAAGGTAAGATAAATATTTCTTAATTGAACAGCAGAATAATGATTATTTTAAACCAAAAATTTAAATATTTTTTCTTGCTCCTTTTCACATGACAGCTTGCATGTTTACTACATGCAGCTGGTCTGCTGGCTACCCCACTTGTGGGATATGCCATGATGGTATAACATAACACTTTTCACATCTAATGTGATAATTATCAAAAAAATCAATTTACTCAATTGCAGAACTTGTAATTTCTATTATTTAATTGATTATTTTGTAACTTATCAATTTTTCTTTCTTATTATATATTGGAAAATTGATCAACAAAAGTAATGTAAACACAAATACACTGTTATTTAGAATCGTGGCATAAAGTTATACCATGGTTTATACCACGGAATAGGGAAAATCTTATTTAGAAACGTGGTATAACCGTAATCTGTGGTATAAACCATGGAATAACGTTATACCACACTCGGCGGTAGTTTAACTATAGCGCAATTTGACATTTGTAATTTTTGCATTGTGAGTGTGGAGCTGAACGTTATTATATGTGTAGAGATGGAGATTTTGATTTAATATATGTAAATATATTGTTATATACATTGATAATTATGCTTGCTTGTTATTTTTTTGGGTCTTTATTATTATTATTTGGACGATTTGTAAAGCGCCGTTTTGTGAAAAAAATCCACCTCAAGGGCGCTCGCTTTGTTAGTTCATTGTTGTTAAGCTTTGTTTATTTATTGTGTTTGATTCGTTTATGATTGCATTTTATCCTCCTAAGAGGGGCATCGAAGACGTAAATGTAGCATGAAAGATTCCCACGAGGCGGTATTGGCCGGCCAGCCCTTCAGGCTGTCCAATAGGGCCCGCCCGTGAGGACAAAAGTTTTGCTTAGAAGAGCGGATAAATAGAAGTCCCACGACTTCTGAGATATCCGGGTATGGGAGGGAGTCTTCAATATGTACTTATATATAAATTTTATCACCGATCTTATCAATACAAACAAATCCAACTACGAAACTAACGCGCCAAAACGTCATCTTAACGTCACAAGTCCATAGTAAACACGGCGTTGTACCAACATAACGCCGCTAAAAATAGTGTTACCATATGAAAACCGTGGTACAACAATGGTATAATAAAAATTCCGGTTTATTTTTTACCAGGCATAACAAATTATACCTGGCATAACTATACCATAGTTTATACCTAGAATAGCGTGTTTTTCTAAATAACAGTGATAGGGTTCATTTTCATTTTAGAATTATGTAGTGAAATTCTTTTCTATGAGAGTGACATACAAACTCAAAATAACTTTTTTCTAACTGAAAACTTCCCTCCAGTAAAGCACACAAAAAAAAATACTCGGGGAAATTAAGAAATTCAAAGCATTTATAATTTTTGATACAAAAATAATATTAAATAATATTTGACGCTTCTTAACCAAATAAAAACTAACTTTTTAAAGAATTTATTACAAAATAAATTCTTGTCAAGTTTCAAATTAAATGAAAGTAGCTGACTGGGGGCAATTTAATTCCATTGTTTCACCCTTATTACTAAACTGTCAAAAGTGTTTCTGTTTCTGTAAAGTGAGAATATCGCTACTGTTGTCATGAGCGGCCGCAAATTCCCAACTGTAATGACAACGCCATGCCATTCTGAAATAATAACCAATGAGAGGATAAACAAATTAGAATACTACGACGTCCTTCGTTTATTACAACATTGCTACTTAAGTAACTACAACTGTTATAATCTTAGTCTTAATAGTTTAAACACGTGTTAAAGTAACTCAAGGGTGACTTTATAATATCGCTTAACTCGCTACCTATTATAATATTATATCTTATCCATTTTTTATCATCGGGGTTGTACTCGAGCAACCCCTGTACATCAAAATACGTTAGAAAGTGTATTGCAATGTCATGGAATTTCTCGGTGATATTTCTATTGAGAAATTTATATCGAGATATTTCTATGGAGTATCCATTAACTGCACGTAATGAATATGGAAGTCGTCCTCTTTGAACCATAAAAAAAAAGACTTTAAATGGGTGGCATACCTCATTGCTAAATCTTCTTCTTCTCGTTGGGCACTTATTAGCTCCACAGGGTGGCGAGGTCTGCCTTCCTTGATTTATTTCGCCATCGCTTAATCAAAGATTCTAAAATCTTATACCTACATTATGTTTTACGAATAAATATCTTTTTTAAGAATAGTCGACAGCTTACAGAAAGGAGGGGAGACCTATATTCAAATATCCTTGGTTGTTTCCCCGACGTTTTTGCTATAAATGTATTTCCTTTCTACCAATCTCTACTTGGCGTAACAAATTTCTCTCTCAAACAAAGTCCAACGATAACGGTAAAAAAACATAATAGATTGTACAACGCTTTTATGCAGAAAAACTAATTAAACCCAAACCCTCCCGGGCAGGTAACATGTTACGTCACTGATTCATAGACGAAAATTGCAATGTTATTTTTCCATGAAAGAAAAAATACATTTATTTTGCTTACCACAGAAAAATCATTTATACCATTACCACGCATCCTAAAAGTGAGCTAGTCAGCAGATTAACTGCGTCTAATATAGATGGAGACTGTTCTCTTCGTATCATGAAATGTAAAATATTTAGTATAGTTAGCATTTTTCTTCGCTCAATTCAAGGTGTACGTTGTGTTTTACGAATAATGCCTTTTATAAAAGGAAACTTATATCAAAAAACACTTAGAATAGGGAAAAAATAGAAATAATTTTCAAAATTTATAACCAGTGACATTTGCTGTTTAGTCATGACACCACTGTGAATAATAAATAGATATTATGACATTGTAGGTATGTAGGTACATTGTAGGTTCAGTATAGGTAACTGATGTCTGTGGATGATACAGATGCACAGATGAACAAGCTAACCCCATTAAGGACTAACATTATGTAAACACAAATTAACATTTCATATAGTAATAATAATAATACTTGGGTCATGTTTGACACTTTTTTTATGATGGCAACATTGGCAACCTTAAACCTAGAACTACCTGGAATACTCTGTATAAGGAATAAGTATGTACAGAATGATAGCAAAGTATTATATTTTTAGTTGAATCTTTTTGTAACCCTTTTTAAAAGATATCCGCTCCAAAGAATGGGTCTGCCAGTATTTTCTATAACTTTTCTCTAAAAGGTATCCGGCCATTGACATAAAAGTGATGTCCTCTAAATATTATTGATCTTTTTCTATTTTGGTGAAATTTTTACAGACAGAAAAATAAATATATATGTTATATTTATTGTTATATATAAAAAAAAATATATAAGTGTATAAGGTTGTATTTGGGTTTATAACGAAACCCAGATATATCTTTAAAAAAAACTCTACATGTTTTTTTCTTGCAAAAGATTGGCATATTGTCGTGTGATATTGGCATATTATCACTTAGGTATATATTTCAAATTAACTTGGACACCCTGTAGGTAAGTGGATCTTTTTAACGTGTAATATATGCTAATATATGAATTAAAATAAGTTTTTAGTCAAGTCTTGAATGATGGATGGACACGTTCTGTACACTACGCGTAGTATGTTATACATATGTTCGTATAGAGATAACTTCCAAAACATTTTTACATAGAATTTTTTTAGAAAACGTTAAAAGGCAAGAGTGAACATTTATTTATTTCAAATTCATTGTAAAATTTAATTTTCATGAAATTTATAATAGTATTTCAATATAAAAAGTTTCAAAATGTAACAAAATCTTTCTCCATTGATATCTAGGTATAATAAAGAATAATATTTTAATGAAAAACACATAATAATTATGTCGACATTACGTTGATTAAATAATATCATTTGCTTTCAATTTGATAATAAATTTATAGACGACTTGCAAACATTAATTAAATATTCGGTAATGAATGTTTATCCAATAATTTCAGTTCCATTTTTCATTTTTATTATTATTAATCGCTTCCCTGCTAAATGATATACCTGGCATTTCCGACTGCTGAAAATCAGGAAAAACAATCGGAATTAAATTCGGAACGAACTCAGAGATAGTAAGATACTTGAAATGGTAGCTTCTATTTGATAGTTCTTTTTCTTCTTCTTCCTCTTTCAGTAGATCTGTAGATATGTTTTTATGGCGTCGAGGTCTCCTGGAACACAGAGCTCCAGCTGTTTCGCCATCTCTTTGCAGGTCTTCCAGGTTGGCGAGTTCCTGTTGTCTCGTTGTTTGTGGATACTTGAGGGAGTCTATCTCTGCTTATTCGTTCTACGTGGTCGAGCCAGAAGCGTCCTCTTTTCCTGCCCCATCTGACAATGTCTCCGGTATCGCAGGTCTCATGTTTTACTGTGTTTCTGATTCTGATTAGTAGTTATTTACCACAATTCGTCGTCGGTAGTTCGTCGGTAGCCTGGAGGTAGAGTCTCGGCCTCGTGAACAAGGGGTCCGTGGTTCGATACCAGGTGCCGGCAAACTCCCTTTCACGACACAAGCTTTTAGTAGCTTACTGTGAAAGGTGTATAAGGTTGTATTTGGGTTTATAACAAACAAAACCCAGATATATCTTTTAAAAAAAAAAAAAATTGGTAATGCTCTAACCAAAACAAAAATAATTTTTAGTTTTGAAAAATAAAAAAAAAAGTTCAGCTACAACCTTCAGAAATATATAATAATCAACCTACCTAAATATTTTATTCCTCACATCCTGAGACTCCTATCCATTGCTGATTCTTGGGAATTCCCATTATATATCTCGAAGATATGATGTACACACTCGTATATGAAGATGATGAAATAAATATTCAAAGTTTTGATGCTTCCAAAGCATGTTAGTAGATTGACCTACCATAAAACGTAAAAAAGCTTAAAGCGTAATATTTCAATAATTTTTTCTTGTATGTGAATGGAATAATGCATATTTATAGGAAAGGGTAAATAATTAGCCACTCATTTACCTAGCTTTTCAACGATATGAAAAGTACAAAAAAAGGTAGCGTGTGTATTGTGAAATAATAAAAATTTAATCATACATATCTTGTTTTCACACTTGTTCAATAAATAGAGAAATTTGCCCAGTAAGTTACTTAACTGTGACAAGAAACTGTAAATATTATTTTAAATCGTGTGACTTTTACTCCTTAATTTTGATTATTTATACTTACAATGAAATTAAATCAATTGTTCAAAATATTCCAATAGCATGGCGGTACCTACCTACACACCCACCTAATAGATTAAATAGTCTACAGGTAAATTTTGCTAATTGTAATCCTTGAAATTAAATAAATCATTTTAATTTCTTCCAAAAATTAATAAATCATCCGAGAACATTAATTATATTTATCCTTGTTGTTAATATTACCATTGATTTACATTTTAGATTTTAAAACTGGCTTTGCTCAGAGAAATCAGTATCATAATTTCTTTTTTCTCCAAAAATAGTATATCAATTTATATGTTCGTTCTTATTTAATGAGTTCGTCGGTAGCCTGGAGGTAGAGTCTCGGCCTCGTGATCTTGGGGTCCGTGGTTCGATACCAGTGTTTAATTAGGCTAGCTTTTATCCTGGGAGATGTGATCCGGGTTTTTTTTTTATTAAAAACACGTAAAGCCGAAGAGATCAAGTTTATTTCACAGAACCAAGTGAAGAATGACAGAGAGCAAGATACAGGTTACGATGGTTTTTATAGACAAAGATTACCATAAACAAGATTCTATGGCACTAATTATAAAGGTGTGCTTACATGTTCTAACAACCAGGTACCGGCAAACTCCCCTTTCACGACACAAGCTTTTAGTAGCTTACTGTGAAAGGTGTATAAGGTTGTATTTGGGTTTATAACAAACAAAACCCAGATATATCATTTTATAAAAAAAAAAAAATCAATACATGTAATCTTTGAAAAAATGTTCATATTTTTTAATTCACCGTTCCTATGACGATATAAGAATGTCGAAAATGTCATAGAAAGAGATGATTCAACTGACGCAAAGGCGACTAAATTAGAGGAGACTGGTTTCCGCCTTGACATGATTATATTCCTTAAATGGGATAGGTATTTACAACATGCCTATATATCCTTTCTCAGCCATCAAAAATAAGACACAAATGAGTGACATATCTTACTGCTGAGTATAAGTTGTTTAATATATTTTTGATTTTATTTTATGTGGAAAAATATTATTGTACCTATGCATTAAGTATACTTACTTACTTACTTATGGAGCCCTTGCTGCATAAGGTCGTTCACGTGGACGAAGCCTATATGCGGCAGTGGGTGCCCCCCGCGGGTCCTGAACCAGTTCCGACCAGCTCCTTCTGTCAGCCGCAATGCTCTTCGCATCCTCGGGCTTCAATCGTCTGTGGAGAAGGTCGGACTCGATGTGTTTCAGCCATGTTTTTCTCGGAGCTCTTCTATTTGTTTTCCACTCCGGTGGTCTCTGTTTCCAGAGGGCCTGGTATGGCAGTCTTGTAGGGGCCATTCGGCACACGTGTCCAAACCATCTGAGTCTGCGTTTGCGGATCTCCTCTTCCAGTGGTGCTTGGTTATCGCAGCGCACTCTAATTACTTCGTTCAGTATACGGTTTCGTAGGAACACTTTCAGAATTTCTCGTAGGCATCTCATTTGAAACACTTCGAGTTTGTCAATGTCAGTTTTTAGTAAGACCCATGTTTCTGAGCCGTACAACAGTATTGGAAGTATCAGAGTGCGGTATATCTTCATTTTTGTTTTAACACTGATATTGTCCTTTTTCCATATACACCACTTTAAAGAGGAAAATGCATTAAGTATAAATGTTTTTCAAATAACTTAGTCTTTGGATAGGTTACCTTGTTAAAAAAATAATAAAAGATGACTGCACCAGTGGGCCTAGTCAAAACACAATATTTTAGCGTTACGTTTTCGTTTCGTTTTCGTTCAAACGTGGAAGACGTTGCGAGAACGTGTCAATTTTCCTAGCTATTTGTGTATTTTAGCTACGAAAATTGACGCGTTCTCGCAACGTCGTCCACGTTTAAACGAAAACGTAACGCTTAAATGTATTTTGACTAGGCCTACAGATATTATAAATAAACATACATTCATACAAACATTTAAATTCGTAGAAAATGACATTTAGATCCTTTATTGCGTGAGTCGATTGAACAATATAAAATTACTGTAAGCAACTATACCAATTGTATACCTATTATAACATCTCTATATATGTTTGTACGTATTAATCATCTGTTAGAGGCTGATTAATGAAATCAGGCTTTTTCTGAAATATCTGATTGTACCAATTCGACCAATTTGATATTTAAAGTAACACCAGTTTGATTATTTATTGACCTCCTTTTGCTATTTTATAACTCAGTATGACAGAAAAATTCAAATTTAATTTAATATCCTAACTTTTTTGGCACGAAAAGGGTGACTTGCATGTTTATAATATGAATGTGGTCCACTGGTTACCCCAATTGTGGGAAATATCGTGATGGTATTAATGAATGAATAAATTTTATCTCCCAGCCTTGTTAAGGTTTACTGAAAGAAATTCGCAGATGGTATGTAGGTACACCTAAGTTTACACATGTTTTGAAAATCTTTATTATTTATTATTATTTTAATCCTTATAATACACACAAGAATACCAGCACGTGAACACCAGCACAGCAAGATGCCAGCACGTGAGCTACAACGTTCTTTAAATAAAACAAGACAAAGCTCACCCGAAAAGCCGAAAAAAATCAACTTTCTTTTACTCATAGTATACTTATATGAAAATTCTAATTTTCACTAAATACCCAACAACGCAACAGTCTGAAAACATTTCCATATCCAATATTTTCTAACAACAGTATCACACTGTTGTGAAAACTTGACATTCTTAGTATAAAATAGCTTTCAAAACGAAACACCTAGGATTTATGGCAAAATAACTAATTTTCTCAATGATCTTACAACATAAATTGTAATATTTTAATACCTACCACACAATATATACTGACGCACAATAGTAATAATATACCATTGCGGGTATACTGCTCATACAAACCTTAGTAGTATACTGCACACTAGGTATACATCAATATCAAAGTAGAGTTTTATGCAAATTATTCATATCGATTCTTCTACTACGCCACTATGCGGTTAAAAACTACATGCAATAATAACATCTCATATATAACATACATACATACATACATACCATCACGCCGCTTCCCTCGCGGGGTAGGCAGAAAGGATCGAGCGCCACTTCCTTCTATCCTTGCATACATCTTTCGCTTCCGTCACTGTCATACAATTCCTCATGCATGCTCTCCTGTTCAATGTGCTCAACACGTGACCGTCCTGTAGGATTTGATTTAAATGGTCTTGCCATTTAATCCTCGGACGTCCGCGTCTCCGAGCACCATTCCTCTCAGCCAAATATATCTTCTTAGTCATTCTGTCCTCATTCATTCTTTCCACGTGCCCAAACCATCTTAACTTATTTACATTCATCTTTGTTATTACACCAACTTTCATTCCACATTCCTTTCGTATATCACTGTTACGCACACGATCTCTCAGACTCTTGCCACACATCCTTCTCAACGATCTCATTTCCACTGCATTTATGCCACTTTCATCCTTTTTTAACCATGTCCACGTCTCACTTGCATACATAAGTGTTGGCACTAAGATAGCAGAGTGCACCAACCTTTTAGCTGTGGTGGATATGTTTCTATTTGCAATTATTGGTCGGATTGCACCATTTACCTTATTGCCAGCAACTTTTCTCCTTTCAATATCGCTTTCACACTTCCCATCTCTCGTGAACAAACTACCTAAGTACACACATTCGTCAACTTGCTCTAACACTTCGTTGTCAATCATCACCTGGCATACTGTTCTCTCACTTCCTCTTTCAAACACCATGATTTTTGTCTTTTTTGCATTCATTCTCAATCCATTAATCGCACAATTTTCATACACACACGTCATCATTCGCTGTAGATCACTTTCACTTTCAGCCATCAATACCAAATCATCGGCAAACATTAACGCTCTTACATTCATCCCATTCATATCAACACCTACATTCAGTTCTTTCAATGGACGAATACAATGATCAATGTATAGGTTAAAAAGCCATGGCGACATCACGCACCCTTGTTTTACTCCTTTTGTCAATGTGAACCATTCCGACAGGTTATTGTTCACTCTAACACACGCAGAACTTCCTGTATATAGGGACGCAATGGCGCGAATTAGCCGACTACCCACCCCACACATTGATAGTACTTGCCACATTTTCTCACGATCTACTCTATCATAAGCCTTTTCTAGATCAACAAACGCGCAGAAAAGCTTCTGGTGTTTCTCCAGGAGCTTCTCTGTCACCATTCGCAAGGAGAAGATCTGGTCCACACACCCTCTACCACTCTGAAAGGCACCTTGCACATCCCATACATTCGTCTCAGTCACTTTTCGAACTCTTTCAATCAATATTCTTGCATACAGTTTCCCCACCGAGCTCAGCAGACTAATAGCCCGATAACTCCCGCATTCTAGTCTTGACCCCTTTCCTTTGTATAGAGGGCATATCACAGCTTTTCGCCAGTCTTCTGGCGTGCAACCTTCCCTCCAACACTGGTTAAAGAGTGCATGACACCATTCGAGAGTCCTCAGCCCACTCAGACTGATGAATTCCGTAGAGATCATATCATACCCAACCGCTTTGCCATTCTTCGCCTTCTTCAATGCATTCTTAACCTCATCCATAGTTATTTCTTCATCCCTTGCTTCATTCGCATTTTCCCTTTCACTATTCTGGCTTGGATATTCGCCTCCACTTTCAAACAGCTCCTCAAAATATTCTTTCCATCTATTCACAACGTCAAGACCATTCATCAACATACATCCCTCTTTATTTCTAATCGCATTCATACTATTCATCTCATTGTTGCTTCTTTTACGCTTAACTTCTTTCCAAAACATTTTCATATTTTCTTTCACACTTTCCGACAATTTCTTACACTCTTCCTCGTCCAATAATTTCTTTTTTTCCTTTATCAGTACCTTAACTACTTTCTTACATCCCTTGTACATTTCTCTAGCACTCTCCTTTTTTTCTTGATCTAGATAACGTGAAGCTAACACATCCATCCATGCACTCTTCTTCTTCCTTACTGCGTCTTTTACCTCATCATCCCACCATGCATCACCTTTTTTCCGTCCGATCACAGTTTCTCCACAGATATCTTTTGCACAGTCCACTAGCACTTGTTTCATCACACTCCATCTCTCATCTACACTCAGTCCATTGCCTTCATTTGCATCAAATTTCATTCTCGTTTCTCTTTCATACTTTTCCCTGCACTCCTTGTCGTTCAACTTTTCGACTTTTATCCTCTTAGCTTTTTCAACTTTATGTGTTTTTGACCGCCAGCCAGAGAACAAGCATATTCTTGAAACCACAAGAAAATGGTCTGTTTCCAGCTCCGCGCCCCTATACACACGCGTGTCAATGGTGGCTTTCCGAAGATTTGAGTCAACACATACATAATCGATTAAGGATCTCTCACTCCCTCTCTCCCAAGTGAACAAATGGATATCTTTGTGCCCAAAAAACGTATTGGACACAAAGAGATCCCATTCCATGCATACCTCAAGCAGTCTTCTTCCATTATCATTCACTCTTGCGTCACCGTGATCACCTAACACGCTTTCATAGTCTCTTCTTCTCACTCCAACCCATCCATTAAAATCTCCAGCCAGTAAAATCCTTTCATTATCTTTCTTAGCTTCTACTATCTTTTTCACACTATCCCAAAACTCATCCTTCTCTTCTTCTCTAGCATCGTTTCCAGGGCCATAGCCTGCAATTAGGAGAAGTCTAGTTAACCCTACTTTGAGACGAACCCAAATGAGTCTTGGGTTTACACACTCGTATCCATTCATACATTCTGCTATTCTCCTTGCGAGAATCACTCCTACACCTTGACACGCATGCTGTTCCTCAGGCACTCCAGACCAAATTTCTATCATACCATCGCGCTCACATAATCCATTACCTTTCTTTTTAGTTTCACTTAAACACACAATATCTAGATTTTTTCCATACATTACATCCATCAGTTCATTCATCTTTCCATCCATTCCTCCCCTTATGTTCCATACTCCCACTCTACACTCTCTCCTTTTCTTCGCGCCTTTCCCCACGGGAGCGGCATGGTGGATGGCGAGTCTCACCGCTGCCATTTTGTGTCCTAGGGGTTATCTTAAAAACTAAACATTCATCATCTTACTCATTAATATGAGTCTATAAGTGTACATTCTACCTAATTACCTACTACCTAGACACACATAGAATAGCTTAATAATATTCGTAACAACTTATACACAACAATTATAATATAAGCATAATACTAAATATGTTAACACACACACATATAAACATATACATGAGAGTAAAGTATAAGAGTGATATGTAGGTGGAGTTGGTGAACGTCGCTTTGGTAGCAAGCGCTTAAGCCAACCTAGGCCGATTCGTAAGCGTCGGGCATCAGAGCACTTAGGTAAATCTCTCTCTCACCACTCGGCCCGGACGAAAACTTTTCTACTACTTTTGTATGTATGTTTAAATATGTCACTTTTTATCGTTCATATATTAATAAATAAATGAAAAAGTATATATACACATACAAATAGGTACATGCTTACAAAACTTTTTTAATAGCTATGTCCTGTGTGAAGAGATGTATAATTGTATATCTACTATTATGGGATCATTTACAAATTGGGTAGCCACTGAACTATCCACATGTGCATGATAAATATGCAAGTTATCCTCCACATGTCATTTAAATATGACCTTCAATAAGAGTGTCATATCTCATCGCTGAATAGCATACTTCAAATTATTAATATAATTATTGAAACACATTAATGTGTCGTTTACGTGCCAAAGCACCTCAACAACACTATACAATCCATCAGCTCTAAGACATTACATCCACGTCAAAATTAAATCAGAATCTTAGATATATAAAGGTCTCCATGTCAGACGTTACATATTATATTGTATTACATTAAAAATTCTTCTATTAGTTTCTTATATTAATCTGTTTTTTACTTCTCTTAATTTCACGTCTCTTCTGAAGTAGGCAAAAAGAACTAAACACCAAAAACTTTTATTCTTATATTACAGAAAGAGTGCAAGTAATTAAGTTCCGGATTTTGAGCCAAATCCTTCGATATCTTTGATGTCTGTTATACGTACGTATAGATATTTTTTCTCAGCTGTTAATTCTTTGTGTGATCATGATTGATCATAGGTAATATGTAGATTCACTTAACTATATTGTGCTGAAAGGTGTGAATGGCAATTCAACCATCTCGTTAAAGTATGAACTGTTATGTAACTCAACATACAGGAAATAGGTATAATGAAATACTTACAAAATGTAATATTCAGAAAAATATTTTTATAAAATTTTCATTTCATTTCGTTTTCATCCAAAACGAAGAAAATATTTTGGATTGAATGCCTCGGGGAAGATTCATGCTTCATTTTGTCGCACAAAAAATATTCGTAAGATATTATTTTAAAAATGCTCTCTAGATAATAAAACATAAAAATATATTACAATAAAACGTCTGATACTGTCATTGAGATAGTTGCCTTGTCTCTCAAAGGAAATAGTTGCTCTAATTTATGGACAAAATTTTTTAAAATTTATTTCGTAATGCGCCTGAATTTTATCTATGTGCCAAAACAAAATATTCAAAATACGTGACATGACTCATCGCTGATTGAAGATGTCTTATTTGTGATATTTTACTAATCCAGCCTTTTAAAGAACGGTCAAAAACTTGCTCCAAAAATATTTTATAATAACACAAATTCTTTGTCTACAGCTCTACACATTAATTGTTCAATGATTTCAAAAATGTTGCATTCTGTAACAGATTTACCGAAACATCTGACTGACGTTCTACACTTTGCGTCGATCGCCAATGTAAAACATTAGGGTGGGTCGTTTATATTTTATTTTATTTTTGTTATTCACTACATTCGTTATATTTCATTGTTTGGTTTGAGGAGAGTAGATATATCAACTATTGAATTGCAAACCTCATGTATGAGCTGCGGATCTTTCAAAGAGCTAAAAAAGGTTGGCAAAGAACAGATCAGAGTAAAAAATATGCAAAACTCTGCCGCAAATTAATTATCGCGAATATTGAAAAAATTCAAACATCAAACAAACACAAACACAAACAACTACTGGATTAAAATTTGAAATTCTTAATTTTTTTGATTCTGTATTAATAAGTAACATGTCACCATATAACATGTAAATAAGAATTTTAAGAACGATTTATACACATTTTAACTTGAAAAGCCTTCATCGAAAAACATAGAATTTATAATATGCTAATCGACGCCTACACTAAAATTTCTTAAATATCTGTATAGAATGAAGTTTGACAACATTCAAAAGTATAAATATTTCTTGGGTAATATTATTTATTATGATGCCAATTTAACAGTAAACTAAAAGCTGTCGGAACATTTTATTCATTTTTTTATTTCACCAGTATGGCAATTAACAAGCTTAGCTGACAGTGATTGAAGACTTTTCACTATTTGAGAATATACTTGGATGTTTGCTTTGTGTTTTCAATATATCGTGCACTATAATTTACAGCTACAATTCTCAATTTGCTTGTCTAGCCTAAGGAGTCTCAGGTTGACGATAAAACTTTCAGCGCTTGATTTTCCACTTCCTTGCAACAAATTCTTGTGGAAATTTTAGTAGTTTTTCTTGTTCATTTTATGATTCTGTATTTGTTCCTTTGGATTAGCTGAAATAATTTGCGCTCTTGCGATTATTTGCTCTTATAAATTAGAAGTAATCAACATGTTTTTTTTTTAATTACTTATTACCAATGCACAGTAAAAATTTAATTAATAATTTAACATTTTAGTAAAACTTACTAAAATTATGCATTGTATCTTCTTCTTTGTATTGTTATTTATAATTGTAGGTAAATTCAAATTCCAGACTTTTCATATGATTTTTCATTATTTTCAAACTCTGTTATTAGACGCATATATACAATATACACATAACATAACACATAACACGTGTAGACAATTCACACAGACCGAGCTAGTCCCAAACTAAGATATGAATCTTGTATTATGGGTACTAACACGGCGATACACATATACAATGCACTAAACACATATACATGTAACACCTTTTTAATCTTTAGATAATACATCGCAATAATAAAAAAAATCACTAACAAATAGTTAATTGCGCGACCCGTTCCAAATAAATGCAAATTTAATCTGATTTGTTGACGGCTTTATCACAGATGGCGATTGTTGGTTTAATTTAATACAATACGATGGAAAAAATATCTATGGGAAAATAATAATTTTTTCCACTATTTGCAGCAATGTATTTTCATTCAATGAATACAATACGCTGCTCTTTGTTTACACACAAAAACCAAAAATTTGAATTGCAAATGTGTGCTCGTAACACGCATGATTAAAAAAGTTAAAACGCGATAGTCCACTGAAATAACATATTATTTATATTTTCATTCAATTCTATTCACAGTGTTGCCAACGCCAAAATATTATAGAACTAAATATTGCAAATACTGCTTTTTTACGTCACATATTTGTGTAAAATGTAGGTTATATTTGCACTTTTCCCAAATTTTGTTGATGTAAGTGTAAGATGAGTGTACTATAAGAATCACAAAATATATGTACAGAACAATTTGAGTGGTAAAAATGTAACCACATTTGTTCTGTAAATCTGCAATACTTTAATTATAGTTCATTTAGCGTGGACCATTGTTTGCGAAAAATATTGAATCTCAGATCGGATTTGAAATATAATCCCAAATGTGAATACCGCTTACGCCAGACAGTGGTCCGCATTGTTGAATATCCTTGCACGACTTTGAGTTCGTTTGGAGGAACCCAAGCGATGTGATGATGAATATATTAAAAAACAAATTAGGTAGCGAATAAATAAATAAACACATTTTCCATTGTTTTTGAAAACACAGAATGGAAATATGTAATTTTGTGGCAATTGAACAAACTTTTTCTGCAATATTCTTAACACCATCTTATTTTTTCCTTCCTTCTGCAATATTCTTATCACAAGGACGATAACTATCCTAAAACAGTTTTCATAAATAAACCTTTCGAATAAATAAAATAGCTTGCTTCTGCTCAACTCTCGTATATTATTCCCTCCAAACAAAGGTATACAATATCCATCATTTTTACATAGCTATTTTTCTTTCAGATGTCAAATTTCTCTGTATGATTAATTAACGTTTACACTTAACTATACAAAGAACTTGTTTTCTTAGTGTTTTTCTAACAAAGAAATGCATTGAGAAGAGTTACAATGAATTGTAAAATGTTGCAAGGAATAATGAGCATGAAATATACATGAATTCTAATAGAAGGTATCTATAATGGTACTATCATTCTTTGTTCATACAATAATTCTAAAAAGATGTATGTGGTTTACAGAAGAGCTTTTATGCGAGTATCCTACAGTGAAATGGTGAATCTGGAGAAGAAATGAAATAACTGTCGCTTCAAAGGTAGTATTTTTGATTCAGCAGGTGTGATTTTCTTTCACATTCTTGTATGTTAACTATGCGATTGTTTTAATTGAACTGCAAGGTTTCTTCTTTAGTGTTTGTTCATAATCTCATTTATTAAGTGGTATCAAAATGATTATTTAAATAAGTAATATATTTATTCAATGTTTTACATACTGTCTTGATTCCAATGGCCGAATAGCTCTTATGAAGCAGTGGATTTTTTGATATTGTGTAGTGATTTTTAGCATTTTACTCCTCTTTACACAATGATATTTGTACATATTAAATAAGAGCATAGTTTTTTTGTGACCAAATTACTACTAAACAGAAATATTTATGACAAATGAGAAAAAAAATTGCTAACTCAAAAAAAAAATTGTGTTTCAGTTCACTGGAAACGTTCTTGACTATTAGCACTACCTTCTCTACTTTGGGTACTTTGTATCATGTGGTGTTATTGTTGAGATAAACGGTAGAAAGAGCGAATGGATGCTTTGTTAAATGTTCAATGGAAACAAAGCATCGGGAAGCGTCAGTCAATTGGACTGCCGGAGGCGCCTTGTAACTATATTAACACCACACCACCTTAGAAACCACCAATTAAACAACTTTGTGCACTAAATGTATTATTTCCTGGTTATTTTTATTATTATTAGCATAACCGTATTATTTCCCGTGTTTTGGAATGTGGTTCATTTTGGAACGTGAATGAGAATGCAAAAGTTTCATATTTCAGAATGGTGAAATTTTGTTTTCTATTTATAACTTGATAATTTACATTTTAAGTATCAATACGGATTTAGATGAAATATATTTTTCACTATTTCTAGATAATTTTGTAACTAGATTTGTTATTAAATAAAATCTGGTTCGAAAACCACGTAATATTTATAGAGATATAATAAAATTATTAGGTATACCAAGTCCTAGATAATAATTATGTTTTCATCAATCGCTGGACGTTATTGAATATTGGACTCAATTCGATTTTTGAAATTCACCGATTTTCTATTTGCTCATTTATATTATTTTCCATAGCATAGCCGACAAACTACCCGCATGTAGGTATACATGAAAGTCGTCTT